>WNKI01000001.1:2301682-2433385 GCA_015350385.1 Aculops lycopersici | reverse complement strand
TTCTACTTGATCTTCCGAGTTTCGCCTCGGACATGAATGGCCCTCTATTTTAACTTATCATATACTTGTATATACCAAAATTAGGCTAATATCTCATTTAGAATAATAATCCATCATGGAATCTCAACAGTCCGCCATGGACAATCTATTCAACACCTTCAGGACAGGTAGCCAATTTCATAAGCCAGGTGAAAATTACACCACCGAGGGGTATGTTAAAACGCCAAACACTGATGCCCTCCTGAAGAAACACCTTGAGGAGACAGGTGGTCAGGTGAGAACAAGGTTTCCACCCGAGCCGAATGGAATCTTACATATTGGTCACGCCAAAGCGATTAATATTAATTTTGGCTTTGCGAAGGCACACAATGGAATCTGTTTCTTGCGAATGGACGACACAAACCCAGAAGCTGAGAAGGATGAATTTGTCAAGTCCATCGTGGACATGGTCAAGTGGCTTGGATACGAGCCATACAAGATAACATACTCATCGGATTACTTCGACCAATTGCATCATTATGCTGTCGATCTAATCAAGAGGGGACTAGCTTATGTTTGCCATCAAAAGCCTCACGAGTTACGTGGCTTTAACCCGCCCCCATCACCATGGCGCGACCGTCCAATTGAAGAGAGTTTGACTCTCTTCGAAGATATGAGACTTGGAAAGTTTGACGAATCAACTGCGTCGCTTAGAATGAAGTTTACAATGGAAGAAGGTAAACAGGATCCTGTTGCATATCGTATCAAGTTTGTACCTCACCATAGAACTGGAAACAAATGGTGTATCTATCCAACCTACGATTTCGCACATTGCCTTTGTGATTCTATCGAAAATATAACCCATTCTTTATGCACCAAAGAGTTCCAAAATCGTAGATCTTCGTACTATTGGCTGTGCAACGCTTTGGACATCTATTGTCCTGTCCAGTGGGAATATTCCAGATTGAATATCAATTACACGGTCGTGTCCAAGCGTAAACTCAAAATGCTCATCGATGCTGGTGTTGTGTCTGGCTGGAACGATCCAAGATTATACACACTCGAGGCTCTTCGTCGCCGAGGATTCCCACCCGAGGCCATAAAGGAATTTTGTGCCGGTCTAGGTGTGACTGGCGCTTTATCAGCCGCCCAGCCATCTCAGATTGAAGCTAAGGTTCGCGACTACCTCAACGAGCATGCACCGAGGACAATGGCAATTCTCGAACCCATCAAAGTTGTCATCAGCAACTTTAATGAAATCTTTCCGGGTGAAGCATCCCACACCATAGAGATCCACGATTTTCCCGCTGAAGAGGATAAGGACAAGTGCAAGGATGGTTGCGAGCATAACAAGCACCGTGTAACCATTGAGCCAGTTATTTATTTAGAATCGACTGACTTCAAGAATTCAAGCGAACCAGATAAGAATTTCCGTCGACTGACTCCCGTCCAACCTGTTGGATTGCGATTTGTTCACCTATTGATCAGTGTCAAAGAGGTTGTACTCAGCGAAGATCAGAAGACCATCAAGGAAGTCATTGTTACAGCACAACGAGCCTCCGATCCTGGCGTACCAAAACCTAAGGCATTCATCCATTGGGTATCTCAGCCAGTTAGATGCGAAGTGCACTCATACGATACACTTTTCGATATGATCAACCCAGAGGATCATCCTGATGGAATACTTGCTAGCTGCCGCAAAAATTCACTCCAAATCTACAAGGAAGCCCTTGTGGACAAATATCTTCTGGGTACCAAGGCATACTCTAGGTTCCAATTTGAACGAATCGGATACTTTAGCGTTGATCCGGCGTCAACCGAGAGCAACTTGATTTTCAACCGGACGGTCAGCTTGAAGGAGGACAAAGGCAAGGCGAATTAAGCCTTCTCGTTTGAGCTCACCATGAGGTTACATTACAACTCAAGTTGAGACCTCGGCGTCAAATCAGCTCTATATATAAATTAATTGCATTATAGAAAGATCTGTATATCGATGATAAGAATGATAATTTATATGGAAGAACTATGGTGTTAGGAGATTTCGCTAACAGTTTCATGATATTGGCTGTGTGTGTGGGGAATTTTAATACATCTAGTAAAGGTGTATTTGATGGAGGTTTTGTTTATGCATCCAAATCATAAACAAATATTATCTGGGTTTCAGTGATTCCAGTCTCCTCTAGAGTTTGCTCACAATTTGGTTCAGATGAGATTGTCGTTTTTGGGCCAGCCAGAGGTTTTGTTTCGAAATCTTCTGGAATTGGTGGGCGACCGGGTAGATCACGTTTAGGGAAGTTTGTTGTCATTTTAAATTGCAAAGGAGCGCTTTCAAGGGAGAAGACATACCAGTATAAATATTTCACTTTGTCTTGTTTGCGAAACTCCTGCTTATATCTAGTACCATCAGGAAGTTTAAATACTAATTTAACAATATCCTCTGAACCTGGTTTCGGTCGCTCGGGTAATTTATCTGATATCTCTTTCCTCAATTGAGTCAATCGATTGATCATCTCCTCTTGGCGCTCCAATCTTTCCCTCTCTTCCCTTTCCTTGGCCTCCCTTAATCTAATCTCCTCCTCCTTCTTCAATTTTTTCTCTCGATCCGCTTGCAGGGATAGCTGGTAGGCCTCATCCTGTTCCTGCCGGATCATATCACGCTCCTGTCGCTCAATTTGGGCAATTGTCCTTTGTAGCTCCTCGTCAACAATTCGGGCTCCGATGCCGAGGGTTGAACGATGTGAGAGATTATGTGTATATGGTGGTCTAGACGATGAGCTCGATGATGATGATGATGATGATGATGAGGGTTTCCTACAAAAGAGATAGACTAATCCAATGCCGATTGCTATTGTAAAGAAAACATTTAGTGGCGAGGTTGTGATGGCGTCTAGAATCATCTTGCACTGATGATTTTGTTGGTTTGCTTCTTTTTAGTAGTAATCTGTTCATAGGTATTTTTAATCCTCTAGCAGGTGGCTGTGCTTCTTCTTATGTATGAATCAACAGTCTTGAGTGTCAGGTGATCAGAAATATATGATTTTCTTGGATAATATTGGCATTTTTTTCGAAATTGCACAAATTAATATATCTACTCATGTGCAAATGAAAACAAACCGTGCAATTTCTCAAACTCCTGCGGAGAGCTCAAATCCCTTTGAGTGATCCACTTGTTCGGGGCAGAGCACGATAACTGGCACCGGATAGACCCAATACTTAGTTGATGAAACGGGTGCCAATTATCTATAGATCTGATCTGAGCCGTCAAGAGTTATTCTTTAGATAACGATGTTCTCTAGCAACAAAATGCGAGCCAGCGTAAACGAGTCTTTCCGATAGAGCCCAGGAAATATTATTATAAAATCCTAGCTCAAAGCTTCATTTCAAGCCGCTGACTCTCATAGGAGCTCATTATATCATAACTATGAATTCCAAGATGTCGCGAGTTGAAAGCTTGCACTCAAACGGATCAGCTTGTATCGCTCCCGAGACAAACCATCTTACCAGTCCCAGAGATGAGACCGGCAAGATCAGACACGAGGACAGCAATGATACTGTGAGCGAAAGTGTTGATGGCAAGATATTCAAGTCCCGCGAAGACATTAATATCGAAAACTTGAAAAAGTGGACTTCTTTGGGACACTACATGTGCCACATGCTCGAGAACGAGGACTAAGATGCAACAATCTTCCTTGATACAAACTCGGGTCGCAGATGGACAGGCGCCGAAGTTAACGAGAAGGTGCTTAATGTTGCAAGCGCGCTGATTGACAAACATGGTCTAAAGTCGGGCGACTCGGTTTGCATCCGCTATGATAACTCCGACTTAAGTTGTATATTGACACTTGGAATCATTTGTGCTGGTGGATTTGTTGCATGCGCCTATCCGAAGGGTCCGTATCCAGAGGTTTTGTATTTCGCTCGCAAGGTTGAGCCAAAGTTGTACTTCTGTCATGAACGCAACCTAAATTGGGCTCGACAGTTGAGCGACGATTGCACTACAAGGTGACCGGCATTCAAATGGACAATTATGGGGGAAGTTCGATGGAAACCATCGAGGATTACCTCAACTACGACCACAATCTAGCCAAGTCCCGGGAACAAGTTCCTGTCGCCTGCAAGAATACAAAGTACCACACTGCCAGCAGGTACAACAGGTAGACCTAAGATTGTACCAATGACCCATTGGAACTCTCTCGCCGTCTTATATAATATGGAAAGACCCAATGCGAGGGGTTCGCAATGGGCTAGCTCTGCATCCTTGGATTATGTTAGCGGACGTATCATCTTTTAGGTGCCATTCAGGTGGGATGCACTCTAGTTATCATAAATGGATTTGATCCTAAGACTTTTCTTGGTGTTATTGAGAAATACAAGATCAACTCGATCGTCCTGAGCGCCGCTGCCTTTTTCAATCTAATCACTTATCCTGATTCGGAAACATTGATTTTTGATATAAGATCGGTAAAATTGGTATCTCCAAAATAACTTTCGTTAATGAATTGAGGGACTTTTTCTCGAAGCATCCGCATATTTTAACTTGCAGGCAAGGATACGGATCCTCGGAGATTTTCAGCTGCTCCGCCCACAACATTAGACCCGAGGAGTATTCGATAGAGTCTAACAAAGCGGGTAAACTCCATCCCAGTTTCCAGGCCAAGATTATTGATCCAGAAACTGGAAAACTATTGGGTTGCAATCAGGAAGGCTTGCTTTTTATCAAGAGTAATACTACTTTTCCCGGCTACTTCGATCTAGAAGCTGCGAGGGCTATCAAAGCAAACAAACCGTGTACATTTGTATCAACTCAAGGACTAAATTTAATTGATGATGACAAGGAATATGTTGACCTGGTACCAGAGGGTGGTGTGTGGCCGCTAGTTTGTGAGCCGGAAACGTTTGACCAAGACTATTTCTACAGAACAGGTGACTTGGCCTGACTTCAATTCCGACGAGGAACTGTTCTATTGGCCGCTACAATGAGATGATGTGTTGCCGTTGCGCTCGCAAAGCTACACCCCAAGAGTTGGAGGGTATTCTGCTGGAGCGCCCATCAGTTTTGAAGGTATGCGTCATAGGTATAGCACATAAGAGAGGACCAGGACGTCATAGTCCTCGCGCCTTTGTGGTTCCAAAGCCCGCGGAGAAAATCAAACTAACTGACGCCAAACACGAACCGGAAGAAGAGGAGGATAAGAATTTGCAATTCAAGGGCGTTGAGTGGAATGGAAGATGAAAAGAGGAGACAACTTGCTGTTGATCTAATGAATCATGTCAATGCGAAGTTGGCTTGGAAGAAACATCTCACAAGAGGCATTGTAATCTTGGAGGATATCCCGCTTTCAAAATCAAACGGTAAGATAGACAAGGGATTTCTACGCCCATTAACCACAGAACAAGTTGAATTTTATGGTGATAGATCGGAATGAGGTCAATCTTAATTACTTCAACACATCGTAGGTGCTTTCTCTAATATTAAGACTATCAACTTCTTGTTGTATCTGTTTTCTGCTTAACAAAGACAGAAATACTCTGTCCGATAAAAAGAGTGCGTATTCATGTACGTCAAATGAAGCGCGTGTTTCTATTTTCGCTTATATCTACTGAAGCGCATTTGACACGCGATGAGCAGTATGTGAATTCAAAAATGATAACGCAGATTGGGATAATGAATTTTATCAATCAACTCAAGAATAGCCAATTTGAGGCAGAAGTCGATTTACATCTCCAGAGTGTCCGTAAGATACTCAATGATAAGTATGCTCTCGAGGAAGCCAAGAATTTAGTTCCCATCGCTGAGTTAGTTCAAAATAATCTCCAAATACTCAACGGAGATTATCAAGATAACCTGCTACCAGTATTGACTAATTGGTATGCCAACGAATTCTTCTCATGGTTTCGAGCTCCAGATTGTACATTGTGTTCAGATAATTGTTTGGAACTTGTCAATTGTTTTGTGAATCAAGAAGGGAAACAGGTGGAACATTACAAGTGCCAAAATGAAGCTTGCAACTATACTTACGACTTCATCCGTCACAATGATCCATCCATATTACTCAACACTAGAAAGGGTCGTTGTGGTGAGTGGGCAAATTGTTTTCTACTTGTTCTCACTGCCATGGACTACGAGGCAAGATTAGTGCATGACTCGAAGGATCACGTTTGGAATGAGGTTTGGTCAGAGGCGCAAAAGAGGTGGCTTCATGTCGACTCTTGCGAGAGTGCTGTCGATAGTCCACTACTCTACGAGGTTGGTTGGTCTAAGAAGCTCGAGTATTGTATAGCTTACGGCGAATATGAAGTCTTGGATGTTACGAGGCGATACTCTCTGGCCTATAATGAGACGAAGCAATTACGCAAATCTTGTGATGAATCATGGTTAGAGCAACACCTCGAAAGACTAACCGCCAATCTTGTTAAGCTGGCGCCTCAAGACAAACAAGCAGATATCATTAGACGCAGAGAACTGGATAAAATTTACTTGCAATCGATCTCATCACTACCAAGACTCGACGAGGCTCAGGCAGGTAACTTTACGAGCAGAAAAACAGGTGGCATCCAGTGGAGGATTGAGCGTGGAGAGTTCTCGCCAATCATCGAGAAGAACGTAATCATAGATTTGATGCAATCAGTTGTGAATGGTAATCCTTTGTTTGAACTCAAGTACAATTGCGACCTTGACACCTATCAGAGTACCTGTGAAACTTATAACAAAAAGGGTTGGTCCTCACTTATATTCAGGAGCGAGAATCTAGACTTCAAATTCGAACGAGACTGGACAACATCGTATATCGCCAGATACGAAATGTGTCCACCTGAAACGAATGGTATGATTGAATGGCGTTTCGCTTTTGGGGAGTTGAACTGGAGTGAAATAAATATCGAACTTGGTGGTCAAACGTATCCAAAAACAGAGATAGAATTGGCGCTAGTTGCTGGTGATGAAAGTATCAAGCTTGAACTCAACAAGCTTAACAAAATTCCGGCTGAGAGCATAAGCAGAAAGCATGAACAACTCGCATTGCGCGCAATCTTATCAGGAGGAGACCCAGATGATTCTGTGGCTTGGCAAAAGCCACAATTGTTTAGACATGTCCGTGGCAAAGAATCCAGCGAATGGAAGTTCATCTTCCGTATTATCTGATTTGAACCAGCAGAACAGACTTGATGATAAAGATAATCCTAGTAGGCACTTGAATCAGCACAAATTTATTAGTGTTTGTTTGCAATTCACACTGAGAATTTATTCCTTGTTTGCTCTTGTTGCTGTGGTAGTTGCAGTTTCTTGCATAATGTTTCTCTTGAGGATTGTTGTTATCGTTTCGTTACAATGATTTGTTCATTTTATAGATCTCATCGATCTTATAATAGCGTCTTTGATTGGTTCCACAATCGAGGTTGGCGAGGGTTCATTCAGAATACCTGTCAGAATGCACATCATGCTTGCCGGCTCGAAGCTATCCATAATTGTTGAAGCCAAGTTGTTCAGTTTCATTCGAACTATCTCATCCTCCTCGTCCAAGTTCAAATGGCTTTGGGTTAGTGTAAATATTTGCACCAGTAAGTATCGAATGGATTGTTGACTCGCAGCGGCCACCAGATGCTTCCTGTTGAATACTTTCATTAGAAAATCCGAGGACTTGGTTATCTTGACTGAATGCGAAGCTCCGTCGCTATTTGTTCTTTGGTTGTAAAAACTCTTCACTAATTGCAGGCATGCTAGATCGATAATTTGATTAATTCTACCTTTGTACACGAGTTCCGATTCATCGGTAAGTGAATCAGCTAGTTCATCTAGGGAAGCAATAACCTCTTCATGATTGTCAGAAATCAACCTAAATATCGTAATGTCAAGATTCTCCTGCCTTGTTGGTGGTTGCTTGTTAATAGGTGCAAATGTTGGCTTTGTCGGTGTCGCAATATATCCAGCTACTGGGGGCTGATGGGGTACGGCAAACTCGTGTTGGCCGATATTGTTATTGTTGTTGTTGTTGTTGTTGGTGTTATTGTTAGTGAGCAAAGGGGGGTGCTGTTGCAGGGTTTGGGCATTTGGGGCTTGATGGGGTGCTGGGGCTACAGCTTGGGACGGAGGCTGGAAAGATCCAGAGGCTCTCTTAGGTACAGTAGACGAAGTCGTTGTTGTTGAACGCTTTATAATTGTTGCTGTCCTTTTGACTGTTGCATTTGAACTGGGGGCTACGGATGCTGTTGACCCTGCAGTTGATGTCTTGCTGCCGACAGGTCCCGCTCTTGCGGATAGTCGCCTGTTCGATGTTGATCTAATCATTGTCGCTGATGATGACCTCGAGGTTGCAGTCATCTGGTTGTTTGCAGCCGGCGCTCCAGGAAGTACACCTGTAGATGCTGTTGAAACCAGAGAGCTCATAGCAGATTTTGGCACTTTCTTTACTTGGGCTTTCTCACAAAATTCCTTTATCTTTGGTATCTTTATGGGCTCAACGTCAGCTATAAGTGTCATCATTAGTTTCTCACCAGTAACCTTCATCGCAGTCCCAATAGCTTGCGCTGAGTTTTCGCGGACGGTAGCGTCCATGTCACTAAGTGTCTTGATGAGAGCATTTATAAGTGGTCTAAGTGTTTTCTTGTTCAATACTTGGGCCGGATACTTGGCAAATACTCGAGCTAGAAATAGGGCCATTTCAGCTTTAATTTGAGGGTTCTTGTTGTCGAGGAAAGTGATAATATCAGCATGCATTTCTTCTAGATTGGTGCCTACGAAACATGCGTCTGTTGCGTCTCGAACAATAGCGACGACGTTAGGTTTTTTCTCCTTGAATTTTTCAAATAGAATCGTCAAACATGAGTCAGCGTATGGCCTGAAGTCAGTTTTCATTCCCCGTGCCAGCTGACATAAACACTTCGCAGCCAAAGTGACCACAACAATATTAGAATCTTTGGCAATGGTCTTCTTCAATGTTGTCACTAGATCGCGTAGGTTATCACTCGATTGAATCTTTTGTGCTGAGGTTGCCTTCTCAATATTATCCAGCGCCTCTTTACGATCGCTCCATTTCTTAGATTCCATTTGAGTGTAGAAGTTGCCCTGGATTTGAGGCGATATGTCGACAGCATCTAGCATTTCATAAATACGTGCCTCTTCATCCTCGTCGTCTTCTTCTATTCCGTTGGCTTGCTCTTGGTCTGGGGCTGCCGTTTGTCCATTAGTCTGAGCAACAATCCCATGCTCTTGTCCGTTAGCTTGGGGTTGAATAATCTCAGCTTTCTCACAAAATTCCTTGATCTTTGTAATCTTAATTGGCTCGACATCAGCTATCAACGGCATCATTAGATTTTCACCAATAACTTTCATTGCGGTTCCAATCGCCTGGGCCGAGTTGTCGCGAACTGTTGCGTCCATGTCGCTTAGGGTTTTTATGAGTGCATTTACAAGTGGCTTTAGGATCTTCTTGTTTCTAACCTGAAGGGGAAATTTGGCAAAGTTACGAGCTAGAAAGAGTCCCATCTCAGCCTTAATCTGGGGATTTTTGTTGTCGAGAAAAGCGATGATGTCGGTGTGCATCTCTTCCAAATTAGAGCCGACAAAACAAGCATCGGTTGCTTCGCGTAATGTGGCGACAACATTGGGCTTCTTTTCCTTGAATTTCTCAAATAGAACAGTGAGACAAGAGTCGGCATAAGGTCTGAAGTCTGTTCTCATTCCCTGAGCTAACTGGTACAAACATTTGGTTGCTAAAGTAACCACAACGATATTCGAATCCTTGGCAATTGTCTTCTTCAACGTCGTCACTAAATCCCTCAAATTATCACTTGGTTGAATCCTCTGCGCCGAGGTTGCCTTCTCAATATTATCCAGCGCCTCTTTTCTATCGCTCCATTTCTTGGATTCCATTTGGGTGTAGAAGTTGCCCTGAATTTGAGGCGATATGTCGACCGGTTGGACTAGATCGTAGACGTCCATTTCGGTCATGTTTATGATTGTTGATGTTTGGAGCTGTTCCTAATTTGTGGTCAATAGTAGTAATAATAATAATAATCTAGTGTTTAATAGCTGGTTAGTTGCTTTAGAGTTGTTTTTTTAAGGTTGTCAATATGGAGGAATCAATATGTAGTGAGATTATGATGATAATGATAATAAGATAATAATTTGCTCTTGCTTCTTGGATACCAACAGACTGTTGGCCTTTTTGGCGTCGCCGTCGCGGTCGCGTATGACAGCAGCACATCAAAATCCATAGCAGCGGCAGCATAAAGCGGCGCGGCGGCGCCGATCGATCGAAACTCTGGCGCTGCCGCCGCCGTCGCAACTGTGAGTTTTCAGATTTTTGTGTGTGTGCGGCAATTGAGAGTTGAGGGGGTCGCAATCCACATAGGGCAAGGGGAAAATTACATTGCTCAGATAAGGTGGCCGCCTACATGTAACCACATGATTTTCGCACTATTATCTCTTGCAAGTTTCGACCAAATGGTGAGTTTTCAATGGTGAAATTGTGCAGCGGCTGTGGTGTCCACGCACTCGGCGCTCCCTGGTGATTTTTTGCCTTATACGCTGCTCATGTTTTCTTTGCCCCTAGTGCTGCAATTCATTTAGTGTGTGTGGCAACCTCAATGCAAAAAGGATCGCACCTTTTGAAGGTGTGTGCTGTGTAATTTTCTTCATTCGCTGCAGCAGAAGCGCCGACGGCAAGCGAGCGAAGCGGCCCAACAAACTGGGAGAAAGCGACGTGGTCACCTTTCTCCATTCTCCATCGTCGAGCTAAACAAATCGACAACAAGAACACATTTTTTGGCAGTTAACTCAATCCTCTCATATCCAAAAGCATCCAAAACTATTCATAGAATAAGCCATCCGCATTTACCTTGCATATTCATTTCCTTTTTGCCTGCAAACATTCATGAATTCTCTGTTTGAATCTCAAGTCAATATTAACAATTTGCATCAAGTCAACAAACAACACCACAGGAGGAAATAAAGTTTCATTATATTACTTCGCCACGCTTACCTAAATAAATTCCACATCATACAACATACCACTATACACAATGGAATCAAAATTGGATCACTTGAGTTCGTTGGATGCCCTAGAGGCCGCCAAGCTTGTTACCAGGTTGACGGGTGTTATTTGTACCATTGGACCAGCCTCTAGAGCTCAGGAAACCCTAATGGCCATGATTGATGCTGGAATGAATATTGCAAGACTCAACTTCAGCCACGGAAGTCACGAGTATCATGCCGAGACAATTGCCGCTGTCCGACAAGCCGTGCAAAATTATAGCCAGGACAATCAGATTCCCATTTGTCCGGTGGGTATTGCACTGGATACCAAGGGGCCAGAGATTAGAACTGGTCTGTTGGAATCTGGTCCATCGGGAATAGTTGAGTTGACAAAGGGGAAGAGTATCATTGTTACGACTGATCCCAAGTACGCTGAAAAGTGTTCTGCTGACTATTTGTTTGTTGACTATGCAAACATCACAAAGGTAATCAAGGTAAATGATAGGGTTTATGTGGATGACGGTCTAATCTCTTTATTGGTTAAAGAAGTTAAAAGCGACCATCTGATTTGTACTATTGAGAACGGTGGCTCACTGGGATCAAGAAAGGGAGTCAACCTGCCCGGAGTTGACGTCGACTTGCCAGCCGTTAGCGAGAAGGACAAGAAGGATTTGGCTTTTGGTGTTGACCAAGAGGTTGACATGATCTTCGCGTCTTTCATCAGAAGTGCTGACGGAGTAAAGCAAATCCGTGATTTACTGGGCGAAAAGGGTAAGAATATTCTAATCATATCCAAGATCGAAAACCATGAGGGAGTTAGGAGGATCGATGAGATTATCGAAGCTTCGGACGGAATTATGGTTGCGCGCGGAGACTTGGGTATTGAAATTCCAGCGGAGAAGGTGTTTTTAGCTCAGAAGATGATGATAAGCAAGTGTAATACTGCGGGCAAGCCAGTTATCTGTGCAACACAAATGCTCGAATCTATGGTTAGCAAGCCAAGACCCACTAGAGCTGAGGTTAGCGACGTGGCTAATGCAGTTTTAGATGGAGCCGATTGTGTCATGCTATCTGGCGAGACTGCCAAGGGCGACTACCCATTGGAGGCGGTTAAAATGATGCATTCTGTTTCTTTGGAGGCCGAGGCTGCCATGTTTACCGTGAGCTTCTTCACCGAGCTCAGTCTAAAGACTCCCTCGCCAACAGAACCCTCGACTGCGGTGGCCATTGCTGCGGTTAGCGCCGCTATGAAGCTACCTGCAAGCGCCATTTTGGCTCTCACAACAACAGGTCGCACTGCCCGCGAACTTAGCAAATACAAGCCAAGGTGTCCAATCATTGCATTGTCACGTAATGCACAAACGACGCGCCAGGGCCACCTGTGGCGTGGAATCTTGCCAGTGTTGTACACGGCCCAGAAGCACGAGGATTGGGCTCAAGATGTGGACGCTAGAGTCAATGCGGGTATCGCGTTTGGAAAGGGTAGAGGTATCTTGAAAACTGGTGATCATGTTGTTGTCATTACCGGCTGGCGCCGCGGTCCTGGATCCACAAACACATTGAGAATCCAAACGGTAACCTGAACCCTCTCATCGAGATCCTTCCTGGTTATATCACACTCATTATCAAATCTACACCGAATTTCCGTTATTAAGATAAAACCCGAAATAGAAATAGACAGAAGCAAAGAGGAGCAAACAGGGAAAGAAATTGTTTTGTCATTATTGTTAATTTGTTGCCTTGTTGAAGAAAGTGTATTCATACTATTGAATCTAGAATCTAAACAGGAAAAACTTGACGAGAGAACAAGAGAAAGGGGATTAAAATTGGACTTGGAAGTTTATTGAATGAGTTTGCGGACTTTTAGTCTACTTAACCAACATGGTTGCTTGAATTTCTTCTGATGTCTTCTTATCCACTAGCAACTCCACCAGCTTGAGCCCAAAGGCAAACGAAGTTCCAGGTCCGCGACTCGTCACGAGCTTACCGTCCACAACTACAGCCTGGTCATCGGTGTACTTGTAATCGGTGCCCTTAAACTTCTCGGCCATCCCTGGGTAGGAGGTGAGAGCCTTGCCAGTTCCGATTCCGTGTTGCTTGAACGCTGTTGGGGCAGCACAGATGGCGGCGCAATACTTGCCAGCTGCCTCCTGTTTCTTTAGGAGCTCGCCAACCTTCGAGCTGGCGCAGAATGCCTCAGACCCGCCAAGTCCTCCTGGCAACACGACCACGTCGTACTCGCTCTTGCTAGCCTCGTCGAGTGACATATCGGGAAGAATCTTGGTGCCACAGCTACACTTGACCGCCTCGGCCGAGTTCAAGCCGGCGATGGTGGTGGCCACCTTGCCGCGACGTAGAACGTCAGCGGTAATCACCTATGGATGCAAATGTCAGGCATTTAGGATGTTAGACAACATGATACATTCAAGTATATTTGTAGTTTAAGCGATATTATATCATTATCTACTTACAGCCTCCATCTCCTCAGTTCCATCGGCAATAATAACGAGAGCCTTCGCCATGTTTGAACTTGAGCTAGAGAATCGAGCAAATACGTTTACTGATTGACACAGAGGGGATATTTGATTTGCGACGTTGGATCCACAACTAATAGTTTTTATTGCTTGTTTGGGTATGAATTTTAATATATTTATCATTTGAAAGCTTCTGAATGACACGTCGAGTTGGGTAGTTTAAGGTTAGATGATGGTTTGCTGTATTTTCACACTAAACGTGGATAGGGTTTTTCCAGAAAGAGTCGAGCGAGAGTAAAAAAATTGCACTCCCTTTGCCTGATATTCCACGTTCGAACACCAGCGCCTACAGGCTGGCGCAAAAAAGTTTGCATCGACACACAAATTAGAGCGTTTGTCATCACACTGATGGCGCTTGTGTCGCCGTGATTAGATTCATGGGCTCACTCACAAAACCGCACGCACCCCTCCGCAAGGTTCAGTTGATTAGCTTGCCACCCGGAAGCGGAGCGAAACTATACAACTTGTAGCAAAACCGAATAATGCAAGTATGAGGAAGCGGCCGAGATTATCGAATACCATGAGCATGTAGAACTTGCGGCGTGCAGCCGGCAATCTGTTAATATCCTCATTGAGTAAGCGAACCCGCGATCCATGGTATGCAAGCTTGAAGAAGGAATCCCTATTACTGTTTGCAACATCAAAGTCAAAGTCGCCTCGGTCCTCGAGGCGACTTTAGTTTATGTGGATGACGGTCTAATCTCTTTATTGGTTTAAGAAGTTAGAAGCGACTATTTGGTTTGTACTATTGAGAACGGTGGCTCACTGGGATCAAGAAAGAGAGTAAACCTGCCCGGAGTTGACGTCGACTTGCCAGCCGTTAGCGAGAAGGACAAGAAGGATTTGGCTTTTGGTGTTGACCAAGAGGTTGACATGGTCAGCAAGCCAAGACCCACTAGAGCTGAGGTTAGCGACGAGGCTAATGCAGTTTTAGATGGAGCCGATTGTGTCATGCTATCTGGCGAGACTGCCAAGGGCGACTACCCATTGGAGGCGGTTAAAATGATGCATTCTGTTTCTTTGGAGGCCGAGGCTGCCATGTTTACCGTGAGCTTCTTCACCGAACTCAGTTTTGGAAGGGTCGAGGTATCTTGGAAACTGGTGAACATGTTGTCATTACCGGCTGGCGCCGCGGTCCTGGATCCACAACAAATTGAGAATGGAAACCTGAACCCTCTCATCGAAATCCTTCCTGGTTATATCACTCATTATCAAATCCACACCACAACTTTCAATGATAAAGATCAAACCAGAAATAGAAATAGACAGAAGCAAAGAGGAGCAAAAAGAGAAGGAAAATGTGTTGTCATTATTGTTAATTGCCTTGTAAATAAAGTGTTTTCATACTATTGAATCTAGAATGTAGAATTTAAACAAGAAGAATTTGACGAGAGAACAGGAGACAGGTGAATATAACTTAATCAGAACAAGACTAAACATATTATTACCTTAAAACATACCTCGACTGCTCATCATTAATAGGAAGAAATATTGTAGTAGTAATAATTAAATCAAAGACCAACAAAAGGCAATCAATCTAACAGACCGATGGGTTCGATTGAGTTCTCATCTCACCTCATATCTACTGCTTTCATTTTCTTCTTCAAACCAAATTAAATCCATTCACCTAATGGCTAGTACAATGGGACGACTCACTGGAAGTACTCGAGCTTCTTGTTAGCCTCAACATTTGCCTGGTAGGCGGTCAACTCAAGTGGCCCTCTGAATGGCTTGTAGATTCTCAGGTGCACGTGCGACTTGCTTCCATTGCGCTCGGTGGCCTTCGCCTTGACAAAGTAGTTCATTCCAGCAACCACCTGTTTCCTGTAGCTGATTGGCTCGAGGTCCTGAATTTGGCGGCGCGACTTTTGCTCAAATTCAGCCTTCACCTCTCTGACAACTCGACGAATCTCATCGTCGGCCTCGAGTTCATTGTGTAGTCCGCCGGCCAATTGACCTGAGGCCTGTTAAATTTTGAAATAGTAAATAGGATGGTAGATTTTTGTTTTTAGATTTTCTGACGCATAGAATTAAGCACGTTGAAAAGGTAAAGTGGAGGAATTACTTACCACATAGGCATAGCAAGCCAGAGCTATCGCTGCCACAAGAATCAGTCTGAGTTTGGAGTCCATATTTTTATTGTGGTAATTGTTTGATCTGTTGGTTTAGTGGTGGTAGTGTTGGTGGTTATCGATGGCCGTTGGTGTTATAAGAAATTGATATGAATACTATATTCTGCAAATTATTTCAAGTTGCTGGTGGATGACTTTTGTAGCAGCTGTTATATTATATACTCTGACGAAATGATCTGGAATAGTATCAACTCTAGGCAACGCGCTCGACTGGCATACGAGTTTGTTGTTCGGGATGATGGCAAGTTGCGATAAAACTCTGTTGCTCGTGACTGGGATTTGCGCCTGAATTGTGATATTGTGTTTACAAACAAAGATTCAATTACATTCATTTCCTATTGTCCCAAGCCGACTGTTATGGCCGCTACTGCTACATCTGCTTCTCACCCACTAAGGCAAAAGCTTATCAAACTTGGAGCCAGAGAGTGGAGTTACCAGGCTGGAAGCTCGAGATCATCAGCAGCAGCAGCAGCAGTAGCAACAACAACAACCACCACCCAACTGCAGTTTCCCGACCAACAGCGAGAGTTTTCGTGGAGCAACAAGTGTGCATCTGGTTTTGCGTAACTCGTATCACATCTCGTTGCCTTTGCTTAAGCTCGTGAATATGTAAGGGAAGTAGTTGGCTCTGTCGTTGTCGCCGTTGCCGCGTCTTTGCATCGTAAGTTACTAGTGGGTCTAACATGTCTCCGATCAACAGCAACAAGTGTGGTGATAAGCTCAACGAGTTGAGGAGCGAGAAAGATGGATAGGAAGAGAGAGAGAGAGAGAGGGAGAGAGATGGCAGCAAGTGGTTTTCCCGACTGCGCGTGGCGTACGTAACGAATGTTCGTTCGTCGCCGTCGCCGGCAGCGTCATCTTCATCATCATTCAGCTGGCCGGCCGGCCGCGAGTACTCCTAATATCACCACCGCCGCCGCCTCTGCCACTTGTTTCCTTCCAGTTGATATAACCCTCTCCTTCCAGCGGTTGTCGCCACCGCCTTTGCTCATCATGGAAGGGGAGTGACGGGGTGTTCCAACAAAGAGATATTGCCGAGAACTCGTGTTGGTTGCTGCTTGTTCGACATTGTCGCCAACGAAAACGACGACCACGAGGACGAGAAAGACGAGTCCCAAATATTCAACCGACCACCCGCTTGCTTAGCAGTTTAACCGATTGATTGCTGGTTATGAGAGGAGCAATGAATCAACCCATTGTGATCCGCAATATTTATTGCTACCCGGATATCAATAAGCAGAATGACTGCGCAATAATTATCCCTTTATTTGTTGAGATAGATCTATCCACTAGAAGCAAGAAAGTTGCTTGAGATTGTTGGCGAGTTTTCTTGTGTATCGATGATTCATAGCTTAGCAGAGCTTAGAGATCAGGGAGCAAGAGGCGCCACTGAAATTGTTCCCGAAACAACTCTTCCCAAATCCCTGAGGCAAAAGTTGAACTTGGATCTATTTGTTGCATTGAAGTGTGCTTATAATAACATTGCTTGCAACCCATCGGCTCGTAAATAACTTGAATCGCCCGTGAGAAGCTCGCGCCTCTGAATACCCGAAAGTTTGGGGATACCTTGGATGGTCGTGTTCTGAAGTTGCTTTGGTTGTTGCCCTTGCCGCTGCTGCTCGTCGTGAGCGTCGACAGCAATCTATCTGTTACTTGATTTATTCCGCTCAGGTAGATAACTTTCAGCGTGAGTTGATCGATTGGCTGCAATGTAACAACAATCACTACTTGTTGCAGTTTTTACTTCACTCTTGCAGGTGGCGCTCGGAGTGGCAAGGAGATTTTCGTGCGCTACAGTGGCTTCAAGTGAGTGCCAGCGACAACAGGTGTGTGCGTGCCGCTCAACCAGCAGCAGCAACTAAAAGAATTCGCACCTGCGCATTCACTTACTTCGCTCTAGCTAGCTTACCAAGTTAGAAACCGAAAGCTAACTGTAAGTTAACTCTTGTTGTCTGCCAGAGGATTGTGTCTAAGTGTGTGGCTTTCCAGGCTCCAACTCAACTATTCTAGTGAGTAGAAAGTTTTCATCCACCAACTCCACTCAGGAGCAACCATACTTTTATATTTTATCTACCATTCTTTGAACCACCACCAGGAGCACCAAAATCGCTACCATTACATTGAAACCACAAAACTTGTCGCCATATTTATTATTTTACATATATCAAAAGAAACTAATGCAGTTGGAAGCCTTTAGCAAAGAGAAGCAAAAATCAAGACCAATCAAGTCGTTAGCCAAGCTCAAGTGGCCCTCAAATGGAGGGAAGTGCATCGCCTGGCTCGTTGGTGTCGAGCTTGCGGCACCATCAGTGGCTCAAGAATGTCATCAGTAACCCACGGGTTGAAGAGAATCATAGTAGGCAAGAGCAGCAGCAGCAACAAGTGTCCTCGATAACAGGTAGCCAACAGCAACATCGGCGCCGGTTGCGAAACCACCAGCACCGGCGCTCATCCTCTAGAGGCAATCGGGACGACCACGACGAGTTGATACAATCTCCAACGAAGCCCATGACAACTCGAGAATCAATCGAGGCTGCAGTGTCAGCGAGAAGCTTGCCGAGGGTTCCAATTATTGCGAGCCACCGGCGCCACCACAACCACCGCCAGAGCCACGCGGCCTCGGCCGCCCTCGCCCTACCCGCTAGACCGGCGAGCTCAGCGCCAGCAAACTTTGTGATCAGCGCCATTGCAAATTCCTCGCCACATCCGGTGGCCGCATCGGCCGCGCCCCTGCCACTTCCGCCGCCATACAGTCTGCAGCCAGTGCAGTCGCAGAATGTGATATGTCACTTAGCCAGTGACCTACAGCAGCAGCCGCGATCATCGAGGGTTTCGCAACAGGTGAGCTCGTTGTTTTCAGCGACAGCCAATCGAGCACAACAGCAGCAGCAGCAACAACAACAACAACAACCTGTGACCTCGTCTCGAATTTCCTCTGGCCAAATGCAGCAGATGGACTCGCATCAGATGGCCGCTTCGACGAGCCCAGTGATCGCAAGCAACTTGATTCAACAGCAACATCAGCAACAGCAGCAGCAACAACAACAACCACACCCGCAACTAATTCAAAGCAACCAAACAAATCTCAACTCATTTACATCGTTTAGCACACAACAATACCCATTTTTAAACAGCCACCACTATAGCCACACAGCGCAGCAACCACTTGTTGCATCATCCACTGGTGGCCAAGCGCATCCTCAGTTTTCTACCACGATAAGCCAGCAGCATAGCAATAATAATAGTGGTAGTAATCACGCCAATCAACACAATGATACGCAAACTCAAGCCACAGTCAATTCATCGCAACACCAGCAACTCCAATTCCAACTTCCCAACTACCACCAGCAAGCGAATGCAAGCCACACTAACAACAGCAACATTAACATTAACATCAACAACCAGCGGTCACAGCCACTTGTTGCCGCGCCTCCCACCGCTGGCCAGCTAAGTGGCGGCGGCGGCGGCCAGCACTTCCAACTGCCAAATGCAACAGGTTGCAACTTGCCCGTGGCCAACCTGGCTGCGAATCTAACTATCGCTGGTAATAGCAGTAGCGCTAGCAATAGTAATAGCAATCTAATGACGACAAGCAACTCAAGTGGCGTCATATCGAAATCAAAATCTTGCTTAAACTGTGTGGACATCTCAATCAAGTGGTATATTGTGGTGATTGCGCTTCTCGGCTTGATTTGCGCTCTCATCGGCACCATAGTTGGCGCCGTCCACTCGGCGGGCCGCGACTACATATCGCTGGCTCTCCTCCTGATAGGTAAGTAGTTTTATATACATATGATAGGATTATCAAATATCGTTTATGGCAAGAAACATAAAGTTTGCAAATTTGTCATAGTTTTGCGTAACAGAGAGACTTGGTTTCGAGAAAAGCGGGAGCAAGAGAGCGAGCAGGAGGATGTGAGAGGAAGCGAGCAACGATTGAAGCGGCAAAGTCAGTGACAGCCAGCGAGACTCATGGCGAATTAGCAACGCCACCACCTGAGGGCTCTCTAATTTTTTCACCAGTTACGCAACCGGCAACTAAAGAAGATGACAACAGATGCGTCCTGTTACGTCTTGACAAAAAAGCCGGACGTCGTGTTTCCCTTCAACTCGCTGGCATGCTGCTGTCCAGCGTCGTAATTTCGTAGCTTGGCGAGTAGAATTGGATGACCGTCTGACTGACCCACTCACTCGCTCATCGAATGAATGACTCGATGACTTTTCCAGTCACAAACTCCAGCTCAATTCTTAAGTTTGTTTGTGTGTGTGTGTGTGTGTGAGTGTGAGAGAGAGCGAGAGCGAGAGAGAGAGAGCGAGAGAGGGGGAGAGAGTTACCGAGCTGATGAGCTTTTGTCTCACTCGTTTTCTAGCTCAATTTACTCTCACACAGGTGCGAGTGGAGCCACGACGGCGACAACGACCAGCGAGGAACTCGCACGCCGACAGGTGGACTACTTGAAACAGATTTAGCAGCTAACTCTTTTGGCGGCAACGGTGGCGGCCCGCCGGTGGGTTAGTTAGCTGATGCAAGCAAGCGAGCAAGTGGAAGCGAGTGAGAAATTGATTTAGATTTGAATTCAGACTCAATTTACCCTCCGACTTCGACTGCTGCAACCGAGCGACTCGCTCGCTTCTGTTCAAATGTCGGCTCTCATTTGATATACGAGCCAATTACCACACTCGCTAGCTTACCACTCAAACTCTCGTGTACATCAGCCGATAGAAACAGAATAAAAAAGTTAAATATTTTACCTGTCGGCTCCCGCGCGTCTTCGTCGTCCTCATCTCGTTTCCTCGCCCGAGTTCCTGGCTTCGTTTTTCGGACGGACAAATCCGACTGAGAAAGAGACGAGCCTTTGTGCGCTTGAAAAGCTGCAGCCAGCCAAAGAGATTGGTGAGAAGCGAATGAAAGTCCAGTCCAACAAGGGGCTGGTCCAATTGGACTGACTAATAGCGAGTGACAGCAAACTTTTCTCATATTTATACTTTGTTAGCTCTAACTATAAACAGTAACTGCCGCTGCTCCTGCAAACGAAGAAGAACAATGAGCAATTGTGTCTCCTTCTATCCGCTCTGCTTGCGATTCCAACTGCCACTTCTCTGTGTTCAAAATTCCGTTTATTTTACTTTCTCCTTCCCTCCGCTTCTCCAAGTCGACTTCCGTTTGAATTAGGGAGAGCGCGGCGAGAGGAAGAGGTAAGAATTTTTAAAAGAGACACAAAATAAAAGAGACTCTCGTCTATCCTTCACCCTCCATTGCGTTTCTTCCATTTACTTAACAAATCGTAGCAGTCAGGCAAAAGCGGTAATTTCATTCCATCCCGCTCGCGCTCCCCGCTTGGCCGCCGCTGCAACCGCTGAAACTCCAGCCACCGGCCACACGCACAGTCGATCCCCTCGCTTACTTAGCTGGCTAGCTTGCCAGCAGCCAGACTTTGAGTTTAAATATAAACCCATTAGGGGCACGCGGGCAACAGCAACAGGTTGCCGTTTGATCCTGTTGTTTAAAAATCTAACTCGCTACTCGGCGGCTGGCAAGCTTATTATTGTCTGCAGGTAACTCGCGCGCCACTTGTGCGCTCCCCTCAAGTTGTGCAATTTCACCTCTCGTTTCTCCTTGTTGCTGTTGTTGTCGTTGTTTGCTTGCCGAATACTAAGTAGTTGCAGAGACCACGAAGGCAGCTAAAGCAAAAGTTTCTAAAGTTTCCCCTCGTCTCAGATTATGTCTCTCTGTTTTGCTTGCTTTTGTAGATCAAAGTCGAGCCTTTGAGTAAGGCGAGGTTTGGGTTTTAAAGTTGAGGTGAGGCAATTTTAGAGTCGTTGTCGTTGCTGTTGCTGTTGTTGATCGCGCGACAAAAGTGAAGCCAGTGCCAGACTCGGCTCCAGCCAGTCAGTGTCAGAATTCAGTCAGAATACAGGGAGGGCAATAGCCACAGGTGAGTAACTCAAGCTATTGAGCTTGCCAAGGGTGCACGCGCACTTTATTGTGAACCTTACCTGCCATTTGAATTGCCAAGCAGCCGCGTCGATTGACTACGGCTAGCCCATCGGCTGCCAAAGGCAAATGGACCGGGTAAATTTCCGTTATATTTATGTTTATTTAGTCATCAGGAGCAACTAAACGATCCAACAGCTTTTCTTTTTTCCACTGACTTGGATTGAAGTTAGCTGGCATGTTTATCAGGCCTACCACCAAGCAGCAGGTAAAGTCAACTCACTACTTATCACTACTCAATGAGACTAAATCCGCTTCAACAAACCAAGTGACTGACTGGCCAACTGACTGACTGACTGGCCAACTAGCCCGTTGGCTCGCGTTTCTCTCATCGTGGGAACAGAAACCAAGCGCCAGCTACCCGCTTCTTGCTATATAAATATTGGTTTTCTAACAGCAACAGCAACCTGTTTAGCGCGTTGAGCTGAATTTCACGGGCAACTAAGCGGACTAACGTTTTGTCTGGTTAACTGTTAAATAAGTAACCTGTGCGACACATTCGCGCCTTCGCTCGAATCAACAGGTGTGCTCTTGGACTTGAGGTGTTCGCTGGTTAAAGCAAAGTGGTAGGGTGGAAGAGAGGAGAGGAGTGAGAGTAAAAGCCAAGGCCAGCGGGCGGCTAGTCAGTTTGTATGTTTGTGTGTCCCGCTCCCAACGGCAACAGGTGAGCTGGCCAATGGGGCAGTGCCAGTGGCAGTGGAAGTTGTTATTATTACAACTCAAAAGCGAAAGAGGATAT
Organism: Aculops lycopersici; assembly: GCA_015350385.1. NCBI lineage: Eukaryota > Metazoa > Arthropoda > Arachnida > Trombidiformes > Eriophyidae > Aculops > Aculops lycopersici. Next base: position 2,411,034 of record WNKI01000001.1, on the reverse strand, counting down.
ATATTATTGGCTGCTATTACTTTCTTTTATGCCTTGTGGGCCTGAGTTAGTTTGGTCTCTCTCGCTCGCTGACCAAAATGATAATGTCGCGCTCTCGGGTGGCTCTCAGCCAAGGTAGTGTGGCAACGACTATCGCGGTTTGAGATCAGCTGCCCAAGTATCACGTGCCAACTAGAGCCAGCCCTCTTGCTATATTCGTTTTTGTGTGTCTTATCGTTCATTGTGCCCAAAGTTTGATCCAAAACAGTTCCTCGTCCATCTCAACTACAACGACCACGACCACGACGATTCCGAAATCAAGATTTGAATGAAGAGGCTACAGGTGGTTGAGATGATTGCGTCACATGACACGCGCGGCTGACCGTCGGTCTCGTGTCGCCGTCGCCGTGCGAGCGGCCGGCCAACAAGTGTCGGCGGCCACTTGTTGCTCGTGTCCAGCTTTGCTTACTCAATAGCAAATGGACGACCCAGCGACCTGCCTCCACCGACCAAACCAACTCAATCCCGTTAGACTCTGACTATGCAAGCAATGGTAGTGGCAATAAGTTGATAGTCATAATCTCGCTATCTTCGTCGTCGTCGTCGTCGTTGGAGCGGTCGACGCCGAAGTTGCTTTAGGATGATGAACGGCAAGCGAGAGATGAAACGAGTTTCACTTAAATTCATTTTGCCTCTCGCTCTTTGGCCAGCCTGTCAGTCAAAACGAAGCGGCGACTTATCTGCTTCGTCGATCAACTTGAACGGAAAGCCTTTTACCTTGATTTGTTGTTGTTGGATGGATGGATAACTTTTGCAAGTCAAGGATAAGCCACACACGCGGTCAGGCGCCATGATACCGACACTTGTTGCAGCTTCTTCACTTTCACTTTCACTTGTACTATTTACTCTTACTCTTGCTTATCTTGCCTAGACTCCCGTTCATCCTGCAATCGCTGCTGCCAACACTCGTGTTACATCAATTGCAATTTCACGCTGGTACCTGAACTTGACTCTCGCTACCGCTCTTGGTTCAATCGCCAGCTTAGATGTTCGGATGGATGGGAAAAGAATGAGACTCTAATGGTGGTCTTGCTCCTCAAGTCCCCTCGTCAAGTGATATTATAATTGATTTTCGCGCGCCGGATGTCTGCGATCTGCAGCCAGTCGAGCGGCAATCCTTTTTGTTAGACACTTTCACTTAAACACAACAAATTTTGCTTATCCCGAGCACACTACTTAAGGGCCGACTGAGCAGCCAGCAGGCGATCAGGAGGTTAGTGGTGCGCAAATGCCGTTATGATTATTGTTATTATAATCGCGTCCAACGTGAGTTGTCTCTAACGATAAGGGAAGTGTTGAGGGGATTGCATGGCAACATTACGGTCCATTGCATCTGCCACGTTTCCCTCGTTTATGATTTAGCGATAGACAAAAAGGAGTCGGCGTATACACTTCAATTTTTAACCAGGTAACTCTGTGTACTTGGCGTAACTAATGTTTCCTCTGCCACAAGCGCCGCCATAACTGCAACTGCAACTGCAACTGCAACTGCAACTGCAACTGCAACTCAAATCAACCAGCCAATTTGCTAACAGGTGGTTGTTAGTATATCTGACGGCAACGCTAGATGGGCGCAAAACTTTTGAATGGGCCAAAAGTTTATCCAAAAGTTTGTATCGCACAAAATGGCTAACAGACTAAGGAGCCACAAGTGGTGGTTGGCTCTCTTGCGTCTGATTTGGTGTAGCTTCATTGCACCAAAAAGTCGGCTCACCTGACCGAACGATTGACCAACCCATTTGTTGTTGTTGTTGTTGTTGCTGGTGGTGTTGTTTGGGTGCCACCCTTTTTACTACGAGTGAAAAAAGCCACGCGGCCCACGCAACATCACCAACAACCAACCACCTCGCGCCCCATCATCACTCGTCAACCACTCGGCAGATTCACACTGGATCTTCGTTGCTAAGCCAACTAGCTTGCCAACTAAACGCAGGCTACAGCAGCGGCGATGGCGGCAGTCCAGGCATCAGTTACCGTAGCTGTCAGGTGGGTTTACCTTTTTATGGTGGATAATATGCTAAGGGTGACTTGTAAACGAGGGAGAGAGAGATTTAACAATGCGAGCAACAGGCGCGCATGTTGTGAGTAGGGCGCCAGCCAATCGAGCGCCAGTACCACACCATACGGCCAGTTGAACTTGACTCTCTCGTGCTGTTTGTAGTCGCGGCGCGTCAGTGGTCATCAAGTGCGAGCAACAAGTTGTTGTTGCTGTTGTTGCTGCTGCTTGTAGCCGGTCATTAGATAATCCGTTGAGTAGTTTGTTGTTCCTCTTGCGCGCCCGAACCATCCATTTGTTGCTCACCTGACACACAGACCGACCGACCGACAGACTGAGTAGCTAGTTTTCCCTACTAACTTCCAGTGAAGTTGGCACACGAGCTGAAGCAAAGTTAATCTCTTACCACGAAGCTACACGAACATGAGCATCCACACAATGGACAAATGGATGGATGGGAGCGAAAGTAGCACGTTGACTCGACTTGAAGCGGACGAGAGGAAAGTAACACTTTTGCCTGTGTTAGTTCATCTAACTAAATACTAGCTCGTGCTTTTTGCCTCTCGCTTCGAGAGGGAGAAGTGCTCAGAAAAGAAAGAGTTTAGATCAAAGTGAAGTGAACTCGTGTGCTCGTTCGCTCAAGATTATCATTATTATTTTTACACCGCTACTGCCACCATCACTGTTATCATTATTATTATTATTATTATTATGCAAGTAGATACATCATCATGCAGTTAAGAAACACTCTCGATTGCTCGAGCAACTGGTTGGTCAGGTTCAAGTCGAGAATGTAAACCGAGTCACTGGCTCAATTGCTCATTGTGCATGATGGTCGACTTTAGGCGCCATCGCAAGCGATTTAATGTTAACTTGATGGTCACTAAGGTGAAGAGACAGACATCAAAAATAAGCCAGTAACGGTAACATTAACAGCGTAATTACCGTTCTACGTTGACGTTGGAGGTTGCAGTAACGCTGCTGCTGTTGGCGCTCATCAAAGCTCTTGGCTTGGCGCTTTCATGAGCAGTCAGCGAGCTAGCGGCAGGTAGTTGGGATTCAATTTCACCAAGTTTTCTAGCTTTCGAGCGACTGTCTACAAACGGACGTCTGTCTATCCGTTTGTGTGACAGTTAGTCAGTCGGTGTGTGTGTGTGTGTGTGTGTGTGTGTGTGTGTGTGTGTGTGTGTTTGTCCAAGTCACGAGGGCGCAAGGCATTGGGCGACATTGAATCTCAGTGGCCACCTGTTCCTCGTTTGTGTGAGTTAGCGAGCAGTTGATTTCTTACGCAACGCTTTTACCTGGCCAGTGGCCACTCTAAATAAGAACAGCCAACGGGAATCACATTCTGTAACGCATCCGCGTGCTGTCCTTTGGGCAGGTAGCAAGTGTGTAATTTTTCGAGCTCAAGTTACCTCGAGCTCCATTACGTAAGCTTGCATTACTTCAAGGCGATGGAGGCAAAAAGACAATGCCAATTGCTTGATTTGTGAGGAAAAAAGTTTGCAGTTAACTGGGAGCAGCCGAAACACGACCAGGACTACCTGATTTCCTTATGATGTTTTTGCGAGTCTATGTTGTTGGAATGGTAAGACAGAGAGGAAGTTGGCAGATAAGAGTCGCAGTTTTACACTACGCACTAGTCACTGCCGAGACTACCACATTTACAGCCAGCACTACTACTTATAATTGAACGGCTCACTTATTGTGTGTGTTTGTGTGTTCCGATTGTCCAAATGGTAGGTCGGCAAGCTCACTTCCTGTTTACCTGCGAGCCTTCACTACCTGAAGGCAACGAGGGGAAGGGTAACCACTGGTCGTCTAATGATTTTTCGCCCATTCATTTGGTATACTCGCTGGTTGGCTCAACAGCGACCTCCAACATCATTACTGCCGCTAAATTGTTGTCATCGTCGTCGTCGTCGTTGTTATTGTTATTGCTGTTGCTGCCCTCAATTTTAATGGGTGAGCAGAGCGAGTCAATCATTTTCTCGGTTTCAACTCATCGCCGCACTTATATCAGTGGCAATTGAAATTTGAGAGCAACCACTTGTTGCAGCAAACTTCCAGTTTCTCTTAATCAGTCAACTGGTGGTTAGTAGGAGGGGTAAAGAGTGTTTCTATTTCGCCGATATCCATTGGTTCTGTTGTTGATTGTTTGCAATCAAAGACGAACTTGAGCTTGAACTAACACTAGCCAGTCAGACAGACAGACTCAATCTCAACAGGTGTTATGCAAATATAACACTCGATAGACGGGCGGCTAACACTCACTCTCACTTGCCAGCTTAAAAGTCGCCAGCCATCGAGTTGGTAAGCGAAACTGACTAAGAGGAAAGTAATTAGAGTCAAGTCCATTCTCACGTTTAACTCACACGTAAGCTGGCAAGTTTGAGCAAATGGAGGCTCGAGGAAAAGGGATTTATCCTCGAGCAAGTGGACACTAGATTCCGAGAGGATCAAACTCTCGCTTTCTCATGTCAATTGGTGGGCTGAAAACTCTGATTGGGATTCAATTTCCATTTCTTTTGGCTATATACGAGAGGTAAACACGAGAGACACATTCGCGAAAAGAAGGCGCTCCCACAAACTCTACTCACCTGTTGCTTGTCGTTGTTGTTTAATTGAATCGGCCAACTAATTGGCCAATCTGTTCGATCCAATTGAACACTCGCTTGTGCTCGTCGGTCACTCGCTCGTTAGCCTATTGGTTATTGCCAGCCACCAGACGAGTTTAATCAACTCAACCTGGCTAAACCCACTAGCCAGGTAGCTCGTCTGGAGGGTATTTCTGACTAGAAACTCGAGGGACAATTGTGTTTGCACCAATCGCAGTTGTACCTGAGCTTGTGGTCATGGCCAGCCGATTGATTGGCAGCAGGAATCAAATCCCTAGAACACAACTCGAACAACAGGTTGCCGAGGATAGGCAGCAAGTGTTGGTGGCCAATGTCAGTGTCACAAGCCGAGAATTGGGGATTACAAATTTCAGTAGCTCTGCCATTTGATCGTGTGTCGAAATGATTTTGTATCTGGACCACAAGTTAGTGGCTACCCGAGATTACTGATCAAACCTGGAGACGAAATCGATTTGATCCAGAGGGAGAAATACACAATAAACATCACCTGTAGGATCGAGCGTCTGGCCATCTAGCTATCGGACGGGAAAGCAAGCGATCGTCGACGAGCAACAGGTGGATTCGGCACTCAATATCAATTCTGCTACAATACTACTACCACTAGTACTACTAAGCACCAAGTCTCTATGGGATTGGGAGCAAGCGAGAGTTCAAATAATCTCGCTGAGTTGCCATGGGTTCGGCTTCTTCGCTTGCCGTCGCTCAATTCGACTCGCTTTCAGTGGTTGTTGTCGTTGGCTTTGGTGGCAAATGTCAGCGATGGCCACCCAAATGCCTTGAGCTGGCCATCACTGTGATGAGAGTCAATGTCCGTTGCGAAACAATGGGCAAAAAGTCCGATGGTCAACGAAACGTCATCTCCGAGTTTCCTATTGAAACGGATGGGAAACAGACAACAGACCGATCGACCAATTCGAGGCTTCCATTTGATTGGATTCTTCTCCTAGACTCTTACACTTCCGCTGGTAGTTGATTGAAAGCAGCAACAATTGTGTGATTCAAATCTCCCCTTTTAGAGAGTTGGCTAGAGCCAGTGGCCAGGGCAGCCGCTGATTTGACTGCCACCTGTTAATCGGCAGCTGACATTCGCACAATGGAATTGAAGGTGCCGCTACTCAGTGATAATCCAGTCGAGCCACTGAATTTGGTTGCTGTCTTCGCATCATCATTAGCTGGCCACTGACTATCCATTTGCATGTTGAGTGGTAGCAGCGGTCTCTCATTGTTGCTGCGTCCCTGGCGCCACTGGCCAGTTGCTCTTTTAGAAGAGGTAGATTTGAAGTTGAACTGTCGCCACGCAACACACAACTACCATTTGACTAATTTGCGCCTTCGAGTCTTTGAGTCGTAACGCCCTCCACTTCGCGCAGCTCGTTTTTGGCTCCTTTTCAGCTCTTCACTTTTATGCCAACGAGACGATAATCACAATGGCAAAAGGGATCTTTCCTTCTCCTGGAATTGGATTCAATGTAAAATTCAATGGATGGAGCGAGAAGAAAGAGTCAAAGGTTGGCTCAACGATTTTTGGTCATCGTTTCTGGATATAAAAGCAAGCAACTTGACTTTGGTTAGCTCTCTAGCTAGCTTGTCAAGTTAACACAGGCGAAGAGGAAGGATCAGTTGGAGGAAGACTAGAGCTTGAATTGAAGCCACAAGTCAAGGAATTGAACTCGCCAATTGGACGTTAAGTTTTTCTGCTCCCAATTTAGTCGTCACTTCTCCATCTTCTCTCTTGATGGTTGTCATTGAAGTCATTTGGTGACTCCATACTACCAATACTATCTCTTTGGCCCAGTCATTGATTTGAGACACACACACAAAGAGAGAGAGAGTTATAACAATTGCTTGAAGTTACAGTTAACAGGTGGCTGGTGGCTGGTCCACTGGCTGGCCGGCTGAGGGTTACTGAACCAGCTAAGGTATTGGAGTGATAGTAGTAGTAGTAGTAGTAGTAGTACTGTCAGTAGTAGCAGTAGTAAAGGGACGAGGATGCTCAACAAGTGGCCACCATGGAGCCAGCCAAGCGATTGGATGATGACAACTCTCCAGCTTCATGTGCTCATGTGGCGCGACGATAAAAAACTGAAACTTTCTATGCTCATTATCTGCTTTATCTTTCCCCTGACCTTAGTACACCATAGCTCACCGAGTGCAGGATCCAACAGGTGGAGGTGGTGGCTAGTGAGAGCTGCTCAATGAGCAGCCAGCGGAGAAAGTCAACGGAAAAGTCCTACTGACTCACTCGCCAACTCGATGAGTTTAAATTGGATTGGGTGACGCCAATGGCCCCGTTGCTACTGCAACAAGTGGCCGCTAGAATCTCCTCTTTTGTCTCGCATCGTCTTCACTGCTTCAGCTACAAAGTTGCCATACTAAAAGAGACAAACCTAACATGGTCTCTACAGTAGTGACAGCGATGTGTGAATATCACACACTCGTCACTACAGAGAGGCAACCGCCCAACCTCTTGGTCATCACTACTACTTTTGGGCTAAAAGTATCAGCTAGCCGCGACATTTAGGCGCGAACGTTAGTCAGTAAAAATTTTGGGCAGCTGAGACTCGAAACCAATTGTGTCTTACCAACTTTTAAAGCAACAAGCTTGCCGCTGTTGGCTTGCCAGTTGGTGATAAAGTTTAAAATTGTGTGTGCATGTGTTTGTGTGAGAAATAGCCTCTAAACTTTGGACAATTTTGCTCTTCAAAACTTCAATTGTTGCCGTAGACTTTCCACTACCGATTGCTCCAGTTTTACGACCTCCAACTTCTAGATACTTATCATCGACAAACCGCCACCACATTCTATTTCTATACAACAGGTGGTCGACCGTTGAAGCTAGCAAGAGTTCATTTAAGTCACTCTCGAGTCTGATTCGCATTGTGTGGCCAACACTGAAAACTAAATCCAGAGTTAGAAAAGTTGGCGGCCACTCGCGACACATGAGGCGTAACGTCAACCAACCAACTGACTGGCTTCACCGACTAACTGGCTGCTCGCTTGCCGACTGATCGTAAAGATAATAAGCGCAAGTCTAAAAGACTGAACGAGATTTCAGGCAGCAGCAGCAACAACTACAGCAATCATATCGTATGATGACAAGAATTTACTTTCACTTTTATGTACTACTCACCTGTTGCCAGCTTGGATTTTGGAAGAAGTCATTGTAGAAAGCAATGACAAGACATCTTAGCGAAAGCAGGCGGCTGAGACGGTTTGATATATCACGTCAATGATATAACTGTAACTCGAGCACAACGAGTGCAAATGTCAGCGAGTGCTTACAGCATAATGGCAAACTTGCAGGTAAACTAGAGAGATTGAGTTAGGGGAAAATAAAAAACTTTACCCTCTATGCAAGTCTACATAACAAGTGGACAGCTCAGCTCGCAACGGTGATTTACTACGCCATTGCCGTTTCTGTCTCTGATGTTGTTGTTGTTATCGCCGCAAACTTTGCTCAGATTTCGCCAAGCTTCAGTGAGAGTATATGCGAGCGAGAGTTGGACAGGAAGCGGCTACTTTGTTGCCTTCGCTCTATTGCTCTGTTTTTCGTTGCATCCAATGCAAAGCGAGTATACTGCTCGCTTGGCGTGCGCTCGCCGCGCGGTCCATGGTCATTTACATTCGCACAGGTGATTTACCTGCCGCTGCTGCCGCAACAATAGCGGTATGGAAGCGAGAGCGTAAGTGAGCAACGCCAACAAGTGGTCTTGACTGAGAAGCGTTAACATTGCCCAAGAGCGAGACGAGCAGCGTAAAGTCGCTTTGCTTTTCGCTTGGCTCACACTCATGAAGCGCAACGAGTCAATGCCATGCGACGCAATTGAGGCAACCGGCGCTAAGCAAGGCAAGTTAATGGGCAAATTATGATGGAGCTAATCGGGTGCCCAATTGGAGTTGACGGGCAGACACAACTACCTGTTGCCGCGGTTACCAGTAAGCGGTTGCTCTTTTCTCTCAGGCATCTATTCAGGTAGGATAGTCGGCCAATTGGAATTGTGTGTAGGCATTTGTGGAGGAGAATGAGCAACAACAATGGACTTCAATTGCGACTGCTCCTCTCCGGAATGCTAGCGAGAGAGAGAGAACCCAGCCAGCCTCTTGATGCGTGGAAATTTGGCGCCGAGATTTTGGACGCAAGATAACATTGTATTCTCGCTATAGGAACTGCAACGGCAGCCGCTGCCGCTTCAGGTAAACTTTATTATTCGGCCATCCAGTTGGCCAGGTAAGCACCTCGGCGGCAACCACCGGCGAGGAAAACTCTCACTGACGGGGCAAACGAGTAACCAGAGCAAAGCAAAGCCAAGGGTCGACCAAAGCGACGAAAGTCGTGATCGTTTTCTCCTTGCTCATTGAGCCAGGAGCAGTGAGTATTTGCACTGACTTACACCACCAAAACAGCGCAACGAATGCCATAGCACCGAGCCAACAGTCCACTGCCACTCAATAGTTTGATGGTTACCTGTTGTTGTGGTTATATGGCTCGAGCGAGGAGCGAACAGGTGGAAGTTGATCTACCCGCTCGCAGATCACCTTAGTCGTAGGCTAATTTTCAGGTGTCACGAACATGAAGACCAGAGCTATGGCTGCAGACGACGAATAAAACCACGGCGAGATTGCTTTAGACTGCAGCGGGTCTGTGTGGTTCAGCAGATGGATTGAATTCTTATGGTCAAAGTACTAAGCTGAGTTAGTTTTCGGTGAGAGATTACGTAGGACTCGAAGCAAAATCAACTCAATGATCGACTTTATTGGCAAATTTAAGTTGGGAACACTAGCAAACCTTTTGGTCCTTTGATCGCCAATTTGATATCTGATATCTCTACTCTTGCATCACTTTTCCCTCCTTCAAGATGCAACCTGTAGCTTGAGGGTTGTTTTACGCTTGTTTACATTCACGCACGACCAAATCCATGAGAGTTACTATGCAACATCAAGTTGGGAAAATGTTATGTATTAAAGGCAACCGCGACAATGATACTTTCCCCTCCGGATTTCTATCTGCCAATGATTGAGTCCACGAGACTCCTACGCTCTTTTGGCATGAAAAGCAACAAATTTGCATCAATCCTCTCGATGTTCGAGCCATTTCCGATGGATCTAGCATAACACTGACTCCAACACTCTCTTCCCCTTTATTCCACTTTAAAATCACATTCGGTTATGGAAACAAAAATTGTTATTGTAGGAGTCGGATTGGTACTAACAGCCATCAGCTGGGTTGCTCTCAGAATAACCATAAGCACCTACAAGACCAACAGGCGAATGACAACCGCAACCTCAAGTTCCTCGCTAACAGGAGGCAGCTGTTCCTCGCCCACCACAATTAATGGCGGGCTCAATGGCGGCCACCTGAGATCGCCGAATGGAAGACGCGCAGCTAGTGGCAACTCACAGTCCACCTGTTCGGCTTCGGTCACAGCAGCGGCGGCCGCTTTGCACCGGAACTTGCTAAATGAGCGTATTTATATGATGGCAGCGGCCGCTGCGGCCGCCGCCGCGATCTCTAGTCGCCAGCTCCAATCACCGGAAGCCTCTGGATCCTCAAATGGAAGATCGGATGTTCCTCAAACGAGCGGAAGTGGCAGTGTCGGCCTCATGAGCAGCATAAAGCAGCGACTTCCTCGTCGACTCGCCAGGCTCATCCCTCAATATGGCAACCTGAACGCCACTGTTGCGTCGCCAAGCGGAAGTGAGCCGCTTGCGAACAGAGGAGACTCGACTCAAGATTTGATGACAACCAGAACAGCAGCAGCAACAGCAACATCAACCACCGACTTGCAAGCAACTTCAGCGAGCGAAAGTCAAACACAACAACTAACAACTCAAGCAAATGGTTCCTCTATACATGCAAATCCTCAGGTGGCTGCGGCGGCGGCCGCCGCCGCCGCCGCAGCCAGTCAGGCCGCGCTAGCCTCGTTCCTACACCAATACCAAGCGGCCATGTTGGGTCCCCACCACCCGGCGCTATTGTTTCCGCCGCCGCCACACCCCCACATGCTCGGGCTCCCCTATCCAAGTGGCTCCGAGTTTCCGCTCAGACCTCCTCCGCCCTCCTACTATGCGGCAATGCAAGACCAGCGACTGAGAACTCTAATGCACCACCAGCAGCAACAACAACACCAGCAACAGCTACACCAGTTCCAACAACAGGCGGCCTCAGTCAACTCACAACAAATCTCCAGCCAGCAGCAGGTAACTTCCAGACTTGAGGCACCACCAACACTACAGCAGCCGTTGGGTTCAGCATCCACCTCGAACACTGCGACTCGCCAAACTACGGTAGTCAATCTGAATGCCAGTCAAACTCGAGAATCTCCAACCCAAAGCAGTCAACCGCTGCAACGGGATAGAGCTACGATCACAAACAATGATATCTACGTTCCTCTTACTAGTAGCTCGACTACCGGAGCTGATACTGAGCAGACCAACCAAAAGTCAACTGGTTTGGTCACATTGGCACCAAGTTCATCGAGAGACTCACATAGGTGCTAAATAGAATAAAGGCGGAGGCCAAAAATTTGCGAAAACGACGATTTTCTCTCGACTATAACTGTGATTACTTTTGATTTCACTCTTATTCTATGTAGTATATTGAGCTACCATTTAGCTATAATTTCGAAGAAAAAATCTTTCAAAAATCTTGATCCGTTCTTGAATTAGACCCTCATAGGTACCTCCGGGTCTCTGAACACTTGATGATTCAATCTTCTCCATATTTTGCACCGAATCCAAGTTTATGCAGCCACATCAAGCTTCGTGAACAGAGCTTGGTAAATTGGGATAGCTTTGAAGTTTGGTTTGCTCAGTGCTCCAGATCGTGAAAACAGCCTGTGATCTACAAGGATGGCGAATTGAGGGACAAAAGCAGTCAGATTTGCGCAAATCTGATGTGGAATGTTATAATAAACACGAATTTCTAAACCAAATCAAAATATCAACACTGGTTAAGAAGTTATCGCCATTAATGTGATTATGAGGCCTCAGATTAATGGTGAGCATAAATTTGGAACCCCACTCTGTTGAGATTCGAGAGAAGGTTCAGCAAGTCTAGTCCAAACCTGCGCAGTAGTGCTCCAAATTCGGTTGGCCCCGCGCATTCAGGTTGCCCTGGGGCTCCTCGGCCACCTAGCGCGGCGAGTCCGAGTGCTTCTTGCTCAGAAATGCTAACACTATCCAACGAGTACCGAATAGATCCGCCCGATTGAGCTGAACATAGCGAAAAAAACCGCTTCTAAAAGTCGCCTCTAATTCCGAAGTTATGCTAGCTAGATGGAAAATGAACCCTGCAAACGACTCAGAAACAAGATTCTGAGCATCCGGTTGCCTTAAATGTCTGCAATCGTGTATATCTTCTGGAATATAGATGCCACTAGGAAACAGTTTTCCTTGCCTTGTTACGTGCAACTTGCAGAGTCGATTTCAAGCATATTTTACATTGTTGTCTTCATCAAACAAGTAGTATCTGCACTCGCGGCGCTAGGTGGTTGAGGGTCCCCAGCAAATACTACACGGGCAAATACTACACGAATCGGAGCAATATTTCAAAGGTGTAGGATAAATCTGCTGAACCCTCGTTCGGGTCGATGGGTTGCAGTGTTCCGAAAGTGTGCCCGATACCATCTAAAGACCTCATTATAACCATAGAGGCTGTAACATCGGCATGCTTCATGATTGTTGAATCGGATCTCTTCTGCTGTGTTTCTCGAACCACGTTACATAGATTTAATATCCATCCATCTACATTCATATTTATGCCGGCTACAAACTCGCAATTTAGAATACATCAATCCTATGAGGTAACGATTGAACCCGAGATTTGTAGCCATTCTAAATGAGTCAGTTCAGCAATAGAGTGCAACTGCAACCCAAAATTCAGCATGAGTGTGAGTTTGGTTGGGATCGTTCCAGAATATACCCAGAATTCCTCCGGAACCCCATGTTTGCCTTTTAGACTATAACTCTGAAGGTAAACCTGATTTTTTGATCATGTTTCCTTCGGAAAGTTCCCTTTTACTCAATCTATCATATAGGTATTCATTCTAGAGCATTGATGAAGCCAAAATGCCAATTTAGCCCTCGAGCTTGTATTCAATTATCGGCTAAAAATTGAAAACCTGACGAGCATTCCAACTAGCTGACGGCGAAAAACAAAGGCGACCTCTATGTTCGGCATTCTAACTCAGACAGCACTCTTTTATTGAAGCACAACTTGGCTCTTACATAGCGCAGCCTGACCAACCACCGACTGGGGCCCCTCGTGTACCTAGGTCCCGTGCAACGCTATGTGCGGCTCCCCTCGTTCAGTGCGTGCCACTTTGCACACAAATAGATATTTCCTACCCCTTAAAGTCCACGTTATTGACAACCTATGGAAATAAACACGCCATATGCTAGATGAATCCACGAAATTTCATAATTATTAATTATTAACTCACTGATATCCCGACAACTATACCCAATACCACGAATAGAAGCTATCATCCAAATATTGATCAAAAAGGAACATGGGCAATATTCAAACTGTCGGACCCAATGAGGCTCTCATAGTTTCAGGTGGTTGTTGTCGGCCATCAAGGAGACAGATCATTGTTGGCGGCGGCTGGTGTTGGTCCACCTGGTTGCTGACAAACGTGCAAAAGATCTCCTTGCAATCGATGACAGTGAAGCCCGAGTGTGCAAAGGTTCAATCGTGTGTCGGGGTTCCGGTCACGGTGAATGCAGTTGTCCATTGCAAGATAATGTCAAGTTTGGACTCGTTGCCGTTGGCAGCGGAGCAATTTTTAGGCAAGAGTCGGGATGAGATTCAGAATATGATTAAGCATACCATTGAGGGCCACATGCGAGCAGTTATTGGAACTCAGACCATGGAAAATATTTGCAAGAAACGATTGGAGTTGGCCAATCTGATAAGGGAATCGTCGCACACTGATCTATTTAAAATGGGCATCGACGTCATGAGTCTCACTGTTCACGATATTAGAGATGAAGTAGAGTATCTAAAGTCAGCAGGTGAACGTGTAACTGCTACGGTAAAGAAGGACTCGGCCATTACTTGTGCCAAAGCCCAAAGTGAAGCCGCCCAGGTAAAGGATGATTGCGAGCACGAGCAAAGGGATTGCGAGCAGGAGAATGAGTCCAAATTAAGCGAACTAAGGCATAAGCTACAAATGCAACATGCAAGTTTGAAGAAACGCGTTAGCGAGGCTAAAGCGGAAGCGGAGAAGGCGTACGATTTAATGTCAACCTCTATGGAGAGGGAGATTAGGGAGAAGAGTCTCGAGGTTGAAGCAATGAAATGCGACGGCCAAATTACAATTAGAAACAAGGATACAGAGAGAAGGAGGATTGAGTTGGAAATGGAGTATGAGCTGCCAACCAACTCAAAGGTCTACGAGCTCAAGAAACAATCCGAGGCCTACGAGAAAAAGACAGAGTATGAGGCGGAAGCTGAGGAGTTTAGGATCCGCAAAGAGGGTAAAGCTCAGGCTAAAGCCGCTCGGCTTATTGGCGAAGCGGAAGCGGATGGACTAAGGCTATTGGCCGAGGCTCGCAGGGAGTATAATGACGCTGCCATTTTAGCGGAAACGATAAAGATTCTACCCGAAATCGCGGCGGAAATTGCCAGTCCGCTGACGAGATTTGAGGAGATAGTTCTCATCAGCGATGGAAATACAATATCAGATTCCGGAAGCGACACCAAGTCATCTTCTAAACCTTACTCTTCCGCAACTAGCGCAGCGGGGACAGCCAAATTGTCCAGCTCAATGTCGATGGCAATGAAAGCAGTAGGTAGTAATCAGAAGGCAAGTGGAAATCTTGTCGATTCCATCATGAGGCTCCAGAAGTCGGCCGCTTGAGTCTGAGTTTACCCAGGGATATAAGCTATGAGATTATTGTATTTATGTATAAATTTGCACACTTGCTCTAGTTTTCACAATGACTTTCTCGTTTTGTTGATTTAATTTGGACATCGGTATTGTTGATAGATTGGATACGCTTTTGATTTAACGTATATATACATATCCCTATTCCTTCTCTTTCTTAGCGTCCGCAATTCCATTTGCAGTGATGGCAAAGGTACACTCGCCTTCGGCTAAACATGGTGAATCGTAAATCTTGCAAGTACGATTTTCGCCCTTGCCCTTCTTGAAATACAATCGAGTTGTCGAGGCGTGAGCGATGATATTACCTCCGATGGGTTTTCTAGGATCGGCACCCATCATTGAGTCTACGGTGGCAACAACTTGGTTCGTGATCACGCAAGCTACTCCATAGACTTCGGCTATCCTTTGCAACATCCTCAAAAATCTGGCCAGATGTTGCTGACGACTAGCTAACTCTCCACGACCGATAAAGTCGGTTCTGTACAAGTGGGTGGCCGAGTCAACAATGATTAGTGAGTACCTATGCTCGGACATCATGGCGGCGGCCTCGTGCAACAAGTTAGTCTGGTGGTCGGTGTTATAACACTTGGCCACTGCAACATTACCCAACACTGTGCCCTCATCTAGCTTATAATGCCGAGCAATCTCAACCAATCTCTGCGGCCTAAAGGTTCCCTCGGTGTCGATAAACATACACTTTCCCTCTCCGCCGCCGCGGTCCACGGGAAGCTGGCAAGTGACGGCTAGAGTGTGACATAGCTGCGACTTACCCGAACGAAACTCTCCGAAGAGCTCGGTAATACTTCCGGACTCTATGCCTCCATCTAGTAGAGTGTCTAGTGCTCTAGAACCTGTCGTCAACTGGATGAGATCGCTTCGTTTTGCCATGAACTCTAGGGCATTTGTGAAGCCCATCCTACAATGGCGCATGGCTTCTTGCAATAACTTCTCGGCCTTCTGCTCCGAGATACCCTTTACCTCGCACAACATCTTCCTGGTTGCGTAAGCAACTGACTCCACCGTATGGTATCCGCATTGGCCCAGATTTTTGATGTCGCGATCGCTGATGTCACTGTTATCGAGCAGCTTCGAGATTGGAGTTGCCTCCAAGACAAGTCGATCGGTTTCCTCTCCCGCCTGTTGAGTTTGCTCGCTATGGTCAATTACCTGGACGTCCGCATCCATTTTGTGATGTTCTTTTTCACCTAAAAAAAGGGTGTTAGAAATGATATAATTCTGCTAGTGTAGATATCAAATTTAATATATTTCATCTACCTGATTAGTATTAGAATAGAAACTCGTGTTTTGTTTTGACTGGTCAGCATTTGGGCGGGCTCGTGCAGCAGTAACGAACAATCCAGATTTCGCCGGTTCTATGCAATTTTGCATGGCAAATTTCTTCCCTCTTTCCTCCATTGCTTCTCGCTAGCAACGACGCACACACGAGGCTTTGTTTATTCTCGTCGAGCAAATGCGCGCTTCGGAGGGGGAAGATTTCCTTGAAAGCCATGCAAACTCAACGGACGTAGCCATTGCTTTTCCCTATCGTTCTTTCGTTGGCATACGATTTTTCATTACATTTTCAATCCAATCCAAAACTTGTGATTAATTTTTTCGTCGACTGTTATTTTGTATCAGCTGCTGCCTCTCATTCTATTAGCCACCAATAAATCCTCTTGGAGTCGATGGCGAGGCTAATGAATGCAAACTATCCTATCATCTTTCACACTTTATTAATAAAATCTATTACATCTCAGCCAAGCCAAGTGTTAGAGTATTGCAACAGTAACGCCTTTTAGGAAACGATACCGATCGGCGAGAAGGCGCAACTGCAAGAGGAAGAGTAAGCATTTACCTTTCGTTGGGAGAGATTTAGACACAGACATATCTAGCACCAGATTCATTGACTAACTGTCACCATGGAGTACAAGCCAATACCCATTGATCCAGTGGATGAGTATCTGAGTAAACAGTCCGGTCTCATTCAGTTGCCGCCCGAGAAAACGTCCTGCAAGCATCGAGGGAAGGAGAGGTGCATCAATTGCCTGCCATTGCAACCATTTGATCAGGCTTATCTCAAAGAACAGAATATAAAGCACATGTCGTTCCATGCCTATTTGCGAAAACTAACCCAAGGAGTCAATAAGGGCAAATATGCGCCCCTTGAGAACATCAGCTGTCGCATCAGATCTGGTTGTCCTGGCCACAAACCCTGGCCCGAGGGCATCTGTACAAAGTGTCAACCTAGTGCTATAACCCTGAACCAGCAACAGTACCGTCACGTCGACAATATAACCTTTGAGAATCCATCTATTGTAGACAATTTTCTCAACTACTGGCGTTCAAGTGGCCACCAGAGATGTGGCTTGTTATTTGGCCAATACTCAGCGCATGATGTTGTTCCTCTTGGTATTAAGGCAAATGTTGTGGCCATTTATGAGCCACCCCAAATTAGTGGATCAGATTCGGTGGAATTGTTGGAGGATCCACAATATGAGATAGTCAAAGAGTTGGCCAAAGATTTGGGCTTGGTTTGTGTTGGTTGGATATTTACAGATTTAATTGCCAAAGATATGCACGATGGAACGGTTGAGTATATTCGAGGCGCGGATACCTACTTCCTAAGTGCTCACGAATGCATTCAAGCAGGTAGATATCAAAATCAACACCCAAATCCATGTAGCCTCTCGTATGAGGGTTATTTTGGTTCGAAATTTGGAACTGTTTGTGTAACAGGTGATAAAGAGAACACTATTCATATGGAAGGATATCAAGTGTCAAATCAATGCATGGCTCTGGTTCGTGACAATTGTATGATTCCCACCTTGGATGCACCCGAGTTAGGTTATATAAAAGAATCGTCCTCCACTCAATACGTACCGGATGTTTATTATAAATTAATTGATGAATACAAGAACGAGAAGACTCAATTAGCCCGCCCATTGCCTATAGAGTATCTACTGGTCGATGTTCCGGTTTCAACGCCAATGACTCCATCACGAACCTTCAATCAGCTCAAGGATAAAAAGCCATTCCCTGTTGAGAATCGCGAGGAGTTGGACTTTAGTGCTTTGCAAGCTTATTTAGGACAATTTGATTTGAACTCTGAATTTAAAGAGGCCATTAGTGACTTTCACCTGTTGTTATATTTGCGCTTACAGGAGATAGTGCCAATGCAAGAGGCTATAAGGCCACTGTTACGGGCAATAGCCGCCCAGGATGCGGTACAAATTATAAATTGGAAGGAAAGTGAGCAATGGCGAACCATTGAGCAACTGACAACTTGATGATCATTACCTTGGGAACAGAAGAATACTTGGGTTCGAGAGCCTGGAATGGGATTGTACTCGATTAAACTCGTCGATAGGAAGTCATCGACAACAACAACAACCACAACAACACAACAAGAAAATTTCTGCTTCTTCATCAAGCCACGATAACTTTAATAATTTGAGATCTAGCCGCAACTAGCTATTCGAAGTTGTTAGCCATTTGCCTGCCTGCCTGCCTGTCTGTCTATCAGTTTGCCGCGGTCAAAGGAGTTGACACTGATTGCGTACAACCGAGCCCAGGGTTGGATTTTCGCGCAATTCCCAACGAGACGTCCACTTGTTGCTGTTTGTAGTCAATCCCATTTCTTTCACAATTGACGCCGTTGTACTTTGACGATGACGACGATGATTCATCGCCCTCATCATCGTAGTCGTCATTTTCATCATCCGAGGCATTAGCGGCAGCAGTAGCCCCTTGTTGATGGTCGTGGTCATTGGTAACCATCGCGTTTTGGTTAGCCGATTCCTTGCGCTTTCCAAACATTCGCGAGTGCGCCGATTTGAACTCCTTCATTAGCATTTCTATTTTTGGATTTGTGGTGGTTGGGTTGTTGTTTAAATTTGTAGTTGGAGAGGGTTGGGCACGAGATGATTGAGATGTTGTTACGGTTAGTTCACCCGGGCATTGAGAAGAAATCTGTTGGATTCAATCTATTGAAATCTGGATTACAAATTCCACCAGAAGTGAGGGTGGAAGGCGGACGAGATTTCCCGTTAGCATTCTGACATAATTTGTCCTTCCCATTCGTAGCCATAAATCCCACACATCGAGACTCAGAAACTCGACTATCATCCAAAATATGAGTCGTCATATGGGAACAATACAACTATTCCAGTAATAATTCAAGTTCAGCACAAACCACTTGCTTTGGCCGAGTGGTTCTCGTCGAGGTCGTCGTTATCGTCGTCTGAAAAGAGATGTATGAGATTTTCAGTTATGCTCTAGTAAGAAAAGATCTAGGAAATTATATTCTTGAGTGAGAACGAGAAATAATAGCAGAAATAGAAACAAAAGCTCACGTTGATTTCCTGGAGCGGAACAGCAAAACACTTGACTGGCTAGTCCTTTCGTAGCACAGGCCAAGTGTCCATCTTGCCGAGAGTTTGGCAAACAAACTCCTTTGCAAAAATTAGTAGTAGACGTGTCTCGGTTGGTTGTCTTAGTTTCTCTTTGTCCTCGAAGATCATTGCCAAGTGAGCCACCAGTTGATGATGTAATAGTCAAGTTTGAATGACAGGCTAGCTGTTCAACAGGTGGCCTTCTAGCCACCAGCGAGCTAGACTGATACTGCTGCGTGAAGCATGCAAAGCAAGAATATTCCGAGTGAGATATGATAGCTAAATCGTTTATTCACAGTCTAGAATGACAACAATTGGTGGCAGTGATCCAATTTAGAAAAGAGAGATTGTAACTGCCATCAAAAGACTCACAAGTTCAAGTGAAAGGCTTGCTGAACAATTTTGAGGAACAGGTGAAGTATCTGATTTTACACTAGACTTTACCTGGCATTTTTGCAATTGTAACTCAATGAATTCAATTCATTCAGTCGGTAAGTATCCGGAGCATTCTCACGAGGAATGGGATCATCTGGTTGCTCGAGATCCTATGAAGCTTTCGAGGACCGTTTAATAGTCGTATTAGCTCGATATTTGGAAAATGAACAGTGGAGAAATGAGCTTAGGACCGAATTCAAAGGCATAGAGAAAGAGAACAACGCAACTACCTGTTGAGTGATGTTAAGCTCAAGAAGTCATTTGGAAAGACACATTCATCACACACACAAAAATGGCTCAACTCGAGGGCTAATTTCTGGCCTCTGAGCATTTAAATTGATGTTAGCGGCGGCTAAAAAGTATAGCCTACGTTTGGCTTGCTTGTTGTTGCAAACAAACAAGCGACTTATCTACTCATGATGGATGGCAAAATGACGGCAACCATTTATTTCTAGTTCCCTCTCTCTCTCTCTCCTCGGCAAAAGTCCACGCAAAATCTCGCTTCACGGACAGCCATTTAGTCATCTCTCAGTCGAGAAGATGAATTAGATGGCAGCCACAGGCGAGGCGGGTAGCCAGACTGATGCACTGCGAGAATTTAAACACAAACCAAGTTCATCTGGCCGAATCTGGTTGTTGTTGTAGCTTTCCTGTTGGAAAGTTGAACAGCTTTTTTGAGAGTTTCATCAGAATTAGGATGGTCGAAAGCTCGCATTTCCCAAGCGCCGAGCTCGACATGCACTCACAAAACGGATTCGGCGCTTTGTCGCCCCAAGTGAGTCAACGGCGAGCAAGTGGTGATGACTCATTAAGGGCTGATGTAATGTTTTGAATCGTTTAGCATTGTAGTTGTTGTTTGAGGTAGACTTAACGCGACTTTGTTGGCCACTAGGACCAGCGAGAGACTAGCCGGATTTTCGACAGGTGAGTGCCGCAGGTGGCTGATGCCGCCGAAAGGATTCAGGTGAGCGTCGTAAAATTGATGTTGGCTTGCACCACTGCTCGAGGTTGCATTGAACTGGCCAACGCCAAGCGACAACAAGGGCAACATTTCACAGACATACCGACTCGAGCTTGACTCATAGAGCTCACAAAGGATTTTGTTCAAGGTGCAATCCTGTGGCGCATCGGCGACAAAACAACCTGATGTCTCGGACTTCCGAAGCCTCACCTGTTGCAAGCGGATAAAAGCGCACACGCAAGCTAACGGTTGATTCGAATTCGGTAGAGTCGACGGCGCCAACATCGAGAGTCAAGTTCACAGCTCAACGTCGACGGCTCCGTCCGATTGAGTGCTCGTCGGTTGGCTTTGGAAACTGCCACTAAGACTATGGGAATCTGGAGCAGATCGATTATTACTGCTGTCGCTGCTATCGACATTATTATCGGCAGCTGGACGGTTGATGTTGTCGCAGTCGTTGCTGTTGTTGTGGCAAATCTACTGACGCAAACACAGTGATTGCGTCTGTTGGTTTCAATGCCACTTGTTGCTCTTCTATGCTTTCCGGAGCAAACACTCCCGCTGCTCCATTGAATCGATTGAGTTGTTGTTGTCGTGATTGAAATCTCGGCTCAATTTGAGGATAGACACATGGATTTGGCCCACAATACAGAGGTCCAGAGCTGAATTAGCTAGACAAGTAGCTAGACAGTCGATTCTGTTGGCGGCAAACCCATTGACATTTACACACAACGCAAAGAAGGCGACTCAGACACAAGGAGGAAGCGACTGGTAAGAGGAGAAGAGTGGTAATAGAATAGAGAGTGGCAACAACGAGTGGTCAGTGGTCGGATTGGCGTTGCAAAGTGTCGCAAAGTTTGCGTAATGGTTGATCCGATTGCCTCGAAAAAGTCACGTCGTCGCGGACACTTGTTAACGAGTCGTTGGATAGTCGCACGGCTACGACGACGACTACCATTCCAACAGGCGACAAGTTCTGCGGGGGAGAAGAGGGAAAAGGGAGGCTGCCGATGAAGTTGCCTTGTATCTAGTCATCAGTAGATACAATAGAATACTGGCCAACACGCAATCGGATTAGTCGCGGTCCGCAGCGAGCCGGTCATTCAGTCAGCGGGGTGGTGGTTCTGTTTCAAAGTTCGAGTTCGTTTGCGTAACAACAGGAACAGCAACCTGGATGACTCAAACTGACGTTGATGACGTTGATGAGTGGCGCCTACCTGTTGTTGTTGTTGTTGTTTTCGTTGTTGCAATGACGACGACGACGAGATACAAGGCTAATAGTTTGCGGCCTCGTCTCACCTGCCGATGGTCTCTCATCCATCCACTCGAGTGGCTGCCCTGGTCCGACCGGTTGCCTCTGGACTCGAGGCGACTGTGCTGCGTCGGTGGCACTGGGAAGTTGGGGCAGAAGAGGTGGACGGGGCGAGGCTCTGGTGGCCAGCTGGCTAGTCGGCCGACTAACTAATGCCAGGCAACAACGTTGGGAGCATAACAATAAAACCGCAAACTGATACTAAGGAAAAAGTCTACGCTTACCTGTGCTAACAACTTCCAGCTGACCACTAGTTGCTTCTCTTGCTACCACTTGTTGCCGCCGCCGCCGTTGTTGCTGCTCTTGACTCTGCTCACCTGGCATTCGCTTTCTCTCCTCGGAGCCGGAGCCGGAGTGACAAAAGCGCTACAAGTGGTTGCCTCATCTCAAGAGCATCATCTCTCTCCTTTACTCTCACTCAACTGGTCGATTACAATGGGAGTGCGCGCGAGTTTGCTCTCACTCACTCACTAACTCTTTCTCAAACTTTGCGAAGCCAGCCAGGTAGCTAGCTTGCTACCTCGCCGCTGGTGGCCCATCGCTAATAGACTAACGGATCTACACCACTAAAGCCAACTGCACTCATCCATTCTTCTTCTCTTCTTCTCCCTCTACTCGCTTATCCTTGTGTAAGTGTGTGCCTGTGCGCAAATGTCTGTGGCTGGCTAACCACCCGAACGCTCGGATGAAATCATCGTCATCCTCAACATGATCGTTGTCCTTGTGCCGCCGACACCAACAGGTAAACGCCAGGAACTCCCACGCAGCTCTCGGAATTTATCCGCTCCTTCCGTTGAAGTCGACATAGCCGTTAACTGCTCTAACATAACATAAAACAGCAAAATAAACGTCGTCGACGGGCACGGCGAGAACTGGGAGTAGAGAATCAACTTGCAATAAAAAGAGGCTGCTTAGATATGAGAGGGAGGGTGTACAAAATAGAAAGAAAGACAGACAGGCAGACGGACGGATGGAGAGAAATAGTTTGACGGATCATGTCTTACGCCTATTACTTACCATGTTGGCGCCGCTTATTGTCATGCTCGTCTTTAAGTTTGTTGCCGCGTTGCTTGCTAGTCGATGCAATTTTCTCGCCCGACTCGCCGGACTTTCTTCGCGCAACCACCTGTTGTTGCTGCTGACAACAGTTGGCGCAATTTACGCCTTTGTCATCCTTCTCGTTGCCGCAACTTCCGGCGGACGACGACGAGGCGAGCTTCGTACTGTCAGAGTTGCAACTGCAACAACCCGAAGCTCGCTCGCCATTGGCGCCATCCGCCTTCGAGGCTGCCAATTTGCTAGCATTGATGATCTTGATTAGTGTCGCGCTATCGCTTTGCTGTTTGCCATGACCATTGGCGATTCCATTGTTATTATTGCCATCCACTTGAGTTGGCGCCAAATTGCCACCTGCCGACAACGGCGCTGATTTTGGAGCCTTCTGCTGCTGCTGCTGCGACTGTCTTGCCATCAGCTTGAGCTCGTCCACGAAACATAGCCGATTGTTGGGTTTAGCTTGCTGGGGTTGTTGCTTTTGCGCCTGATGGGCTTCCTGCTTCCGTCTTGCGGCCGCGACCACCAGCTCGCAAGAGGACGGTTTTGCAGAAACCTTCCCATTACCGCTCTTTCCCAGGATGATGTTGATTTTATTGTCGAAATCCGCATCGGGTAGAGGTAACGGCGGCGGAGCTGGTGGTTCGGTGGTCGCGGAGCTACCTGCTGCAGTTGCAAGCTTATTAGATATTGACACCTGCGCGCTCCGCTTGACCATTTTTGTCGCGACCTTTGCGACAGGTTTGGTCACACAGGAAGTGGCGAAACAAGAGCTCATGAGCGCGTGTTGTTGCTGTTGAGTTGCCGAATCCATTGAAGTTTCAATGGAGCAATCGGAAGTGGTGGATAAAAGTGACGAGTCCAAAGGTGGCGACGAGTAGCTTGCCGACGAGCTACAGGTAGGCGAGATGTCGCTAGCTAGAGATCCGTTAGCGTTGCGTCGGTGTAGATGCTGCTGTTGTTGTTGTTGTTGTATCAAATTTGCCGACTTGCCAGCCAAGAAGGTGGACATTCTCTGCCCAGTTTCCCGAATTTGTCCAATGCACACCTGACTAGCTGAAGCGGGTGAACTCATTGGTAGGTGGGCGTGTCGACCCGCACCCCCCGATGATGAAAAGTGCAGTGTGTCAATGGGACAAACTCTCAACAATCGCGGATCCTGGCCAACATTTCGTCGTCTTTGATCGGGGTTATCATTGGAAGAGGACAAAACACCAATTCCGCTAGCGCTTGCCGATTGATAGCCCGACGAGTCAGTGGTGGCACCACAATCCGTTGGGTTCACCATGAACCTTCTGCTCCGGTGGCTCTGCGATGCTAGTTGCTGCTGCTGCTGCTGCTGTTTTGTTGTCATCAAAATCTCACCTGTTTGTTTAAGATGGCGAGCGGTACTAATTATGTTATTGGGCGACACTGGATTGCAACAAGTGGCCGCAAGAAACTTGGGCGAGCAACACAAACAATCGGGACTTTGTGAGGTTGGAATAGTTGATGTTGTCGTGACACTCTGCTTTCCATTCTGTGCACTCGATGGATCTGTCGGCGCCAACAGGTAGCCTCTATGTTGCTGATATTGTTGTTGCTGTTGTTGTGGATCAAATTGCGACAATTCTATCGAGGAGAGATAGTGATTTTTTGCCTGAATCAGTGAACCGCCGCCGCCGCAGCATCCACTTTCCTCGTTGTCCAATTGGCCGAAATTGTGGTTTCGAGTAAATTGGTTGTTCATTTGACGCTGTTGCTGCTGCTTGTTGGGCGTCGATCTGCCGCCAACCAGCGACTTTCGAGTTTTTTGCGCCACTGACCTCGCTGCTGAGCAACAAGTGGTCGCTCTCGAGTTTCTGGGCGTCACTCTCGGTTGCTGCTGATGACCCAACGACAACTGCTCCTGCTGATAGAGTTGCGCTGCTCTTGACTCGTGAATGAGTTCACCTGTGCCGCTCATTAGTTGTTGACCGATGCAACAGGTGTTAGTGGCGCACCTGAGCGCCTTGTGCTGGCGTTGGCTAAAGCCAACGGCCGGTTGCTGGCGGTAGAGTTTGTTGCTTGTGGTCGATGAGATCGGTAATCTTGGAGTCGCCAGTGCGCTTGCTAGTTGGCGTTGGTGTTGCAGTCCAATGTTTGTGATGTAATTTAAATTTGTTATACTCATGTTCAGCTTATCCATACTCTTGGCCTTGGTTAAACGCGACGCCAAATGCATCGGCGTGCACGCCCGACTTCCTGTTGCATTGGCCAACAGGTGACTTCCGGTTGCCAGCGGTGGCCCATTTGAGGTTGTGGCAAAGTTTTGCACATAATTTTCTTGTTGATGCTGCTGTTGGTAGTCATAGGCGCAGCATTGGAAGTTTCTATTCTGCATATTGGTATTGTTCAAAGTTTTTGCATTCCTCTGTGTTGACTTGATCATATTTCGAGCTTGTATTCGGGATTGGAGCAGGCAACAAGTTGTTGTGTGCGTTTGTCGATGCACTTCCGGTTGCCCTAGGACACTATTGGAGCGAGAGTAAAACTTAGTTTGCTTAGTCAAGAGGCGGCTTGTAGGAAGTGGCAGTTGGCATCGCAAGTTAGCTGAGTTGGTGTTTGCTTCTCCTCTGTTGTCTATGTAATCAACAGTTGGTCTTGCGTAATCAGCAGCACACTCAAACTCGTCATTATATTGCACTAGTGACGCTTGAACTCTACTCGAGGGATTAAGATTCTCCAAGGACATGTAGCGTTGCAACCTGTTACTTCGTGTGGCATTACCTGGTGAACCTAACCTGCAACTCGCCTCATGGTTCACAACCGCCTGACCACGCCTCCTCAAACCGGAAGCTGGCGTCCGCTGGCCGGCAGTGCTGGCCACCTGCAACTGAGATCTTCTGGTTAAATTTGAGGCAACTTGCTGTTGTTGTTGCTGCTGCTGTTTTGTCGTTGATGATGACGAGTTTGAAGAATTGACTGCGGGAAACTTTTCACTAACAAACTGACTAGTTTTAAATGATTGCGCTAAATGGTGATGGTGTAACTTGCAATTTTGACTAACAATTTTAATCTCTTCACGTTGCTCCTCCTCCTCCTCTTCCTCCTTGTCTTGTCCGTTGTTTCGATTCATCATATCATCTTCAATGACAACAGCATCAAGGTCGTCGTCAATCTCGTAGTCCTCGGCGGGTAGATTTCCTGTGTAGCTAGACTGATTATCGGGTGATTTTTGCAAATAATTTTGATTACTGTTCTGATTACTGTTTTTAACCATCAACTTGTTTGATTGTTGCAATCTCGCCCTTGAATCTATCCGATTACCCGAAGGCGAGGATGTGGATAACGTTGACGTAGTGGCCACTTGTTGATTGGAGGTATGTGACGGTTGCTCCTGATGATCAACTCTACATGATGATTTTAACTTTTCTTCATCACGGTTTCCGTCGTCGTTATCGCCGCCGCCGCCGAAATGCAAACGACGACACTTGCAGACTTCCATCGGCGCCGCTATCGTTTTGGTTGCTTTAGCATCCTCGCCACCCGAAGCTCTCGCTTTCCGCTCTACTAGTTGCTTGCCGGCGCCACTTGTTGCGTTATTTTCGGGCTTCCCCTCTTCTGACAACTTTGCTGTCACTGCAGTTGGAGTTGACGCCGACGGAACATTTAACTTGATTTGCTTCGCCACACTAGAGTCGCCGTTACTCTTCTTCTTTGGCGTGGTGACGGTGGTCGTTGTTGTCGTAGTTAGTGCCGAAGAAGCTGTTGTCTTGGTGGCTGCCGGAGTTTCGATTGTGTCACTAAGGAAACTGGAAAACGAATCTCTGGTTCGAGACAACCACTTGTTGTTTTCAACTGACTCACTGGCCACTGATGTCCCATTAGCCTTGTTTTTGCTTGCCACTTCTTCACAGTGAGTACCTGCTGACTTGGCCATTTGGCTCACGCTAATTGAATTGCAACAGCTTGCCTTGTTGCCACCAGTTGTTGCCGTGGCATTGGTTTTAGTTGGCGCCGTTGTTTTTCGGCAAGATGCTGCTACAGCTGCTATTGTTGTTGTTTCCATTGACTTCGGTCCATTGATTGCGCACTTGGCTTCTTTTCTTGCCCTCTGAGCAGCAGCTTGAGTTTCGCCTCTTGAATGTACCTGTTGTTTGCTGCTTACCTGTCTCACCAACTCCAACTCCAACTCCTTTGACTCCTGATCGCCATTGGTAACTCGCTTGGCGGCCTCCTGGTTCGAGTGAGTTGTCCTCTTGGTTGAACTGACGATGAGATGATTATTGTTTGTTTCAACGCTCCCACTATTACTATTACTATTTTCACTTCTCTCCTTAGAGTCTATGCAATTTTTTTCGCCCCACTGACTTCTCAATTGGCAATCGGTCGCCACTTCTACCTGTTGACTGTCCGAGGATAAGTTTCCCCTCATCGCATGCTGGCAAGCACTGGACACCAACCTGTTGCTTGCCGCCAAATGCCTCAGGGCTGCGCCCATCTTTACATGCAACATGAGCTCATCTTGTTCAAGTTGCAAGCGTTTGATCAAGCCAATTGCCTCCTCAAAGCTCATCTCATTTAACAAATAACCATCCGCTTGAACTAACTGATCGCCTGGCTTAAGGCCAACTCTCTCGGCCAAACTATTTGGCTTGACATTTTGAACAAATATTCCCGGCCACTCGTCTGGCCCTTTGACCACACCGCAGCCAAATGTTTCACTGGTCCGCTGGCCGCCAGGTACGATAATTAGTGTGTCATTCAGTGACTCAGAATCCTCCTCCTCCTCCTTCTCGTCGTCGTCGCCACCATCATCATTATCATCATCATCATTCTCATTAGCGTCGTTGTCGTTGAATCCACATTCGTCATTTGAATTTATGGTGCTTATGCTTATGTCACAACCGGAAGACAAGCTAACAGGTGGCGAGATCAGCTGTTTTTGGCGGCCAACATTAGTGAGTTGCTTGTCGATGCTCGAGGCGATGGAATCGGCGAGCTCGTTGTCCGAGTTGTTATTGTTATTATTATTATTAGTATGACCTCCTGTTGCAAGTGACGACTTTGATCCACAAAAAACTCCCTCGTCCGAGCTAAACGATTTCGTAGTTTTGCTTGTGTTTGTTTGTATGTTATGTAACTGCTGCTTCCCCGAGTGGTTGACAGGTAAGTTTTGAATGCAATCGATTGGTTGCATATAATCTGCATTCGAATTAAAAGGTGGAATGGCCACACTAGACATGGCAATATTAGTAGGAGGCGGCGGCGGCGGTGGTTGAGGAATTGTAGAATGTGTAATCGAAATTGGAATTGGAATTGGAATCCATTTGATGGGGTCGCCTTGTTTCTCTTGGACAGGAATGCGGCCAACGTGGCTAACCATTAGCACAATATCGTTTCGCTTCGGAGTTGCGCGAATCAATTTGATCACCTCGTCGTAGGTGGCAGAGTTAACTTCGAGTCCATTAACCTGAATCAGCTGGTCGCCAACCTGATGTTTAAGTGTGTGTGTTTTTTCGTTTTTATATCCGTATTGGCATAGTAGAAGTCAATTATAGACGAATGGTTAGTCGGTATACTGTGCAAGAACAAATTTTTTCTCGGTATAATCAAAGACAACCAAAGGAAAGGAGACAAATGAGACGAGTCATGTATTGAAAGATTGCCGCTAATAAGTGGATATTGAAACGCTTGGATTCTCCAGCCAAACTGGACACATGCTCATTACCAGAGTTAAGCACAGGATGAATGCTCAGGTGGAGTTATGATTAAGGGTATAAAGGCAATAATAATAATAATGATAGTAATGATGATGATGGTAATCCGCTCAACTACCAGTCAAACGGCAACCTACAGGTGGCTAAATTGCAAATTACTCTCCAGCATCCGGCGGCAACAGGTAGCTTGTGGTTAGTAGCTGGTGGAAATAGAAATGAAATCGCATGGAGGGAAAGGAGGGGAGAGGGACAGAAAAGCGAGAGCTCAGTAACACCAACTTGTCTTCCTGTGTGATCCTCCTGGTTGTTGGCAGTCGTTTTATTTTGATTGCACATCGACAAGCGCTAGCAAACGGCTGGAATCTGGTGGCAACAGGTGGTCATAAAAGAAGGCCAGTTACATCATCGAGTTGTTGATCAGTTGATCGGCTGGCAGATAGTGAGCAGGCAAGTGAGCGGCAACAGGTTGCTGTTAGCCACTTTCGCCAGCGGCCCAATGCCATGGCATAGGTATGGCCGGGTGAGTA
This sequence comes from Aculops lycopersici, assembly GCA_015350385.1. Lineage (NCBI taxonomy): Eukaryota > Metazoa > Arthropoda > Arachnida > Trombidiformes > Eriophyidae > Aculops > Aculops lycopersici. The sequence goes on along the minus strand of WNKI01000001.1, from coordinate 2,382,110 downwards.
GCAACCTACCGCGATAAGAACACCAACGACAAAAACTCGCCAGACAATATGGGCAGCGTCAATTTGCCAACTTCAAGCAGTTTACAATTACACGCAACCTGTAGGCATTGGTAAGCTCGCGCGCGCTAGGCGCGTTTGGATAACACCACTCGGCGCATGTAGTGCCAAAGTTACTGGCCAACCAGAGCAACTCACGAGCCACTCAGCTTAACTAATGGCCTGTGAGCAAGCAACTACTTGTTATACTCGAGTATCTAACATTGAGCACCACGATGAACAGCGGCGGCAGTTGCCAGGTAAGCGATGTGGAGATGCAACAAGCAGAAGCTCATTGATTATTATTGTGTCGATTCAAGTCTCGTCGTCCACCTGTCTGCCTCTTTTATTTGGCGTCTGTCCGCAAAGCAAACGAGCCAACATTGATGAAAGCAATGGCAATAGCGACAACAAGTGGCTGCTGCCTTTACTTTTTGGCTGCATGTGCTCTTCCTTGGCGCCAATAACAATATAACTGCCCATATAATAGCTCAATCGTCTCGATGGTCTCCTCTGGAGTCCACAGGAGGAAGGAAAAAGTGGAAGCAAGCGACTACCACTTGTTGATTTCCACAACCAAGACGACGACGAAAAATCTCGTCAGGAGAGCGGAAATTCACCTGGATGCATACGAGCAGCGCGGCGCCGGCGACCACTTGTTGCGCTCTGCGGCCACTCGGGCGTTTGGCAATGTGCAGCCCAGGTGCCTGACCGCTGTGTAGATTTGGATGTGTGTGTGTGTGTAATGTGCATGGAAAAGTATCACGCCGCCCATTACGAGCGATGATTTACACGACCAGCCAGCGGGTAATTTTAGTTCAACTCTCTGGCAAGCTAGCCGGCCAGTGAGACAGCCAATACGACAGCAATCGAACGGGCAACAACAGTGAATAACGGGGAGTCAAATGTGGTGAAGAATAGCGAGAGCGCGCAAGTTGCTTCCATGCTTCGCATCGTCGTGTCCATGCAGTCAAATGATTCACCTGTTGCTGTTATCATTGCAGACTGCGCTTTTGCCTAGTCTGTCGTTTGCTGCTCTCTGCGGCGCCCGCTAGTCCAAACCATTGAGCAACATGGGGATTAGTCGAAAGGGGGGGGGAATGCTAATAACAGCGACTCTCACTTACTCTCCATCTCTTCCTCTCTTTCTATCGCTCAAGAGCTCATCCGTCTCAATCCACTCTCGCCAGTGCCGTCGCCGTTGTGCGGCAGCGCCTTAAATTGGTGCCAATAATTGCCAAGCTAGAATTGGCGACTGAGCCGGCAAGTTGGTGCCGAGCATGCGAGCGCCAAAACACTTCACCTCGGCTCGCCTCTTCACGCTTTAGATATATTCAAGACTTGTAAGTTGCAAGTGAAGATAGAATAAGAGGACGAAGTCAGTGAAGTCATTGGACAAGAAACGGATTCAGATTCGGTTTGGTCTTTGGATTTGCTCGTGGATTCGCTCAGGGTTAAACTCAGCAAGAGCAAGGGACGAGGGAGAAGAGTCAGTGGTTTTCGTTTTGAAGCGCATCAAATTGCTAACAAGAATATCAAAGAGAGGTTGCGATGCAAATTGGATCACTCGCTGCTCTCCTCGTATGTAGTTTTAGTTTGTTGCGCAGCCGACAGATGATCCAGCTGCCGCTCGTTTGTCGGAGGCTAATGTGCCGCTTAAAAGTTATTACGCTCCATGTAACTGGATTGTTTGCCAGGAAACCAATGAGAGGTTTAGGCGTATGAGGTGAAGCGAGGAATCGACTCTTCTATTTGTATTTTTGCTCCAAATCAAAAAGAAGCGGAAGTTGCGGCGATCCGAGTTCCCGGTCGCAGCAAAATTCGCTCCCTCGTTCTGCACTAAACTTACCTGCAATCCTTTGCGTTGCGCCTCGCCGTTGAGCTCCACATGCGATACAAACACGCCAACCGAGGAGCCAGTTGCCTCTTTGCCTGTTGTTTTTCAAATTGAATCCAGAGTTTCAATCGTTCGAGTGAGAGGATATATTTAACGGTACATTGAATGAAGAAGAGAAGGAGTGATTTATGGTTAGTTAGTTTATATTCTCTCCTCTAATTAATGGCTGGCCATTTAACTCAATCAATTGACCAAGATCAACTCGCTCTTTCTGTTGTAGCTTTGTTTGTTATTCTTTTTCAACTCCACTCAACTCAACTCAGAGCAACTCAATCCAGCTCCTCCAACATGAGAACTCAACTCGCCCAGTCGACTCGTTCACCTGATTGCCTCCAAACAACAATACAGGTAAAGTGGCCAGTTCGTCTGCATTAGGTTCACTGTGGGCGTCGCTCGTTTTATTACCACTGAGCTCGGTTTAACAAACTTGACCTCTGGCAACTTTGCTCGTCGTCGAGGTCCTCGTTCTCGTTGTCCAGTTTCTTTGCCTTGCTCGCTTAGCTGATTGGGTGGTGCTGCCGCAAATACGACGAATAGTAACCAGCTAGTTGCTAAACATTGCTACTTTTCGCCATTGAGTAAGAATTAGGGTGTCTAATAGTTTAGCTTGATAGTCGGGTAGCTTTCCGAAGTGAGAGAGAGAGAGAGATTCTGAAAGAAAATCACACAAACGGACGAGAGCTTTCAACTCAATGGCAGCAACTCATCGTGCTGTTGGTCGTGGTTTATGCACCAACTGGTCGATACTTAATGTCCAGTTCAACCAGTGTTGCTCGTCGGTTGTAATGGCGACCGAGGCAACAAGTTGCTGATACTCAGGCGCAAGCAAACGACTGCTGAGGACAAACCGAGACAGTGAGCAACGGTATTGTTGTTTGTAATTCCAGAAGACGCTCGAGCAGTCGGCGAATCCAAACAAGATAACAACCCACCGTCGGTATCATCGTCGTCGTCGTCGTCGTTGGCCAGGTAAATAAACTAGCGAGTTGGCAAAACCGATTGTCCGATTGTTTGCATAGTCTCAATTGTTGCTGTAGCTGTTGTCGTTGTTAGCGGCCATTCCATTAAAATTGGGATGTTTTAACTTGCAAATAAGCGCTCGAAAGAGAGAAAAGATTTCAGATATTTCGTCAGGATTGCATGTAAATCACGTTGAGATGAGTATCAGCTGCAGGTAGTCATAATCGTCGTCGTCTCGTGTATCCTCTTATTTTCTACACCTGTTTGATGCAAACTGTTCCGATGGTAAGCCAAACTAACTAAGAGAAACGAGTCACTACCTGGCCGGCAACAGGTGCAGCCATTGCCATTATGCGCTTGTTATGAATAATGAAATTACACACAGCTGCTCGTCTTTTAAGAAACGAAGAGAAAATATCATCTGGCAATGGAATCCTGACGTTCATTCTGATTGCCTGTTTGCGGTTATATAGCTCGCGGCCCATGCTCAAGTTCATTTGTGATTAAGCTAATGAGCGACGCGCACACATGGACACTAAGTATTGGTTGCGCGTAAAGTGACGCTGGTAACAACCTGTTGCTCGGCTGTCATCGCTTGCACACCGAATGCTGTGATCAGTGGGCAGGTAACACGCGAGCAAGCGAGCGAGCAAGTTGCAGCCTCTCATTTGACGCCTTATGATCAGTGAGGATACGATACGATATGATATGATATGATATGATGTCCGCTTTAGCCTCGCGCTCCTGCTCGCACAATCACAGCAACAAGTGGTCGTCATCCTGACCGCACTCTCCCCTAGCCGCTCACCGATTTGGGGCTCTAAGATGTTTTCATGCTATCATTACAACGGCAACATATCAAAACACATAACATGATGTGATATGGTTTTGTATTCTTACAAGCGAAGGAGAGGAAAGAAGAAAGAAAAAGGAAAACTAATGCGCCCAAAGAATGGCACCGCAAGTTTACACACAAACCAAAAGACCATCACTCTCTTTCTTTCTCAAGCCGAGAGAGAAAGAGAGGGACTCGCACTTGGGTAGCGGAGACACTTGTTGCGGTTAGCTCGGCGGCCGGACTGATTGCGGCTGAAGGATAAACGTGTGCGAGTTGCACTTAAACTTGGACAGTGGATAACAACAAGTGGACGAGCAGCAGTGGTGGCGACGACGACTTATGGTTGCTGCTCATTTGCTGCTGGCCAATTGCTGCCCAGCAGTCGGTATCGGCGTCATCGTCGTGCTTGTCATAGCTGACCACTAACTACTGGCTAGCTAAGACATTGGCTAGTCGCTAGTGAGTTTGGTTCAATTGAGCATACGTTTGGTTAGCTAACACAATAAGTGGCCAGTGGTCGAGAGACCAACGAAAGCTCACCTGTGGCCAACAATGTGATCCTAATTAGATCCTGTTGCATAACAGTGAAACGATCCTAATCTGCTCGCCGAAATTTCTTCGTCAGTTCGGATTGTCCGTCAGCAGAGACTGCAATGTCGACCAAAGAGACAACGAGAAACTTGGTGGAGGAAACTTGCGGTTTGTTTCTAGCTGGCCGGTGGTGGCCACCCGGCAAGACTAGAGCAACCTGACGGTTACCGTTGAGATTACCTTAACTAGCCACCACTGCAGCTCATCTCGAAGTTGTTGGCTATGAAATGAGAGGAATCAAATGAAGGAAAGTAAGCAAGCGAAAGAGTTTTGCTTCCTCTGATTCCACTGCAGGTTAAAGAAACACACAGAAAGGGGAATCTCTCGATGAGGTAACAGCCGCTTGACCAAAGGTTCGCTCAGACTAAAACTCCTCTCTTCTTCCTAAGTTTCGTGGAGATTTTTAACCGCGAACTAGCTGGCCATTCGGTCTGCCGACAAAGCTTAGCTCACAAGCAGGTGAGTGGATTTACTGCATACCACAGATAGTCGGTCGGTGGGACCCAAATGAAGTTTGCCAGTTAGTTGAGTGGGACGACCAACTTGGCAATCTCTCTGCTGTTTACTGCTGTAGCCGCTACCGTTACTGCCGCCGCCGCTGCCGCCACCAAATGACATGAATGCTTCCGAGTGATAGAGAGCGAGCGCGAGAGTAAGAGAGAAACAACAGTCCCGAGGGTTAAGTGCACGACCACTACAACCTGTTGCAGCGGTTAGCGTTGATTCCGCCGCCATTTTGTGTGCCGATTACATTGTGAGCTTATCACTCCTCGCCGGCTCCGCTCCTAACGAGCTTTTTTACCTGGCCGGCTACCTGGCCACATGCGCCGCCGCCGCCGCCACCACCACCAACAGCAACAAGTGTCTACCCGCCTAACTAAATCATTTCAAGACACTCCAACCCGGCCACTGGCCGCAAACGTGAGATACCCGATACTTTCACTATCTATCTCGCAAACTCTCATCTCGTCATCCGTCGTCGTCATCGTCGACGAGTTTGCTAGCTTCTTCTTTAGAAATCAACACAGTAGCGGTGGCGACGGCGGCCGCGGCGGCAGTAGTGAAAGTTAACTCGCAGCTATCTGGCCACTTGTTTCTTGGGATCAACAGCAACAATAACAACGGCAACATCCACACAAGACCACGACTTTCCATTAGTCGTGTCCAGGTTTTAGTTTAGTTGCCGCCTCGCTGCGCGTAAGTGAGGAAGTCGCAACGGGCAAAGAAGAGAGTCTATTGTGTTTACCTGCGCCACTGCTCATTTGAAATGTTGGTAAAGATGAGATTGAAGCGAAATGGAAAAATGAGATGAACTTACAACTTGTTGGTTTCATCTTGATGCCAGCGAAACGGCGGAATTCGGCCCGCGCTGTCACAAGGAGGACACTGAGCAAGTTAGTAATAGTAGAGTGCTATCACTTATCTTGGTTGCTTGTTTGGTCGAGTTGAGTGAAGCAGAGGAAACAATCAATTCTTCACTACTTAGCAAGAAACGGGACCAGCAAGAGTGTCGTGGTAACCCGAAGCTTAAAATTGGAGGCTGCCCTGTAAGTTGTTGGATGGTGAGATCAAACGATGAGATCATAAGCGAGATCAGATTTAGTTTTGGTTTAAGTTTGACAGCTACAAAGAAGCAACATGTTGCTACTGTGAAAGTTTAGAATGGAGATGCACCCACCTGTCCGCTGCTCCTCCACTAAACTAAACTCCATTGTTTTCTCTCTGCTTCTCTCGAGCTGAAAACTTCAACCAAACAGTTACCGTTGGTTTGCGACTGTGGATTGCTACTGTGTTAGTAAAGAAACAACAGTAACTAACCTCTCTCTTGTTACATCTTAAAACGCTTGTCGGACAAGCGTTTCAAAGACAAGTCAAGGCAAGAGGATGGTCGATTGAGCCGAACGAACGAACGTTCAATCATTTTCTCACTTGACTTTTACTTTTAACTTTTACCACCAAGACCGCAATACAATAATTCCCCTCGACGAGAAGTGGAGAGTTATTACCGTTTAGCTAGAGCGCCCACAACAACCACTTGTTTCAACATTAACATGGCAACTATCTTAGCCTGAAGAAGAGGGAGACTTTCCGTTGAAACAACAGCAACAGGTGGGGGTGGCAAATTGCTTGCTTTTAGCAAGCTGCTACCAACTTGCCGCCTCGAAAGACACACTCGAGTTCATCATATCGCCAAGAACACTTGTTGCTCGCTTGCTTGGTGGCTATCTTGCTCTATGGGCGCGTAACTGATGGTCACGCAGGCGCCGCTCTTTAGTTACTATCTAGCCAACGGTGGCCATAGCAACAAGTGGTTGCGTCACTCTTGGCTCTTGCGCTTTCATAATATTTCTGTCGCTTTGCTGGCGGGTCAAACTAGGGAGAGATGCGGCGTCAACTCTCTAGCTGAGCCGGCGTGCCTCAATCAACCGGGCAAACCTCTCAATGGTGGACGACGTCATTGGTATCAACTGGCATCAAGTGCAATCAGCCAAGTCGGACAAGCTAACGAAGAGAGTGAGTTGGTTGGTTGGTTGGTTGGTTGGTGTGATCGACCTTAGGGAAAGTCAAATCGCAACAACCAACTGGAGCGCCACCGAATGGAGTTGTTATAGCGGTAGCCACCTGTAGCACGACTTCTTTGCCTCTGCCTGTCTATTTTTCTTTCTCTTCATCTCGTTGGTTAGTCTCTTAGTTGGTCGGCAAACTTGAACAAGTTGCCCGAGCAATACAATCAAGAATCAATAGAGAATTCGTGCTCTAAAGCAACAAGCAAATCCAGTGGAGTAGGTGATAAGACTCTAGCTAACTGTTGACCACGACAACGAGCATGGTGACGTACCAATCAATTGGAGAGTTGCAAAGACTAGCCCCCGACTCCAAAAGCAAATTCCTACAGCTTCACGGGCACGAGCCAACATGAGCAGGTAGCGAGGAAACGATTGATTACAATAACCTGTTCCGTAGACCACGGCGGCTTTGGCAGCGGCGGCTACCTAACGAGCTGTAGGGAAACTAACTAAATTTTAAGTTTGTTATACCAATCTCTTGATCTACCTTCACCACTACTTTTGCTTTGAGATCGGATTCATCTCTCAAGCGATTGAATTCTGAACACTTGTTGAGCTCTTCAATGTTGACTGACAAAATCGACACTTGGATATATGGGGGGATGTCGCATATGGAGTAATAATGATCAGACGATCATCCAACAAGTGATGGTGATTATTTTTGCTCTGGTTGACAAGCTCCGGTCTAGAGGCTTTAAAAATAGATCACTAAACTAGCAAATTCTACGCAACAACAATAAATGTCGCCTACTTTTTGTGTCACAAACAACCCAACATTTCAAGTCGCTCACTCGAATGGAGGTAATACACAATTTTCATAATCTCCTTTGAGCTTACAATAAATCTATTGGATAAAGTTTCGGTAGATAGCAAACGAAATAATTGAAATGAGACTATTAGTTCTAGTCGTCGCAACTCTGACGACCATCTCGTCGTCGTTTTTGGTGGATCAAGTTGAAGCTGGATCCAAAAGACTCAACGATTTCAATGAAATCTTTAGTTTGGCCAAGAGTTTGGAGTCAGTTCAAGCACTAATTTCGGAAGATGGGCAAACAAAGAACTCGCAAGAGATAAGACACGACCAAATGAAGGTGTTTGTTGGGGAACCAAAAATTGCTCATTGCTCAAGGTTTCTTAAACAATCGCAGGCAGTGATCGATAATTACAAGGGCAAGGCTTATGAGTTTGTTAAAGATAGCAACAAGTCGAAGGATTGGTTCTCGAAAGTTGCCACGGCATTTGCAGGACCCATAAACTCGATGAGGGGTTTGAGCAAATTCTCGCCCATTTTACAAGATATGACCGAACGTTACGAATCACAAGGCAAAACAAAAGGGTTCCTCAAAGAGGTGGACGTCGATTGTGACTTGTACAAGTTCCAAATTAGAATTTTAAATCAAATTCTGTTTGTCCTCAAGGCCGAAATCAAGTATTTGATTAGCGAGCCGGCACACCTAATCAACAGAGCTATCTACGAGCGCCTTAAGCAGGACAAATATATTTCGGCCCACAACTTTTTCGAAATTCGCGAGCTAACACCCAAACAACGCGAAATTTTGATCAAATTCTACAATAGCCAGCTCAATTTGGACGCAATCCCCATTGGCCAGGCCATTGATCACTTTGAACAACCGGGATCCTATGTAATTGGACGCATACTTGAGGATTGTAGTGCTGTTCCCGATTATGTCAAGTCATGGAAGGTGGCCGAAGCCGGCCGAGCTAAGGTTTGTCCATCCTCCACTTCGGATCCATCGAACAATATGTTCGCCAGTGAGTTTAAGGAGACCAGGTATGCCGAGCTAGCCAGCTTCTGCGACAGCTTCTCTAAATCGCTGTAACTTTTAGTTCAACAATCAATGCCTCCAAATTGAACCCACGGATCAAGGCAAACGGAAGTGCGAGGTAACAAAAACTTTTGTTGACCAAGAATAAACTACTAAGTGATCATAACGCTAATCAGACCAAAATCTCTACTTACCTCCACGCAAAGAGAAGCCTAATTTACTCTCGTTCTGGTTGAGCTTTATAACTCGACACTTTTTAGCTTGTGCTTGCATCTTGGTGATATTTGTTCTTCGAACTCGTACTAGATCTTCATGACACGAGACCGATACTTGCAGTTGCTCTTGATGAGATTGAACTTTCAATTACGATAATGATGCATGGCTATTGTAGTTGGTGTAATCGAGATTTGTAGTTTTCAATCCGTTTATCTCGTTGCTCACGCTTACTGAGATGCTGATTGACTGGAAGACATAAGCCCGTGTCTCCCTTCCGACAAATAAAAGTGTCCTTATTGTATCTCAGCCAACTTGCGCATGCGTAATTTAATATGGAGTCGCAAAGGCTAACGCAGAGCTTACCGTAAAACGCTTGCCGCGGCACCTGTAGTCGAAAAATGGTGCGCACCTTTGTAGCGCGTGCACCATTCTCGCACTCGATGCATGGCCATGCATGCAAAAACACGCTGTAGTAGAGACCAGCGTTTCTTGTTTGCCTGTCTCCTTCTAAACGCACGTGATAATTTTTGATGCAACCGAACTTTCGATATTCCAATCTGAACCATGTTCATTTAAAAAATTGCAATCTATTATATTAATCAAAAGTTTCAAGAATGAGAGAACTTAAGGAGGAGGAATTTAAGCTCGTTGAGGAGAAAGTTTCCAAGTATATTGGTGATAATTTAAAGTACCTTCTCGAGAGGAAGGATGGGCGATACAAGTTCATGATGAATGGAGACCGAGTGTTCTATTGCAGTGAAGCAATCATCAAATTAGCTATGGGAATTGATAGAGATCATCTATTAAGTTTCGGCACTTGCATGGGCAAATTCACAAAGTCTAAAAAGTTTCGTCTCCATGTGACGGCACTAAATTATTTGGCCCCTTACGCCAGGCACAAGATTTGGGTTAAACCAAATGCAGAGCAGCAATTTTTATATGGTAATCATGTACTCAAATCTGGAATGGCCAGGTTGACAGAAAACACACCCAAATATCAAGGTGTAGTTGTATATTCACTCAATGATACGCCGCTAGGATTTGGAGTAACAGCCAAATCCACCACCGACTGCCAAACCTCAGATCCACTTTCGATAGTTTGTTTCCATCAAGCCGACATCGGCGAATACCTAAGAGACGAGGATACTTTGATCTAAATAAAAATATTGCAAATTTATGACTCTTTATTGAATGGTAATTCACTGAGCTTGTGTTTTTCCACTATCATCCAAACTCCCTCGGGCACATTGCGCTCGATATACTCCAAGAAGGTGTCCGCCGTCGAGCCGGTTAGGTTTTTGAACATAATATTTCTATAGTAATCGCGATATTCATATTGAACTCGATACTTTTTGTGCACATGTCTGCTTGCTAGTAGAGTTTTGTGTCTGATAAATCTAAACGGTTCTTCGGTTCTGACGTAATCTATATCCAGATGTCCCGCAGCTTGGCGAACAAAAGTTTCGTAACTATCGAGAACCTGGGGTTCGTGTCCAATGCATTTGACCCATAGAGACCTGTACAAAACATCGGGCCTTGGTTCTGGCAGTGTTCCCGTGTGAATAAGACGTCGGGTTATGGGTGTCCTCGCAACCTCGGTCAGAAACCTAACAAATCCAGACTTGGACATTATTTTTGATTTGCTGTGTATAAATATGTGCTTTTCTTTAGAGTATTTCTTGGATTAGCAAACATGAATATGAATCATATAACCACAGTCACCAATATCAATACAAATGATGATCCAATATCCGTGACGTGAGATGGGCTAGACAAGAGGACTAGTGAGGTTGCTGCACAACATTGAAAGCAAAACAAGCAAATTCGCTCTCCAGGTTTTCACTTACTCCTGCTGATGTTGCCGTTTCAACACCGTGCCGCTGAGCAGCCAACAACACTGAACATGTGAGTTCCTTAAAATTCTCTCCTTTAAAGTGCTGTCGATTAATTAGTTTCTCACTATAAATCTTATGATAATAATTATTGAAACTTTTATATTGATCATTTTGTACAATCAGCTGCGATAATTAACGTCCGTAAATGAGTGACCAAAAATCAACCAAGAAGAAGGTCAAGTTCTTGCTTGCTTTCCGAGCCCAGAGAGATCCCCTGGCCGCGGATTTCGATGCTCCTCAAAATGTTCTAGTGCCTAAAGATGGACGTGATATTGAAGATATCAGAGCAGAACTGCCCGACTTCGACCCAAAAGTCTTTGCGTCTAAGGAAAGGACTAGGGTAGGTATGCTCGAAAGAGCTCACACTGCCGACGGCCTCACCTTTGACTCTGATATCTTGGAGGCCATGTCCAAAGATTTTGACTACAATGATCCGGCTAATGTGCTCGACGACAATTTCATGGACCAAGCTGGTGGACTTATTGAGGATGAAGGGGAGGTGCTAGAAAGCGATCAAATAGCTAAGCTAGATGATCTACTTGATAATCTATTTGATGTTGAACCGGAGATCATCACTTTCGATGGAGATGGGATCAGTGATGCCGACTCTGAAGATAATAAAACGTTCTTCACCAACTACTCTATGACCTCATCTGTGATGCGCCGCAGTGAGGGTTTGCAGCAAATCGATGAACATTTTGAGCGTCTCTACGAGAAGGAGTATGCCGATGATACTGAAATAGGTGCCTTAGATTTGAATGAAGTTAGAGGTGACGAGCTATTAACCAATTTAGACCAAATTAGACAACTCAAAAATGAGGTGAAAATTGCAAGAAAGAAGAACTTCGGCGACGACTATCAACCAGAGATCGTGTCAGAGCACCACAAGAATGCAGTTATCGGCGATGATCCAGCCGAAGAGGAGAAGGATCTCGTAGAAATCGAGTTTAAACGCCGCGAGAATCGTGTAGATTGCGAGTCAATACTAACCTATAACACAAACTTGTATAATCAGCCCACGTTGATTGTAGAACCTAGAAAGAAAAACTCATTATCCAGGATGACTGCTGCGCAAATGGAAGTAGATGATTGTGATATTGGAAGCAAAAGCGACAAAGCTCTCTCTATGGCGTCAACTAGAGCATCAGTTCTATCCAAGTTATCCATTAGACCAAGTAATGAAACTCCAGAGCGTAGAAGAGCTAGAAAGAAGGCCCTTAGAGAGTATAGACATGAGAGACGACAGGAGAGGAAGCAGAATCAACAGATATTCAAATCGGAACAAGCTTATCTCATCAAGCAGCAGAGAACTAATCGACCATCAATGAAACTAACTTGAGTGTTCATCAAGTAAATAAAAAACTTAATCTAAAGAAATCGGTTTACATCTATATTTATATTCATTTGCACTTTATTAGCTCATGTCTCCCAAATATCAAAGAAAAACAAGTTGATACCTATGAATCTTTCTTGCTATCTCCTGCCTTCTTTTGATCTTTAACAACCTTCTGGTGCTCTGCACGAAGACGATCATATTCCTCAGTTAGGTTCTTTGCTTGCCTTTTCATGGCCTCCTCGTTGGTCACCGCTTTCGAAAGCTCCTTGGTGAGTGCCTCGAGCTTTTCTTTCAATTTGGCAACCTCCTTGCTGTCACCAGAGGCACCCTTGTCACCGCTACCCTTCTTGTCGTCCTTCATAAGGTTAGTTGCAGCGTCTGACGCGCTCTTTGCTTGTTTCATCGCGGCCTCGGCTTGAATGTCCAGTTGGGCTAAGGCTGTAATCAAAGTTACTAATCTTCTAATAACAAGGAATAAGAACAAAGCAAATCCGGCGATGTAGAAATTACGTTGTGCACGGAACAATTTCATCGAGTGTTGCAGCTCAGTATCAACATGACGACCAGGTCCATCTGTGTTCAAATCCCCGGCATATTTTGTCATTTCCCTCATTGAATCCAGGAAGAGTAATATAAGGATGACTATAAATACCATAAAGTAGAGATTTGCTTGACTCTCGATACTTCGAAGGAATCGTGACTTGAAGAATTTTTGCCATGTTCGTGGTCTTAGAAATGGTAATAGGAGGAGAGCGACCACGACAATCTCAAGGTACAAGACACCGGCTACGAGTGTCCACTGAATACTCATGATTATTGAGTCTTAATATAATAATATCGAACTGGGGGAGATTATAAAATTTTAGATAAATTGGTAATGGTATTAAATCGATTTGAGTAAGACTTGTTGTCGAGAACTAACATTACGTAGCCAAATAAACAGAATGGTGCATCAGCTAGGAATTTTTAAGCTCGAGCGACACGAAGTTTCGCGCAGATCCTGCGGCACCGCCTCCTGTGGATGGCAGACAAGATTGACAGATGCGCTTATGTAATGCGATTCATCAGCAATCTTGACAAAGTCCAAATAACAAGTTACAGAGATAAGTCGCAAGTGGACGCAATCTAGTTTAATCAATCATTAGATTTGCATTTGTCGATGTTTAGTTATAAGTAGCACAAGAAGTCCTAGTATTTTAATTTCTCAATCCATTATTCCAGGTGGGGATTTTGGAGGTTTATTGTTCATGTTTGACTTATTGTGTGGAATTGCAGTTAATTCATGCAACTTACTGGTCGGTGGCACGGCTCTCAAATTGCTTGTTTGTTAGCTCGAAACCGGGAAATAGGTAGTAATTCGGCTTTAGGTGAACATATGAGCCCTCCGGTAAGACCAATTCTACTTTGCTTTTGGACCGGTCAGACTTTTGGTCTTGACTATCAGAAGTTTCCACATCTGACCAATCTTGATCACTGTCACCCTTACCATCCCTCTTATTTGCTTCTCTTTCACCTCCTTTTGGTATTGCATTTTGTTCAGATGAGACAGCAGTCGCTTGCTTGCGACTTTGTTCGCTACCGCCTTGGATGACGACACAATCCGGATCCTCATCACTATCCTCGCCAGTGAGTAAGTTATAGTATCTTACAGTTTCATCGGATTCACGGGAATTCTCTGGTCTCGGTGATAGTTGAGATACAGGCGGCCTCAAATGCGAGGGTCCTGTCAGTTCCCTCAAGGGACTCCTCCCTTCAGAACACACCTCTTCCGTCCACCTCTCACCTAGTTTAAGGCACAATTCTTGTAATATTTCGTCACAATTTCCATAAAGCTCAATGTCAAAATCCATATGGTCTAAAGGTTCGCGATTGATTAATATTTGTGGGATATCCTCATTCAATTGCCGAGGTATCAAGGCGACTGGTTTAACTTTCATGGAGGAGCCGATAACAATCAACAAGTCGACTTGGTCCTTGTCTCTTTGAAAACTAGAATGGAACTCGTCACCTAAGGGCTCACCGAAGAATACAATATCGGGCTTCATAACACCAAGACCATCATTGGGCCCATCAGAGTCTTGTTGACATTTTGGGCAAAGGGGAATTCTTTGGTTTAAAACGTCGTCCTTTATGACATCGCCTGTGACTCTGTAACGACAGGATGTACAAGATGCTGTGGCAAATGATCCATGACATTCTATCAACCTTGTAATGCCGGCTTGTCGCTCTAGTGTGTCAATATTTTGTGTGTAATTCTTGAGAAGCTTGCCCTGTTTCTCTAGGTATCGGATGAATCTATGTCCAATAGTTGGGTCAAATTGACCTGGATACAAAGCTTTGGCAAATTGGTAGAATGCATTCGGGTTGATTCGAAAATATGAAATATCAAACACGAGCTTTGGATCGGCTAGGGTTGGATTTTTAGCGTGGATTTGTTTATAGATTCCATCTCTGCTTCTAAAATCTGGCAATCCAGCTGAAGTACTTATACCAGCCCCCGATATAACCATGATTTTTTGGGACTTTTTAATAAGTTCTACAGCATCCTCGATGGTATTGAATCGCGGGTTCTTCTTGCGTCCCACCGGCTCTTCCATCGCCTCGAGTATAATTTTCCACAAATATTCATCGCTCATGTTTCCGATATAAAAATTTGGATTCATTTGATGTATTATCTGTCTCACTGGTGTGCCAAAACCAAAGTCTTCTATAATCTTCTTCATGGTTGAATTCAAAGGTAACCGGCTCATTTTGGCGCGTCTTCTAATTATTGGCTTAAGACCAGTGAGGAAAGTTCTTCCGATTTTGTACGTCTTAGCTGGCATTAATTAGATGACGAGGTGACATTAGTTAAAAGGTGAGTTGATAAAATTTTCTTATATAATTAAGGAAATTGATTCTAGTAGGTATCTTGTAAGTGGGTGGGTGGGTGGGTGGGTGAAACAAATTGGCCTCGTCTTGGTATCATGACATGACGTAAAAGTAGAGCTCGAGAACTCTTACCGCGAGTTCACAACAAACAGTCAAAAAAGCGCAGGCGCCGCACCTTAAACTTTCAAAAGATGAGGCGCGAATTTGTATTAATCGAACCTGTATTCAACCATTATTCTATCCACTGATACTAGCCTCGTTTTTGATCTGCTTTTATCACTTATGTTATTTTCATCATACAATGTATCAATGCAAAGGTAGCTAGATGACCAATCTTGAGTGGAGAATAAGGATTTTTTACTTCTAACATTGAGGCGAATGCACCCGATAATAAGATTTTTTTTCTTTATTCTAGTATAGCCACGAGTTTGGGAATCCAGGGATATCAAGTCCGGATTGTTTGAGTCGACGACTATCAAATGATGATAAAGTTAATGGCTAAAGAGGGCATGGATTCGCCTTAAATCTAACTATATTCATTTGGTATCATGTGTATCGCAAATAACATAACAATTTGTGACGTGACGATTTAATTTGTTTCTAGTTTTTGTAATTTTGACTATCTAGAACGAGACATACTTATTGAATCCATCCAACTCCTCCTCAGTGGGCAAGACAATTCTATCTGGGTCAATAACATTTTTGTCGATGATAGGCAAGCCAAGGGCCTCCCTTTTGTGGGTCCTCAAGTAGGCCTCGCGTTTAGCCCAGTCTTTCAAGCGGTGATCAGGCGACCAATTCCAGGCCCAAGCAAAGAACATGCTTCCCAAAATTATGGCTGCTAAATATTCATGAAACAGGTATCTGTCTGCCAGCGGACTTTCCCAATTGTAACCCATGGATTGCCAATGACCTAGGCGCTGTGGATTCTTAAAGTCATCTGGCGTAGACGGGCTCCTAGGTGGAGGTGTTAGTAGAGGGTTGTAGAATTTGTCTCTAGAGTTAGGAACACTATATCCCACATCCTTCTGGTCTGTCCATTTAATCTTTTTTGTTATCTCTGTCAAAGCCTTCGTTAAGCTAGACTTGGACATTTTGTTTGAATTGTTGCATGAAATTGTACTTATAATATCCTTAAATTTTCGATCATAAATATGAATTCAATCGCTTTAGTTGACAGATATGATGTTATGATTGATAATGTGAGTCTCTTGAAATATCCGATAGAGTTGTGCAACCAGACCTCATCCAAAAATATGTTTGACCCCAATGAAACTCCCAGGAGGACACACGAGGTTGTTGCAAGGATCTCGAATCAAAACAAGCAAATTCACTCCGCTCAACGCTTTACCACCCGTTGGTGCTGCTTGCGGTCGCTCAAAGTTGCATGAGTGTTATGCACCATGAAGTTGACGTGAAAAAGGTGCACACAGCATATTCGGCGACTGCTCATCGTAATTGAGACTAGCTTGGCAATTCGAACATTCTTTAAAGTTTGACTCTATCGAATCGAAAAAGACTAATTGTCACTTTACTCTAGCTAAATCTTCTCTGCTGAATGGTCTTGATATAAAACTTTCAATTGGTCTTGAACGAGTGATTTCCCTGATTTAGATTCATCATTGAGCATTCGCTCAAAACAATCGAATTTCGTCTAGGTGGCGCTCGGACCGACTTACTGGTCACGTATTATGTTGCATATCGCCTTAGGGCCCCAACAGGTGGAGGTTTGTCTTAGGATTGGGAAATCTTTCCAAAAATCTCTTCAAAATTATTATATTTCGTTCTAATCAAACGATTCTGATTGGTAACAAACAAAATGTCCTCACGAAATCACCGAAAGAGGCAGAGGAGCTTGAATAATATTGGCTGCGGAGATAGTTCCTGTAGCTCACAGTTGGACGTCGACCAACATTCCAATTATCGAAGTACAAGTGTGAAGATAAGCAATACTAATTATGGGGATGCAAATGATGACAACATTAGTAGAGCAGAGACTATTTCGCGCCGTAGATTTGAGCTGCAACCTGCTATTAGTACGCCAATACTGACTAGGAATGCAGAGGGAGTTATTAGTATTGAGATGGACATAATGAATGAAAACAGTGGCTTCTATGTTAGATGGAACGACCTCAGTTACACGGTGAGACCAAAGTTTTACCAAGACATTTGGCGAAAGAAAAGCAAAACTATTTTAAACAACCTCAATGGCTTCTTCCTATCCGGTGAGCTCATTGCTTTAATGGGCCCCTCTGGTGCAGGTAAGACCACCTTGTTGGAGTGCTTATGCTTGAAGAATAAGGAAGGTGTGACAGGTGATATAATGGTTGTGGGCAAGCCGAAGATCAGGATTGCAGTTGTGCCTCAATATGACGACTTTCTACCTCAATTCACTGTTACTGAGACCATTTTCTACGCCTCGCGTTACAAGAATCGCACCTACGATATTAGCCATCGTGGAATCGTCCGTCGAGTCATACAGCAACTGGGCCTTGAGGTTTGCCAAAATAATAGTATCACTCGCTGCTCAGGTGGTCAGAAGAAGAGAGTGGCTATTGCACAGGAGTTGGTAAAGAAACCAAACATATTGATTCTCGATGAGCCAACAAGTGGTCTGGATAGCTCGTCGTGTTCGCAAACAATTGGAGTGCTTAGGCAAATCATTGACTCCTCCTCATCGAGCACCCCAATGTCCATTGTGACCACAATCCATCAACCGAGCGCCAAGGTTATGGACATGTTTGATCGCGTCTACTTGCTGGCCGCGGGAGGCCGATTGGCATTCAACGGAACTCCAAGTGAAATTATACCAACACTCGAGGCAGTCGACTCCGCGTGTCCGCCATTCTACAATCCAATCGATCACATGATTGAGGTTGTCGCGGGTGATTATGGAACGGACAAAGTTGATCGCATGATCAAGTTGGAGACCCAGAAGCGGGTTCAGTTCGATGCCAAGCTCGAGTCGGTCTCAGCGCAATCGCTACGAAAGGCCATCCTATACGACCCATGTCCATTCGACGATCACCTGTGGATTCACGTACAACGCTCAACCATTCAATTACTGAGAGATCCCATTCTGTTTGCCCTCCGAATCGGGCTCCACTTTATAATGGCCTTCTTCTTCGCCTTCCTCTGGGGACTGAACAGTGGAAAGGGGCATGCGTGTCCATCGTTCAACAAGCAGAGCCTTAGTCTGATTAGTGTGGCATTGTCAGGTAATCTAACTAAGGAGGAACAGGTGGATATCGATCGAGTCAATGACAATCTAATTTTCTCTGTTTATGGAGGTATGTTTACAATGTACGCGGCGGCAATGATAACTGTCCTCTCATTTCCTCTTGACGTTAAGGTATTGGCAAAGGAATACTTCAATGGTTGGTACTCAGTGGCAACTTACCTGACAGGTAAAATAACTTCCGATGCACCCTTTCAAATCTTTTGTGTGCTTATGTTTGCCTCAATCAGCTATTACATAACCAATCAACCAAAGTCTGACTACAATTGGCGCTTCATGGTTTACGCCTACAGTTTGGTCTGTTTGAGTTTATTGTCTCAAACTCAGGGTTTGATTGTAGGGGCAATATTCATGAGAAACCTATCGGCCTCAGTGTTTGTTGGTCCGCTGACAATAACACCGGTCTTTTTGTTTAGTGGTTACGCACGCCGATACTCGAGAACTGCCGATTATTTGAAGCCGCTAGTGAAACTTTCCTACTTCCATCATGCAGTCAAGACCATCTATTCGGCTCTCTATGGATTTGGCAGGTGCAAGTGCAATCCAAGCGACTATCAGCTTGGACTTGAGGATATTGAATACGAGGACATCAATTCTATAGCCAAGGTACAATCGTCTTTGCTTCTAGGAGGCGGAACTGACTCTATCTCCAGCTCGACAGCCCATTTATTGAGCTCAACCGGCGGAGCATCGCAGACGCTAGCAACAGGTGGGGCTGAAGCGATGAAACAAATCTACATCGGCCAATACAAATGCGATGATTCCTTTCAATCGCTAGTTATGGAGGAGTTAGATATCGAGGATAACGATATGTACATTGGAATGGCAGTGTTGATATCATATCTGATTCTATTGCGTGGAGTTGTGTTGTTTTTACTGATGTACAAGGTGGCAAGATAGATTTTCTATGCTCTAGATTAGAGAATGTAAGTGTTTGAATGTATCTAAATAATTATATATATTTATTATCAGAAGTTTATAGAGAACAAGAACTAAATATACTTTTATCAGGTCATTCAATTTATATCATGATAACCTTTCTGTAAGTTAAGATGAAATTTATGTACAAATTTAATTAGTCTCTCGTGTGTGATGTGTTCTAATCCATTAACTTGAGTTTGCTCTCAGGTTACGAGCACTAGTGATACTACTACTACTACTACTACTACTACTACTATTAATGTTGTTATCCCAACTACCAGTAGGTTAACTAGAAAGATGATGACCAACTTAAAAAGAGTTGAGAATACCGACAAAGAGCGAGATGAGTGACATTGCTCTTGGTTTGATCTGTTTCTTCTTAGTCTTGATTGTGATATCAGTAAAAGTCGAGACGAGATTCGCCATCTTTGGTTTGGCCTTGCACTCTTCGAATGTCTTATAACTGCCGCAGACTAGATCAATTAGCTCACCTGTTGTTGTGCTAATTATTTCGTGCAAATAATTAGCAGTTTGGTTCACATTCGGGTAGGCGGTGCAAGTTTTCTCCACTGTTTCCTGTATGTCGCGTTTGAAAATTTGATACGAGCAACAGATGGCCGAAATGCGATTGTCGGCCTCAACCCGATTGGCGACATACTCAAATCTAGCAATTGATCCGTCCATACACTGATGCAGTTGTTCTAGATTCTCTGGCGCCAAACAGGCTAGTTTTTCAATAAACTCCTGCTTTGATTCGTCGTTTGTGCACAACTGATTGTATTGCTTCCTTCCGTTTCTTGTCACTGTAAGGAGCACCTGTCTTGGAAAGGAGCTAAGACATTCTCGGGCGTAGTTTTGGATACACTTCAATGACTTGGTCAAAGTTCCACAAAACACGTTCATTTGGGTTACATTTTTCGGCATTATGAATGTCCTATCACCTAAGAAACCCAAACTTGAGGCGCACTTGTCCATCTCAACGTGGCGCGCCTCGCTACACTTCTTGATTGGCTGACCATTTTCCGAGTTCGAGTTACCCGACGAACCTTCGGCGGTTGATAAATTCAACGACAATCTCGTTGACCTCGCTGATTGGATGGCTTGAGTTGTATCACATTGGTTTATGATTACCAAGAATCCAATTAAAGCACATAACATGGAAGCTCCGAAGCGCAACAATCTGCTGCGCCTCTTGGCGGCGGAGGTGGTGCCAGAATCCTGCTGCTGCTGCTGCTTCCTCTTGCAGTGTTTGTCTTGGTGGCTTCTATTGGTGGTCATTTTGTTGATTTGATTTGACTGTACCTCCATGGCTTGATAGAAAACTCGATAGAAAATTAATAAATACTTCTCTTGTTCTTGTGTTCATCGGTCGTAATGACTATACTGTTATATTTGAATTGAAAGACAAAACTCTTCTCAATCTAGTTTTTGGAATTGACCCAAGGGACTGGCCAAGATGACGACGACGAAGACGAAGAAGACAACTTCTCAGAGCGGTTTCAAAGTAAGAAGAAGAAGAGGAGCAAATATGACATGCGCTAGAAATTGTCACCAAGGCTAAAGTGAGTGGTAAACCAACGCGACAAGCTTGATTAAAAAATGATCCAGCAAGCGCGTTCTCGCCAGGTATGTACTTTCGTTCATGAGGGAGGGAGTGTACGGCGCCGTTCAACGCCAGTCTGAACGGCCACCTGTGTGATCGCTCTGATTCGTAACTCTTTGCCTTGTGTGACGAGAGGACGGAGAAAAGGTAGACAACTCGTGGAAAGAAAAACTTGATATGGTATATATAACTTGCGCGACTTGGATGACGAAATAGGAGGGTTGTACGGTCGGTTGTTGTTCTCTTGCTTTCTCTCTCCTTCTGTAAGTTTAATTGAATTGAATTGCCCTTCGTAGCGAAGGTTGACTAGATATGGTATCAACGATAATATCATCTAGTTGTTGACTGACTCTTCGCCGTCGTCTCAGTTGCAGTTGCTTTTGTCGTAGTTGTCGTCTTCGTTGTCGTTGTGTCCGATGTCGCTGTGGTAGGTAAGGTTTGTTCTGGTCCTGGCGGCTCTATTCGGGCTAACAACTGTCCGTACTTGATCTTTTGATTGATATTTAGATCGAAGGTTGCATTCTTGGGAGCTTCAAATATGACCACCACAGTGGAGCCGAAATTGAATTCGCCGAAATCTTGACCAGCTTTCAGTGGGATACCTCCAAACTTATGTTCAAAACACGAGTAGCTATCAGCTCGCCATGATGATGTTCTACGATTTGTTTTGAGCTCCTCATCAAAGTTAACCTTAATACTGCCGACATTTGTCGCCCCAACTGCTGTCATCGAGAAGAATCCATGCATCCAGGTGCCGAGGTAGCATACCCTCTCGTTGATATGTAGGACATGAGGATTACGCTCAACAATTGAGGGCCTAACACTTAATAATCTACCTGGAAAGTGTTTCCTGAAATCCACAAACCAATTTGCCGGCGAATGGAACCGATGATAATCGCCGGGTGCTAAATATATTATGCAATGATATAATTCGTTATTCTCTTTATCAACAAGTAGCTCCTTCTTGTAGTCGGCACTTGGTAAACCTAGAAATGTTTGCACTGAATAGTTTAGACCCTTGACGCCCTCAATGCGGCCATGAATAACTGGACCAAAATGCAACACTAATCCATCGGCTGGTGATACAACACCCGGCTCAACACTAATTGGCCTAGAATCAGGTTTCAATTGTCTTCTAAAGAATTCGCTTAAATTTCTATAATTTCTATAGTCACTTTCAAGAGCTTCGCTCATATCACAATTATAAGTGCGACAAAAGAGATGGTATAATCTCGATCGCATCCACACTGGCAAGTCATAAGAGTTTATCTTTCCCCAAAGGCTAGAGGTTACCCGGAGAGGTAAAATACTATAGAATTTCATCTCCAAATCATGGAACAGTGATGCCTGTTCTGTGATTGTGGTGGCATCTTGGTAGTTATTATCTAAATTATTAATATTTGTTGCGGTCGTCGTGATATCTTGCTGTTGATTATTATCTCCTGAGTCTGGCATTGATTGTTGTTTTTGTTGTCGCTTGTAATGGTGCGAATTAGGTTGCTTAACATTATATAAATAAACGTTATAAAATAACAAACCTAGACTACTGGTCCAAACGCCGTGAAACATGAACCTACCAGCTCGCGTCTTTCCAAGATACTTTGGTACTTTTTCGTTTTGTGTAAACATTTTAATTAATAGTAGTCTTGGTCGCTCTATTGGTGTGGTTGTGGTATTAGACGACTTCTATTGAGTCAAGTACTTGTGAGATAATTAATCTACTTTATAGATCTATAACATATACGAGTATAAGTTTCTCAACAGCAACAGCAACGACATTAAGCGCAACAATAGTTGGTAATAATAATAACAATAGATTGAGTAGAACTACTACTACAACCTAATCTCAAGTGGCTCCAAGCTGAACATTCAGCTTTGTTGCTGACTGGCTGGCTTAATCGACTAACTTGGCTCTAGTAATTTTATATAATAATGTAAGTAGTTGTCTAGCTTATTTCAGTCGGCTGGCCTTTCGAAACATATTAATAGGAATTTGCACAATGCGGCTCCCTGCCTTGCTTCTGATGGCTCGACAATTTTCTTGTGGTTTTCTCTGCGGCTCCCGTTGACTCAAATTCAATCGCGTTTTCGAGGTCTTGTGTGCATTAGCTACTACTCGCGTAGTAGTTAGGCAAACAACACACGAGCCCAATGGGAAGCTTGCACAGCCAACGCCGAGCAATGACCGTGAATGACCTGCCAATGCGAATGATTGGTCGTGGTGGTTGTCGGCTGAAATAATAAAACGGCAATCGTGATGAAAAATTTAATCTACGAGTAGAGATGAAGTAATAAGAGGAAAATCGCAAGTTAAACAAAAAATGAACTTTATTTCAGGCTAGATGACTGTGCAACAGCGACGATGATGGCATAGGCTCATGCGTCAGCCTCATCGTCATTATCGAGTGTCTCGACGACAGATAGGACGTGCAGTTGAGACTTAGGCGTTGAGCTGACTAGCTCATCTATGGGTCTAAAGTTACCCGGATCAATGGACATGATAATCTCTAATATTCCGTCCCCCTCAATACTTTCAGACTCAATTTCCGCCGCCATCTCCTTCAACTTTTCCTTGTGCCGCTTATGCGTGATTATCCTTAGTTTCATCATACACCTCTGAATTGGTAGTATCTCTTTTAGTCTCTTTATCACTTCAAGCGCCTGTTGCTTTGAGTTTTTCTTTGTATTCACTGAAAATCCTATCTGCTTCATACTCTTCTCAATTATGGTTACGGGAAATGGTCGCTTTGTCTCGGAATTAATGCATTTTTCCGATACGATTGTAGCCACATCCTTGGCTACCGATTCCAATTGATTCTGTCGTTCTTTTTCACTGATTTGCAACTCCCCTTTATCCAATATTTCGATGCAAATCTTTTGAATGTCAGCATGGCCAAAGCACTTGATGAGATCTTCCTTCTTTGCTACTGCTCCCTTGGAGACGTTGGTGAAAACATTGACAGTTTGCAGTACCTCGTCGAGATCAGTCTCAGTTTTGTTTCGCCATGAGACAACCTTATTCTTATAACAAGCAATCTCAAATCGTTTGCCACCTCGCTTCATGCGAACAATGGCCACATTTGTTAGCCTGATCTGATTTGTGGGTGTAAAAATAGACATCTTGTTGCTTGACCATTGATTGTGGAACTAATAAACTCTGGATTGGGCATAGAAATTGGAAATTTGTTTCGCTCTGTTTACGTTTGTGAACGCCGCTAATACTTGGCGAACAACGTGTCGCTCGCTCGTGCAGGTTGTTTTCGATGGATAAACTGCTCGACTCTGTATCAGGTATCAATAGACATCATACACATATACTGGACCGATTGATTAGAATGGACAAAGAAAATATATTGATTTGTTACAGATATTGCGCATATTATGTCACGTGGTCAAGAGATAAAACATGATTTTTTAAAATCCTAATCTCTACTTTTTAAAATCCTACTCTCAATCCCGGATTTTGAATTTCATGGTACCACACATAGAGGTGGAACCGAGCTTTTAGAAAGGATGCTAGCGATTGACTTGTATAGAACTAACAACATAATGAGAGATCCGAAAGCTACCATAAAATAACTGAGCGCAATCTTGAACTTGTCCTTTGCTGAGTAGATTGGGATATCACCTTCTCCGGTCTCTTGTTGCTTTTTGATTCGGTTGAGCCTGATGAGACTGAGGTAGCTCAATCCAGGTAGAGTGAACACAAACATGACTGCAAGACAACCGAGAACGTTGACTGCAGTCAGGATGTTAGGCACAAAGAGAGCCAAAAGTAGTGCAAGGTCCAATGTGAGGAAAGTTGCTGAGATCCTCTGAACTGGTTCGCTGAAATCTGCATACCACTTGAAGGTATCCTTCATGATGTCGACTATGCTCAATCTAGCCGGTAGAAAAGCCGGTGGTAGAGTAACAACGCATTTGAACGCTACAATACCAATGGTCGTCAGTATTGACCATTGTTTTCCTGGATAACTTTCTGTCAGATCCTCAGCAATCTTTGACCCAAATGTCAAAACGGCTAAGATTGACACGACGGCGTAGACAATAGTTGCGATAAACATACCGACTGAAATGGTCACAAAGGCCTTCCGTTTTTCTTCTCTCTTGATACTGGCAACGATCGGAACCCAGCTCAGGTGACATTGATAGGCAAAACAGAAGACGGGCAAAATTGATCCAATGTCCGTGATGTGTTTAGGGAAGTAGTTGACTGAGTCTGGGATTTTGTCAATCTTAAGAAACTCACTAATAACAACGTAAATTATGAAAGCAATAGATATGATTCCAAGGAAACTTCCATACTTGAGAAAGTCAACAGTCTTGGCGGCACATAGTGGCTTCATCACAAATACAGTCAGTGCCGACATGATAAATCGGCGGTTCATGTACCAAGTAACGCAGAAGGTTGGCCCGTAAACAGATGCAAAGATTCTGTCGGCCTGATCTCCAATTAAAACAATATAAGCAACAGCGGTTCCAAAGACCATCAACAAAATGGAGACTTGAGTGAATTGATACACGAAAGGGTGACAGTGGACTTGAACCAGTTTGTGATAGGAGTCTACTCCAGAGTGACAAGTCAACTCTGTTGCCATGATACAGGTGGTCATGATCATTGCTAAGAAGACAACTTGCACTATGAATGAGGTCACAAGGCCGGCATCCTGCATGGCCGAGGGCATGGCTAGAAGGCCGACACCAACGGTTACATTGACAATGATAAATAAAGCGGCCAATTGTGATGTATACTTGACTTCGGGTTCACCCTGTCCACCAGCTCCGGCACCTTCTCTCCTGCTATTATCCCCATCGCCGTCCGTTGTGGGATTGTCTCGACTTATTAGATCGTCTTCTTGTCCATCGCTATTGTTTGAGGTTGCACGACGCCACAAGTTGACCCTCAATGGCCGATTGTCGGTTGCTGTCACTATATTTGCCATAATTTTACTATCCTGGTTAAATTGATTAATGCAACTAATAATTGTGCTAATATATGATATGATTATATGAAGGTGGTAGGTTTTAGTTCGAGCTCTCTAGGGGGCGTCGAATTTGCAATCAATGTTTCATCAGTCTTTTTTCTGCCAGACATGGGCGTCGTTATTTCTGACTGAGAGTGATGATGACTAATAATCTGGTCGGCTCATCTGGTATCGAGTATCGATTTCATCGATGTATGTTTTCAAACCAATGGCCAAAGTGGCAACAGTCTTGTAATTAGTGTGTAGCAACAACTGTCCTCTAGATAGTATCAGATTTTGTTTTTACTGTAAAGTCATCCGCCGTTCGCGATATTGATGTGGTGCAAAATTGGGCAGAGATTCTGAACGTCGAGTCAAGAGACTAGTAGCGCCACGGTTTTAGCAGCGGAATTTTCTCTGTGGCCAAAACACAACAACTATGTTGTTCCGATTAGCGCACCGCCTGGCACACGTGTTGCCATCGTCAATTTATTCCATATCACAACATTAGCAATGAATTTTTGGAATCAAAATATAATATTTAAATCAAACTGATATCCTACTTTCAAACATGGACTTCGCAGAAAATCTCAAAAAATACTCCAAGGTGAGGACGGTGTCTATTGCATTCCCGGCGTCCATATTCGACAACACCCCCACGCCCACACTAGAGGCTTATTTAGTTGGACAGGTGGCTAGAGCCGCAGTTGTATTCAATGTTACCGAGATAATTATATTCGACGAGGACTCGAGTCCAGAAAGCAAAGATCGCCAGGCAAGGCTCGTCAAGATGTTTGAGTATGCCGAATGTCCACAATATTTAAGGAAGAGAATATTTGCCATCGAACCCGACCTCAAGTTTGCGGGACTGATTCATCCCTTAGAATCTCAGCACCATCTAAGGGCAAGCCAGTTGGATTGCCCCTATAGAGAGGGAGTTACTATAAAGCATACTCAAAAGGGTGATAAAGATGTTACAGAGGTCAACATTGGACTCAAGCAATCGGTTTATGTGCCAGGTGTCCATGAGCTCGGAACTCGTGTAACGGTTCAAGTCGATCCTGGAGATCTCAAGAAGATTCAAAACAATCAGCCGGGACTACTTCTTTCATCTGGTCAGAGGTACGAAGCATTGATAGTACCACCAGTCGAACCCCTGGAAAAGTTGAACCTTTATTGGGGTTACTACGTTCGCAAGGCAGACACATTGTCACAAGCATTGAAGCAAAACACATTTGAACCTGGTCGAAAGAACTTTTATGATCTGGTTATAGGTACATCAGAACGTGGCGTTTGCATTGACGAACTTGAATTCAAGAGAACTAAAAACGAGTCGACAAATGGAGACGAAAGCGGACAGCCAAAGAAGAAGGTCAAGCCAGACTTTAGCCATATTATGATTGTTTTTGGTGGCGTCAAGGGATTGGAATATTCCGCGTCCTGCGATCACGAGCTAAAAAACTGCACGAACGTGAGCTCGTTATTCGACTACTACATCAACACCTGTCCAAATCAGGGCTCGACAACCATCAGGACAGAGGAGGCCATCCTAATCACAATGTCTGCATTAAGGCCAAAATTAAACCTTTAAACCTAACAGAAAGTTGAATGGAGAGAATTTCTACACATACTGGAAGACAAACGTGTCACTTTCTTTGTCATCACTTGTCGTCATTGTTATTCATTAAGAGAGAAAAGTACAATTCTGAATAAGGATTATAGTGGTTTAGTGGTTGTGGTGGCTACTAAAAATTTGCTGTCCGTACTTCCACCATATCTGTCAGATGTCGATTCTATCTCTTTGTCTGTTGTGAGTTAGTTCGAGTTTCGGTTGTTGTATCCTCAAACGACTAAAGGTTGATTAAGAACACATTTTCCCTAGCCGATCAGTTAAATGAGTGATTTTTGTTGTTGTTGTCTTACTGGTATATCTTCTTGGTTGCCATGAAACTTGCTTGAAATAAATTATAAACAAATAAGGTTAGCTTGAAAATGCCCATCATCAAGGAATTGCTCCCTTTCGTGTTTATCAATGATGACTCTTTAGTCTGCCTTCAGGTCTTGATTCCGTCACTCAAAAAGTTACTTGCTTCAAATAAGATCGTCGTCATCGTTGATTACAACCTTCAAAGGTCAACCCCCTCTGAATAATACTTAAAGTTTTAGATCATTGGTTATTGTTGAGGCAATATTCTTGAACCCAATGGATGTGCCTGAAATTCTCTTAAACCTAACTCCATTCAAAGAAAGTCTAGGCAACTTGCAGACTTCAATCTCCCATTGTACGAGTGTATCGTCGTTGGGATCACCATGAACACATAATAAGAGGAATTTATCACGTTGCTCGTAATCACAATCATTCTTGTCTAAAACTTTTCTAATTTCTTGCATAATCTCATTTGGATTCCTAGATGAAGTTGTCTTCATACTCCAGGTGAACCTCAGTGAGCGAGGTTTAATTTGGTCATCGTTCATGGTTCTGTGTAGGTGATGTGATTGGATAAGGATGACAATTGGTCAGTCATATGGAAACGCATTAAGAGATTGCATCAAAATGTATAAAGAGTATAAGATGAAGAGATGAAATGATGTCGTGGAAGTTTGTACTAACCGTTTGCTGAACTTAGAAGATAGTTTGCTAAAGAAAGACTGTCTTGATTGAGGCATTGATGTGGTATCTTGGGTGGTCATAGGCGCAACACCGCCGCCATATGCCATTGAAAGCGGCTGGCGGCGTTCCCTAGTCTGGCCACCATGGAACGTACTTCTATTAGCAGTGTTTCTTGATAAAGCCGTTTGGTTTGCTGGCACCAGTGGTCTGGTGTCAAAGAACAATGGAAGATTATTACGTGCTCCGGAACTAAACGAGGACCTATGTGCGCCAGAGTGTGATGATAGTCATTGACGTTACATGCGGGGTGGATGAGGGTAACGGTAGTGGGGAAATTAGATGTATAATGTGAGTATTATTGCTACAAGATGCTAGAATTTAGGCCTCTGTGAATAGTAATTCAATTATACTAGAGATTGAATAGGGCTTTGAAAGAGAGTTAGCGAGCTAGTGGAGGTGAGAGGAGATATTAACCTTGGTCTAGAATTAGAGGCACGGCCTTTGATCCTACCAAAGCCGCTACCACCACTTCCGCCATCTAAACCGCACCGAGTTACTTCCGTTTCCATCTCAGTCAGGTCTTGGCCACTCTTGCCAAGCTGATTGACTGTAACCCTTTCAGTAGTTCGGCTAAAGGAAGAGTCGTGTTGGAGGCTCATTGGTTGACCATCTGAGAAATAATCAAATTGCATAATCAGATGTGTTGTACCAGTACCACCGCTACTTTGTCCACTCGCAAGGTCATCTTCGAGCCGATTGCTGCGACCATCGCTACCTCTGCACTCGCTTGTTTCATTTCCAGCAACCGGCGAGACATTTGAATTAGAAGGCTCTTCGCAACCAGTGCCCCCACTATCCTTAGTCTTAGAATCCGTCCCAGGACGACGCTGACTTAACTGCAGATCAAACTGCTCGCTCTTTGAGAAAGCCATGTCCTTCGGGGGCAAATTGTATGGACCACTAGAGTCGGTTGGTGGTCGATCAATAACAACAGTGGCCTTCTGCGATTTCTCGGGAACCTCCTCTACTGCAGAGAAAGAGCGAGTCTTCTGAAACTGTCGACATTCGGCGACTCGGGAGGAAGTTGGGCCTCTTGCCCTTTGGTCTTGCAATTTGACCTTGCCAGCGATTGCAGTTTGTTCGGTCTCGATGATACTGGTCAGCAAGAACTCTTCATTCTCGTCGATGGCACTAGATTCGCAACAAACATCAGATCTTTCCCTAGAGAATTTCAAAGATGGACTCCTCAACTCATTGGTGGTGGATTTGGTTGGACTACGTGGGCTTGAGATATATAGAATGTGATACAGGTTGTCGAGTAGAGTTTAGTTTTGAGTATAGAGATTCGTTGAGTAGGAGTTGAGTTGCAAGTGTTAGATTGAGAGAGTAGAGTTGAGATATGCAGAGAGTAGCTGTCTGAGAGTCGAGTTGAGTAGTATTTCCATTCATAACAGGGGATGTAACGTATACTTACCTTGCACTCTGTCGCGATGATGGGATATGACTAGGCGATTTTGATGTTCTGCTCGGGCAGTCGGATGGAATAACCACCGCATGCGGAGATGTTGGTGCCGATAGCTTCTTATTTGGAGACGGCGGCCTCTTAGAGTCTTGTAAACTCATGGTGTCATTATTCACTGATGCATTCATATTAGTTGCAGTTGTAACCCCTGAGGCTCGACCCAGTGACAAATCGCCAAGGCGACCGGATAGATTTTCATTGATTGCCCTTGAATTGTTACTGCCAATACTAGATTGCTGAGAGCTAGTGGCATTGCTTCCGCCAGTAGCTGGCCGCTTTATGAGGCCAAGTTTTGATATATTGGAGCTGTTCCTATGGATTTTGTCATGTTGATGGCATGATGTATTGCTAGCGCTAGCAATGCTCTGCTGTCCCTCATTATCACTGGATAAATTAGAATTGTTGTTGTTGTTGTTATTGTTAGAGCTAGGAGTGACATCACTAGCTCCTCTTCCATTGGACGGGTCACCAATCCTGTCCCTAATATTGGCTTGATTATTACTGGTATTATTGTTGGTGCAATTGTTAACCCCCACACCCAACAATGGTCTCAACTTCAAAGCGCCTGGCTTCACCGAGGTGGACGCACTCCTCTGGACACGATCGTTTGACTGCTGCTGAGACCCAGAGGAACCTGAGGTTCCGCTAGACTGGTTACTTTTTTGTCCCTCACTATCACTTGGCAGACTATTATTTGCCTGTTGTTGTTGGATTCCAGCTGAGATGCGGTTAAGATACCGATCGCCAAGAGGCATGTTATCGTTAGGCGTCCTGGATTGGCTTGGTACTTTGCTTGCATTGTTTGCGGGTATTTGGGGTGCATTACTTGGTATCGGTCTGATTCTAACAGGGCCCGGCCGTGTGGCTGCCGAGGCACTTCTTTGAACTCTAACTCTATTGTGGTGGTTCGGAGCCACTGCTGGGGTATTACTGCTACTAGTGATTGAGTTTTGCTGGCTATCACTGGTTGCAATGCGACTGAAATTTCTTCCATCCTTGAGTGAAAGGGATGACGATGATCGATAGTCAGGTTGCTCCATAATAGAACCATTGTTATGCTGGGTTAATAGTAAATAATTAGCCATTACCTCATCATACTTCCTATTCCTCAAAGACTCCTCAATCTCTTCAATGGAATAGCCCATCCTATAGAGGGTGTGTATCTTCGCAGGATCGGTGAAATTTTGCTTTGGTTCGATAAATGGCTTGAGCTCATCGTCCTCATAACCAACATTCATCCATTTATCCTTCATAATCGTTTCCAATGATGCCCTCTTTGTTGGATTTAAAACAAGGAATTTCTTTAAAAGATTCTCACAATCGGTTGACATGTAGAATGGGATTCGGTACTTGCCACGTAATACCCTCTCTCTTAGCTCTTTGAGATTATTGCCGTCAAACGGTAATGTTCCAGAGACCAAAGTGTAAAGAATTACACCCAAACTCCAAATGTCAACCTCTGGTCCTTCATATCGGAGCCCTTTAAATAACTCAGGTGCCGCATATGGTGGACTACCACAAAATGTGTCCAACGTTTGTCCAGGTACAAACTCGTTACTGAAACCAAAATCTGCAATTTTGATATTCATTTCACTATCTAATAAAAGATTCTCAGCTTTAAGATCACGGTGGATGATTTGTTTCTGGTGACAATATTGAACTGCTGACACAATTTGTCTGAATTTTGCTCTAGCTTCCTTCTCGCGCATTCGCCCATGAGCAACCAAGTAATCGAATACTTCGCCGCCGCTTGCATATTCCATAACTAAATACAGTGTTCTTTGTGAATCAATAACTTCATATAATTTCACTATATTTGGGTGATCCAACATTTTCATAATTGTGACCTCTCGGAATAATTTCTTTAGAGATGATGGATTCAAGGCTGTTTTATCAATAATTTTAATTGCAACTTCCTTATTTGTTGGTATATGTTTCGCTAGCTTGACTTTAGCAAAATTACCCTTGCCAATAGTTTTCATTAGCCTATAGCGGCCTAAGAAATTGTCTGGATTAAGTGGATAATGTTGTCGATGGCGAGATGAGGATAATGATGCCGGTGTCGTAGCGAGTTGTTGGTGGTGTGCATGCTGGTGAGAGGATTGCTGTTGCTGTTGTGGATGATGGAAGGATGAGGGCGTGACTAATGGGGCCATTTGTTGGTTTGTAGGTTGCGGTGCTGCCGCTGGTGATGTCGATGATGGCTGGTGATGGTGGTGATGGTGATGTTGCGATGATCTTGACGATGAGTTCGGTTGGGGGATCGATGACGGTAATTGATTGATGGTGTTGCTGTTTTGCGTGGCCGTGGGCGCATTTGTCAATGGTGAGGCAATAGGGCTAACGAATCTTGTTGCTGTTGTGCTTGTCGGTGTTGTGGGTGTTTTCTGGTTTGTTGGTGTGGCACCTCCTCCTGCACTTGATGCATTAGCAGGTGTACTGCTATTGTTTGTACTAATATTATTATTATTATTATTACTGCTATTGTTATTGTTACTACTTCCACTAATTGAAGACTGTCTTTGCCAATCACTTGATAGAATATTATTATTATTATTATTAGAGCTTGAGCTGATATTAGTACCTACGGTATTCTTCAAGTCCGAAGCTTGGGCTGTTGCTGTTGGTTTTATTGCATCAATATTGGTTAGCCTATTTTCTTTGTTGTTTTCTAATATAGTTTGCTGCTGCTCGCTTGCAAAATTGGTTGATGATTTAATTGATGAGGATGCCGGCTGGGGCAATTGGATAGTGTTGTTGCTACTTTCACACTCATTTGCTAGTCCAGAACAAGTTGTTGTTTCAGTAGCATCGGTAGCGGTATTGGTCATTGATGTGCTAGACAGTTGTGCCGTGGTCGAGCTTGGCGACACTGATTGCTGGTGGCTAGCTGTTGTTGTTACGGTGGTGTTCGTCAAGGCGGGTGCGGCGGCGATGCTAGCGCTTGGGGTTTGTGGTGGAGATGCGCTCGAGGGCGTCAGATTGGTTGGCGGGGTGGTGCCGCTGGTTTTAGCACCAGTGCCAACTACAATTGATGCGGACATTGTGGAGCTAATGGTGGCGTTTGTTGGAGTTGGCAATTGTTCTGTTATTGCTGCAGATGGACTATCAGATCCAATTGACGCATTCCGGATTGGTTTTGAGGGTGAAGAAGAAAGCTGACTTGTTGCAGTGGTTGTAGCGTTTCCACTATTTGTATTAATGTTGGCTTGGTTGTTGCTTGCGTAGTTGAATTGTTCTTGGTGTTGGTGCTGATGCTTCACTTGTTCGCCCGATTCAGTGGCCGACATTTTGGTAGTCGTGGCGCCGCCAACCAGTCAGTCAGTCAACAGGTTTCGTCACACTCTTATTTTGTCTCTATCTGTCAACTTCAATTGGACAGCCCGATCGGATTTGGAATAGCTACAATGTAGAATAATCTATGGCTTATATTGATAATGATAATAATAATAAGTATTAGATAATACAGAGTGGTAATGAGGTAATCTATCGAGTCGAATCGAGTGCATCAAAGTCAAGTCATCGACAACAACGACAGCAATCCCAGGATTATTATAAATTTAAACTGACCATTTGTTGGTCTTGTAGTGGTAGTAATAGTGTTGGTAGTAGTAGTAGCAGCAGTGGTAATAGAGATTGTAATAAGGATGTACAAAATGGAGATGTTGCAATAGTTAAAGATTTAAGTTGTTCTTAATCTTAGTTGATACGCAACAACAGAATAATTCAACACAATGCAATATATTAGATGGATTGTTGTATAATAATACAGCATACAATGGTATTAATAATTAGCGATGATAATATTGATAGATTATGGGGCTAATAGTTTGAGTGAGTGTTGATTGATGTTAGTTTAAATTGCTGATGCGGGTGTTGAAATTTCAGCATCAGTGTTGATACTTTATGGATTGATTATGATGATAATGATTAATGTGGTTGGGTTTGCTGATAAGTTGTTGCGGTTGCATTTGCAAGTGTTGCTGTTTGTGGCTGGCTGTCTGTTTGTCTACGAGAATTGACTTTGCTTCTACGATTAATTCGCCCAATCTGGTTGTTGGATCTCACCTGAAGTTGGCTTGGATTGTCCAGCTTTCGAGTTATTTAATTATATCAGTTTTAGCATATATTGTTGCATTTTTAATACAAACCAACAAGAAACAAGAGAGCAGCCAACAAGAGAAAAGCTGTAACATTTGCAAATTTTTCTCCATCATCTCGTTCGTTTCTCTCTCTCTCTCTCTCTCTCTCTCTCTCTCTCTCTCTTTCTCGCTATCAATTCGTTCGCTCGCTCGCTCGTCTTACTCAATTCGCTTCATTATGAAGCATTCGCTGCTTTCAACATTCACCATTCCACACACACACAGGCAGACATACAAACGCAGCAATTCAAGCGGCCAAGTAGACAGACGGACACAATCGTCGTTGTCGTAGCGGCGGCCGCTGCCTCTGCCATTGCAAGTCTGCGAGAGTTTCGCATTGGCTCACTGCTGCCGCTGTCTCCTGGTTGCCTGGCTCGGCTTCTACTGCAGTCTGCAGCCGTCAGTCGGGAGAAGCTGTGTGTGTGCGCTTGCGTGTGTGTCAGTCTGTCCGCTTTCAAGCCCATAGCGTATCCCACATTCCCGAGCGCCCGTCTGTCTGTGCGAGCGTCTTAGTCTCACCGACCGACTGCCTACTGCTGATGCATCGCCAACTCCACACACCAATGTGCCGCCGATGGCTCTCCTGCAATGTCCGCTCGCTCACTTGCGGCTTCGGAACTCCTGGGCAATTGGGCGGCAGGCCAACGTAAATGCTAATGTCGAGCGGCGGCCGCCAATGGTGCCGCTGCTGTTGATGTCGCTGGCCGCCTTGGCTGACGCAGGCAACTACTGCAGCAGCAGCAGCAACCGTCCAGTCAACCACAAATACTCTCGAGTGGCCCTCTTGATTCTTTAGCGGTCGCCAGGCTAACTTGCCTGTAGCCAGCGCCGCCACACACCGGCGGCGAGCTAGCAAACAATGCAAGCGCGGGTTCTCAAGTTTGCCGCGTGTGTGTGGGAATGTTGCAGGCGGGAAATATTTTAGCACGAAACTCGGGTGCACTCAAGTGCGCTTGGCTCGAGTTTAGCGTGGGGGCGTGGTCCAGAAACCCATGGAAAAATCTGTTATGCCAGCAGCGACTAGCTAGCTCACCGCAGTGGCCGCCGCCGCGTCTACCTGCTGGACACGATTACGCAACAACAGGCCTGCAAAAGAATGCAACTCGGCCACTCTACTCTCAGCCAGCAAAATAGAGAAGAAGCAGCAGCAGTTTAGCTCGCAAACTTTTTGCAAGCCACTCGACAGAAACTCGCTCGCCAAAAATCCACCTCTTGCCTGCCGAGCTAGCGAGCAACTGACTCAATGATGTGGCATCTCCACTTGTCTGTCTACCTGCCTGCCTGCCACCTGAACCGAGTCAAGTGAGATTCTTTCGCCCTACCGCCCGCCCGCTCATCTAACGGTCGCCATTGATACTGATACCTTTACTGCCTCCGCTGCTATTACCAGCTGACCATGACTGCACTACAGAGCGACCACGACGGCACAAGTGAAGAGTCAAGGCCGCGGCCAGTCAACGAGTTATGCGATTCTCTTATATCAGAAGCACGCAACTCGAGAGAAGCAGCAACAACAACAACAAACTCACCGTGGTAGCCTCGATTCCTTCCGTCATTCTGGTGGGACAAGGCAAGCCACTAAGGCAGCCGTCACACAATTGAGTGCGATCAAGCAGACATTCGGTCACTAGACACTAACTCGAAGACACTTCGTAGTGGCGTTATCGGTGTAGGGTGATAACACTAATAGAGCATTAGTCCAAATTCAATAGTTTGTCCCTGTCCAATATAGCGAGCGGCTGATGAGGTGGACTCGCAACTTCTTGGCTCGAACAACTTCCTCTACGCGCGACGACAAGTTATTCTACTCTCGTCAACCTCAGGCCCTCGCCAGCCGCAGACACTCTGGCTGCGTCTCGAAACACGAGTTTCGATTTGCGCATCGGCCACTGGCTACCCGGTGGCCAGTGACGAGTTATTTCAACTGAACCAAAACCAGTAGGTAGTTGTCGTCGTTGGCGGTGCTAGTGGTAGTGGTAGTGGTGGGGCTAGTAACACATCAAACTTTAACCGACAACCA
The DNA here is from genome assembly GCA_015350385.1 of Aculops lycopersici. Classification (NCBI taxonomy): domain Eukaryota; kingdom Metazoa; phylum Arthropoda; class Arachnida; order Trombidiformes; family Eriophyidae; genus Aculops; species Aculops lycopersici. The sequence continues at coordinate 2,346,095 of WNKI01000001.1, read as the reverse complement.
CTTTGCGCGGCGCTTGAGCTGCGCGGGTTGCGGGCAATCTTGCCAAAGCTGAAGCAAGTGGCAGTGATTTGCTGACTTTGGGAACATACTGAAGTGGCATGCAACCAGAAGTCTAACCAACAGGCTCTGACTAAAGATTGGCTTAAACAGCTACAACTGACCAATAGGACGGCCCCGCTCAAAAAAACACAAACAGATGTAAGCGCCACCGACGCCACTAAGCTCTCACAAAAGTGCCGATTGGCCAGGAGCAATTGTTTTTCGGCTTGTGCTAGCTTGGCGGCGGCTGGCGCGCAACCCTTCCGCCACAGTGGCCTAGTGGCGCGAGACTTCCGGTTTAACTGGTCCGCTAGCGTTTGTGTCTGTGCATGTGAATATATATGTGTGTGTCTGTTTCTCTTTCTGTATCCGTGTTGCCAGTTTGCTCGGCAAGCTAACACAACTAGTAAATCGCCTCGACTAGCTTACCAATCATCTCGAAGCGATGGCCGGGTGTGCGACAAACAATAGCAGCCACAGTAGTTGTACTTCCAATTCCAGCCGCGACCACCATGAGACCAAAGCTCGAGCAGACGTATTATTTGCTCCCTTGTTTGCCTTTCCCTTTGGTCGGTTCCTGTTGGCCTAGCTCGTCGTCGTGGGCTAGTTGTTTCCGCCTCTACTCCTGGATTGCGATCTGTAAACTCCCTATCCATTCACGAGCCAAAAGCGCCCTTGGATGCTGATATGTTTGCATGCATGTTCCACCTTTGCGACTGTATCGCAAGCCTCCTCCATGTAGTTACCCTACTCTTTGCCGTTATCTCAACTCCTATTGCTTTGCTAGTTTCGGTATTTGCTATCACTATTACCAATGCCATTATTGTTGTTGTTGTTGTTATCATCTACAGTTGTTGTATTGCGGTTAGCTTGCTGGTTGGTTTATTACCGCCAACACTAAACCGCTCGTTAGTTTACACGGCATTTGGCGTCCAGTGAACTCGATTGCGCATCAATGGGATCTCAAATTGGTGCCATGATCGCTGGCTAAAGTTGCAGAGGTCGCTAAGGTCGTTGCGACAGCAGCGACGGAAGTAGCAGCTGCGGTGGTGGCGGTTGGCCGGTGGTTTTGCATGCCAGCCATTGGAATCAATTGTACTGCCCACTTGCAAGCTGATATCTCATTTGATATCCCTTCTACAGATGAGGGGGCGTTTAGTTTGGACCCACGAGTGAGCATTTACGACCTCATTGAAGACCACTTGCGCTCGCACCGCCCTCGAGGTCCAAGCGGAAGTTGTTGCTTCCGAGGGGTCTACGCTCCTCTTTACGATCAAACGGATGCTGACCGTCCAAGCTTGTGGGCCAGGATGTCGCGCCTTCTGGATGCCGACACTAGCTCTTCTATAACCACCATAAGAGGTTGGTCGCGAGCCAAGCTTTTAACTAAACTTGCCACTGACGACTAAAGAGTCGAGAGTGGCGAATGTTTCACTCTGGCCACTTGTCGCCCGATTCTCGCTTACGTTTAATGCTCGCCTGGTCTCATTGATAGATTTAACCCCAATGCTTGCAAAATAAGATGGAGATATTTTCACCAACATTACAACAGCTTCCATAAATACAACCACCACCGCCACCGACTTAATGTTGATGCTTAAACACGCTCCTAGCCCATAGTTTAGTATGGTGGAGTTAGTTTTGCGTAAGCGCGGGAGTAGCGGTGCCTAGCGCCAACGCGGCGTGTGCCCTAGCGACTCTAAAGTTTGCCTGTCGAGGCACACAAACGAGGGGATAGTGGCAGTGATGGTAGTAGTATTGGTGGTAGTAGTAGAAGCAGTAGTAGAGGTAGTAGTAGTGGTGGTAAAGTTGTCGTGGTGGTTTTTGCCGAGACTTCGAGGCCAACAAAAAAAGCGGCCCCGAGGAAGGGTCCAAGTGAGCAACTTGGAGCCAACAAAACTCGAGCTTCAGGGTGGCGAGACTCCAGTTAGCAGTTGGCAGCTTGAGTTGTCGCTGGCAAAGAGGATGCAAATGGTTGGTTGAGAAGTGCAATCAGAGCAACTCTTCGGCGGCGCCATCATTTTCATTAACTTTCTCACTAGCTTGGCACACCACTTACTGCGGCTCTACTTTTAAGCCGAGCTGCAGTTGGCGGCCAGCTGCAGGCTCGGCAAGCGAGCTAGCAAAGTGGAGCGACGCGCGCAAACGATGCGCCGAGACCATATTGTTCAGTGCTTTGCAAACTCGGCGACAACGCCGCCGCCACTACCGACGACAACGACGATAGCTACAGGGACAGGGACGACAAAACGGTTGGGCGCTGCCGTTTCCACTGGCTCGCTGACTAACCGCCGCGCCCATCTAGCTTGCCGTCTATCTTCGTGGGGCGAGAGTTGCGCGAGATCCAGGCTTTGGGGAAAAATGTGTCGACTTTAGCTTAGTGTATTGTTGCCACTACCAAAGCGACTGCTACCACTACTGATGGTGGTTTGGTTGGTGATGTGTGCGTGTTTAGGAAACATAGACAACGACTATAGCTCGGTAGCGATGGTGCATGAAATTTAAGTCCACACCACAGCTACTGTGGAGCGCCGGCTAAGCGCAGTTTTCGAATGTAAGCTGCCGTCGACTGTGATAATGGCGCTGAGCGGCAAGTGGGCGCCAATCAGCTGGCGCACCTGGCCGATCGGAAGTAGTGCAAACTAGTTATAACTTCAAATTGAAAGGAAGGAGGTGTCGTTGTCTTTGGCGCCACACGAGTAGAAGACGTTCAACCATTTTGCTCTCGCACGAACGACTTGGCCATCTCGGTGTCGCCTATGTATTGCATTATAGTATTTGGCACTCTAATGGCGATTGGTGTTTGTTGTTTCCAGTAAGAGGCGATTGAGCCTAGTGAGTCTTCATCGTAATGTCGTCCTGTCTTGTTTGTCTCCTCCCAAATTGATTTCCGGCGAAGCTTTATTGTCTGCAAGTGGGCTTCGTGTCTCTGCGTTTTGAATCAAGCCAATGAGTTAGCTGGCCTTTTAGGCCCTAAACCAAGCGCGTCATCAGGTGCTCGTGGCGCGAAGTTGGTGTCACTGATGACTGATAAGGGGGCACAATTTTTCTTTCTTTCTTATAAAATTAATGCATTGCCACTAAATCTTTTGCCCCCTCGTGCCTCAAGCACGTATCAATCAAGCCAACAGGTAGCGGGTTTGCTACGTGCCAAGCTAATAAGTTGGTGTCGTAAGACAGGTAAGTTTAGTTAATGGATTAAAACTCATAAATTTGCACACAAAATCGGCAGTCTTTCGTTGAAGCGGAAACGGAAGTTGCCTCTCGAGCTAGCTTTCGCTTCGTACTCTCGTCTTGTCTGTCTGTCTGTCCGTACTAGTGACCCGAACAGTGAGAAGAACAAACAAACCATCTGAGTCTAACGTCAAGTTCAGCTTCCTCCCTCAACCAAATTCAAATCAACTCTTTGAGCCATCTGACGGCAAATTTGCATAAACTAAAAGCCAACGAGGAGATGAAGAACTTTTGGCGGTCGGTTTGTTTGTTGGCTGGCGGTGATAAGGATCGATGCGCTCGAATGGGAGCACTCGGCGCGAGAGGGAGGAAGACCGTTTGTTGTGAGAGGAAGGGAAAGTGGGAAAATCTCCGACTCAACTTCCAGCTGATGAATGGGCAAATGAACTGAACTGAGTTACTCGAGACCAGTCCATTGAGACCTGAGCTCTTCGAGTTGTCGCAACGAGATTTGAACGCATCTTTAGCCTTGCCATCAAGACCAAAGACTAATTCACGGTCGCCAAGCCTTGGCTGGCATCAATGTTGACGTTGTAACTCCATCGTTTTCTCCATCCTCATGATGATGAAGACTGCTCCATCATGTTGATTCTAGATGCTCTCCCAAAGTGCAAACGCCGCCAGCTGTTGGCCAAAGTTGTCGTATGCGCATAGCGACTGCAGTTGCAGCAACAATAACAATATCAACCAACTCAATGTTACCTGTGAGCATTGCGTGCCAAGATTGCTGCCTTCTAGTAGCAGTCTCGGCTTGAGTTAATTCTTGCTACTTTTATCTCATCAACCAGATGCATGCGGTCCACGAGCACAACTAACTCAACCCTCAGCCAGCTACCTCTACTCTCTCATTCGGCTGCAACTGCCTTCCATTGGCTCGGTTGCAAGAGCGGCGGCGCCATGGACTCTGCCCCATGCAAGGCACAACGACAATAATGATGACGATGCCGTCGGCGACGACGACGACGACGACGACGACGTCAATCGGGAAGACGTGCGCTTTTGACACATTGAATCTCTCTCTCTCTCTCTCTCTCTCCATCTTACTAGGTTAAGCCATGGGATCCTTTTGGCCAACTTGAAGCCGCTAGAGACTTTTGCCTCCCTCGTTGCTCTTTTTATGATTTTGATATCAGTTTAACTTGTGGTTTGCTGTCGTCACACCATCAGCAGCTCATTTATATGCCAGCGTTTTATCGCCCTGCAACTGAAAGTGGAGATTTTAATCTACAGTGGCACTGAGCAACCGATTGGTTTGCGTAGAATCTCTGCAGCAAACAAGCGGAAAACCTCACCACCTCGCTGAGATATAATTCTTTAGGCGGACAAAAAACTGTCTAAATGTTTAATCTGCAAACAAAAATGTTTAATCCACAAACAAGTGTCACTTTACATCGGATCTCCTAGAGTAAGTAAGTCTAATTAGCGCTTCGTTATTTTTTGATTGTTATGCAACAATTTCAATGATAAAAGTCTACCTGTGGGCGTCCTGTTCATGTCACTCTAGCCAACCACTTGTTTGCTGAAGCCATCAAGGATTTGGCTCAGTCTAAACCCTTGCACTAGAAGCGTAGCCTAAATTGGCGCCGCAGCAAAGGGGGCGGCGAAACGCGAGAACAATGAACATAGACACACTCACACACACAACTAGAACCACGACGGCGACGGCGACGACACCGACAACAGGTAGTTTTTTCAGCGCTCACAGGTGAACGCAGACTTCGAGTGACTGGTAGTCGCAGGTGAGTCATCAGCTTGCTAGCCGGCGAGCTGGCTTGCCCTCCGAGCCTGCTGAATGCTCCACAAGTTGCCCTTGTGTTGGTTGCCAGCAACAGCTACAGCTACAGCGACTGCAACATCGACGAGCTGCTCTTGTCTAAGGCGAGAAGAACTGGTTCAGGTGGTAGTTGTAGTTGGATCGCTTTGTGTGTGTGTGTACAATGTTTGTGATCAATGCAGCTTCCTCGTCGGCGCCACTGGCGCTTCTTCTCGTTCTCCTTCTATATGTGTCTGCGAGTGCATGTCCAGCGATGGCAGCTAACTGGCCGATAGAATGATGCGCCACTCTAATGGCAACTCCAGCGGCTCTGGCGCCAAAAGCAAAGGCGGAAACAACGGCATAAGCTCATGTGCGGTAACGGAGTTGTGCAGGTAGCGTTAGCTCGCTTCGCAACCAAATCAACACATACAACAGGTGCTCCGGCCATTCCATTCAACGACGCTCTCCACTTCCATTCCATTCTTTCCACTCGCCTCGGCGGCGCCCGACACATCACAAGCGACCGCCTCCTTCGCGAGTGGGTAGGCCCTTTCCGAGTATAGAAACTCTGATTCGAGCTTGCAGCTGGCCAATCCGCTCATTTGCTCTCCTTCCCTCTCCTTTGGACTCGCTCTGTTGTCGCAACTTGCAACGAGTTTGCCAGCAACATTTGCTCAAGTTTGCCCTCGAAACGGGCGCCGAGTTGGCGAGTGAGCGAGCAAATGAGTAATCTCAGAGCTCCAGCTTAATAGACAAGGTTTTGCCTCTTTTTTACAACAAACTTTACAATCACACACACACACTGTCGAGATAGCAAAGTATACTGCTCAGAACGTTGGCAGTGCAGCTATGCTGTCAGGGAGCTAGCCGAGTGGTCCAACTTTTTGCTTTCTTACACAAACTCACACATCGAGTCGGCTTAATGAAGAAATGAAGGCGAAAAATTGAGCTAAACGCACACATACACAGAGAGAAACAGAAACGGAACAATCCGCTTGGCTTTCTATTCACCTGCAGTCATTTGCCGTGCGGATAGACAGACGCTTCAGATTTGCACTGTGCACGTGGCGCCGCCTTTCGTTCAAATGTTACGTAATGACCAACTAGTTGCGTCATACTGCAATTACTGTCATACTTTCGGCATAGAAAATAAGGTTCAATTTTATTTAATTTACACTAAATTCTTGGAACTGTGCGATGGATTCATCGCACAGTTCCAAGAATAGTCAGTGAGGAGTTACAGATGTAGCTGCAGATCACTAAGTCATCTGAATTGCAAACAAGACTGGCATTTGTACAGTTATCATAATGGAGATTAGCATACAGGTGGCCAGTAGATAATGGGCAACTGGAAGCGTCGCCGCGGAGCCGCAAATTTTGATATGCTCCTCATCGGGATGATGCGAGAAACAAGAGTCCAGTCGTTTCCGGTAGAGACTATTCTCGCGCTCGAGCATTGAGCAAACTTGCGTCTCGGTGGTTCCATCGATTGGAATCGAATCCTGTTCCTGAATCGACTGTCCACTTGGGTCCACTTGATTGGCTGCATCCAATTGAGCCACTTGATCGCATTTATAGCGACAATTCGGCGACGAGTCCACAATTAACATAATCAAATTAGTCTTTGGCACCTGCTCGTAGACAAACCACGCGTCGCAACCGCAACGTGTCGTGTAATACTCCGGTACGTTCGAGCTAATAGTCGCCGGTCTTGTCTCGTACCTTGTCAATATACGTTCGCATGGTCTCAGGTAAGTTTTGTTTGGTAGTAGCGATAGCATTGGTTGCAGGGCAGCCAATTGCTTCATTGTGGCCGCCGATTGACCTTGAAATTGTGCAGTTAGATGGAGAGCATCAGCTACAGTTTGCGACAGAAGAGCTAGCGAGTAGGTAATCGCAGTCAGAGCATTCAGCGCCAAATTGAAGAGTAAACTGTAAAGCTTTTGACCAGCTAGGGTGGATATCCTATTTCCACTGCTACTTGTCGGTTGCTCCTTCTCCTCGTGCTTCATGCAAACCGATTGGTAGTCGGTAATATTGATGGCATGGTACGCTCCGGCTGCGACAAGTTTTTGCAAAATTATCGGCTCATATGATTTCAAATGGCGACCAATGAAATCCAAATCCTCGCTTACAATTATGTAACCGTTGTTATCAATTAGCAAGCAATCAATGGTATCGTTCAGTTGGCCACACTTGATTTTCATTCTCGCCTCGTCGCACATCTCATCGGTCGAAGTTCCCGTGTAACAGGTTGCTGCTTTAGTCAGCGGTTTTCCTCCTTGAAACTTTGCGTTGGTTGAGTTGAAAAATCGCGTTACAAACGAGGCATAGTCATAGAAGACACCTGTAACACCGGCCATCGCGCGTTGCGTACCTTCGTTGACTATAATCGATTGGCTGGCCACAATGTGCAACGAGCTGTTGGTTAAAATCTCGAGCTTCTCCATCAAACTCATATCTCTAACACTGAGTTTCGATGCCGACGGGTAGCTGTTGTCATTGATGAGCGTCGGATCGGGCGTTGAATCTGCATTGCTATTGCCTCCACTATTGGGTTGAGTCTCCAGTTGAGCCGCAAGATTGTCATTGTAATTCATCATTTGCTCCATCTCCCAACGTTGAAATCGATCCCTTATTGACTTGTGTGTGATAAATGGAACCTGAATCAAGGTCGCGGAATCGTTCACTAGCATGTTGTAATCCACAGTCCTCTGGTAGAAAGTCTCATCTACTGCTCGTGCGTGTTTTCTAGCAAATGCTAGCGCTTCCTTTTTGATGGTCAGATCGTTTGCATCAAAGTGTCGCACTCGCGTTAGTCCACTGCGAGTTGCGATGAAAGAAAATCTCACGCCAAACATTCCGAGAAGCGAAGACCTGTTGTTGATGTTGGTTTGATTGGTATGAAAGGACGAGAGGGGGAGATTAGTATTATCAAGTTTAGGTAATCGAATCAAGCTTCCATTATGATTAGAGGCGGCAGTAGGCTACTGCGACGCGACTTCCGGTTCGACTGTTTGCTCGTCTGTTTGCTTTGTGTAGTGAGAAAAAAGATATGATGAGATCCAATGAAACCTGTTGATTCGTACCTGGGAAGAAGGGCTAAGAGAATACTGAGCGGGCTGTAGCGTACAAAACAAAAGATTCATATCGAGTAGCACAGTTCAGCATTAGGTTAGTTTTGTGTCGCTCTCATTGCAAAGAGAAGCGGAGCCTCAGCCAACTCTCAACAGGTTGTCTCTTTCGCATGCCTATGACAACGAGAGACGACAGAACCTGGAAAATCGGCGACAGCTCGACACTGATATCAAAAATATTTGTTTTAGATTGGAAATCTCAAGGATGGACCTGTGTTCAGCAATCGACGAGCCAACTTCGAGGAACCGGAAGGGTCCGAGTAGCTTCAAGCCGCTAGCTAATTATTAAGGATGTGAGATTTTGGTTATTCTCTTATGTTGAGAGATCTCAAGTCGCAGCACAAGTGTTCAACTTTGAAACACGAACCACAACGAGGTCTAGCAATCAATCAATCATCAAGTTGCGAAATATAAGCAACAGGTAACTTACTCGGCGCTTGGATCGGGTTGGCTGCATGATTCCGAGAAGCCAAAGGTGGCAACAGCATCGTAGACCAACGATTGCACTAGGTCCTTATCACAGACTATTTTTCCAGGTAAATAGAGTGGCGGTTTGCTCGATTCCGCGGGTCGCCACTGAATGTCGTCCAATTTTTGGCTCTCAATACGCTGGAACATATCTAATAAAGTTGCTATTGTATTATTGGCAGGCCCATCGCAATACTGATAATCTGGATGGACGGTCCAGAGGTCAAAGTCGCTGGTCGTGAAATAAGTGGTTAGTTTTTCAGGCAAATTTGCCGACTTAATCTCGATTTGTGCCTCGAGACGATGACTTCCATAGGGTTGAGGAATGGATATCATAAATGAGAAGGGAAACTGTTGTATGGGTTTATAATAGAAACTTTGTCTCCTCGACTGAACCCGCTTCTGGCAGTCAATTGTCCTCTTGGTTAAGAGCTCGCGCCATCCTGTCAAGCCAAGGACCGACTCGTTGCGCAATCCAATAAACGTTGGGTCGTCCTGATGGGAGTTTAAAATATGCTCGACTTGGGTGAAGTCAAGCGATGAAAAGAATGGCTTCAATATGCGCATTTGTCGCTCGCTTGGATCATTAGGATTGAATGGCTCCAAGATGGATCTCAAATTTGGATGATGCATCACAAGTCCATTGTTGGTTAGCATGATTGCATATCCATTTGCGCCCAACTTATGCGAGGGAGCCAACGAAATGATATCGTTAATCTTCATATCGGCCGCCGCAACGCCCAAAATCTGAGCAGTCCTCATCACTGTCTCCTTCACGGTCCATATATTTTTAACCAAAAACTTTTCCGTAATCACAGACTCGTTCTTTCTATCATAAACCGGCTGCACCACTGTCGTCAGTAGATCGTTCTGTTTCGTTTGCCAAAAGCATTCAACATTCTCGTTGTAGCCAAACAAATCAATTGCATCGATCTCCTCCTCAAGCTTCAACTCAAAATTAACATCATCGATTGAAGTTGGATCCAGAAGAGCGTTCAGTGAGTTTGATTCCTCGTTGTTAATCCGAATGTCAGGTACGTAGGAGCTACTGCCACCTGCTTGATTATTACTAGGCGACCCTCGACCACTTGAGGCCAAAATGGCTCTAGCCTTATCCCTTCTCTTGCTCTCCCAAATCCAATCGGTTAAAATCTGATAGGTCAACTCTCCGTATGCTGGGCTCCAACTAATCGGATGAGTGCCATTCAAAACCAGAGGTCTCGCCATAACCGGAATATATTGTTGCACTGTCTCACGAACCTCGGCCAAGTTGATTACATGCGTGTAGTAGCCGCGATTGTGGCAGGCCATCATTTTGGAGTTGGCGCCATCGTTTGACTCTCTTCCAATCAGATAGGTGAATACGCGAACCGGTGCATTGGGATAATTGTACCTGTTAAAAATATCCTCAAAGTCCGATGGACTTCCGTCGGTGATCAACATAATCGCCTGATTACATTGACTTCCAAAGCCGCGATCAGAATGATCCTGGTAATTCCTCAGTACCTCAAAGGCTGTGACGAGAGCGTGACTAAAGTTTGCAATTCCAGAAGTTGATATGGTGAAATTGGTCTTGATATGTCTAATATTTCTTCCGGTTGCCGGCACCAGATAGAAGGAGCTAATATCGGTTTCGTTGGCCTTTGAGCTCGAGTTACTTCCGTCTAAACTATAGTCAGAGTTAACCAAAGATTCGGGGGGAAAGAGGGTGTTTTTCAGGGGAATAGATGAGAGCTTTCTCTCTAGTCGCATCTTTTCGCACTTTGGTACACCCACCTGCTCAATAACATCAGAAAACTTCATTATCAAGAAGTGGTCATTGTCGGTAAGTGTATCCAAAATCTCAAACACAACTCCCTTTGCAATGTCACGCCGAGAGCCAGTCATTGAACCTGAACTGTCGACTAGAATTACAACGTCCTTTCGACTCGAGGCGCCGGCCACATACCAAGGACGCATCCGGGCATCGTATAAATCCGGATCAGTTCTAGCTATTTGCCACTTTTGAGCCGGAAACAATCGCAGAAATCCCAATTGTGAGGCAAAGTACTGATTGGTCAACTTGGGATTCCTAACAAAATTATCCCTAAACACCTTGGTCAATTGATCGGACCAAGCGATTCCATTGATAACCTGAGGATCACCGGGATAAATGTGGACTGGCACATGGACGGCCGACTCTTCCGTGTTTATCAATACGTCAAAATTTGGATGCTTACTTAGCTTCAAATATCTAATCGGCGTTTCCCATTCACCCTGAAAACTTGGATCAGTTCCCGAAGCTGGAGTTGTAGTTTGTTGCTCCTCGTTAACAGCATTCGATTGCTCTTCATGTACTTGGTTTACTGATTTCAGTTGTTGTAAATCTGATTGCGATTGCAGCGCTATCAATTCCGAAGGTTTAGGTAGCTGCTCTGGTTCCAGTTGGCCGTCGAGATTTTCATTGTCGATTGGAGCAGAACTCGGGATTTTTGCTGTACTTTGCGGTATCAGCTGACCGGTAGAATCTAGTTGGCCAATTTCCTGGTTGTTACCCGAAGGCTGCTCCAAGTCTGCACTCTCGGGATCGGGTTGTGGGAGTGGCAAGGTTTCGTTTGCTGCCGGGTTAATTTCCTCTCCAGTGTAGGAGGCCCCAGAGTCCATAAACTCGTCGTCGCTATTCTGTAACCTATGGACGTCAACATAATCAAAGCGTAAATTTTTATCGTAAGAATGATTGCCGGCAAAATACTCCGCGGCTCGGGCAATGTTTTCAACGGCACTCTTGTGCCAGCCCATAGTATTGCTGATTGTCCTCACAATATCACCATGCAATCGAGTCCAATCAATTGATACAACCGAGGCCTTGTACTGGCCTCGACGGCTCGGGTCACTTTTGGCCGGATCAAATTGGTCGCGGATTGTTCTTAGGCAAGTGGCCTCTTGGGTTCCATAATGAACGTCGCGCCCAAAACGCGAGGCCCAATCGCGAATTGACTCTAGCGCCTCGTTTGCCCTAAACTCGGTTGCAAGTTTATCATTGTTAGAGGCTTTGCCGATGGAATTTGTTGCTGTTGGAGGTTGGCCTGTTGAAGCTTCCAATGGGACGCTGTCATCTTGAGCTTGAGGGTGATTTATGGAAGTTGATGATAGAAATAAATAAAAAACAACTAATACAAATCTAAAGTTCAGATTGAAATTCATCTCCCTTTTAACATCTAATGAAAGTTTTCCTCTTTAATACTCTTGCACCTGACTTCAACATATTGTAATGCATAGATATTACTATTCTCTATTTTTATAGTGATAATAGTATTATATTTAATCTTTCAACTAACGATACTAAAATGCAAACTTTTACCATCCATTTCAAGCAAACAAACATCAACAACAATAGCATCGCAGTGTCGCCGTAGGCAACGAACGCCGCTATGTACCTTCGCGCTAACGGTGTGTTAGCGTCCCGCTGGGTCCTCTGTTGTGGAACTCCGCGTGCTGCGCCGCTTCTATGGAAATACAGAAGGAGAGATCGAATTCCTATGTCCCATTGAGAGCACCCAACACTATGTGCCGCTTCTGTCAACTCAGTGGCATTGCTCATGGGTCCTCGCTCATCAAAGCACGGCAACATCCGTCGGACTTGGTTGGGTGAGAAATTTGCTAGCTCGACCTGCATCACTAAGCTCGTAAGCTAATTCACTCTGACTACCTTTTCCCATTGATTGCCTCTACCTGTATGAAGTATTCGGAGAATATAAACTCGTCTCACAACATCAATCCCGACCCGCCGGGCACGGAAAGTTTATAAAATCGTGCAACGAATCAAACCCGTAAAATGTCCAACCCACTAAAGTGCGCGAAAGTTTATTTTGCCATCGGCCATTTCCTCGATTCACAATCATTATCGCATCATTCAATCATCATCATGATCAAGAACTTGTTTGCAGATTGATCTGGCCAGATTCTTGATTGCTCTTCTCAATCTCATCATCATCATTCTCCTGTTTGTTGTGGTCTTGGGCGATCTCATCGTCGTTGTCGTCAATAGTCGACAATTGATGCTTCTGGAAATCGCATTTTGGAGCTTCATCTTGTACGAGCGTGTCTTTGCCGCCACCATCATCATCGTCACCTTCACCTCGATTCGACTCGCTGATTGATGCCAAAGGTATCTCTTCTCTTATAATGGTGTTCGGATCTAGTTCGTGTGATTTTTCAGAAACTAGGTGGGAAGCAGAAGTGCTGGTACCGCTCGTCTCCTCGGACTCGGAGTTGGACATTGAATTCATCATTATTGCCCTAATACGAGCTTCTTTCCATTCCCTATACTCGTCTCTATATTGTTTCAAAGGAATCACAAAGACGGCAATGTCGTCCAGCGAGGCCATTCGATAGTCCTTGCTGTTTCGCCAAACACTATCCCACATTGTGGTATGGCCACGCGAGTGTATCACGAGATCCTGGGCGGCAGTGATGTAGCGATACTTGGATCGCGAATCCTCGTCATCGGGAAAGAGATCAAAGGAGTTTTTAATAATCTCTGCAGCGTCCTCATTTGTGGTCACATCCCATAGGCCATCTGAGCCTATTATAAGCACATCCTCAGGTGTTAGTGTGTTGTCATGCTCTAGAGGTAGTATCTTGACTTCCGGTTCGGGTGTTAAGAAGGGTTTTATCAAAACTGAACCATATATTGCACGGAGCTCGTGGTCGCCAAAACCACGAGTGACTCCAATGGTTGCCAATACTCTACTTCGCTTCCCCTCGCCCCAAACAAGGGGAAATTTGAGATCATCGTAGGTGATTGTTTTCATTGCCCAACCTCTCATGTAGGCATCCCTATAGAGCATCTGTTTACCTAGGTCCTTTCGAGTGGGTCGCTTGACAAATTCCAAATGAGTAAAATCGTTGCCTAAAAACTCGGGCCTTTGCATGCCTAACCTGAGGATCCTCTCACGCTCACTTAATGGGGTGAAATCATTAGACATTGGAATGGGTTCGTTGTTCTTGCATACAATTGCCCTACTATCACCAGCATTGCAAACATACAATTTACCTAATATAAACACTCCAACTATTGCAGTGCAACCACCTGGCATCTTATAATCATGCTTATCTCTTGCAATTTGCTCGTCCATTTCCCAAAAGGAAGACTCTAAGGCCCCTGAGATCAAACTGTCAACACTAATATTATTTCTCACAATGTCGGCCATAAAAATCGATGATTCCTCATTTTGATCTGACTGGAATCTATTTGTTGATAAATTAGCTCTATCAGTTGTATGTGGTTTACGTTTGAATTTGGATGAGTTTGCTCGAGTTGCTGTTGAAGTTTCTACAATGGAATTTGAAATGGGAGATGTCATTTCCATGTTGGGAATATTGTCATTGGATGTAGCATTAAACTTATCTCCTGGACTTGTGTTGCTTTTGATGTTGTGGTCTAGTTCCTTCTCACGAGTGTTATTGCCACCTGATGCAGATTTTGTTGCAGTAGAATCTCTAAACCTCGACTCTCCTTCGTCGGCTTTGGCATCGACAAAATCGTCATCCTCGTCGCCACTGCTCCCCCCGCCACTTGTGGCTGGTTTGTTTTGCTCAAACTCCAACTCCATCAATAAATCGGCTATCTGGCTCAACTTTTCACTAATTATATTGTGTAATTGATTAGCGGCCGCTACGGCGACTGCGGTTCCGGCATGACCATCAAAGATACCGAAGTAAACATATGGCAACTTGTTCTCGATTCCCACAGCGTCAAGATCAAGATTGTTCTGCTTTAAAGTGATCCAATCTCTAACTAAAACCTCCTGATGACAAGCAGCTTGGTCCTCGTTACGAGCCGATTTGCCAGCATTTATACACTCGGCATAGCCACTCTTCCAGGGGAGACGATTCACATCGCGAGGTAGAATTATGGGCCGAATTTGATGGTCTGCCGAGACGAGTATTTCATCCTCTGTCTTGAGTTGCAGAAACTCGGGTCTTGTGTAGCGAAATTTGGGAAATTTGCTACCAATTTGTCTTGGATCCATTAGAGAACCACGACGATGTTGTTGCTCCTGTTGAGTTCTGGGGTAATTTTGATTGCAATCCGTTCGGATTGAGGTGTTGTGGTTCTTGGAATCGGATCTCGGCTCGTTGTATCCCTGTAATATTTGGCTAACCTCTCTAGTCATGCTGCCAACATTCCTAGTTGAGCTGCCAATCCTCTGGCTTCCACTCCTTTGGCGTCCCTCGGTTGACGAAGACGATGAGGAGACCTTGAAAAAGTCATCACGAAACGAGGAGGATCTGGTAAGGGCACTTCGTATTCTTCTTCCAATCACTGCCTCTTGGTTGTCATAATCTAATCGGCTATCATCGCTTGTGCCATAGAGTGCGTTTTTGAATCGATTGAGCATTTCGAGGAATATTTGTTTGGTCTAGTTGTTAGTGATATTGTTTCTAACAATGTGAATAGTTGCGACATATATCTAATTCATATCTTGGTTAGTTCAGGTTTATTAGGCGACGACGAGGTTGAGTTTATCATGAATTGAAAGCTTTTTCTCTATACCACGCCTCTAATATGTTTGGACGTGATTTGATCTAATAATCTACAATAACTATACTCAGTTGCCAATAATGATGATAGCAATAATAATTTTAATAAGAACATTATAATGGTGATTAACGAGCCTAAGGGTAAAATACCGACCGAATTCTAAAGCATCATGAGGAATTGATGTTGTTGTAGTCTTGAATCATAAGGAAACAAGTGGTTGTCGACGAGGTTTAACAGAATTCTATAATTATTATTGTTAGAGTTGCTGATGCTGTCAGTCTAACTCTCACTGTAGATAATTTTGTTCAGATGTGGAGATGAGCCACTTGGATCAAAGTTGCCAATCTCGTTAAGCAAATGCAGTCGATGAATTTTGTTTTGCAAATCTTCGCGCAGGTGCGTCGCAAAACTTGATCTAGCTTTTCTACAAGATTTCCCCGAAAAAATTCCATCTGTTTTCGCGACTATTTCTCCTGTGTTGATATTTGTTAGAGAATCCTATAGACTCAAATCAGCGCCTGGATGCTCATTCGATCACTTCGCAAATCACAATTCGTCGAGACCAATTCCCAAACTACTGCCGAGCAAGTTAGCCATAGCCTGCAGGCCTAAGTTATTTTCGTACGAATCATTGCATAGAAGTATTACCCACCATGATAACCAGGAGTGTTTCAGATTGCTCAAGGTTGTACTAAAGGAAACTTCATTGGATCCACATATTTTGAGATTCAAGGTATTGGATCCAGGTAGATGAGAGAGTATGAAGTATCCATGCAATGTCGGTATTATTGAAAAGTTTAGAAATTTAATGGACGGTCTAGAGGTTGTCAGTGAGATCACCAACATGTCTCGCTGGTACAGGCTTAGTGAGATCTTGGAAACGATACAGGAAGCGGAGTATCGATCTCAGCTTCCAATAGTACGAGGACTATGGCACACCAGATACCGGATCTATTGGCAATCGATAGATTTTGTTGGTATAGCCGGACGAAGAATATCATCTGATGATAGAAAATTTATAAGAGTTACTCTGGATCAACTCAAAAATATCTTTGTGAGCAACAAACGTTGTGGTGTTCATAATCTAATTTTGGATTCTGCATAACATATCAACCCATTGCTGCAGGATTTGGAAATCCGTCAACCTCTAGGCTAGTGGCGCATCGCAAGACTGTTGCTAGTCGCTCGTTTGGAACTATAACTTCGCCTTTATACATGAACTCAAGCACCAATTTGAGGTCCTCAATGTAAATGTTGTCAATGTTAACAATTGGATAATGGTATGGATTTGCTTGTTTCTCAAACATGTTTCTAAAATAAGTTGAACATGCCGAGAGAACCAATCGGTGAGCATGAATTTGATGATTTCCGCAGCTCAGTGTTACATCAACCAAGGCCTCGTCCTTGAACATTTGGGCAAAGGCGGCGGACATGGCCAGACTTGGCGACTTGATAAAACGCACGTTTCCGCATGGATTACCGGCCATGTTTTGTGTCGTCATAGTAGTCGTATCGTATGGTCTAATTAATGCGTCTGCTCTGGTTGTCGTCCATTGCGCTGGCATGGACATTCTAATGTTTGTTCAGTTTGGTATTGCTAATGGTCGTGGTTGACGTTCTTCTTCTCCAGGTTCTTGAAGTCTTGGTTGTCCCTTTGGAGTTGCTTTGGTTTGTGTTGGTATTTTTGTGCTGATCCCTACTTCGAGGCTAATCATGTTAGCCAAACTGGCGCGGCGATTATTTGATTGCAGTCTCAAGTCTCGAGCTCAATGGTCTCGTGTAATCTCTTTATCTGGAGTCTTCTGATATAACAACTGAGGAAGGAAAATAAAAGATGAGAATAGAAACGTGCATCACCATTTGCGGCCCAGAACAATGGGATACATGTAGAATAATATATGAATGCAGGGCGCTTAAGATCAGTGTGTTTTTACTGCTTTCG
This sequence comes from Aculops lycopersici, assembly GCA_015350385.1. Lineage (NCBI taxonomy): Eukaryota > Metazoa > Arthropoda > Arachnida > Trombidiformes > Eriophyidae > Aculops > Aculops lycopersici. The sequence goes on along the minus strand of WNKI01000001.1, from coordinate 2,328,993 downwards.
TTCCAGTGACAATAACACGCGAGCCAACGTTGACGTCGCTATCTTTTCATTGCTACCGCTGCCACTGGCGCAGCTCTTGCTGCAAGTGGGATTATTTTGCGACGACGACAGAGTCCTGTATGTTTACTTGGGTGAAAACATGAGGATAGGCGTTTCTCGGGTCTTGGTGCTTTTACCGCTACTTTGGACTTGGTTTAGGAAAATAACTAGCCGAAACTGATCTATATTGATCTATATATAATCTTGTGCAATATCTAATTTAAGAAGAAATCTACAATGACAAATCCTTGTTTCAGGTGTCTTAATCATAGCTCAGTCAACCATTTAGCTCATAATTTTACAAGAACAAAGCTCGATCGCTGTGCCCGAGTGTAGCAATGGATGCCTCCAGGTTGTGCGTCGGACTGCGAAACACGTGCAAGATTGATCTCCTAACTTTTGATACAAAATGTAATGAAACCCATTGAAGTTAACTCAACCTTTCAACCGGATTATTATTCTAGATGATCCAAGATATTCTATTAGATCGTGATATACTTTTCAAGACTCCAATCATATTAGCATGAGCATGGAAGTGAGTCACAAAACCCGCTGGCTCTACGAGATCAATTCTCAGACTATCGCCGAGCAAGTTAGCAGCAGGCCAAAGTTATATTTGTACGAATTATTGCATAAAAGTATTACCCACCATGATATCAAGGAGTGTTTCAGATTGCTCAAGGTTGTACCAAAGGAAACTTCATTAGATCCATACATTTTGTTTAGATTTATCATGATTCTCTTCGAGTCAAATAGAACTGAAAATGTTGACAAAACTGTTGTTACTCATGCCGAAAAGGAAATCAACAAGTTGGATACAGTGAAACCCGATATATTCACCGAATTTCTAGGATATTTTATCAGACACAATAGACTTAAAGATGCCAAAGAATTATTTGCGGAACGTCAAAAGTACATGATGAGGAATGTCCACCGACGTCTTCCATTTATCGATGTAAATCTTAGTTGCTATGAATTTTTGCTTAACTATTTAGACTGGAATAGTAAATTGGAGCGTGGGGAAGAGGGAATCTTAGATCTATCAATCCAAGGTTGGCTTGTCAATGCAATTGGAAAGCTGAGATCAACTGTGAGCAACCATGAATATTTTGTGTTGTGTATTTTAAAAGTATTGCTCCATTATGGGTATCAAAAGAAAGCTTACCTAGTCATTAGTGAGTTCCGAAGAAACAACCCCAACAATCTAAGCGCTCAGCTTATATATCTATATGTCACAAGGCAATTGGGCTATCCATCAAGCGATCGTCAATCCGAGGCGGGAGGTCGAGAATCGATATCGGATTGTGATTTGAACGCAGATCCGAGGGACCAATATTTCCGGAAACAACTGGAATCTATCAATAACTTCACCAGACATATGAAAAATGAACGATTTCGACCCAAAAAGTTTCCGGTCGAAAGCGAAGAACAAAACGTACTTGAGAGGATCAAGGTATTGGATCCCAGTAGAGTGGAGCTAATGGAGTATTCATGCAATGTCGGTATTATTGAAAAGTTTAGAAATTTAATGGACGGTCTAGAGGTTGTCAGTGAGATCACCAACATGTCTCGCTGGTACAGGCTTAGTGAGATCTTGGAAACGATACAGGAAGCGGAGTATCGATCTCAGCTTCCAATAGTACGAGGACTATGGCACACCAGATACCGGATCTATTGGCAATCGATAGATTTTGTTGGTATAGCCGGACGAAGAATATCATCTGATGATAGGAAATTCATAAGAGTTACTCTGGATCAACTCAAAAATATCTTTGGGAGGGCAAAGAGACAGTATTAAGACTAAACTATCTGACAATCACAGAACTAGAGAGTTGAGTCTGAATCATATCCAATCGTCAACCTAGGTTTCTTGTAGAAAGCTAATTTTGTTGAGTCAAACTAGGTTCCACGAACTGCCGTGCAAATTTTGGCGGAAACTTAATCTTGCATTGATCTCCTGTTTTCTTTTTATTGGCTATGATCAAAAAAAGATCTATCTCATGATCAACAAGATAATCAACGCTAACTTGGCTTGAACAATATCAGGATTAGAGCAACTAGGACAGAGGTCGCCAAGACCACGGCCACCGAGCAGATGATGATGAAGTGTCTTAGCGAGCTCGCTTGTTCTCTCACGTTATCATCGATTTTTATGTGCTCGTTCTTCATAATTTTCATTGCCTCTACAAGCGATCTGGGTGGCAAGGTAGAATTCATGGCATTATTTGTCTGAGGGACATGACTGTGATTGTGTGTCCCATGGTTGCGCTCGTAGAGGTAGTCATGTTCACTTCCGGTCTTGTTACTACCACGTCCATGAGACTCTTCGATGTTTTGATGACTGACTAGCGATGGTGATGGCAGTGGTGTAACAGAAGTTGGCCCATTACCTGATGCTTGACTGGCATTGTCCGCAGGTATTCTTTGGTTAACCGGTCCAGCTACAGTACCTCGACCAAGACCTGTTGCTGATGATGTCGACACATTGAGAGGTCTAACGGCAGCCTGAGTCATCGTGTTGTTTAGATCGTACGTCTTGCTGAATGCAGTGGCCGGTGGTAAATAATTGCTCGAGAATGTGGCATTCAATGTCTGCTGTTGTTGTTGCTGCTGGACTGATGGTTGAAGGCCAACTGGAGACACGGAGGCGTTGATCGTCTGCCCTGTTGAATTATCAACAGGTTGCATTTGAGACACAAAACCAACTACCTGCTGATTTTGTGTCGCATTATTGACTACTGATGGTGAAGTCCCATTTAGAAACGTAATTGGAGTTGATTGGTTTTGTCTGCTTACATCAGCGGAAATCGCAGATTGAGATAATGGCTTTAGCTTGGCCGCCAGCTCAGGTTGTTGTATCACTGAGCTGCTATTGGGATTGGTGCTGTTTAGTTTTTCTAGTAAACTCGACACGTTTCCGCTATTAGGAAGCGCAGTCACTTTGCTCACAATAATCTTGCTCAAATCTACCATTAGATTGTCCACCGGAAACACGCTCGACCATTTCTGGATCAACTTTTCGAAGTCCCGTTGCAACAAGTGCGGCAGCTCATTCGACCAATCGTTTATGGGATGGTTGTTGAGTTCGCTTGAGTTCATGACCACAGTGTAAATTGTGTGATTATCTTTGGCACTCTTAAACACAACCTTCACCAACTTTGACCAATCCAAGTTTTTCGTTGCATTCTCAAATTGACCACCACTAAATCCAATGAGATCGTTTGGTGCTGTAGCGTTGATCACTTGAATAAACATACTGCCACTTGACACGTTTGGAGTCGATGAAGTGGACGTTGTAAGTTGAGAAGGTGTTGCTTCGGTCACTGTGCTCATCATGGTAGTTGTGGTATTTGGCCGACTGTAAGAAAACTTGGAGCTCGCTTGTTGCGGTGTTCGATGGAGTGATAGTTTGTGTTTGGATTCCGCAATAATACCCGAGAGTCGCTTGCCACTGGCCGCCGGAGATCTTGGGTCCAAGTTTGGATCAGCTGGCCCATCGCTACTTATCTTCGTTGTGGGATCGAGAGTGTCGGTTGAAGGATGAACTTCTATGGTTGGCAAGGTCATAGATGAGTCAGAGGCCGATGAGTTGGACTCGGTTGAGGCCGATAAGCTGCTGGCTGGCTTTTCTGTGGTTGTTGTAGTGGTTGATGATGTAGTTGTGGTTGAAGTTTTATATCTCGTTGCTGTTACCCGCGATCCATGTCTAGATCCTTTTCGGCTACCTGGCCTCCTGGTTGCCTTCGATGTTGGTGGCTTGGCAACGGTGATAGGCTCGGTGGTTGTGGTGATGGTTATAGGCTCTGTCGCAGTCTCAGTGACGACACTTGTCGACGCGCCACCAGTTGCAGTTGAACCTTTCGGAGAGGCAGTTTTTGCAACAGCGCCATTCCACTGGTTCAAATCAACCAACTTCACCTTTGACGGATCGAAGGGCTTAGTACTACTGGTTCCACTACTAGTTTGATGCTTGTCCTTCGAGGTGGATCCACGAATGTGCTTGCTGTGACTCAGTCCCTTCTTATGTTGGCCACCCAAGGGCTTCTCATCGCGCTCTTGCTCCAAATCCTTACTCTCGATCTCCTCGAGATCCTCGTAGTCTACACTACCTGATTGCTTGGACTCACCCAAGTTATCGGCACCACTGCCAGCTGATGGTTCATTTTCTTTTTCTTGAGCAACCACCAAGTGCGCCGCCAAGAGGACGACAACCAGCGTGGCAACGGCAAACCGGAAGTAACTCGTAATCTTGAGCGACTCTCTCCTCATCTTGTATTGCAATCGATTCCTACTCTTGTGTATATGTCGATCATATAAGATGAGTTTTGTAAATTAAGTCTATCTAGTAACTAGATGGTGTTTTGTTTTTCCTTACTTCTGGAGCTCGGGGCGAGGCCATCTGATGATGTGGTGCTTCCATCGGTATTGTTGTCGTTTTGGCTCTCGATATTGAAGAGAAGTCAAGTAGAGCAACTGCCTGATGCCGAGTGACTGCAATTCTCGACCACTAAAGATTGAAAGCAATTCAATTATTTGACAAGCAAATGAGCCATTGAGAGACGCGCGAGTGCTGAGAGGGATCAGCAAACGGCAACAAGTTGTTGCAGCAGTGGCTAATCGTTGGCTGGCATCGACTTGGACGTCAACAACAATAACAACAATGGCATCATTAGCTGAGATGAGTTGAATCGCCGCTTCTTTGCATTGAATTCATTGAAGCAACGCATGGCCAGCAATAGGCTTTGGAATGGAAAAAGCGATGATGAGTGATTTAGACAAATTTTACCGCTCTTATCCCACTTGTTGATTTCTGGTGCAGTAGAAAAAACTAACGGTTACGCTCTCGATTTGTGTCTCGCTACGTGGTAATTGATTAGTAGATTAGACGATTGGGCGACATGCAATTGTTGTTTTAGTTCCACACTCTAATCAAAGATTCTTCCGGATTTAGTTTCATGGAATGAGTTCGAGCTAAATATCACCTACACGGTCTCGCACGATGATGACAAAAATAGTTTGTTGCGAGAGAAATGTAGGATTTCTAGCCTCATAACAACGCAAGCCCACAACTTTTCTATTTATTCTAGTTATATTCCCATTTCCCTTGTTCCCTTGTCAATTTTTTCTTGTCTAGATTCCACATTCTAGATTCAATGATTTAAATACACTTTCGTTTATGAGGCGACAAATTAATAATGACAAAACAATTTACTTCTTCTCTTTTTGTTCCTCTTTGCTTTAGTCTACGACTTCTATTTTTGGTTGTATCTCAATCAAAATATTTGGTATAAATTCAGTGATGAGTGTGATATAACCAAAAACGATATTGAAAAGATGGTTTAGGTTACCGTTTGGATTCTCTGTGTGATTCCAGCGACAGCTGGTACTGATAACAACATGGTCACCAGTTCTCAAGATGCCTCGACCTTTTCCAAACTCAATATCTACTATGACTCTTGCGTCCACATCTTGAGCCCGGTCCTCGTGCTTCCGGGCTGTGTTTTTTTGTTCTTTAGATTTACAGGTAATAATAGGGTATATGTTTCCTAAGTCTTCTCACCACTTGTTTCTGATCAATCACTCAGAGACCCCCAGTTGAGCGAGCAACTAGAGGGTTAAGATGGTTCTCAGACGAAACAGCGTTTGGAATGTAGAAAGAGAGCTAAGCAAGACTTTAATTAGCACGGTTCAACCTACAGCTGGACCTGTACCTTTTTAATCCATCTCCTCATCCAACATTGCATGTCGTCTCTCGTTAACTTGTTAACGAAGGATGACCCAATTTGGACCAGAAACCTTGCCCATAAACTTGGAATTAGATAGCACTTGAGGCGTTAGTTTATTCAATCATGCTAATTTCATCGCTGGTCGATTAGTTCTCTGCTGCTTGATGAGATTAGCTTGTTCCGATTTGAATATCTGCTGGTTTTGCTTCCTCTCCTGTCGCCTCTCATGTCTATACTCTCTGAGGGCCTTCTTTCTGGCTCTTCTATCTTCTGGGGTTTCATTACTTGGTCTAATGGATAACTTGGATAAAACTGATGCTCTAGTTGACGCCATAGAGTGAGCTTTGTCGCTTTTGCTTCTAATATCGCAATCATCTACTTCCATTTGCTCAGCAGTCATTCTAGACGATGAGTTTCTCTTTCTAGGTTCTACAATCAACTTGGGGTGATTATACAAGTTTGAGTTGAAGGTCAGTATAGACTCGCAATCTACACGATTCTCGCGGCGCCTAAACTCGATTTCTACGAGATCCTCAGCCTCTTCGGCTGGATCATCGCCGATTATTGCATTCTTGTGGTGCTCTGACACGATCTCTGGTTGATAGTCGTCGCCGAAGTTCTTCTTTCTTGCAATTTTCACCTCATTTTTGAGTTGTCTAATTTGGTCTAAATTGGTTAATAGCTCGTCACCTCTAACTTCATTCAAATCTAGGGCACCTATTTCAGTATCATCGGCGTACTCCTTCTCGTAAAGGCGCTCAAAATGTTCATCGATTTGTTGCAAACCCTCACTGCGGCGCATCACAGATGAGGTCATAGAGTAGTTGGTGAAGAACGTTTTATTATCTTCAGAGTCGGCATCACTGATCCCATCTCCATCGAAAGTGATGATCTCCGGTTCAACATCAAATAGATTATCAAGTAGATCATCTAGCTTAGCTATTTGATCGCTTTCTAGCACCTCCCCTTCATCCTCAATAAGTCCACCAGCTTGGTCCATGAAATTGTCGTCGAGCACATTAGCCGGATCATTGTAGTCAAAATCTTTGGACATGGCTTCCAAGATATCAGAGTCAAAGGTGAGGCCGTCAGCAGTGTGGGCTCTTTCGAGCATACCTACCCTAGTCCTTTCCTTAGACGCAAAGACTTTTGGGTCGAAGTCGGGCAGTTCTGCTCTGATATCTTCAATATCACGTCCATCTTTAGGCACTAGAATATTTTGAGGAGCATCGAAATCCGCGGCCAGGGGATCTCTCTGGGCTCGGAAAGCAAGCAAGAACTTGACCTTCTTCTTGGTTGATTTTGGGTCACTCATTTACGGACGTTAATTATCGCAGCTGATTGTACAAAATGATCAATATAAAAGTTTCAATAATTATTATCATAAGATTTATAGTGAGAAACTAATTAATAGACAGCACTTTAAAGGAGAGAATTTTAAGGAACTCACATGTTCAGTGTTGTTGGCTGCTCAGCGTTATAACTGTACAGGGTGGGCCACCTAACTTAGACAACTTTTTTCCCGAATAACTTTCGAAGGGGGCGGAATTGATGGCTGAAATTTTGAGGGGGTCAATAAAATGCAAAAGGAATTTCCTGTGCCAAAAATCATTGTTCTGCACATGCGCTTTCATACCAAACGCCATAGGCCATTCAACGTTAGCGTCTATGGGAAACGCGCACTTGTACCGCGGTTGCTCCATCTTGTGCGCGTTTTTATGATTATTTTCGATTAGGGCTGTGATTCCGGTCGCCTGCAGGTTCTGCCGGATCTTCGATAAAACTTGAAAGCGCATGTGCAGAACAATGATTTTTGGCACAGGAAATTCCTTTTGCATTTTATTGACCCCCTCAAAATTTCAGCCATCAATTCCGCCCCCTTCGCAAGTTATTCGGGAAAAAAGTTGTCTAAGTTAGGTGGCCCACCCTGTAGAGACTGGCTGTTCGATAGCACGAATTCGTCCTGGGCGAAATTCGTACCCCCACCTCATGCCGCTTCGTGAAAAAACTGCGATTTCGCTCTGTACGAATGTTTTTGGCGGACCGAATGGGATTTGTGTGTTAAAATTTTTCCTATGGGAATTTGTTCATGTGTGGACACCGGCTGAAATTCGAGATTCCTCCAAACGACAGCTAGATGGCGTTAGTATCGTTTATCCTACAACACGCAAAATCCCATTGGAGCTTCATGCAAGCCAATTTGCACGAAAACACAGCTAAGTGACTGAAAGCACAGCTCTCGGCTATACCATTTCGCCCCGATTTTCGTGCAATTCCTGTTGGGCAAACGGGACTCCACTTACATCTACACCCCTGCGCACACACAGAGGGCGTGTCGGTATCTACCGACTTCATATATAAGCATATGTAGCAGTCAATAAACGCGGATTCGCGACTAACCATTCGACAATTCCCCCCCCCTCCCAAAAAAAACGGGACGAAATAAGCTTCGATCGCCGGTCTAGTTGCGTCCACATGTTTGTTGCAGCCCCTCGAATGCTTTTCCCCTTTCCCGCTCGTATTCGGATGCGAGCAAAACCAAAACAAACGCGCTCAAAGCAACTCATTCGAGTTTACGCATTTGCCAGCGCAAGATCGAACTTTGACGCAAAAACACGTTCCGGCTTCTCAAGGATTTCCGCTGCAGCAGCCAAAGTTTGACCTCAAATCATCAAGTGTCAAGTCTGATAAAATTAACCTACAGATATGGCAAGCAAATCTAAATTCTAGAATGAATGCAACTTGTTCCTAGCAACACATTTGAAATGTACTCGTTGCTCGAGGTTGCAGTGGGTGGCCATAGTCCAACTGGAACCAGCGCCGACCGAAACCTCATCGGTTCTGGTTCGCGGCGATCGAGATGGTGGCCAATGCAAAGATTGGCCTCTCGACGAGTTAAATGTCGCTTGCCACTACTTGCCTTATGGACATTTGTTATGATGTGTATCCTGTATATGTGCTTAAGTGGCTCAAACGATAATCTAGAAAGCAGTGGTATCGAGGATTCTAGACCAACTGCAAATTCCTTTCATGATCAAGATCAGCTGATTCAACATGGTGGTTCTAAACTCCATTATGATAAGCAACAGCAAGCAACAGAACTAGTGGTAGGATCTCAAGAGAATTATTCCCTCAGGTCAAGCTTGCAGCCGGAGAAAGTGATACAACAAACTACTAGGAGAATAGAACCCAAATCAAAACACCGAGCCAATTCGGCGAGGATCCACGAGACGACAACCTCGGGAGGTTCCAGGGGCCAGTATGCAAGATTGAGCAAGGTGTTCATATTGATAATAGAGGACGAGAGTTATAAATTTAAATACAACTACAGAAAGAATGTTAAATTTGGATCCACACAACAAGTTGATATCGATGATCGGCTAGTTGTTGGTCCGCACATTCGATTGTTGATTGATATATTAGTGTCGCACAAAATTGAATACTCAATTGATACAACAAAATCCGGACTACCAACTAGACTACTAACTGATCAAGATGTTCATACTAATGGTAGTGGACGCAAGCAATACTCTGTGATTATAATCGACGATTTCATCAAGTATACCAAGTTGAGTCGTTGGAATCGCGACCAACTGGACCGGTATTGTCGCTCCAACCAGATTGGAGTGATCACTTACCTGAATAGTGAGTCTTTGATGAGTGGAGCAACAACCTCAACACCACCAGGCTCCACATCGTCACATAGTGGTGAATCTTACACAAGCAACGAGTTTCCGCTTAAATTCAAACTACACGACCAAAGAAAAGACTGCGGAGCCAAGCAAAACAACATCAATGCGACAACGAGAGGTTGTCTCGTTGACCTTCAACTCAATGATCGATCGCCCATTTTACGTGTTTTGAAGAGAAAAAAGGACTTTGTGTTAGCCGGGCAACTGGAGGAGAATCTCAATGGCTCACCTTGGGTCAGCCTGGCCAGCAATCACATCACCTACGAGCCGCTCACTTGGGCCGCCCACTCAGGTGGTGGCAGTGATGCAACGAGTGAGGGTAGCGATGAAGATAACGACAGTCACCTGCGCCCACGACGACGAGCTAGACCGGAAACTCCCATGCCGGTCACGGCGAGGGATTCAAAACTAGCTAGCCAGTCCACTCGTGACTTTACATCGCCCTTTTCCTCGACTAACACGCAAATCAGAGATCAAGTGGACCGTTTTGTTTATGCAAAACTTCGCGCGACACCGAACACGCTGACGGGCAGTGGGGTGCAGACATGGAAAGGAAACATCAACCGAACATCTATTGTTGTTGACAAGACAACAGCAAGCTCAACTTTTTTCAACTTGGATTTTCGACATGGTGATGGTGGTGATATTGAGGTTAGTGAGGAAAATTCCAAAGGAAGCGAGCTTTTGGTGGAGCTACAAAGTGAGGCTAGCGACTTTCGGGTGGGTGACGAGATTGATGCGGAAAAATCTGCATCGCAAGCGGATGTTGTCAGTGAGGAAAGCTCGGCCACCACTTCAAATAGGGAAACTTTGTCAATATTTGACCGCGGACTTTACGATGGCATTCGGCGGGTTATTTTCGGCGGAGCAAACCACATTTGGCTCAATAGAATTCTATTATTGGATTCCATTGAACACCTCTCATCGGGATTGATTTTAACTCCACTAGATCGTTACATACAAATTGATATTGATGACATTTTCGTTGGCGAGCTTGGCAAACGAATGAACAAAAGCGACGTTGACTCTCTACTTGAAGTTCAAGAGAAATTTTCCCGCCTCATTGATGGAGGATTCAAATTTAACTTGGGCTTTTCGGGAAAATATTTCAAGCATGGAAATGAGGAGGAAAATTTGGGCGACGAGTATTTGGTTGAAAAAGCCTCGAACTTTCAATGGTTTTGTCACTTTTGGAGCCACGCAAAAGCTCACCTGATTAATTCTAGCTATAGAATTACATTGGAATTAGAGAAAAACCTCAATTTTGCCAACGAGAAAAAACTTCCGCTCATTGGACACGAAGGAAAGCTGGGCTATTTAAGAGAGTACCTAGCAACAAACGGAAGCTCCAGGTTGCCGCCGACCTACGCAGTTGCGCCACATCATTCGGGGGGTGAGTAGTATTCAAGCATTCGTTTAGATTGTAGTTGATCCAGTTTCAAGTCTACTTTTTGTCTATTGCTATTTTGTTGCGGTTAAAGTAGGCGTTACATTTACGCCACGCTTGAGGAAGAACGAAACTCGGGAAAGGTCATCTATTTTTTGTCCGCTTTGCTTGTTAGCTAAACACAAATTGCAACTTGTTTGTAGTTTTCCAAGGCTCAAGTTGGAAGGCTGCCGAAAACTATGGAAAAACAATGGAAGTTACAGCCGCATTATTGGTATAGTTGTGCACGAGTAACTTTCTAATTTGGTCTCGTGCATTTGCCTTTGTCTCATTGTGGGGCGCATCTGTGTTAGTCCACAATGCACAAAAGAATAGGTGAAATCTTGTTGCAAATGGCCGAGAGTGGTCCACTATCCACAACCACCAACATCTGATCTCTCCACTCGTGCGCTGGTTACGAGCTTCCGAAGTTCCAAGTGCCAACCAATTTACATGCAACGAGAACGATGATGTAACGATGAGAGTGCCGCTTGCACTGGATGATCGATCATTGCCACTTAGCAAGTGGTTAAAGCAACCTATGGGACAAATCTACCAGCTAGTTGATGGTGTCGCTGAGACGAAGTCTCGGTGGGCTCATCGGGTTGTAGATTCCATGGCCTTTAAGAGTGTTGAAGATATAGTGAGTGCAAAATGAGTGTCCACAGATTGGTTTCAAAATTTTGCAACCAATTTGGTTATTTTATTCGCAAGCACGTGCTCCATTCCATTGCAACCACTGTGTCAATTCTCACGATAATTATTACGCAGCTCGTTTCATGGAATCACGAGAACCGGAAGTGGCAAGAGTAACGGCAAGTCGACTGGGCGAAGAGTAGCGAACTCGTTATTGCGTCAAGCTCGCATATCAGCACTAGACTCGTGACGAGGATCGAACCTCTCGCTGGCGCTACTCTCGAGTCGCACAATTCTAATTAACTCTAGCCAACGGACGCGGTGGTCGACTTGCGTTAGTAGTGGCAACCACTTGCCAGCTTGAGAACAGCCAGCTTCCTGCCGATCCGCTTCGTCGATTAGCTTATTGGCTCGTTGTGCGCTATTTTTGTTCCCAGCCCATCCAATGACATTTCCATTCCCTAGGTCCTTTGTGAGAGCAGAGCCTTGTTAGCTCACTGAAACTAACTCAAATTGGGAAGCCGCCGGTTTCAAATCCATTGACTATTATTGTCACGCCTCTTTGAGTTGAGAGCCTGTGCAACGTTTGGTTTAATCTATTCGATATGTCCGAGGGTGAGGATTTTGGCATCAACAAGGCGGTTACCGTTGCAAAGACCACCGACCTCCAAGTCCATTTGTCGTCTTCCACGACGCCGAGCCCGATTCCACTCCTTCCTCTTGTTTGTCTCCCCGTTTGACTGACTCATTCAAGATCACGCTAAATCGGGATTGCAAGGGCGTGTGTCGGCAAACACCCTTCCGGTCTTGTTATTGCCATTCTCCTCGACCGCTGATCTAGTCGAATCTCGTCTCGTCTCATGGTAGAAGTGACGATCGAGAGTTGACAAGCAAACTAAGCACTCAACCAAATGTAGCTCTCTACAACAGGCAACAAGATCGAGAGGCTCCGAGATCGACAGTGAAATGTGTCACTTCCTCTGTCGTCGTTGGCTGCGCTCAACCCATCAAAGTGTTTGTATCTCTAGCGCCTCTACTCTCCCCCTCCGCCTCCTCCTCCAATCTTAAATCCCCTTCGAATCTTTTCAATTGGCTCCAGCTCCTTCGTCATCTTGCTACGACTCCGCCAAGCAGCTTGCCAACTAATGGAATCGGCGGCCCATTAAATGCATCGTCGCGCACACATCAACACAAACACACAAGACCTCCATCCCAACACGTACCGCCGCTGCCGCCACCACTACCATTGGATCGGGTGCCCCCAAGGACCTAGCTCCTTGGGTTTGGTGCGATTTGGTGGCGAGCGTGTAGCAAGACAGCTGCAACCGGAAGTCAAGTCAGCGGCCCTGTTTCTCGTCATCGTCACTCTGAGCTTTCAGTTTGTGAAAAAAATCGAGTGCAATTTTAACTGGCAGCTCATTTTATACGCTCTTGCGACTGTTTTTTGCGTCTCGCTCAACTACTCTATCGTCAAATTGCTGGCTGTTCCTCAAATCGATTGAGTTTCTTGTAAGCCAATTCGGTGGTGAGGTATGTGTCTTTGTATGGGAGTTTTTTGTTTGTTTATCTTATATTTTCAGCTGCTAGTATAGTAAGACTAAAACTAAAGCCAGTACAAATCCATGAGATTGAAAGCAGGAGACACAAAATCCCTTGATTAAGGTGGAATTACCCCCCAAAACAATCTGAGAATATCTAGTCTCACTTGGGAGGAATCCTATTAGACATCCTTCCACACGCTGAATGCACTGGGCTTCTTGGTTCGCAGCTTCCTCTAAGCACAGCTTCCTGTAATTGATTGTCTCCCTCTTTCTCTCTCTCTCTCTCTCTCTCTCTTTCGTTGAGTTTCACAGAGTCTTAGCATTAAACGGAAGCAACAAAGACCGCGACCAAGACGACTGGACTCACTCAGGTCACTTACGTCACAATTTTGAAGCGAGGCTACATTTTGAGCGTGACCAACGAGAACGTTCAGCTTCCAGATTCTAAGAGATTGATATCTTTCTCGAAAACCATTGATAATGTTGCCCTTTTGTAGCTCGCTCTCGCACTTCCAAGTTCGCGAAGCAACGAAGCGCGTTGACGAGTCGCCCTTTCCAACAAAAAGGCAACTTTCCATCTCAAACTAGCCAACGAGATTCGCAACACCTCGTTGAGTTTCCTGGATGTTTGCCGATTTGGAGTGGAAACCAAGACATTGCCTCACACGCTCAAATGGACCCAAATCTAATGGACTCTCTGGTCACTGGATATAAACGAAGGAGAGAATCAACGCAAGGTATTCTCGCTCTCGTTGTTGTCAATGTTTTCGTTGTTGGTGTTGCCGTCAGCCATTAGATTTATTCATTAGTGTTTCGTCCATCTTCCTCGCCCTCATTAACCTTTCACCTATCTGCCTACCTACCTACTAACATCATGTTACTCCTCTTTCTCCCTCCATCAAATCACAACATCAACCATAAAACATCAAAACAACATAACAAAACGCAGTGTATCCGATTCATGAGCAACTCTATGAAGCTTGGACGAAAACACTCAATGTTCAGGTGACCAGCACCGAGGAGTATCCACATTTGAGGCCGGCCAATGGGCGGCGCGGATTCGTGCACAAAACAATCAAGGTGAGTTCATGCCACTGTTTTGTGGTTTTAGCTGCCAAAAGTTGCACTAGTGGCAACACCATTCCTCTTATCTCAGACCGCAATCTTTTTTCGGTGTTGTCGTTTCTGTTAATCCATTTCCGGCTTCGAATGGCCTTTGTATTTAGCTCCCAGCTCATGAGCTTGGTCATCTCTCGGCACTTCCGCGCGGCGACACGATGAGCGACCGTTCAGTTGTTTGGTTAAGTTGCAACTGCCTCTGCTTTTGCTGTTACAGGGATCGTTATCTATCTGAGCTGAATCTCTCTGCCAACTGGACTTTGGCGCTAAAATCTAGAGAGATGAGTTCTCGCCAACAACCAACTTTGCGATAGACACGCAAGCATTGCGACCAGATTACAAACACATCAAACTCTTGTCCATTTGGCTGCGAAACTCGTGAGCTTGCACCAACCGGAACCACTAATTAACCAGCAAGTTGGTGACGACTACGATGATGATGATCATGATGATGATGATCTTGATCTTATCTATGCTTGAACGACACATAGTTGAACCAATACCATTAATACTACCAAAGTAACAGTAACTGACAAACATCGATTATTGTTGTATCACACACTGGTTTCCGGTTTATCTTGAAACCATCTAAACTCATAAACTCGCAGGTTTTGCCACGACAAACCTGCGGCCTCTACACTCACACCATCTGGCGGCATAAATATCCGGGGGGAGTAAAAAAACTCCACTCCTCCATTAGGGGCGGTGAGTTATTTGAAACCATACTGCACAATCAGGTTAACATTTACATGACCCACATGACCAATTATGCAAATGATCGATTGGCGCCATACACGTTCACGGAGTTGATAAATTTTGTTCAGAACTATACAATATTGAATCTTAAGTCTGCCTCTAGTTTACCTGACGAGTCTTTGGTTAGCTACGACTCCAACCCTGAATCGAAGCTCAATCTTAATAAAAACAATGGCAAGCAACCAACAATGGGACCCGCCAAATTGGCCGACTATTATTTTAACCTCCATCCGAACGAGCGGGAACCCTTGTGGACGGTGAGTATATCAATCTGAATACTTTTGAGACTCCTATTAGTCATCTGTCAAGCAGCAAAACGGCTAACTAATTCTACCATTTCTATTTATAATCATCAACATAGAACCCTTGCTGTGATAAACGACACCTGGACATTTGGACAAACTGGAAGCTCGATACCTACTGCCCGCTTGCGCCGAAATTGCTCATTGTTGGTCCCCAAAAAACCGGAACCACTGCCCTGTACTCGTTTCTCAAGCTTAACCCGCAATTCAAGTCGCTACCAAACGACAAGCAGCCGCCTGACTTTGAGGAGATTCAATTTTTCAACGACAAGTACTACCAGCTTGGCTCCGATTGGTACTTCCGGCGCTTTCTCCCCAACGACTCGGACTTGGCTTCTAGGGCATCAAGTGCCAGACTAACGCTAGATGGCAGCATTGAACGGCCGGAAGGAACATCGGCTTCGACGCAGATCGCCGACTCGAACAATACGGCCTCTGCCTTCGGAGCGGCGTATAGCGAAGGCGACTATGGCGCCGTCGCAGACCATCACCAACAGCAGCAGGAGCGGCTTCTCCACATTTACTTCGACAAGAGCGCCACCTACTTCGACGACCCGAAAGTTCCGAGAAGAGCCCATGAACTTTTACCTGAGGCTAAGATCATTATTATTCTGATAGACCCCGCTGATCGAGCTTACAGTTGGTATCAGCATATTAAAGCTCACAACGATTCAATTGCCACCAAGCTCACGTTTGGGCAAGTGCTCACTTGGCGAGATCCGGCGGCAAGTGCATTGGATACCCCTAATGAGCTTGAATTTAGTCGGAAGGTGAAAGTGCTCAGGTCTCGCTGCTTACAACCGGGTTTCTATGCGCAACATCTAATGGCCTGGCTGAATTACTACCCCTCTAGACAGGTGATCATAGTGGACGGAGAGTGGTTTAGGTGGAATCCCGCTGCAGTGATGAACAAGTTGCAATTGTTGCTACGAGTCGAGAGTCCATTGGATTACAATCACCTGTTGGTTTTTGACAAACTCAAAGGTTTCTATTGCCAGCTCGAGAAATCTGCAGCTAATAACAATAATTATAACAATAGTGATGATAATGGTTATGCTCATGGGAAGGTTAAGAAATGTCTCGGCAGCGGCAAGGGTAGAAAGTATGAGCCGATGGGCGAGGAGGCGAGACTATATCTGAATAGGTACTTTTGGCAAAGCAACAAGCAGTTGGCACATATCTTGAGCGAAATTGGACAACCACTGCCCAAGTGGTTGGACAGAATGATGGCTATCAACTCGTCGCCGAGTTCAAGTTTGACGACATTGAAGACAAAACGAAGAAGGAGGAGCAGAGAGAAACGAAGGAATTAACTGTGATGTTATTTTTAAGATTAGGATTACTATTTATGAACAATTACAAGTCAATGATTTGTAATTGTTTCGTCGGATTGGTAATAAATTTAAACATTTATTTATTTCTCTTCTCGGTTTGGATAATTTTTTTCTCTTTATTTTATTGCTTCCCGAATCATTGACTCATCTGATTCTCGTGCCTCTGTTCTCCCCATCCTTTGCCTTCGTCGGTGGGTAAGTCAATGGTCTGGTTCAATTAAATAAGATCGATGTTGAACTTCATGTAGAAATTTCTCTTGAACACTTTATTATTTCAATTAGATTCGATGATAATGATTGCAATAATTATAATTGATCATTGAGAAAAATGAATCTTTGCTTCACCTCAGTTGTCATCGTTCTCGTTGTTGATTTAGAACAAACGTCCTGTTGTTTCCAAATTTTATCCCGCCTGTTTCCCGAGGTAAAATGCAAATTCGATTGATTCTCTCCCATGGCTTCCAAATGTAAGCTCACGCTTCCGGTTTCTTCGATGTCTCGGGTTTGTCAGGTTTCGTCGATGGGCCGGCAGCTGGACTCGGGCTAACATCGTCAGTTGGAGCAGGAACAGGTTGCTGCTGCTGGCCGATTGTCGATGCTGCCGCCCGTTGAGTTGTCGCCAGAGTGGCCGCACCTGTAGCTGACGAGACTCTGGCTGCCGCTTGCTTCTCCAAAGGTTTGGATGGTTGCTGCTTACTCTGATGCGATGATACCTGTGGCGCTTGTTTCGTGCTCATGGCAGGTGGTTGCCGAGACGGCTTCTGGTCGCGACCAGACGAGTGGTCCAGTTGCGGTTCCAACTCCTCGATGTCGTTCAGTTCCCAATCGGGTTGATGCCGCTGCCGCTGCTGCTGCTTGCCCATCTGACTGCCACCTGTAATTGTCGCCGGGTTGTTCAATCCAGTGCAACCGCTACTACTACGACTGCTCCCATCGGAACGCTGGCCTCGCCTGTTTCTTAGACGACAACACGAGCTTATACACCCACCTGTTGTGGTCTCCTTGGCGGCCAACTTGAGTTTTTTCGATAGCGACAAAGTGGGCGGCAGATTGTCCGCCGCCGCCTGCTGGGCGAGTTGAGCCTCGACCAAATCTTGTTCCACAAACTCGCGGTCCTATTGTTAATGGTAGATCATAGGATTATTCTCTCTTTGTTAATTGAATTGTCTAAATTATAAGGAGTTTCCTGGTAAATCGTCATGAGAATGGAAGAAAACTTACCGTTGCCTTCTCGAGACAGCGCAACAAGTGGTGGTGCTGCAACTCGAAAATGTCATCATATGGCTCCACTTCTTCGCCGGCCTCCTGGGCGGCCAATCTGGCTTCGCACGCCTTCTTCTTGCTAACGAATGCGGCACCACTGGTCGCCTTTGCAATTCTAACTCGAGCCATGCGAGCCTTCTGCTCATTTGGAAGTTGGGAGGAAATTGTGACGTTTGTTATAACCGCATGATGGCGCCACAAGATTCGCAATCGAGAATAATTTTGGGTTTTTTTTTGCGTCAGATTCAATAGAATAAACAGTGGAGACGATGATTAGTGAGTGCAATTTTTCCCCTCATTCTGGCCAGCCAACAACTAATTAAAAGAACCCGAAAAGAGGAGAGAGTCAACTCGGTGGGAGTTCATCACTGTTAGCTGATGAAACGATAAAATTGCAATACCCAACTACTAGGTGGTAGCAGTAGTGCGAGTGAAACTCCCAATGGAAGCTTAATGATCACCACGCGCAGGAAGGAATAATTATAACCGCTTCAGTTGCGCACCTAGCGACTTCCTCTCGTTTCCGTTTCCGCTTCCCATTCCTATTCCCACTGCAAGGGCGACAAGGGGGAAGCGGAGAACACGACTTCTAAACAAAAAGCAAGACTTACCTTTTGCGCCTTGCGCTTGTCGGCGCGCTGATTCTGGTGGTAGATGCGACTAAAATTAGACACAATAACGGGAACGGGAAGGGCGATGACCAAGACTCCGCTAAGCGAGCAGACGCCGCCCACTATCTTGCCAATCATGGTTGCAGGTACCATGTCTCCGTATCTGTTTGTTTGTTTGTTTGTTATGCGTCCGTTTGTGTGTTGCAGGTTCATTTGGAGGTGCAGGTGGTTGTTAAGTCAGTCGGTTGGTTGGTCGGGAGGCCGGTTGTCGCGGCGGACATTTTGTGTGACGCGCGAGGAGTTGACGGTTGCGTAATTGCGACATCGTCGTCGTATGTGTAGCCGTTGTAGATGCAGGTGCAGGTGTGTAGTTTTTGTTGTAGAAAGAGTGAGAGGAAAAAGTTGGTTAGTTAGTTGGCTCATTTTACCTTTCCCATTGCGTCTCCATTGGGATTCGCCGCCGGTGCAGCTTAATTGTTTGGCTAGCTTGTTTACTCTGGAGCGTCGCACAATCGGCGTGTATGTATAGTGGAATCAACCTAGTGGATTGCCAACCTATCGCCCGATGGTTTCGGTGGTGGTGGTCGCGGTAGAAGCGAATGGCAAATTCAGACAAGAGAGAGGGGAAATAAAATAAACTCTGCCGACAATTAAATTGAATTTGGCCAACAGCTCGCTATTTTTACAACCTCCAGCGACTCATTTACAGTCACTAATTTCGCCATCCGCTTCGCCATTCTTGTGGTTGTCATCGTCGTCGTTTCTTGTGTAGTTACTATTGTTACCGACGCTTGTGCGCGTTGAGGTTTCCCGGACCGAAGCAGCGAAGGTGAAAAGAGCAACGCGATGCAAGTGGAACAGGCAAGCTTACCAACCAGTCGCCAGGACGAGTGTTGTGCGCGACGAAATGAAATTAAAATTCTCACTCCGTTGATTTACGAGGCCAGTGAGTTTAGTGGGCAGCTTGAGCAACAAACTCCTCGTTCGCTTGCCCGAGAGTCGCCCAGAGAAAGCACTCGGCGATACCGCAGACCCTCTCGCTGGTCCCCTAAGTTTGGTGTGGTTTCGTTCGATCTGGTCTGCTCTGGTTTACTCCAGCACATTGAATTGCACCAGACGTTAAGGGAAGTGGAGTGAGCAAACGGAATAGAGAGAGAGAGAGAGAGAGAGAGAGAGAGACCAACGAGTTGGATGCGGCCGCTAATTGAGCAAATGTGTGTTGGATAGCCCAAATTTGGACTCCAACTCGCAAAGGGAATTAAATTCTCTCTCTCACTTTCTCCTCCCGACTAAATCCATCGAAAAACCGAGCTAGCGCTTTCACCCGCCTGCGTATAGCGACCGGCGCCTGGTCGGCCAGTCGCAGCTTCCGCTCGCCCAAATCCAAATTAATTTCCTCTCCTTTTCTCCTGGGGCATTCGGAGTTTGCATTGCAACCAAACCAAATCGCGATGAACGCCACGAGGCGATGAGATTTTCGGTAATCGTCAGCAGCAAACTCCAGTCGGTTTGCTGTCGACTAGCTAGTTGGTTGGCCAGTTAGTGGTTCTGTTGAAACGAGCCGTCCTTTCCACTTCCGTCGATTGAGCCACACATTTTTTGCCACACTCTCGCTTGCTCTTTTCGTTTCTTTTCGTTTCGTTTCATTTCGTTTTGCTTTGCGCAATCTCTTTCTTGGTTGGTGTCTTTCCGTTTGTCGCGCGCGGCGCGAGCGTTTGTTGTTAGCCAATCGGCATTGCAATGGAAAAAAGTGAGTGAAAGTAGGAAATTCAATCGCCGTCGATCTAAAAGCAATTAGGCGACAATAATTACGTTCAATTAAGACCCGAGCCACTGCGGCAGCAGTGGCACTAACGTTGAAAATGAAAGAGAGAGTCTATCTGGGATTTTGCTGTCTTTTAGTTAACGGAAAAGGAAAAAGGGGAGGCGAGAGCTTAAACTAAACCACTACGCAGGGACTATTTTGGGACTATAAATACGCCGCATGGTTGCTGGTGTATGAATTGTTAGCCACACCCCCTTCCCCTTCTCTTTCCCGACGGATTCACCGAAAGGGGGAGCCAGCGAGGTGGGGACGGAGGCGCAGGGAAAGCAAGGTGAGTGAGTCTACAAAACTCGGTGGAAATTTGAGGCGCCAAAATGGATTTGGCGCGCAGTGCGGCCGGCTGACCGGAAGCTGGCGACGACGGCGAGTCGGTCTGTGTCTCTGTGTGTAGAGGCCATAGGATTCTAAAGTGCAAATGAGAAATTCATCGCACGTAGATCTAAGCCAAAAAGACGCCTGAACCTTATGACAATTGAATCAATCAGAATGTCGCCCATTTCCTCTCTCCTCGCCCCCTCTCCTCGAAACTCAACACGGCTACTCGACTCACTTTCAACTTCTTGTTAGTAGTCGGCGACGTACAACGCATAGCTTTAGCAGTAGTAGTTCTTCTCCTCTCTTGCCCGTCCTTCCTGTGAAGTCGTTCCATTGGCCATTTCCGGTGTCACGAACCAACAGGAAAACAGCGCCACATGATGACGCCTCGCAAGTTGCAAGTTTCAAGTAAGAGGTAAAATGAGGAGGGGGAAGAGGAGGAGAGGAAGAAGGAGGTGGACACAAGTGGGGAGTTTGGTTTCAAGTAGCCATCCTGTTGCCTGACGAGAGAGAAAAATTCCAAGCTTCGGTTCGTTGGTTTTCTCATTGTGCCAATTCTTATTGGTTGCCTCTGAATTCTGGCAAACAATTTTTAGATTGCTTGATTTTACCTAACACAAATCTCAGCGTCCACCTGTCGAGAGAACGACCATTTGCTTGCCATCGCCAACGATGCCCTCCGTCGCCCTCTAACGTCCAGCCGGAAGTCGCTGTCGGTCACCCAACATCCGGTTTGCGAGTCAACGGCGGGTTCAAGTGAGCAATCGGGACACCTACTGGCGGGAGTCCACTTACATCTAGTTCGTTAGCGCAACTCGAACCCATAGACACTTTGCCCAACAGACCAACACGCCGAACAAACGCCTTGGACTGCCGAGGCGAAGTGCAGAAGCCCATATACATGTAGCAAGGAGAGAGAGAGAGAGAGAGAGAGACTGAGCTTGACCTAAATTTGTCGGCGACGGAGATGCTCAACTTGGTGGTGCCATAAATAGACACGAACAACCACTGCGACGACCGACGCCGACCTCGGGTCGATGGATCACCTGCGACCAGGTAGGCTAGCTTGGGTTTCCATCCCTGCTGCTGCTGCTACTGCCGCTCCCACCGTGAAGCAGTCGTAGAGTAGCGGCGCCTTGCAAGTTCATGAAGTTGCATTAAGTGAGCAGCTCACCCGTCAACTCGGCGGTTCGCTCGACTTCATCAGCGAGAGTAGCGCTCGCTGCCGAGCTCATCTAATCCAATTGATGCCGCTAGCGCCGGCCAAAAGGCCCGCTAGCAGTTTTTGGTCGTGGTCGCGGCGGAGGGGCGAGTTACGTTACGTTACGTTACGTTGCATCCCATCGGGTTCTGTCTGGTCTAGTCTCGTCTCGCGCCGTTCTAACTGACTTCACTCTACTCACTCGCTCGCTCGCTCACTCGTTCGCGTAAGCAACCTGCTTGGTCCTCTCCATCCTCTTATCGTTAGGCAACCAGTTGGTTGGAATAGTTAAATAGAACGTAATCTAAGGCAAAAGCCGAGATGAATGGGAAGGGAAAGAAGAAGAGGAGGACTCATTGACAAAGCGACGCGCGCTGGATACTGTAACACCGGTGTGCGGCTTGACACGAGCCTCAGCAAACTGAGGGAACTCCAAACGACTTCCGGCGCCACCTTTACCTGTGAATACCGAGCAGCGGGAAAGAAAGAGCTCATTAGCCGCTAGTTTGCCGGTGACCGAGTTGAACAAAACCAACTGCTCTGGCCATCGGCTCAAACTTTGCGATCTAAATTCAGCTCACCAAATGGACAGTTAGAGAGACGAATGCACATCACCACCAACCAAAACCGTTGCAGTGTTGGTGTCATGATTTTATGCGAGTTACGCTTACAAGTTGTCTTTGTATTGCATCGCAAACTTTGGTGAAAGAAAGAGAGAGAGAGAGAGTAAGGGACACTGGCACACAAAAGGGGCTAGAAAGCCAACATCTTGATTGATTAATGTGACCACCACTGTCCAGTTCAGTCTCGTTTCGCCACTTTTCTCAACGTCTCGTCTCGACGGAACTCTTGGTTCCAATTCAATCTATCTAAGGTAAATTGAATCGAGCTTGGCAAAATCTTTGCCCAGCTCATAAAAGCGACGGAAGAGGAAAGTACCTTCTTCTCAATCGACTGCTAACTGCGCCACACTATCGACTTCGTGGCCCGTTACTGTGGCCAACTGTCTTGCTGGCACTAGAAACTCGCTGCATTTCAACTCATCCGCTCGATTTGCGAGCGAAACCAACGGAGTTTGGCCCAACATAAAATTGAACCAGAAACCAATCGTAAAAGGAAACCAAACGAAACGAAAAACCCTTCCACCGACCAAATTGAGCTAGCAATTCATTCAAATTTATGTTAATGGATCACCAATTTGCTGTCGTCGTTGCTAGTTTGTTGCTTTTTGCCATCGCGGTGGTGGTTGTCTATTACGCGATTGAGGTTGAAACGCACCCGCCGACTAGTGGCCAGTTATACGGTCGCTTGTTATTTTGCTTGCTTTTATATTTGCCGGTTATATTTGCCAAATATAACAAACAAACAAGCAAAAACCGAGCGACGACTCAATTCAAACTGGAGTCTCGTTTAAATTTTAAAGCAAGGAAAAAAGCAATCGACTCGCTGACTGGTGCTTCTATTTCTAATCCTCTCGCTCTGCAAACTATTTGCATTTTCTTTTTCTCGCGGCCCAAGTTCACGCAAATCGCTCAGCACTCTCCTCACTACCCAGTTGCTCACTCTCTTCGTGGGCGAGTCGAAAACTCCCGCTTGTGGCGCTCTGATTGTCCCAACTTCCGGTTGGGTTCGACACAACACTAGCGGCAGAGTTGCAATTTGCTATTTTGGGCTCCAATTTGAAGATCAATCAAGTTACTTCTGGTTCATCTTGTAGAGTGGGAGAGCGGGTAATGAAACGAGAACACGTTCGAGTGGCAAGCGAGTCAATTAAGAGTGGCGGCCATATTAATTGGCCGCGCTCAAAGCGGATGTTGCTTCCTAGCAGATCAGAGCGGATGGCAAATTCTGGTGTCAGCGGCGCAAAGCTAATAATACAGCTACGGGTTGCTCACTTGCTGCGCCAACACCCAGTGAGCAACTATACCAAACCGAACCAAACTAGTGGACAAATTTACCCGGCAAACTACTACTGCTACCGCCACTATCTCGTCGGCTTGCTGGGTCGGTGGAACTAGGAATAGAGGAACAGCGGTGATGGTCGAGAATTAGCTAGCTGGCTGATAATCCATTGCAACAGCTCTCCCATTTTACTTGGCCTCACACTGGCGAGTGATCGTGGCGGTGGCGACAACACCAGAGGCAACGGCCATCACAATCGCCACTGGAAGCGCTAGATATTGAGTGACGGACCAGCACCGGGAAATTGTATCGAATCGATAGGTTGGCTGGCTAAACTTGCCATTAGCTATGACAAATTAACGTAACCTGCAGCTACAGAAGCTGTAGAGGCTAAAGTTATACGGCGCATTACACGTAACGCAGTGGTGACGTAACACCGATGCACCATAAGCTTGCGAGTCAACGAGCCATCAGTGGTCTCACCCAGCTGTCGGCTTTCCGGTGCAATTTATCAGTCCGGCCGGCCATTTGAAATTTTGGCACTCCTCACTATCTTACGAAAGTGAGGAGTGACATTTGGAGCCGAGCAAAGTTGAGTGGGCGCGAACTTTGTATTGATATTTGGCCGGCGGCGAGTCTCTTTACTTTTTGACAAGGAAGTGGGCCGAGCAAATAGAGAAACATTGATTCGAACATAGGAGTAATTGGAGGCACTCCCTTTTTCTGGTGCGCTTCGTGAAACCACCTGACCTGTGAGAGTGTTTGCAATTGCGTTTGTCAGTTTACGTTTGGGCTTGAAGTGGAAGTGAAAATGGCGATTGCAGTGGCAATATACTCGGCAAGTATTCCGATTGTTGCTGCTGTTGTTGTCCCTCGATTATCTGCGAGTTGGGAGGGCTCCTACACTTGTATTCTCGAACCGATGGGTTGGAAGCAGTTGGCAATGAGGAGTCGACACTCAAGAGCAGCGGCCGCCGAGCTTGCCAACCAAGACAAGCCGGACGGAGTGACGAGAAGGCCGCGGCGCCGGGGAAAGCGAGCAACTATAATGAGGCTCACGGGTCTCATCGTGGCTTAGCTGCTACGTCGCAGCTAGGAAGTGAGCATCTTGGTCCTGCTGGTTGCATTCAAACCAAGACACCGAAGATCAACGTAAGAGAGGCAGTCTAAACTCAGCGGCGGCACCAACGATGACGACGACCGCAATGAGAGTGCACCGAGAACGCACGAAACCACAACGATTTGCTCCAGCCGGAAGTTGTCCAGACGGAAGCTGGTTGCAAAACTCTGCTGCTAGCGAGTTGGCATTCTCTTTTGGCTGGTAAGCGAGCAAACAAACAAACGAACCAACCAACGAGACCAAGACAAACAAAATAAAAGCTCAAAATAATGACCATCTCAAGCTTTCGCTTGGGCTTCAGTTCGCTCACACTTGCTGCTGGTCGTCGAAATCATCGAGACGCTCAAGCTTGCTGGCATCTAAGCAAGAGGAAGAGAGAGAGAGAGAGAGGAGGAGAGAGAGAGAGAAGGAGCCTAAAGATAAATAAAAGAATTCAACTCTCTCTTTGGCTCCAGCTATCTCCTTGGCTCGTCGTTGCTGTCGCACCACTTGAGAGGCTGCCGGTGGTTGTCGGTGTTGCGCAACCGGAGGCAGTAGCAGCGGCGCCCAAATAGATAAAGCGGCTAGCAAAAAGCCACAAGCTAAAAAGTTGTCGGTTGGATAGACAAAACAGAGGCAAGCCCTGGAAATGTCTCAGAGTTTGCGTCAATTTGGGTGTCCCATTTGTTGTTGTGTCTCTGCCTCTATTTCCTCTTCTTCCTTCTCCCTTCTTGTGGGGCAACGTTTCAATTTCAACGTCGCTGCCCATTGAAATAAAACCAGAACTTACCCATAGGGAGTAGTGGAAAAGGGAAAGTAAAAGTAAAAGTAAAAGTAAAAGCAAAAGCAAAAGCAAGAGCAAGAGCAAGAGCAAGAGCAAGAGCAAGAGCAAGCAAGTGAGCAACGTGCATTAACAGCAACACCAGGCGCCTGGCCCACTTGTCGCCCTACTAGTCGCGCGGCGGCCCTCGAGTGCCCAACTCGCTGGGGGTGCAAACCGCAGGGGGGGAGACGGGGAGACACAACACAGTTTAGTAGTGGTGGTGGTAGTGACGCGGCACAATAGGCAACGTTTCAATTGAGCAACCGGCGCCACAACCACCACCTCCAACGAAAGCGACAACAACAACAACGATGACGCCAACGAGTTTAGCCTCGAGCTTACGAGAGAGAAGGCGCTAGCTCGTGGCGCGTCGTCTCATCTCTCGTTGGACGAGACTACTCGTAACACGACAAATGAGACGACTGGCAGCAAGCAGACGAGTCTATTAGTTAGTTTCCCTCTCGATCCAGCGGCACCCTTCTCTTGCATCGACCACCTAGCGGCGCGCACCTGGGCCGCAAGATGACGTAACGCGCCGGCCGCATAGCCGCTCATTGGCCGAAACTTGAGTCGCCAAGTTATTTTGGTACCTGTATTCGAAAGGAAGGGAAAGGGGAAAGGAGGAGAAGAAAGGGAGACTAGGCCGCACTCTGCAGCTTAGTATAAGTCGCTAGGCAGCTAGTGGCTGGCTGTCCACTGCACTGGACTAGACTAATTGAAGTCGCCAGCCACTCGAGCAAAACAATAAATCAATCTTTTGTTCTCTACGTTCTCTTTAGTTGCTAGTAATTTTGCAATGGCACAACTAGTAGACATTGCAAAAAGAACAGCGAAAAACCAACACTAGACATTCTCCAGTCCCTTGGTAACAAAATTAATTTGAACCAGAGAAATGGGAAGGGAGTTTAGTTGATAGCTCCGTCCAGAAGTTCGCCTTCCCCCTTCATCGAGAGGAAGAGAGAGAGAGAGAGAGAGAGAGAGACACAGGAAAACCAATTGGTAGGCTGATTAATTGAAACACATTGGCGGCGATGGCGACGCGGCAACCACCTAGCGGTTGCTCCTTTCCTGATCCTCCGTTTTATTCTTAGGTGTATCGAGATGCTGATACAACTATCCAGTCGATTGATAGCCGCAAGCGCTTTCGGCGCAAATCTCGCTGACCACTCGACGAGATAAGCGTGATGATTGTGGCCACCACTCGACCTAACGAACAAATCTAGTTTTCCATCGATTATCTATAGCTAGAGTTGGTTTCAGTAAACTCACGTCCGTTCTATTATTACTGCCACCACCGCCAGTCGTGTCATGAAGCGTCTGTTGTTGAAACACTAGCCCCAAGTGGTTTGTTAGTTGCGCAGGTGAGTGCTCTCACCGTAACTAATGCTTGGTGCTCGTGTTGGTTCTAGTGGCGCAGGTGGTTGTCTGGTCGGTAGTTGGCACCCACCGCTGCCACCGCGAGTGTCGTCCTCGCCATCCTTCATCATTAGCTTCAATTTCTCGCTTAGCTTCGCTCTAGTCGCTTCATGCGATCGCTACAGTCGACGACAAGCCAGCGGCTAAAGTTGGCAGCCAATTTATTCTTTTTTGTCTTTCCCTCTCTCTCGCTCCTGGCTAGTTATTGCCAAAGGTTTTTCTGTTGATGTACTCAAGGGGCAGCACTAAGCTCAATCTATCATCCCTAACTCTCTCTCTCTCTCT
>WNKI01000001.1:2261177-2301063 GCA_015350385.1 Aculops lycopersici | reverse complement strand
GACTCTCCTCCTCTCTCTCTCTCTCTCTCTAACCTCTATTTTTCTCCTTTTGCTCCATACCATAGAGATCAACTCAATAATAAAGCAGCAAGTGACTTGAGGAAGGCTCAAAGTGAGAACGATAGCGAAACAAGTCGAAATGACACGAAACGAAAGCTAATCAGCCGCCGGAATGCTCTTTGTTTTTCCCTTTCTATTTCTCTTGCTCTCATGTCTCTCGGTCAATTTCAGAGCTTCGAGTTGTCTTAAGTTGGACCTTTTCCTCTTCTTTTTTCTCTCTTCGCTGAACTCACGCTAGTTTTCTCTAGCTGTTCAAGTTGGAGGAAGTCTAAGGAGGAAGTTGGCGAGAGGAAATAGCGAAGCAATTGAGGCGAAAACGCGCGGCCAACCCCAAGCCTCTAGCTCGCAGCGTTTAACTCGAGATGTTGACTTTCTGTGCTTCGGAAGGTTGCGGAGTGGGAGATGGGATCTAACGGACGCTTCTAACGCGCGAGTTCATTTTAAATTGAAGCAACCGAGGGAAAGAGCAGCAAAACAGAGAAATTATGATCTCTGTGCCCACGAGCAGTGGTTGTGGCCAGTGAGCCCCTTAAGTCGGCCCAACTTGAGACCTGAGCAGCAGCAGTTCATTATTGTGCGGCAGTTTGCTACTTGTGTCACCGTGCTGCCGCCGCGTTTGTCGCGACGTCAGCTTCACATACACACGAGCAAAAGCGCAAGCAAAAGAGCAACGCGCACAAGTGACCAGAATTTGGAATTGCGTAATGACATCAGTCCCGGCGCCACCCGGTTAAGCCCACTTGTTATGGCTTCTCCCCGCTCCTCTCTCTTTCTTCCCGGGATCTTTCCATTGAGAGTTCTCAAGTTTCGCCGACGCCTTTGGCTCACAGGACAGAGGCGAAAACCGGAAGTCGAGAGGGTAGCCGTGCTGCGTGTTGTTCCCGTCGGCCAGTTGCTCGGTTAGTCTGTTTGTTTTCCATTGTGCGCCACCACCAATGTACTCGGCCGCATCATAATCGTCGTAATCATAGTTTCCGCCTTGCACCGGTATTTGGGGGAAAGCTTCCTCTCCGTTTATATGCGGATTTAGTGTTAGAGAGAGAGAGAGAGAGAGAGAGAGAAAGCTCGCCGTTTGCTTAGGTGATGTTATTACTATTGCCACTGTCGGCGTTGCATTATTGTCAAGCTCGAGATCGACACAGAAACTTGGAGTTCCACTCGGCCACACAACAAATGCGAAACAAATAAAATTGGGCGGCACTAGCGACGAGCCCGACGGTTCGACCATATGGACGAGTGACGGTGGCCAATCGCTTCCGCTTAGTCGCCGCTCGTGGCATTGGGGTTATTGAGGTTAGGGTTAGTCGTTGTTGAGTAGTGGTTCAACCAGTGAGTCTGTTTAGTGGTGGCGCGACTGCAACGAAGGCAACACCGACCTCGATGGCCCATTAGCTGACGCCTGGTTTGGTAACAGCCAGCCAAAAAGTGAGAACCCAGTGAGAAGTCAACAAGAAAGAAGCCTTTCGTTGGCATCCCCGCGCATCGAGCTTCTCAACACCCCACAATCAGAGCTAGAAGCAACGAGCCAGTTATGGATAATGGAGAGATAATAATATCAAGCTGATAGTCGGCAATCTACGTCTTGAATCCCTCATAGCTGAACTCAGTGGCTCGAGTTCCCAAATCTCCTAAGCAACTGGCTGGCCGAGTGAGTTGCGTGAAATTTTGACGCGCTTCATCTAAACTCACGATGACAGCAACTAAAACTACAACACAAACCAGCGCACAACAAGACGATGGTTCGGCCAGACTATTGGATGGTTAAATAACTGAACGAACTCTGGAGGAGCTAGTTGCTCTGACCCTTGGCCAACGTAAACGCAACACAGCGGCCCACTAGATGGGAGCGTCGCGAGCCGGAAGTGAGCGGAACTAGCCAAGTATTTCGCGAGTAGATTCGAGAAAGACAGAAAGAGCAAGGGAGAGAGTAATTGTATATTGTGCTGACTCCTGGAACTCGAGAGTTCAACCAACGTATTGCGGGCCAAGCGAGCGAGCCAAAGTCATTAGTGGCCGCCGCTACCGCCACCGGCTGGCAGAATGGCCAGCCGCCAGTAGCCGACTGGTGGATTAACTTTGCCAACCACCCAAGTCGTCAGTTTAGTCTAGGACTTTTGGGCCTAAAATTAACGAGCTCGCCAAGGAGCTTTGGTAGTGGTCGTCGTGGTTGCCGCTACTGTTGTTGTTGTTTCCTTAAGACCTAGCGGCGGATTTGCATCGAGCTAATTGAGTTGGTGCTGAAAAGTCGCTCCGCTGGCCATCGGCTTGAGTGCAGCAAGTCGTTTTCCTTGAACTTGGTGCGATTTATCTTGCCGTCGCTGCTGCTGACCTCAGCTCTCCGGCTACTGGCTACTGACTAATTGAATGGCCGCGCGAGCTAGTCGAGTTTAGTTTAATATTAGAAACCAGGCGCCATCCCTCGCCAGGTGGCCCAACAAGCGGCTCGTAGGCAGATTCAATTTGCTTTAATTTGGCGACGACGCTTGAGCACATTATGCAAAAATTAAGCCAGGTGTCGACATGCACTCACCTTTTTTCACTCTGGATCCAGTGGATACCAAGCAAACCGACAAACCAAACGACTGACTGGCTGGCGTAAATCTACTCGCTTTCAATTCATTGATGAGACACCAAGACCATCGATTGGCGGTGCCGATTTGTTTGTAAAATCGACCAACTCCAGCGGTCCGCTAGGAGCTTGGTAAGCAGCTCGCCTTAACCATCAAGTTTAGCAACGCCAACCACCGAGTTACTGGCATTAGTAGCAGTAGCAGTAGCAGTGGTAGCAGTGGTGGTGTTGTAACTAGCAGCTCAACTGGCGTGGTGACGTTGGCGAGTGTAGGGGTGTCGCCATTGAAATAGATCGCAACCCGATGAGCAGCCACTATGCTGCTTTGTAAGCAGACGCTGGCGGCGTTGGCGGCACTAGTAATAGTGATAGTGATAGTAGTCGTGAAAGTGTAACATATACCACTACCAACAGCACGACGCTTAGTATGTAGAACTTGGAACGGAAAGGCAATCGTTTCAACATTAACTAGCTGCTCGGCCGACGCGAATGATCAGAAAGTTGGCGTGATTTATTGTCGTCGCGCGTTGAGCTTTGGCTTGGTTAGCTCACTGGTAGGGGGATCGGCTAGCTCACTGGCTACTGCAACCCGCCAGTCGGCAAGCTAGCTGGCCAAACTAACGCTGTTATCTAAAGCGAGAAAAGGAGGGACAGGAGTAGCCCTCTTAGCGATTAACAGAACTTCGCTAGCCAACTAAGCGGTGCGATGGGCGAAATGGCTAACCAACTAACTGGCGGGCGACACTTGTGTTAGGGGCGGGAGCGAGTCCCGTTGGCCGCCTGCTGTTGCGGTTGGCTCGTCGGCTTCGGTCTGCGGGCTTGCGATATGATCTCATCTTGTCGTCGTCGTCGACGTGGAAGTCGACGTTGTTGGTGTCGCCACTAACGCTGCCACTACCGTCGCCCTGTCGACCGGTGCTCGCCAGTTGCCATTAAATTGACTCACTCAATCTCACCGAGCCACCAGCTGTCGGCTCGATTGCAGCAGCCTCTACATTCGACTCTATTCCCAGTGCCACTGTTAGTTTCGAATCAGAAAGAGGAGATCCCAATTAACTGAGTCGCTTGCAGTTGGAAAACGCGCACTTCCCTCTCGGGTCCCCGATATTGGCGTGGCCGCCCCCTTGAAGTGGCGTACAATCGACACGCAAGTTGAAGCGCGTCGCCACCAACGAGTTGCTTATGCAACTGGCGCCCCTTTTGTCGCGCGCTCGCCAAGAGGCTCGCCGGCGACTTGTCGAGATCGCGAAACGGAAGTGGCCGCGCCACTGACAGCGGACCGAGTGGCCGACACGCCAACACCTCGAAAGAGGGAGGGAGAGAGTGGCGCTTATTATTATATTGAGTGCGGCCAGCAGCACTGATGGTGATATTAATCACTCGTGCCCTCGACGCAAAAGTGGGGCCGAGCACTCGCGGTTCACTGGCCAGCCACTGAGTTACTGATGATCTCAATCTCGCCAGAAAATAGGACGAGTTATCACGAGTTTGGTTTAGTTTATTTGCTACACTAATACAATACTATGGCATTGTGTTGCTCGATTGCTACTATAACTCCCTTGCCGACCACCTGGGCGAGTGGCCAGCGGGAGTGAAGCAACGAGTGCGAATGCGAAACGAATGACTCGAACCGATCGAGTTCCAATGAGCTCGTAAGTAAACTTACCACCTAACAACAACAACAACAACAACAACAACAACAACAACAACAATAATAATAATAATAATAATAATAATCGACGATTCGCATCAAAAACTCGTCCGCCGGTTTGGTTTCGATCAAAAGCTCGCTGCCTCGTGCACAATAACAACTTGCTTCATCTGACCAACCAACTAACCACTAGCTGCTTTCAAAACTCTCGATCCTCCAAATTGGCGCCGACCGCAATCTCATTGACAGCCGAGTCGCCGAAATTAGCCAAAATTTATTTATACGATTAGCAGTAGAGGAGATAGACACGCAGAAAGCTTAGCGCAAAGTTCAAGGCACCGACCAGCTGATTATTCCTTTCCACTCTTTCAACCGCCAATGACGAGCTGACTGGCAAACCCGAGGACGAAACGCAAATATATGGAAAGAATCAAGCGCGAGCATTGCGAAGAATAACTCCAAAACGGAAGCCACAAAAGTTTCGCTCATTTGGTGGAGCTCGTCGCTTCGCTGTGTGTACTATCCGGCTTGCTGAAGAGCAAAAATAACACCAACTAGAGCAAGCAAGAAGGAAAAGGAGGATCGTGAAGTGAAACCGAACAAATGCGGCCCATCAAACCGCTTGCGGCTAGTCGGCTGGCTTTCGTCGTTTATATCCACATCAAGTGAGCGGCTGGTTGGCGCTTTTAGTTTCAGTGGAGGATCAGTTTGGTTGGACCAAACATCTAACCAACCAACAGACGGGCGAAGGTGAGTGACTAATATAGTTACCTACTACTCCTTTCATCTTAAGCGACTAGTAGAGTGCCATATGCATGGAGGACTTAGCGATGCGAGGCGCACATTATATAACTCACACTGACGCCGGAAGTCTATTACCTGATTAGTGTAGATGTGTTTGTCTGCGAAGGCAAACAGGTAGCTGGCGGCCGGAAATTCGCTACTTTGGTCTTGGTAGCTAGTCGGTTCGTTGCCTCGTGCGCTTCTCCGACTGACGAGCGGTTCTATTGGCCACCATTGCAACCACCGTTAGCTTTAGCAACAGCCACCACTAGCGACGAAGCCGAAACCACCGGCGAGCAAACAAAGCTCCAACACGGCCTACGAACAAGCGAGTGATACTAATAACCTCTCTCTCTCTCTCTCCACCAAACAGGGAAGCCAAATTGAATGTCGTTGTTTGTTGCGTTTGTAGATCGACTCTCCCTCCCTCTCTATCTCTCGTCGCTTCTACTAGTGCAATTTGCGAAACAAGTTGCACTGGCGACGAGATTTAGTAAATAGACTGACGCGACTGACTGCTGCTTTTGGCGACGGTAAGCGTCGCCGAAAGCAGCCAGCGTTCAATTGCAATTGAACACCAACAACCAGGAGAGACTACGATGACACTAGCAAGAGAGTAAAGCGACCAAAGGCAACTACAGGAAAAGTGGTAGTAGTTGTAAGGGGCAGGCAAGTGAGGCAAAGTAACAGTGAGAGTAACAACAGAAACTGGCACGAAAACACCAACGAATCGCTCGCAATTCGTGCCTATTGGCCCATGAAATCAATTCAACTCTTGCGCTGCCACTTGGCTCGCTCCCTGTTGGCGCAACAGCAACATACTAGCCGAGTAGTGAACCGCGAAACAGCAGCGAGCTAGTTGGCGAATCGGCAGAAAGAACAGACCCAACTCCTGGCCACCATCACCGCCACTAATCGACGTCTTGGGCGCCCGTCTGAATCTGAACCAACTGGACAACTACCGGCTCGAGTGTCAAGCTCGACGAGTTGAAGTTAGTCTCGAGTTTTAGTGGCAAACTTGACTCTTGTTTCTATGGTAGAGAACGAGAGAGAGGGAGAGAGAGAGAGAGAAACTATCGGGACGCAAACTCACCGGGAGGCACTCAATTTTCCTCCTGTCAATCTAAAACCTGGAAGGCCAATGAGAGGAGTCGGAGCTGCGATTAGAATTCCGGTTACACTCAAAAGAGCGTTACTGAAACTCTTGTTCCACAGAACGAAGATCCTCAAGTTGCCGTTCGCTTCCAAAGAGGAAGTTGCTAACTTCCAACTCAAACTCCAGACCACCAACATCCCAAGCGGTGAAAACAAATCGAGCGCGCAACTCGCTGGGCACCCCTCAAGTCGGAGTCGTATTCGCCGCTGGCATTGGGAGTTGAAGTGAAACTCGCAGAGAGCGAGAGAAAAAGTTGTAGTTGCATTCCTTCACAAAGAGTAAGGCACAAGTGGCAACTGGTCCACTGGCCAGTCCATTTGCCTGAATCTAGGGTCAGCCGGCGAGCTGCAACCGGAAGTTGCGAATGATGCGCTAGGCGCGAGTAGACTTTATTTCGTCCAACAGTGGCAAAGCGCCGGGCGACCAACAGCTCGCAACTAGATCGACCGGAAGTCCGGCCATACAACCAACTCACCTCCTGAGGGGCTCACGTCACTTTAGAAAAAACTAGCACCACCGCCACCATTACCACGCACCGCTACGGTCCAGTGGCCAGAGGCGCCAGGCTTTTACCTGACAGTCTGATTAAAACTGCCGCCAGTTGGTTGTATGGTTGGCAAGTCCATTGGTTTGCCTTTGAGCCAGCCACTCGGCTGGTCGATAATTTGATGGCTCCTCGTTTTCGCCATTGAAAGCCATTTGATGGCGAAAACGATTGTGAGGCTAGTGGACCTGAGAGCCACTAGCCTCACAGGGAGACTCGAATGGACGTGCGGCCGATGCAGAGGGATAGACGAGTGGCTAACATCAAAGGTGAATGCGGCAACTCAGGGAATTTCTCTCTTTTTCTGATGGTCAATCATCATCACCATAGCTAACGCTCGCTTACCTATTGAATGGCCACCGAGTCACAACCACCGACACCACCGCTGCAAATACCTACTGCTGCTCCCAACTGCCACCAATAATCTGGCCACTAACAGCATAGTCCGGTGGTTAGCTAGTGGCACCTTCAGAGCCGACGGCAACTGAAAGGGTGGTAGCCATTCTAGTGGTGGATAAAACTGACTAGCAGCACATTCGCGCTATATATATATATATTTGTGTGTGTGTGTGTGTGTGTCATGTTGGTTGATGTTGATTGTTGAAGGCTGAACGGCCAGTTTAGTCGAGACTAGTAGTAGGGCGACTAGACCTAGTACCAGCGAGCATCGACTAGCTCGTGTTTGCTCAGGCCACCGGAAGCGGAAATAGAAGCGCCACTTGGTAAACAATCGATGGCGCCAGGAAAGTCCACTGGCTTCGGGCTTCGTTGCGGCGTGCCAAAGTGAAGCTACCTTGCTACTAGGCGCTCGGTCTCCGATTGAAAGGAAAGAGGCTTTGCAATAGACGACGAAACGATCAGTGGATAGAAGCTTAGACATAGAGACAGACATGCACTCATACCACCGGGGACCTTCTAACACACGATTTCGCTTACATTTGCGCGGTCATTTGATTGACGGTGAATCGATCGAGCGATTGGCGTAGCGGACGAGACCAGAAAAGATGAGCAGTTGCGGCGAGTTTCGATCAATTTGGTTCGATCTTTGGGAGGCGCATATAAGTTTCTTTGGTTTGGTTGCAGTTGCAGTTGGAGCCGATCGAGTTGTTGTTGTTGTTGTTGTGTTGGTTGATGTTAACAGAACTAGTGACTGGTTCACGTCGTCGCTCGTCAAATACAACTAAACTAAACTGAATCGAACCGAATCCAAGCGTCTAACTGGCTCACTAAAAAGAGAGACTAATAGAGAGACTCAATGGCAGAGGCGATGGCATTGGCATTCCCGTTGCGTCACTCAATGACGTAAAGCTTTTCACTCTCGACGCAAAAATCTCAGGTAAACTTTTGAAAGCAAAATTGTAAATAGGCCACGGAATATGGGCTCTGGGTTTGTATACTGCATTGACTGAGTGGAGTCTACTGGGAGAAAGTGGCTGGCAATGAGCTATCCCTATGGCAAGCGGATTTTGCTGTCTACTCCTTCACTTCCGCCAACCAACCGCTGTCCACAGTCGACAAGGTTTCAAGGCAAAGGCTCGAGGCCACCAATCGGTCAGTTTGAAGGGGCGACCAGTTCGACCAGACGAAGGCGAGCGCTGGTTTTGGAGAGCTTCTCTCATGTAATTAATATTAATTTCTACCACTGAGCTTTTTGTCGGTCAGTTGGTTGGTTGGTTTGTCAACTTGCACACTAATTCTACACAGACAGACAAAGACACGAACTGAGAAACAAAACTATTGGACCAACTGAAACACTAGAGAGGAGTAACTCGCGAGAACGAGTTGAAAACTCGCCTCTTGCAGTGATGCTCCTGCCATCGATCAAAGCGGTGAACCAAGTGATCCGTTTATTCTTAGCGACGATGCTCAGGGAGGCCCGAAAACTCGCCACTCTTGAACCGGAACTTGAGGGCTGACCGGAAGAGTCAAGTGGATAGGCTTGCCACGCGAAACTGAATCTTGCGTCAACTGATAATACCACTATAATAATCCCAACTTCACATCGCAGAGCGTCGCCGCCATCGACGCTGAGGATCGTGACGACTAAGTCCAGGGTATAACAGGCACAGCGTTAGACTAACCGAAAGGGTGCGAGCCTCTCAAATCCATTCCAATCAAGTGCTCGACCAGAACAATCGCTTGTTTGTCGCTCGCTAGCCGTCTTGCCAACTTTGTCGCTGTCCCTCGTTCGCGCGTGCAGCTCTCGAGTTGTTTCTATAGTTCCCCTGTGCGATTGAGCATCCAGAACCATGACGCCGGCGACGGCGAGCGCCAATGATAGCATTGGAATGACGACTGGCGATGATGGTTGACATGGTTGCTTGCCAATGGACGAGAGAATAGCGATAGATGCCGCCGATTGACAATCTGCGCGTGCAACTTGCTTTGGCTAGTCGGAGGATTCACCGACTCAAACGCAAGTTGTGGCTGAGTGTAATCATTTGCTTGTCGCAGTTATCGTCGTGGTGGTGGTCGTCATCCTCGTCGCATGACATAACTGAGATTGAAATTTCGTGCCCGAGCCAGTGGTTCTCCCATGTTGAGCGACATGAAACTAATCGCGTTAAGCGAGCTAGCTGCACGTTAAAAGAGTGACTGGGCACCCAGTTAAACCTTCGCACGAGTTAGTCACGTAGACCAACTCGCCTAACCTCGACCCTCTTCGCATCGCTTTGTGTTGCACTGCAGTTGGCTTTAGGTGAGAATGCGCTTATCTGCTCCAATGCACAAGCGAGAGACTTTATTTATATAAATATATATGCTCTCTCCCTCCAGGAGAACCAGATGAAGGTTGGTGGCAAAGTAAGAAGTGGCGTCGGTCTATCATCGCCAGGCAGGCAGGTAGGCAGCAAGCAAAGCGGTAATACGAAGTGACAACGAGGACAGCGAAGCTCAACTCAACTCAATCATCCTGCCGAGATGAATGATCGTGACGACCACTAGCTGAATTCAGAGCGACTCTTGGTTCTTGCTCTGGTTTTGGCTGGACTCCAGGTTCATAACTATTGTTGTTGTCGTTGCCATTGCTATTAGAGTTGTTGGTGTAGGTTTTAGATTGTAACCCCATTTCAGCAACTAGATCAATTGTTTCCGAAGACACTGGTAGCTGGGGTTAGCGGCGACGACAACGAGGAGCCGTCGCAACGGAAATTCGGCAAAACTGGACACTTGCTTTGAAATACGCAAACCAAGCTATATCACACCTACTTGCCGTGGATTCCATGCCACCAACTAACCAGCTAAACAGCTAGTCTTGTCCGACTCTTGCACTGCGGCGCTGAAACGAATCAACTTATCTTAGAGAGAAATCTCGCCCCCCCCCCTCCCACCGCCACCTACTACCGCCGTCGATTTTTCACCGAGCAACTAGCTTAAGGGGGGTTTCTCGGCAAGCTAGTGGCAGTAACGTGCCGCCGAGCTCCAAGAATTGATCGGCAACGCACTCACCATCAAGTTCATGACGACACACATGAAAGCTGCCGCCGCTGCTTACTAACCAGCTGGACACTCGGCCCGTAGCACTGATTGCAATTTGCTGCCGGTCAGTAGCGGTGCCGAGTGGTTTCCGATAAAAGGGGCAAACTCATCTGGTGCACCAATCCACTAGCTGGCCACTAAAAGTGGAATTGAATGTTGCGCGCTCAGCAAAACAACACGAACAACCAACTCGTCGTCAAAAAATCCACTCGTCGCACTGGACTTCCGGTCACCGCAAATTGAAACTCTTGCCATTAGCTGTTGAGTAGGCCTCTCTTAGTTGTGTGCCGATTGTCAGTTCGTTTGTTAGTTGCCGCGCTCTAGTTAATGTAACCAATCTGAGTGCTTGCGTCACAAGCTTTGCGTGAGTGAGATATCAGAGTTGCTGCTCATGGTGGTTGTCCGATTTGTTTGCCAACAACAACAACAGTAGCAGTAGCAATAGCAGTAGCAACAACCACCACGATAGCAACAAACGATAGTAGCCAACTAGCGATCGGCAGCAAACAAGTAGTGGTGCTAGTAACAGTGGCATACGCGATCCACTCGAGTGGCGATAAATTTGGCGCCTTTTTGCACCGTCAACAAGGACAAGCCAAAAATCAGTTCGCCTACGAGCTGCAAGCTCGGAGCTTGATGTTCTGGTGAATGTATCGTGAAATAACAACAACAACCAGTTTTTGGACTAGAGGCAACGAGACAAGTTTGAGCGAAACTTACCACTACTAGCTCCCTGATGTTGGCTACCAAAACACCAACTACCAACCATCGCATCCACTAGCAAAACCGACAAACGGACTTGGCGAAGCTGGCAAGCTAGCGAGTTTATTCATCTCGTCGCTATCGTCGTCATCTTGGCGGCTTTGGTGGTGGCGATGGTGGTGGTCGTAGTTGAAACCGTCATTGGCGTGGTTGGTGCGAGCGTCATTGTTATATTAGCAATGCTAATGCGGCCCTTTGGCTCCTCTTCTTCTCTTCCACTCTGGCTGGGTCTTGGGACCAGATAGCCAACCAGCCAGCTAGCCAACTAGTAGCTGCGCTTATCCATCTCCAAGTTCGCTCTTGTTGGCCAATAACACCAAGCTAGCAACTCAACGCCTGGCTGCCATTCAATCGACAATGCAAATTTGGCGCCAACTAGAGCTTGGTGCTAAAGAGGCGCATAAGAACCATGCTCAAGGCTCTAGTTTGGTATGGTAGTTATACTAGTCGTGGTAGCTAAACGCCCAGTAACGCCAGATCGTGAGTAAAATCGCGCGAGTCAAGAATAGCGAAAGAAGCCATAAGATTCGGCTTCTGCGGCGGACGAAAAATCCGCTCTAGTTCTTGTTGTTGTTGTTGTTGCTGCCACTGTTGTGGTAGTAGATGAAAATCTACTAGCGCAAACTAGCCACTAGCGAATGGTGTCTTCTTTTCAGAGCACAATTGTCGTATCCAGTGCAAATAATAAACCGACACTCTGGTTGCGCTACTATTC
The DNA here is from genome assembly GCA_015350385.1 of Aculops lycopersici. NCBI lineage: Eukaryota > Metazoa > Arthropoda > Arachnida > Trombidiformes > Eriophyidae > Aculops > Aculops lycopersici. The sequence goes on along the minus strand of WNKI01000001.1, from coordinate 2,289,346 downwards.
TGTTGGTATTCAGTGGATGTAGTGGTGGCAAAACACCAGGAGAAGCAGGCAGCTAACTAATGAACTAACGACGTCTCTCTTTTTTCTGCTTCCATCGCAAGCAAGCAACCAACGAATCCAACAAAACAGCAGCAAATTTAGAGATGCCGGCTAGAGTCAGTAAGTCAAGGAAGCTCGAGAAATGCACTAGGCGCTAGCCCCTTTCTGCTTTCGAGAAGGAAGGAAGTGGGGAAATTCGATGCATTGCACGGAAAGAAATCAGATAAGGTGAGCCTTTGGTGGCTAGTGGGGGACTTTTCTGCTCCCATCTCGAGTTGGCTTGCTGCATGCGCTGCTTGGTTAAAGCTGAAGAAGTTTCGGTTGTCGCTCATTAGATTCGAGGATGGGTCCTATCGGTATGCCGCCATCGCTGCTATAACTCTCTCACACAAAGTCGCTGTATTCACTTTGCTTGCAACAAACAGAACAGAAGCGTCGTGGTCTTGGCAATTTGATCAAACTATACAAAACTAAGCTCGTGTTTCACACTCATTGATAAACCAACGACTTGAATTACAAAGCCTAGTTTGGTGTGGTAGTTGTGTTGAACATCAGTCTGCGGTCTCTTGTCTTTTGGGACCTTAAACCCGGGGACTGAAAGGAGCTTCAACAACTCGAAGGCGCCAATTTTAGCCTTTCGGGTGAGTTGAAGTGGGAATCCAAGAGAGGAAGCAAATGGGAAAGAGATCTTCTTTAGCATTAAGCTTCCACTAGAGTCTAGAGAAACTCACAGATGTAATCTTGCTGGTGGTGGTCCTTGGAGTACGAAAGTCTTTTGGATTTCTTGCGGTGGCCTCATGAGCTAGGACAGCCACTAAAATCTCCAGAGTCCCGACAGCTAGACTCGTGAACTTCCGTCGTTTTGCTACCACTTCCACCGCGGCCATCATCGGGTACTCGCCTTTCGCTGTGTCAATTTTTCCAGATCATACGAGTCTCTTGTGTGACTTCCGTCGATGAGTGATGATCTTGGTGAGTTGGCTTGAGGGTGTGGTATGGCCAAAACTGAAACTAGACCCAACTCCCAAGAGCCTGATGCACAAGGGCTTCGAGAAACAGAGCAATAGAGAGGGATAGAGACACAGCCTTTATTGAGTTGTGGCGTAATTTAAGTTTCATCTTCGAATTTCCACTGCCCCTCCACTTCTGAGATCTCAATCGCCCTTGAAGACTTGGAAAAAAGAGGTGAATTCTAAGACTAGACTAAACCATTGAGGCTTATAGGACGCTTACTGTTCAGTAACGGCATTACACATGAAATCTCACTGGATGGTTGCCCAGTAGCGCAGAGTGGAAGAGAGTAGAAAAGCGATTTGATTTGGTAGATCAATTAATCCGCTGTTGCGAAACACATAAACTCCGACCCTCAAACCATGAAGCGATCGATTATTCGCTCAGGTCGAAGGATGAACTCTTGTCGTGGCTCCTGACTCGCAGAGGAAAAATTAAGGAGCTATCGAGAGACTATTCATAAATAGCTTTCTAATCTCGCCGTGAACCCTGTTTGTGTCTTGCTTAAGTTATACGATTGTATAAGCGAGAAAAATAGAGTGAGAAATGCACCTGGATGGAACAAGTTTGCCCCAAACCAATACTTTCGACTCGATGCACTTGATTGCACCTCCTTCGCCTGGGCTCGTGCTTGGAGATTTAGCGTTATGCTGCTATACCACTCTATTTACCTGGGCTAGTCGATTCTTTTTTACCCCCTCTCAATATCAACTCAAGTAGACTCCTCCCTGAACTAACCAACCGACGGGACAGACTAGCTAGCCACTAGATGAACTCATACCTCTCCGATCTATCGAACTCTTAGGAGTTTTCAACTTATTATTAGATGGAGAAGAGCAGAGGTTGCATGACAATCAGACTGAAGTTGTAATGTTTGGGGCGAGCCCAATTCATTCGTCATCTTCATTGGTCTTGTGTGCACCACGTTCTTAGAAGATGAAGTGCAGCTCTAGAAAGGCATTGGGCCTGTCGAAGTGCATTGATCAAGCGCTAACCTCTCGACATTAATGGCTGACGGCCACACACATAAATGTTGCTGCTGCCGGCGTCGTCGTTGAAATCGTTTTTGTTTCCTTGAACTACAAGCCCGCCATTGCTCATAGTCGACGATGGTGAACTTGTGCAGGGGAAAAAAGAGGACCTAGAGCATAAGTCAATAATGATAGCAGCAATGATTCGCTTGAGAAACTATGCTGCACTAGTTGATGCTCTACCCGAGCAGTCATCCAGCCACTCGACTCATCTCGCTGTTTACCCAGTAGCACTCAAGAGCGAAGTTGTAAAACTTACGATAATCATGTGCTCGGAAGGAACCAACAACGACGATGACGATTGCGGCAACTAGAGATCGAGATGGGATAGAAACGACGAGAGTTTGAAGAGCCTAAGCTCATCGTCGTGTCGAGTTCTTCAGCTCTAGCTCACTCACTGTTCTTGCAAAAAGAGCATCGGGCAAAAACGCACTGCAACATCGATGACCAAAAATCCACTAGGAGGTTGAGCTTAGGGCGGCCGCCCATAGTTTCCATTGAAGCGTAGCATTGACGTGCGGGCTCGCCGTTGCTTTAGTCGAGGTTCGGGCATCTAAATATTTGGATCAGTGTCAAAATTGAGTAGATGATCCAAACGTGCGACGACGACTACGACGTCGATGAGTTCCAACAAACTTTCCTCTACACTGTGTTTTTTTCTAGTTCGCTTTTGTCGGGTTATTTGTGTGATGTTGATGAGTTCATTTCAATTTGGTGAGTCGCAGCCAACCAATTTATCCACGACTTCACTCACCGGAAGCTTATAAAAGAGGATTTTCAACCCAACGAGAAAACTCGGCAACTTACTTTTAGTGCAGTCGCTGCTCTACAAAATCCTTGCTGCACAACACTAATATTCACATCTCTCATCTACCATACAAAATCAATTGGAAATCGAGAAAAATCCATACGTCCATCGTTTTGAAAATACATAAGCTCTATTGTGCGCAAGTCAGTATTCTCAAGGGAAGGGCCCTGATCGATTTTGTGTCAACTGCATTCGCACAGTGGTCAAGGCAGAAGCAATGAAACCACCACCAAGACAGATATTTTGCTCGTATGAATCATCATAACAACAGCAACCCTATTGGTTGTGTAAATATATGATCTGCGGCTTTTCAAAAAATAGGTAGGATAGAAACTCCATAAGCTCACCGAATTGCCCCCGGTACGACAACAAGCATCTCGTTCCGGCGCACAGCTCGTCGGCGCACATCCTCTTGACTGCTCTTCAACTTCCGGTTTAACTTTTTCTCGCTCATCCTCTCTCATTTCTAAATCATTTTATAAATCCAAAAACAATTGCAACTAAAAATCTTGCAAACAAAAGGAGACTCTACTTACCCTAACGTTGTCATTGTGACAATTGTGTACCAAAAGGCGGCTGGAATTGAAGTGAATGTGGTTCCGTCGACGTTCTTTTCAGCGTAGTACATAACAGTGGCAAATATAATTATGGCCATGGCCAATGAGAAAACTAGAAAACCTAGCTCACTAGCGCAAGATTTCAATGTATAACCTAGTATACGCAAGCCTTGTGAGTGACGCGAGAATTTAAATATCCTAAATACTCTAAATACTCGCAATGTTACGAAGGCTCCTGATACATCGTCATTATCTTTGATACCTAAACCAATATAATATGGCATGATAGCAACAACATCAATTAATGACATTACAGAATGCATAAATTTACATCTATTTGGAGCCGCATATAATCGTAATAAATATTCAGCTGTAAATATCATAACACAAGCTGTATCTAAACAAAAAAATGCCACCTTAAAAGTGTCGCCGCAGCTCAAATTTTCAGCTTCCTGATAATAATAGTTATAACTGTTATAATGATCACTATAATAAGTTGAGAATGTTGATGGTTGGCTGCTACTAGCTGAAGCTGGTACTAGTGTTTGGACTGAGTCATTTGATGATAAAGTTCTCGAATTGGAAAGTCCACCGCCTGTTGAATTGAATGACTTATTTGATTGTTGATTTAGGTTATTATTGAAATTTGCTGCTGTCGATGAGAACATTGATTGGTGTTGGGCGGAAGCGGCCGCTGCGGCGGCTGCCAATGATTCTTGTTGCTTGTAGTATCTTAAATTTTGATGTATTTTTGATATGATTGTACATGGTACAGTTTCAACAACATTTGCAACAACGCTAACTGCAATGAAGAAACCAGTTACATAATAGAAAACTAAAGCTGCCGTTGAGGTATGCGGGTTCTCAAAGGCTCGCCACATTTGTTCGCGCAACGATCTTCGTTCCTGTTCCTTTTCATTGTTTGTTTCGCTTATTCTATCATCTAGCATTCGTTCAGCATTCTCGCGTTTCCTGTCGCGATAGTCTTCATAACAACAATCGCCAATTACATCTGGTATAATTCCAAAAAAGGCCAACTCTTCATCATAGGCCATGAGACATTCATGTTTTGGATAGTGGAGTTTTCCAGTTCGATAATAGTTTAGTATATGACGAAAAATATCTGGATCCCTATCGAAAAAGTACTCCTTTGTCGTCTCATCAAAAAAGAAATCTCTTTCACTTGACCCTAACAAAGTGTCTGGATACTTTTCCACTGTATTTCGCCAAGTTTCAAATCTTCGTCCACTAACATTGATTATAAACTTTTCATCCTCCCGCCTTACGGTATCATCGTTCAACGGCGGCTGTGGCAATGGATTACTAGCTATAGGCACCCAACCAATGGCTGCGGCCCTAGCAAATGGTAGCCAGGCAGCCACTGAGGCCATTTTTACCTTTGATGATTTATGGGCGCTTGCTGAGCTCCTCTCTTATTCTGTTGGCTGGTGTTTCTGTAAAATACGACAACTGTGAATTGTGCTTCCCTATTTGTTGTTCTCGTATATAATATGAACAATTTTTGGTTCAAGTTGTTATTGTTGCTGCTGGCTATTGGCAATTTGAGACAAGAGTAGAATTGATGTGGTGGTGGTAGTGGAAATGGAAAGAATTGCTTGGGCAGTTTAGCCCAAGTAGTGCACAGTATCACGTATACTTGATTGCTGCGAGCTTTGTGTTACTGCACTTCCTGTCCAGTTAGCTTATGTAAAGAGTTCAATTTAGTTTTCTTCTGCCTTCTTCTATGCTTCTGCTTTTGCTACTTATGCTTAAGTTGCTGACAAATTTTGCACGAGTTGCTATTTGCGTCGTTGAGCTTAGTTAATGTTCGTGAGTACGTTTACTTTCTTGCTTGCGCATAAAAAGTTAGTTCCCGACTTGAAACTTGAGATAGACCTATTCATTTAGTGATTGGTTGCGCATATAATTTGACTCTCATGTATCTTGCAACTCTAAAACTGATTCAAAGATTTAGAGATAGTTTGGACAAAGTCTGGACTCAATCGCGACCTCCTCTTTCTATTCACCTAGCTTAAAGTATGCGAAAGTTTGTTGCTCAGTAGCTAAGTGTAATCTGAAAATAATGAAAGATTTTTGTACTCTTATTATTTTCGCAATTCTAGCCGTCGCCTCCGTAGCCCTCGTCCCTGTTGATGCTCTGAGTTGTGATGGCAATGAAACTTTTAAAGGCTGAAAATTTGCGCGCGCCGCTTACAACGAATGCTCATAGTTGAACTCTCCCACTTCAGGCGACCCTCAGGCACCGCCAATATCCAAAGTCGCTATGTGCCTAGCTAACTGGCTAGCGTTTCGTTAGCAACAAAAGTTGGATTCTCTGCAGCTCGATGTGCCGTGCCCATGGAAATCTTGGCTTCAGTTGTCTGGATTCTCAAGATAGTTGTGCCTTCGCTTGCTCAACTTTCCGTTCGCTGCCTGCCTCGCTAACTGACTGGCTCCAAGTTGTCTACTGCTCTTCTCGTTTCCAACTTTAAAATAAAGGATGAGCGAATGGATACAGCGACAAGGATCATTAGTGTCTACTAAACGACGAAGACACCATGACTGCAACTAGGGGGATGATATTGGATAAAATTCGAACTTTGCTGTTCTGTTCCAGTAGCTAGTAAGTCCAATCTAGCGACACGCTCGTTGGTATACAATAACTCTTTCAGTTGTTTTAGCTGTTGATGCGATTTTTGATCTAGGATCAACTTAAACTTTGGTCCAGTCGCCCGATTTGCGATTCTATTTTTCGTTTTCTATCTTCTTCATTGTCTTAGTCGGATTCTAGAGTGATTATGAATAGTGAATCGTTACTTCTGTTCGCTGTTAAACGGTTTAAGAATGATGATCTAGTTGCGTAAACTTATTCAAACAATATTAAATTCTGGGTTCAGCTGGCCATTTTACTATCGGCTCGCTTTTTTCACGGCTGTAGCTATTTGTTGGCATTTGTTTCCTCGCTCCGTATTTTCGATCATACGCTCGGCGGCAGATTGAAGGGGGTAGGTTTTGGTTTGTCGTATCCATGGACTGAACAAACATTCACTTAGAACTCGCCGATCTCAACTTTGTATGAGCATTTGTATTTACGAGTCTTTAGTCAGTGATACCACCAACAAGCTAGTAGAGGCGAGCCAGTAAGTCTCGGGAGGCTACAAACTTGCTGTGTCAAATTTGTAGAACGACTTCCACTGATGCTGTTGTTGAGGTTAGCCAGGTGTTTGGTTGTTTTGAGTATAGTGAGGGGATGACGTTTGCTCGTATTCTTTGCGCGTCTTGGCGTTATTTATCCCAAAGTGTAACACCACGAAGTCGAGCTCCAAGATAGAGAGCACAACTAACAAACGAACTGATAATGAGGCGGCCAACTTGAGGCTTGCCGATGTTGTTGTTGCTTCGGCTGCCACCACTATCAACGACGACAAAGTAACTATGCACGCCTTTATGTCTCTACTGTGTTCCAACTACAAGTCAGCGCGACAAACTTGAAATTGGTATTCTTAGCTTTCGCCACCGCCTCTCACTCTTTTCTGTCCAATCAGACGCTCATTCCGCTCACACAAGATAACTATGCAACCAAACTCTTTCTTGCGACTGTAAACTTGATTCTTGTTTATTTGATTGTTTTCTTGCTTGCAATATTATTATTTGTACGTTTATATTAATTGACTTAAGATAATCAGGTGACAAATTGCATCAATCTTATTATGTGATCCAGTTGGAAAGTTTTGTCACTTAACACGCCGGTCAATGGGAACGACAAGATCGAACGAAAAAGTTCGCTCCTTTCGCTGGTCCCACAAGCAAATACTCACTCCCTTAGAGCGGCGAACAATTTGTTGCGCTCCTCTTCTCTTCGCTTCTTCAGCTCCAAAACCCGTCCAGCACAAGTGAGTTACTGAGCGAGCAGAAGAATGTGTCCCTCCAACACCACCACCAGAAACTACCAGTCTAGGGCCGCAGAGCTGCGCGTGCAAATGCGTACTGCCGGCCTCAGTGAGTGAGGCGAAAGGAGTCGGGGGAACAGGGGGAAAGCAATGGACGAGCGGTGGACTTTACTTGTCCCTCAGTGAACTAGGCGCAGGCGCGTCACTTCTTTTCCCCTTTTTGTCCAGTTCACCTAGTAGAAATGATTTTTTTTCTCTCTCTCTCTCCTGCTAGCCTGAGGTCCAATGCAAGACTTTTGCATATTACATAGCACGCCCCCTAGTGGATAGTGTACCGAGTCGGAGGCTATTCGCCACCAACTGTATACAGACACACACCTGAAGAGGACAGGTGGCGGCATTTGCAGCGGCGCCTTTATACACTTACATTGCAATAATCGCTACCGTAATCTTAATAAGCTGCTGACCATCGGCAGACTCCATTGGCCAATCTAAATGCCAGGTGACGCTGCAGTTGCTACATTGAGCTAGACTCTATGCGTTCAGTTCAGTTTAGCTTAAGGGGGAGAAATTTCCACCGAGAAGACCAATTGAATTTCGCAAAAGTACAAGAGACTAGAGGGCTCGCACTAAAATCTATCTTGCCTGAATATTCTATCCTACCACTCGGTCAGAATTTAATAGTAATGACTGAGCCAGGAAATCGAGTTTTTTCCCTCGACTCTCGCGACTATTTAGAGTGTATCGACCTTTACAACCCTGCCACCTGTGTGTCTACATTAGCTTAGAGTGCGAAGACCATTGCCACCACTGCCGCTGTTACTGCTGCTTCCATTGCTCCTCTCGTCATCAGTGTCTTTATTAGCTTTGCTCATTACAGAGTTTACGATAAGCAGTCGGAGCGGCATCAGTAACAGCAGCAGCAGCAGTAGCAGCATCAGCAGTGGCAAATGAGCATCAAACGAGTTCAAGATCAATGTCGCGCGCGCATGCACCTCACGGCAAAGATGACCGCCTGCCGGCTTGTCCAACTTAAATAATCTCTCATATCATCATGCAAGCTAAGATGCAGCAACAGATCTCAAGCTACACCTACTCCTACTTCCTCAGGTCAGTCAGCTTCCTACTTCTCACTTGACCTCTCGAAGGATCTAGTTTTTATTTCGGACGATTCATTTCAAAGTTAAATTTTCTTAGCCCAATGTGCTAATCCGAAATAACCAAGACAAGACCAATAAGATACCTCAAAGCAAGTAACTGAAACCTAACTCAAGATACCTCAAGTCAGTTGATAGACAAAATAATACATCATAATGGCCTCATATTTCTCACTACTTGTGGCTGTGGGCCTCCTAGCCCTAGTCACCATGCCAGCACCAAGCGCCGGCCAAAGATCCATGGCTGGAATCGTAAGCTTGCTGAGATTTCAAAACACTGCCTGCCACAATGATCAAGACGAATCAGGTACCTGTCTAGCCGAGCAAGAGTGCTCAAGAAGGTCTGGTCTTGAGATTGGACGATGTGCCAACGGATGGGGTTCGTGCTGTTCTTTCAAGTTTACTTGCGGTGGAACAACCAATCAAAACGAAACCACCTTTGTGAATCCAAACTACCCAAGGGGGGAGAATGGAACCGAGACTTGCCAAGTGACCATCGAGAAGACTCCAAATGTTTGTCAGCTTAGATTGGACTTTGAAGAGTTCACTCTAGCTCAACCAGACGAGAATGGTTTGTGTACCACAGACTCGTTTATGGTTAGAACCACAGTTGGAGAGAGATTGCCAATCCTTTGCGGTGAGAATGGAGGTCAGCACATGTACATCGACATGGGCAGAGGAAGTGCCAACCCGGTTGTTCTTTCGGTTGTGTCCAATGGCGACCGAGTCACAAGAAGATGGAAGATCAAGATTAATATGATCAACTGCAACAATCTCGACATGGCCCCATCCGGATGCATGCAATACTTCAGAAGTCCCTCGGCAGTGATTAGGAGTTTCAACTATGGACCTAAACTAGAGAGTCGCGCTCGGTACCTATCTAATCTGCGTTATACCTCATGTGTTCGTGTCGAAGAGAACTTCTGTGCCATCAAATGGGAGACTGAAGTTCCACAATCCTTCTCATTTGGTGCCCCATATGAATCAGGCAACATGACCGAGTTAGGCGGATCTACTGGTGGTATTTGTAACGCTGACGATTATATTGGTGTTGACCAGGGTAGTGTTGACGGTATTGGCCATGGTGAAGATCGTTTCTGTGGAACCAAGTTGCTTGAACAGAATGCCATCATTTCAAGATCAAAACCATTCCAGCTTAAGGTACGCTCTAACGCCGACCAAACCCAAAATGCCCTAAACTCGCAGAATGGTTTCTCCCTACGTTACGTCCAATTGCCATGTGTTATCTAAGCAAGAGGCAATCAAATCGCACAAAACTACATCAATTGTAACCTTGCATATAACTTATTTATATAATCCATAACCGCAATTATTAAACAACAACATCAACTAGCGCCCATCCCATTACATCCTGTTATGTTCGACCTATAGTTCCATCAATAAGTTCATCTTTGGTTAAACCAACAGGTGTCAATGTAGATCCGCCTGCCTTACGCAGTTTCCAGCACTTCTGTGTGCATTCTCAACAAAACTACAGTTTGCTGCATACAAAAATTTCTCTCGAAACGCGCTCTTGTCACGTGGGCGCTGGTTCGCTGTTTCTAAACAAAAGTTCTCCACATTTCATTTAGAGTCATGAAATACATTGCTTTGTCAACCTATTAATTTATAAGCCATTTTTGTCAATAATATTCAAGATGGCCGACAAAGATCTGGATGTCCAAATGATAACCAGGCGACCGGGTGATTTTATGAGGAAAACCAAAAACGATATTCACAAAGTGTTTAAAAATTATGACCCCAAACTACACCCACATCAATTGCAACGAGAATACCAAAGAGCCCTTAATGCCACAAAACTCGAGAGGGTTTTTGCCAAGCCATTCATCGGCAACATGAGTGGTCACGGTGATGTGGTTAGCCAGTTAATGAAACACCAAGAGAAGGTTTCAGTCATGGCTAGTGGTGCTTACGATGGAGTAATTAAGATATGGAATCTCTCTAGTAGAAAATGTGTCAGAACAATCCAAGCCCACAACTCAATGGTTCGATCCATGTGCATATCTAGACTCAACACCAACCATTTCTTCAGTGTCGACTCCAACTCCACCATCAAAAAGTGGCGATATTTTGGTCGCGACCAACTGAACATCACAAAACCCAAGAGGTCGAAGAGGAAAGCTAATATGAGTAAGAGAAAGAAAGACAACGAAGGCGATCATAGTGGAGAAGGCGAAGAAGCGGATGATGATAGCTCAGATGATGATGATGAAGAATTTAGATTGGCACTTGATATTGAGGACGAAATTGGGTACACGGACGAGATGCAAGCTCAAGATTTACCAATTGATTCAATCATGGCGAAGAACATAATACTAAGCATGGACCATCATTACAATCGACCATTCCTAGCTACAAGCGGCGACAAAGTTGAACTCTGGGAGGAGAATCGTAAAGAGCCCATTAGGCAATGGTCTTGGGGCGCAGATAGTGCACATTACGTCAAGTTTAATCCTGTTGAGGTAGACTTGTTTGCTAGCACCTCTAGTGATAGAGCAATAACATTGTTTGATATGCGAAAGCCAACACCTTTGCGCAAAGTTATTTTAACAATGCGATCCAATCAAATCTGTTGGAATCCAATGGAGGCGTTCAAGTTCACGGTTGCAAATGAGGATCATGATTTGCACACTTATGACATGAGGAACTTGTCCACCCCGTTGTGTCTACACAAGGACCACACCGCTGCTGTGATAGCTCTAGATTACTCACCAACCGGTCGTGAGATTGTGAGCGGAAGCTATGATAAAACACTACGCATCTTTCCCTCACGTTCTGGCCACAGTCGGGAGGTCTATTATACGAAGAGGATGCAGAAGATCACTGATGTTGTTTGGAGTTTAGACGCCAAGTATTTGATCTCCTCCTCGGATGAGATGGATATTAGAATGTGGCGAGCAAACGCAAGCGAAAAGTTTGGACCCAAGTTTTTCCGTGAGCAAGCAGCCGAGAATACAAATGAGGCATTGAAGAGAAAGTTTCAGGATCATCCGGAGATCAAGCGTATCAAGAGACATCGTCACCTGCCTAAGCATGTTTATAACGAACGGAAGCTCAAGAGGATTATGCTGGATGCTAGGAAGAGGAAGGAAACGAATCGACGAAATAACAGTAAGCCAGGCTCGATACCAATTGTATCCGAGAGAAAGAAGCATGTTGTTCGTGAGGAGGAATAAATTCATAAGTTATACAGATATACGAAGGATAAGATTTGTTTGATAGCGAGCTCAAGTCGCTAGGGTCGATCTATCGTCGTGTGTTTATTGTTCTCAGAATTGGAAATGATTATGATGATGATTGGATATAATGGATTGTTGTAATGATCACGTTTTGTAACTTTGACTTCGTTGATTTCACTCTCGCTTTCTAGGAATATTATGATAAATGTTGGTGGTTTGACTGAGGATCGAACTGAGACTGTGTTTGGTGTTGTTGTTGTTGTTGTTGAATCAATTGTTGCTGTGATGTTTCAATCATTTTGAGGGCGCCGGCCACCTCGCGCCGTGGCACAAACAAACTTCTCATAAAGTTTAACTCCTTTGTTAATGTCTCAACTCTTCTCTCCAATTTACTATTTTCCCTTCTCAATTCGTCAACTCGCATTTGAGTTTCCATAGTCTTTTGTTTGCTCTTAAATCTCGACTTCTTTACAGCCGCATTATTGCGTTCCCTTCGTTGCCTATATTCCTCACTCCTTTTAGGCAACATAACCCGGTTAACTCGCGCAAACTCGTCGTTTGCCTCATCCTCTTCCAATGCCGAGGAACTAGACGAATTGGCTGACCTAGAATCCACTGGGTTGGCCATCATTGGTATAATTCCGAGTAATCTATTGGTGTGTCTTGGCGGTAACTAAATGCATGAACCAACTTAGTTTTCAAATAGGTGGATTTATATAAACAATTGTTGGAAATATTAATGGATTTATATAACACAACAAAAGCAACAAGTTGCATCAAATCCTCTTTCTCACTTTCTTTTATCAGTCTCACTTTCTAGTAGTAGATGAAAACGCTAGGGGTTGTGCCAATTGGCGCAGCAACTGCGGTGGTGGTGGTGATGGCCGCGACAGAAACAAAAGCTAAGGTACCACACTCTTTGGTCTTGGCTCACTAGCTTGCTCGTCATATGGCGCAACAGTTTTGTGTTTTCCCTTCAAAGTTCCTAGTGGTATCTCAATGGCAAAAGTGTCGCAAATCAGTCAGCAAGTTACGATATATATACGCAATCGATTGGAGCGGTGGCGCCATGTGACCGCAGCTAGTGGTCGAGTTTTTCGTACCAATATTCGCTTGCTGTAAACTCGCACTAGACGAACTGTGGCGACGGCTGCGGCCTATTGTGCCCGTGTAATGGTAACACAGTGGTACTCTCGCTCGCGTAATTCACATAGAAAGCAAGTGTGAAGCGCGAGAGCTGACAGAGGCTCGCGACTCCGACTGCACAAAGAGCTGAAAAATTTGCCAGCTCAGCTCGGCTCGCGAATCAGCTGGCCTGAAATAAACAAGCGGACATGGTGGCCGCTCAAAATATCTGTTGCGCTTGCAGAGGGCTCCCAAATAATAGCTCAACTAGTAAACAGATCAAATTAGATCAAGTTGGCCACTTGCTTTGCTAGCAGCAACCCACCCACCTGGCCAGCCAATATTATTGTTGGCCTCCGGCTACTACTGGCTCTGTAATGATGATGGTCCCCGAGCTAACAGTAGAGGAGTTGCAATTATTAGCGGAAATCCGCGAACGAAAGGCTGAAATACAATCGGAGATACAGAATTTGAAGAGCGAGATTGCAAGTGTTCAAGCAGACCTAAAGAGATTAGAATTATCATCAACAGCAACAAATCATGATTTCGACCTCACTAAAACAGATTGCAAATCCAAACAATATGCTATTGGCCAGAAGCGTTTTAATATGGACCCAAAGAAAGGGATTGAATATTTAATTGAACATGACATACTAGAGAATACCCCCGAATCAATAGCTAAGTTTTTATTTGACGGCGATGGTCTCAACAAAACAGCAATTGGAAACTATCTAGGCGAACGCAATGAATTCAATATGAAAGTTCTAGATAATTTTGTAAATTTGCATAATTTTTCAGACTTAATCCTTGTCCAAGCGCTGAGACAATTTTTATGGTCGTTCCGATTGCCAGGCGAAGCCCAAAAGATTGATCGAATGATGGAGAAATTCGCCATCAGGTATTGCCAAGAGAACCCGGGCGTCTTTGAAGACACAGACACTTGTTTTGTATTATCATTTGCCATTATTATGTTAAACACATCTTTACACAATCCATCAGTTAGGGAGAAGCCAACAATAGAAAAATTTATTGCCCTGAATAGGAGTATAAACAATGGTAAGGATTTACCAAGAGAGCTATTAGAATCTTTATATGAATCAATTAAACAAGAGCCCTTTAAAATTCCTGAGGAGCATGGAAACGATCTTATGTTAACCTTCTTTAATCCAGATAGAGAAGGTTGGTTATGGAAACAGGGAAGCCGGTACAAGGGATGGAAACGAAGATGGTTCATATTGAATGACAAATGTTTATATTATTTTGAGTTTACCACCGACAAGGAACCTCGGGGTATAATACCACTGGAGAATGTTCTAGTCCGCGAACTACCCGATAATAAGTCATCCAAACCAAATACATTTGAACTTTACTCAAAATTAGGTCCAGGCGAGGTGATCAAAGCTTGCAAGACTGACTCTGATGGCAAAGTCAACGAGGGTAGGCATACGTATTACAGGATGGCAGCCTCATCCAAGGAGGAAAGGGACCAATGGGTAAACAGTATACGACAATCGATAAGTGTAAATCCCTTTTACGATATGGTTGCAGCTCGCAAGAAGAAGGCACAACTTCTGTGAGGTTGAGCGATGCGAGTTTGTATAAATAACAAATCGATGACCAAAATATTGGTTTTAGTTTTCTGCACCAATCGTTACGCTCCCTTTACAATAATTGATATCTATTCTAAAACATCTATTCGAAAACAATCCTCTTGGATGATCGGCCTTCAGTCAGATCAACTCCTGCCTCTTCTCGCTCCCGAATTTCCCTTTTTGTTATCAACTTTTCGTTGTATTTCTTGAGTAACTGCTCGCGTTTCACCATTGTTCTTCTCACTGAGGGTTCCATCGGCTTTGGCCTATCTTGGTGCACTCCGTCTATAATTCGGGAGTTGAGCATGTGAAAGTGGAATTCATTTGGATTTCTCTCCAGAGCCTTGTTCTTCAACTTCTTGATTCTTTCGGCCTTCTGGTGATGATCTAAGGCACGTTTCTTGTAATCCTGCTTCTTCTCCAAATATCCCATCTTTCTTCTATGCTCTGGCTGCCGGCGCTCGCGATGCAAGCGCTGGGCCATCTTGTGGGCCTTGTTAAAGCCCATGGTTGAATAATAATTGGTTCAGGTTTGGATTAGGTTCAGAAATATAGTTTATCTAATAAGTTGTTTTAGATGTAACTTCTGGCGGGAGGCGATTTATGAACATTGTTTACGTTTTCCGGCCAAACCGAAAAACGTGCACATAACTTTAGTGACTAAACGCGCTGGCCAGAATCATGCGCATATTTTGTACGATCTAAGATCGTACACGCATCCAAGGCTGCCGTTGCCTACGACGCGGCAGCCGCAGTGACAATCTTCAACTCTCCGCTTGCTGCTATTGCCACTGACACCTGCTGATGTTTCTAACTCATTGAGTTAGCCCTTCGTTGTGGCGATTGTCTCCTTTGTGATTGTTAGCAAGATCATCTGGATGCGATATCTTGCGAGTCGCACTTGTCTACCAATTGGTGAGTATTTATCATTGGCAACAATGGCCAGCTTGTTATCGCACTCTCCAGCCCGCGCTTTAGTGTTTTGGCCCATTGTTGTCACCAGCAACAAGAGACATAAAAGACTTCTGACCTTTAACCATTATTATTGTTATTGTTATTATTGAACGAACTACATCAATCCAATATTTCACCTCAACTACTGTTACCATCCTTTCACCTGCGACATCATGACAATAGCTATTCAGCTTGGCCGCCTCAGTTGGCTAACGAGTTCGAAAGCCTCACTAACAAGTGCCAGTTTCCATAGGCCAATCTATGGGAATACTCTCGCTAGGTTGCTCTTTTCGCATTCACCAATTTGCATGAACAGCAAGTCATATTACGATACTAAGCCGAGAACAACCACCAAAGCAAAGCTACGAGTTGGTAGACATGTCCAAGAAGCACTAGCTAATGGCGAGCCTATTGTTGCTCTTGAGAGTACAGTTATCACTCACGGACTTCCCGAACCTGAGAACTTGAGATTAGCGTTGAGTCTAGAGGAGGTAATTGCCAATATGCCAGGAGGTAGAGGAGTTGGTGGTAGTGACGTTGCAACAAAAGTGACTCCTGCAACAATAGGCATCATCAAGGGCCAGCTAGTTATTGGCTTGAGTCGGGGGGAAATTGAGTTTCTTGCTAAAGTGGAAGAGTCGAGACCAATCAAAGCATCTAGGCGAGATATTCCAATAGCTATGGCCTTAGGATTGTCTGCTGGAACGACCGTGGCCGCTACCATGGCCATTGCGTGCAGTCTTGTGTGGCCCATGAACATGGAATTTACTTTGAACCAGACAGTTGGTGCCTCTGGCGAAAGTGGCGGCGGCGGTAGCAACCTGTACGGTGTTGTCAAAGGCGGAATTCAGACCGGAAAAAGCTGGCAGCCCATCAGGATTTTTGCAACTGGCGGCACAGGCGGCGTCCATATTGGCGCCGAGACTTCGATGGACATCTCGGCGGACTTGTTCGAGTTTTCCCGCTCGCCAGTGTGCGTGGTATCCTCTGGGTTCAAGTCGTTTCTGGACACTAGAAAGAGTTTAGAAGTCCTCGAGACTTACGGTTGCACTGTCATGAGTTTGTCAAGTTCGTGGCCAGCAGATGACGAGGCGGACCACAACAACAGTGAGTCGTTGTCGTCCTCTCAAGCCCACCAAAGCGGTCAGCAATCTCGCCGTTCAACTGACCAAATTGAGGGGAATAGTCATGAAAATTTGGAAAGATCGCCTCTCTTTCCCGGCTTCTTCTTTGAATCTGATTGGCAAGGTACCAAGAGTCCGCGAGTTGTGGACAGAATCCACGAGGTTGCCTCAATTTTGTACCACAACTTTGAGGGTCCACTAAATGCGGTGTCCAATTTCAATGGGCAAAGAACTAGTGGCGCCCTATTGGCGGTTCCAATACCAAGAGAGTTTGCGCTTAATTTACTAGAAGATCCCAAATTAGCTGCCGCAATGGAGGGTATAAGTCAGATTGACAGGCGCACAGATTTGGAGGGAAAGGAGAAGACGCCACTCATATTGGCCGAGTTGAATCGAGCCACTGGGGGCAAGACCATGGCTTCTAATATTGGGCTGCTAAAAAATAATGCCCGAATTGGCGCCAGATTGGCGCTTAGCTATGCCAATTTGCAGACAGGTAGAGTTAATTTTGTGTCACCAGGTGAGTAGTATAACCTATTGGATTAGACTAGAGGGTATAATAGTTGGAAGTTTATTTGGTCTTCTTGGGAGGCGACCGTCTGTTCCAAGTTTGTTTTGACTTCTTCTTCTTCTCATTCTCATTCTCTTAGTTCCGTTTGGTTTGGTTGACGTTAGAAAGACAACGATTATATATTGGATCTCTTGGTATTATTGAAGTCGCGCTACTAGAACCAAATCGTTTACTTGGCGGATTCGTGCATTGTCGCCACCACACTAGCAGCAATGGAGGGACCAAGCTAGCAAAGAAGGCTCACGGTTCCGTTTCCGCCTGCAACTTGAGCTCAAACTTATATTGAAATTCTGTGGAAGACTCCGGGCAACTTATCTACTGCAGAATTCCTTTATGAAAGAGACTAACTCTCTTCCTTCTTTCATTTCCATGTACTGGTTTTATTCTGAATCTCCAAAGAGGGAGCTCAGAGCCGAGCAACCGGAAAGGAAGGCACAGTCAGTGGCAGCACCTCAGAGTGCCAAGTTTCCCCGCAAGCTAGCGCCAGCCTCAGCGCTTGCGGTCCACCCGTCGTGGTTGGCTGCACAATGATTGATATGCACGTTAGCACCAGAATAGATGATCGATTCAAGGTGAGTAGTATTAATCTTAACCGCTTTTGCCCCCGGGTTTCAACCTTCTTCTCTTAGTCGTCTGCCTCTTTCTTTCTATCTATCTCTTTCTTCGCTTAGTTTACACCGCCAACAAACCTCAACTCCGGCGCGACCAGTACGGCAGTGTGCGAAAACCGTGCGAAAGAGCGAGAGAAAGAGAGGAAAATTTGCTGATCACACTTTGACTGATAACGTTTTGCTTGGTCGGTCTTGGTGGCAGCTCACTTGTCGCTTGAATCTCTTTTTCCTGTCTATCTTTGGCAAGTAAAGTCTATTAAGTATCCCTGCCTATCACTTTGGGTTGGAGGAAGTCGGCGCCGTTGGCTGGACCGTGACAGAAGGTCTCGCGGTGCCCATTGGCTGCTATAGAAGCCAATGGGCGTGACCTACGGCGTCCAAAACTTGAGTCAAACTTTGCCAAGGTACCCTCTAGTGAATTGAGCGCCGCGACTCCGTTAGTAACGCGGGCGACAAATCCAACGAAAAGTTGCCCGCCGATTGGGCGCCGCCGGACGACTGTCTCTTGAAAGGGTAAACCAGCGATAGGAGCTGGTGACTGGAGCCCGCCGAGGGCGACCTGTTTCCGCAGCCAGAGTTCGCAATATTCTGCAACTGTGGCCGCTGCTGCGGCTGACCTGTCCCTGTCGTTGCCTTGGGCGTCGTGGCGCCCACTTCGGCCACTTGATGTTGCTGATGGCCAGCATGCTGCGGCGGCATTGCTTGGCCCTGATGCTGGGAGTCACCCGAACTCTGGTGCGCGATTACCGAGGGCCGGCGACTGTTGTTGGTGCTGGCGCTGCTGCCCGTCGCATTGTTGTTTTTCTGGAAATTGTGATTCTGGTTGTTGGTGTTGCTGTTGATCTGGTGGTCGCCGAGGAAGTTTCTCAAGTTTCCGGTGTTAGTAATGCTACTGCTTCTTAGATGGTTGCTTGTCGTCTGCTGGTTGCTGCTACTGCTGCTGCTATACGCTTGCTGGGCGGATCTATCTCGCGCGCTCGAGACTGAGGCTGAGGCAGCGCCGGAAGTGCTTAAATGCTGCTGCTGCTGAGGCTGAAAGAGTTGCTGGCTGTAGAGCGAGTGGACAGTGTGAGCCGAGTGGCGATGCTGAGCGAGACTGTGGAAATTTGGACCTATGCCGCACATACTACTTGCAATCTGGCCTCTTTTGCCTAGAAGCCCGTAGCTTCCGGTTCCCGCGGCGGCGGCTGCGGCGTTTGTGTTTGTAGCGCCGTCGCCGCCAAAGGTGAACTGTGGCGAGTAG
This sequence comes from Aculops lycopersici, assembly GCA_015350385.1. NCBI lineage: Eukaryota > Metazoa > Arthropoda > Arachnida > Trombidiformes > Eriophyidae > Aculops > Aculops lycopersici. Next base: position 2,270,433 of record WNKI01000001.1, on the reverse strand, counting down.
ATGGGATTTGCAACGTAGGTCCCGCGGCGGGACATCAAGTGGTGGGCGGCTGCGGCCGCGGCGGCAGCTGCCGCGGGACACACCGAAATGGCGGTGTGCCGGCGCGAAATGGTGGGAAAGAGATCGGATCTAAGCGAGAGCGCCTGCTTTTGGGCGCCCAATAGGGACGAGGCGGCGGCGTGCAAGTGGGCGGTGCTGGCCGACGAACTTCGGGTGCACATGGAGGGCGTTAGCATGGTGGACATGGCCGAGGCGACCGCCTTCATAGAGGCCGCCCGGTCGGCGCTGGACAGGCTGCCCTTCGTAAAGCCAAGTTGGCTGCCGCCCTGGTTTGAGGAGGCGCCACTAACGGCGGCCGCCGTGGCTGCGGCAACCACAGCCTCAGAGAAGGAGCCACCAAGTCGGTGGGGCGGAAGCGAGGGCAGCACACCAACTCCCGAACTGCTGCCACCTGTAGGAGCAATCATACCACTTGCTGCGGCGGTTGGACTTGGAATTGCAGCAGCAACGCCAGTTGGCGTCAATTCAGCAGCCTGGGCACAAACCGAGTGTCGCGGCAGGTAAGCTTCAAGATCGTGCAGAGCATTGTATTCGGTGGCCATACCTTTTAAAACGCGAATCTTGTGTATCATCTCGCGTATCTCTAATCGAAGTAAAACCAAAGAGCAAATCTTGAGCGTCGTCAAAACGCACAAACCCGTTACAAACAAAATGTTCCACGAGGAATCGAGCCAACTCTTGATGTACAGATGACACCCTTGCGTGTATATGGTTGCCTGATCGAAATAAGACCGCGGAGAGCAACCGAGTTCCCGTTCCGATTTGATAATCTCATACAGTTTGCCCAACAACCGCATTCGTCTCCTATCTCTAGAGCTCGATTCCTGGTTATCAGGGTTGTTGTTGTTGTTGGTATTGTTGTCGTCCATGTTAGCCGATCTCCTAGGCCGTTGCTCAATTCCATTGCGCTCACCTGGCTCCTTGATCACAGGTAAAGTCGGCGGGTCGACTAAATTTGATTCACTCGAGTCTAACGACAATCTTTCACTATTTTCGTTCGTTGCCATTAACCTCTCGACACCTCGACAACATGAACTGGTCTTCGGGGAGCTCGCGATGAGGTTAGAATCAACATCCGGTTTTTGGACCGGGCCCGCGGTTTCCTCGGAACTGTCGGCAAGCTGAGCTGTGGTCCCGTTTGTTAGGAGGTAGCTTTCCATTAGCTTATACTGGTCAAAATTCAGCTCCAGCTCATTGGGCCAGCGGAATTTACTCTCGCTAAACTCGTCGTCTCTATCACCACCATCACCGTCGTCGCTCCCCTGCCTCGTTATCAGCTTCTCCTCCTTCTCGTTGGCACTCGAGCTCTCGTTTATATCTGGCGACGTGTTCACGAACAGGAGGCGTCTCAATGCGGCCAGTTTCGCCCAATCACTCGCCAGCTGGTCGGCCGTTTGTAGTGGTAGTGTTGGTGGTGATCCAATTTCATTGTGCCCCGGTGGCTTGTCAAGGCTCACAGAACTTCCGCTCTTCGCATTCTTCCCATTGATTGAACTTGAACTAGAGACTAACTCAACCAGACGCGACAAGACGCGTTGCTTGTTGTCCACCATCGACTCCACAACCCAGCGTCGCAATCTCGAGCTCGCTCCATTTGCCTCCACAGTCTCATCAATCTCGTCCGTCGCAATCGCCGGTTCCGCCCCCTCGCTTGAACCCGACTTATCCGATCCCGAGTTCGAATTTGAACCACTGGACTGAACCATGTCCCGCAACCAGAGATTGTAGTTGTCCTGTTTGGCCAACAACCTGCGCTTCCCCTTGCTCAACCAGGCGAACTCGTCGTGTTCCTCCGCCTTGAAGGCATGCGATAAGGTTGCCGCCTTTAGTTTTGGATCGTACAGTCCGCCGGCGGATAAATTATCATCCGTCGAGATTGCATCTCTTAGCTGCTGTTCGGGAATTGATTCGTCTCCACTCGAGGACTTGGCAAAGTCTCTTATGATGTTGTTGTTGTCGTCATCATCATTGGTGTCGCTTGCACTCGTCATAATCGGACTCATTGGATTGTCGGCCTCTAGAACTTGCCTATGAGGATTGCTGAACTCGGGCTCGCCGCTATCCTCTTGGTCGGTGGTGGACGTCGTCACTTGCGACGAGAGTATATTGGGCGCCGGTTGATTAGCTGGCCAGCTATATCCAGACCCTTGTTGCTGCTGGTGCCGCTGATCAATCAATTGGTTTGCCGGCAAGCTACTGCCGCTCGATTTATCTCTAGCTGCAGTCTTTCTATCTGTGCTCGTCTTTCTCGACGATGTCTTTCGGCGACCGCTTTTGTTTTGATTGCCACTTCCGGTAGCAAAAGTCGACGAGCCAGACTTGGTCACTGCAGATGGAAAATTGGATTTGTGACTGCGCCGACAACAACTGGCCGGCACGAGAGGCACTTGGCGTAAGAGCTCGTCGAACTCATTCCGCTCACTGGAGCTCAAGTTTAGTCTCATCTCCAATCCACTCAATTGCAATCGGCGCCAACTGCTGCGCTCATAGTCAATGGCATCGGTGATGCCGCAGCACTGCGATTCGGCTTGGATTTTATCAATTATATCCTGTATATTTATATATACATATAAGTATTATTATTTTTGTTTGTAGCGAAGTGTTGTCAGTTAATTTTGGTTTCGAGCAAATCGTACACTTTCGTACGATCTGGAGTTGCAGTAAGTAAGAATGGGACAGGTGAGAGTGAAACTTACAGTCAAAATCTTATCCAGTTTGTAGCTAAACTCGCTAGCGACTGATTGCACGTGGTGCGGTGATTGTTGGTGATTATTTTGATTGAATTTCTTGCTCTTATTTTGATGAACACTAGAATTGGTCGCGTTCGATGAAGGCATCGACAGATGGGCGGCATCATTTGTTTGCTGGTCAATGAATGACTCCTCGGGTGGCAATATGGTCGCCAGGTGGCCATAGTCATAGGTAAGTCGCGTGGTTAGATGATGGCGCAGTGATTTGGTGATGAAGTCATACCGATTCAACCAATACATTAAAAAGAGGACATCAACGAAAGTCAATGCCAGTATTAAATACCAAAAAGTTTGTATCAATCTCTCCTTCATACGGATGGCACCCAAACATCCAATTGCCTGCAAGATGCCGGCCTGAATAGCGATCACAATGTAAGCCAACACCAAGCTGGGCTCTGAATAACTAACACCAATATCATGATAAAAATCTCTGTGCCTCTGATTTCGACTCGACGACTTCCGGTTGCCGCCAAACAACAGATCTTCATCGTAATCGTTGTTGTCGTTAATGTTAAAATTAAAATTGTTCTCACTACCTAATGCAGGGTTTTCGTCACCTTGATTGTGATTTTGATTATCCGCTGATTCACCTGCCGATTGGCCAACTGATTGCCGGAAGTCGCTAGTCGATGACAACGACAACTCCGAAGACGAGCTAGTAACCAGCAATTTGATTCGAAAATCTGAGGTTACATAAAGGGCGGCTAGGAGAAAAATAAGTGTGCCTATGAATATGGTGACATTTGCACAATAGATCCATAATCTATAGTAGCGCATAGCTTTCCTCAAGAACATTGATGAGGGATTCAATTTATAGCTTGTCTTTTGCGTAACCACCTGCTCGGTGGTTGGGGGCGTTAAGTTTGAACCGAAGCCCTTGATTTTGAAGGAATCGACGGGATCGTCTTCTTGATTTTCTGCGCGCTCTTGATTCTCTTTGTAATCTTGCAACGATGAGGACAACGACGACGATGGAGATTTTGCACCGGAGTCCAAGGAGTTTTGCTTTCCCCCTCTGAACTTCAAGTTTCCCGCTTCCTCCTCTTGGTGAAGCTCTTGACCGTCGGTCGACACTTGTGTGATTTCAATCTTAGTCTCGCCTCCTCTTCCGCCCTCGCCTTTCCCCTTCTTTTGTTTAACTTGGTTTCTTGTTTTGTTTTGTCCAGCCGAATTCTCTCTTCTATTTCTTTTGGCACTTGATTCTCTTTTCCTCTCGTCGGTTGCATTTGTTGCTGCTGTTGCTGTTGAGTTATTTCTATCTTTGTCTGCCCCAGTGTCTCTTTCTAACTCTTGATTTGATTGACTAGTGGTATCACTCTCTCTTTTTGCTCCCTCTTTCGGCGAACTCCTCACATCCGAGCCACAAGCGCAACTGACCTGCAGAATCCGCTGAGCACCTGAACAGAAATTTGACACTAAATAATGCGTATAACTTTTCTCCGTTGCGGTGGCCGTTGTGTCGTCGCAACTTCTGCTGCTCTTTTCGCCAGCTCCACTCCTCAGCTTTGTTCGCTTCAGTGGCGATTGCTTGTCGTCAATGTAAATACCAGGTATCACTCGCTTATTGGCTCCCGAGGCCGACGCTGACGGAGACGACTTGCCTCTACTCTCGCCCTTCAAGCCAACCAACGACCACGACGACGACGAGTTTGCGCCCTGATCTCTTCCGCCTCCACTTCCGGCCACCTGATCTGTCTGCTGATGTTGGCCCGTGGCCGCCGCTGAAGCTGAACTTCCCGTTCCCGTTATGTGAAACTTGTTCAAGATGCTATTAGTCAGCGAGCTACCTGGCGTTGAGTGACAGAATATGGAATTGGATCTAATTTTTCCGTTTATATAGATGGCAAGTTGCTTTGGGTTTGGTTGCAAATGTAGTTGGTTTGTTTGATTTGCTTGCTGTTGATTTTGTTGCGCTTGCTTCTCTATCAAAAGATTAGTTGACGGCGACTGAGACAAACCAATTGCTTGGCTCGACGATTTAATCAGCTGATTCGACGATCTACCTGAAGACGAATCGCGATTCTGACTTGCAACTCGAGAGTTGGAAGTTTGTTGTTGTTGCTGCCGCTGCTGCTGCTGTTGCTGCAAATTGGAGTTTCTATTGATTCGTTGCGACGCTATGCGTCTCAATTGATCCTCCTGATTCTTGCGCCTCTCGTTGGTGGTATCCTGTTCACTTTGTTGATTGTTGCCACCACCCACCTGTCGTCTGGAGTTTGAGTTTGAGTTTGAACTCGAAGGGGCAGTTTGCTGCAATGGAACTGGAACACAAGGAGCAACGTAACTTCCGCTTACAGCTGAATTCGTCGCTTGCTCCGCAAAGTTTGACGAGTGTAAATTCTGACTTCCGTTTCCGGACTCAATGCCGTTGGCGCTAATTAGTGTTGCCGTCGACTGACGTTTGATCAACTCGGCAGGTGAGTTAACTTGCTGCTCGTTAAGTAGCGAGCAGCTGGCGATTGATTCGCGTGGCGCACTTGTCAGCGTTACCTTGATTCTGTGACTCTGGTCGCTAGCTGAATTGTTTGTTGTGATTGGTTTACTGTAGTTTCAGTCGGAATTTTAGTTGATGAGAGTATGAAAATTGGAATATTTTGGTCAATATATTGAGCAAAGAGAGTTGAAGTTTGGAGTTGAAGTTTAACTTTTAGTTTGTTTTTTAACGGGACATTCGAATCGGAGAGGAGTGGTGATTGGTGCAAGTTGGATCTGTCGTCTGCCAAACACTAAACTCTGCCACTCTTTTGCGACTGCTCAAGTGGATTCATCTGCTTGGAAGCCGATAAAAATTGCTACAACTATCGCATAGCATTATTCACGCCAACCAAAGTCGCCACTTTATTTTACTGGATTCCAACTCTCGCTCTGCCCTTCTGACCGAAAATAAATCAACTAACATGCAACACACGAGCCACACACTTTCTATCGCCACGATGAGCTATTTTGCCAGCAGCAACAACAGCAACAACAACAACAACAACAACCACTACTGCTGCCTCTACTCCAGCCACCAGTTAATGTTCCAAGTTTATCCCGATTGCGGTCTCTCTCCCTTTCTGTCTAACATTTCCATCCCTTTACTTGGCGGCCACTCAATTATAATGGCCATTCCTTCCCCTCCCTCTTTTTTCTCACTCACTCTCCGTCCCTCTGGCGACCTTCCGGTTTCCGACCAACTCGCAAACTCCCCCTCAACTCCCCCAACTGTTAAGCGCTAACAAGAGTTCACCAAACTCTATGTATACCAAGAGAAACTTGCAAACTTGACCATAGAGAGCAAAATAACGGTTTTCGTGCCAAATTTGGGGGCCCCGAGAAAGGGGGGAGACTCGTCGCCAGCGAAAACAAAATTTCCACCACTCAACTCGCCGCACCAAACCAACTTTGAGAACGTTAGTCGCAGAGTTGATATAACGTTTGAGAGTATTGTGTGTGGCTTGCTCTAGACGGATCAGCTCACCAGAGACTAGGTTCTAGCTGGACAACAACAACCGGTGGCCGCCATGGTGGTGGGTATTACGTAACAGGGAATTCGGTTACGTTGCAATTGTGTTTGTGTGTGCCGTTACACTATTAACTCACTCGGCGCTTATTGTTGGTGACGCGGTGGCAACAGCGACGGCGTCGCCAGTTTGTCGGTTAGCTTGCCAATCCAAATAACACAGTTGAAGTTTGAGTTTGGGAGAAAAGTCACAAATACCCTCCATCTCTCTCTCGCTTGCTGCGCTCTTGTGGCGTACGGAAGCGTAAAGCGCGCGCCTGTCACAAAATCATACATCCAGTTGGAAGACCAACCGAATGACTGGCCGCCAGGCGATAAGCGACCAAGTTGCCTGAATACCACAAGCAGCCGTCAGCTGAAATAACACGAGTTGATATTGTGGCCTGCTAAACTAACCGCCAATGCTTCATTCATCTACAGCTCCTCGCTGCCATAAGCTGCGAGGAAACTACCCACCAGCTAACTTGTAAGATTTAGTTTGTTGGTTGGTGGGTGTCATTAGTATGCGCGCTGCAAACACACTTCTTGAATGCAAGCCGCAAACAGCGCTCATGGTGCAACATTTGGAGCGCCTAGCGACGCGCGGCGCTATGCGCCGTCCGCTTAACACACTCGCATGCACACACAAGTCGTAGTCGAAATGTTTGTTAAGTCCAGCTTCTAGCTAGACTGACTGCAGAAAATTGGTGTCGCCACTCAACTGAAGAATGTTTTCATTCTGGACTACGACAAAGTTTCTGTCTATCTGATGATGCTGCTGCTACTGCTACTGCTTTCGTCTTCCGAACTCTAAAGTCTAAAGTCTAGAACCTAGAACCTAGAATCTACCTGCCTCAAATTTTCCAACTCCACTAACTTTTCGGATGCTGCTGCTGGGCTGCTGCTACTACTTTGTTGTTGCTGCGCCTGGTGCTGTTGTCTTGAAAGAACTAAATTTAGACTCAACGCGCCGCCAATTGACTGCTGGTGCTGGTCTTGGTGCTGACTATCTATTTGCGTGCCTTCGAATGACGACGATCCTGCTGCTGCTGGATTTGGATCACTGTTGTTGCTATTATTTGTGCTGTAGCTACGGGAGTCTCGTGAAGGTTGGTGTTGCTGGTGGAGATTGCTATCATTATTATTTCTGCTATAATTACTGTTATGCTGTCGACTTCCGCCGCCTACCTCTTGAGTCGCTGCTTGACTTGTTGTCTGATCAATTGATGGACGCAAACTAATTGGACCGACGACTTTTGGCTCTTCTTTTTCCACTTCCGGATTACCTGCCTGCATCGCGTTTTCAGTGCCCTTGTGCAGTTAGCTTTAACGCTGCTGTTGCTTCTGTCTCCACGGAGAAGCTTACCAAATTAGAATTATAACAAATTACTTCGTTTACTTCTCTCTTGTTGCTCGCATTTGATCCTCGTTGATCTTGGTACCTTTCCTAACGTTCTTTTTGCGGCTGACTGTTTGTATGTTGGCCGATCGAATTGGAAATTTTGGTTAGAATATGAGTAAGAATCTAAATTTGATTCGAGTTTTCTCTTTCTGGCAAAAGTTGAAGGATCGAACAATGAAAAGGAGTGATTGAGAATAGAGAAATTGGGTGGGCTAATTGATGAATTGCGCTTCTCTAGCTCGATTTTTTTGCCAGTTAGCTTCAGCCAACAAGCAAAGCGAGCCGACCTCTTTGCCGGACCAAGCACGACGACGTGCCAAGAATTCGGGTTGCCATTGTTGTAGGTTGTATTTCTACAAGCATTAAAAAGCCTCAACTGAAAGGCTCCTTTGTTGTCCATCTCGCCAACAAAACCGGAAGCGATAAGCTGGCCAGTAGCGAGAGAGTAAACAAACGGGAGAAAACTGAAGTGGGCGACAAATGCCACGAAACTCGCGCGAGGTTCGGTCCGGTTTAAATGGAATGGTTCCAATGTCCATTCAATTTTTCCCCATTGCCTCTAACTTGGAGAGGCCAACACCAGCAAGCGAGTGAGTGGTTGGCAGAAAATAACCACAGAAATAACACGAGGCTCGAGATGGGGATTCAATCGCATCTGAGCAAATAGCGTTCATCGTGCCAATCCCATCAATTTCCTGAACGCCGCCGCCAGTTGGCAAACTGCGACATTCAGAGAAAGAGGGGAAATTCTTGCAGCAAGAAACTTTGTTAGTTTATCACAATCTCGCCAGTTGTTTGTCTTCTCGATTGAGACTCGTGGACGTTTGCGTAGATACGTTGCAAGCAGTTGGAAAAACTTGACTTCAGATAATAAAGGGGAATTACTCTGGCGAAACTTTGAGACTTGCTTCGAGAAAACTCATGCCGGAAGTTGAGTCACGTCAAGTTGCTCTCGTCGGCTTAAGGGGCGGAAGTTGGCTGCATTCGTTCGGTCGCTTGGTGCTCTCGGTGCGACAATTCCCTCTTCTGCTCTGGTAAAATACCAAACTAAATTTTGCTAGAGAGACAGTTCAACTTACCATAAAGGCGGGAAAAGGGAGACGCCAACTAAAGACAAAGGAACGAGGGGTTTAGGGGCGGAGGCGACAAACTGAAGAGTGGCACTGGAATTTGCATAGATTCTACTTGATCAGCAAATTGGAGACTCGCAGCGCGACTTGGTGCGCCCGAGATCAAGAGGATGAAATAGAGGGGAAATAGAGGCTTGTGGGTGGAGGCTGTCTATTAATGATGTTATCGTCGTGGTTGTCGACGTCGTTTTTGTCGTCGTCACTGGCAAGCTGGCTTATTTTTGGGGGCCGCTTTGGTTCAGATAGTTAGTCCGAAGGTCGCGAGCTGCGAGCGAGGGGTTCTTGCATGCAAATTGGCGCCAGCGGCCATAGAATCCGTCAAGTGGGACCAACAACCAGAGTCAAAGTGCTCAAACTAGCTAGGCGGCCGCTTATTACGCATGCAAATTTGCACGCTACTTGTAAGGCGACTGAAAACACTAAAGCCTCGCGA
>WNKI01000001.1:2172513-2248957 GCA_015350385.1 Aculops lycopersici | reverse complement strand
AGAGAGAGAGAGATCGCTTTTACTTTGCAAAATTTCCTATATCAATAGTTGACAACTAACGGAGTAAACCAAACCTAACACCGAAACAATTTTCTCACAAACACCAATACCAATCAACCAAACGATTCCGGCTAACGAAAATGTATTGACTCGATTGGCTCAACACAACAACTACAGGCAAACCCGCACTTTTCAGGTATCACCTTCGATGGTGAGCCACACCTAACTTTAGGTGGAGTTGGTAGAAATTTAGCCACGGCAATCGAATACCTCGGCCACAAACCCATATTTATAACCTCCTTGGCTCGTGATAATTTGGGCTCTTTTGCGCTTGGCGAAATGGAAAAGTCGGGACTTAAAGCGAGCGATGATACAGTCGAGGGGTTGGAAACCACGGCAATTCCAGCTGGCAGGCTGCGGGTTAATTGGATTGGAGGTGATAGTTGTGGTAGCTCGGGCAATGGGGAGAGAAAGGCTAGCTCCTGTTTTGCTTTGGTCTTGCTAGATTCAATTACTGGCCAATGCGAGTATGTGATAGCCAATATGGACGCAAGACGTGACATAGATACGAAGGCAATTGAGTTTAGTGCTAAACAAATACGAGAGGCTCCATTGGTTGTTATGGATGCAAATTTGACGGTGGATACCATGCAGTATCTCATAGAGTTTTGCCATCAAGCCCGGGTGCCCATTTTCCTGGAACCAACCGATGTTGCCACCTTGGGCCGTCTAGTGGAGTGTCTGAAGAAATTCGTTAGCAGGATACATACAAAACAAAATGATTGTCTCGATGCACTTATGTGTCTCAGTCCAAATGTCATTGAACTATTGGAGATTGCTAGACTGTTTACGAGCAACAACGATATCCCTCAACGAAAGAGGATAGAGAGCATGATAGAAAAGTATGGTTCGTTGAATGTGGAGCAAATTGAAGAGATAGCTCTAGAGGTGATGCAAAAACATTTGCCACAACTCACTTGCCTGTTGGTTACTTTGGACAAGCGAGGAGTTTTGGTCATGATGAGATCACCGGACGGTCAAGCCTCACTAGACTCCATCAAGTTGCTGGCTCACAAGCGCCAGCTACTACATTCCAAATCTCATTCTAGATTACAAACCAACGATAACATTGTTGTCCAGTATGTGGCCACTCCAAAGCCAATCGAAAAGCCAGTCTCGGCCTCAGGTGCAGGCGACTCGTTTGCAGCTGGATTCATTAGTGGACTAATTAGGGATATGACAGTGGGAGAATGTTTACAGTTAGCGTTTGATGCGTCGCAAACAGCCCTTCAGGATAGGGATACAATATCTAGAGACCTAAAGCGATTGGCAGCTTCTATTAAGGACTCTGACGATAGGAAATGATACAGAGAGGATGGCAGTGAGACGTAAAATTAAACCCACATTCTAATTAGAATTACACATTTACTCCATCCCTGGTACCATGTAGAAAACTACAGCTCTTGGCAAGTCAAAAAAGGTGCACGTTGTGAGGCGAGCGAGCGAGCAAAGAGATGCACCAGCAAAGGCAAAGAATAAATCGAAAAACAACAACAACAACCTTCACTCAAAACTATGGCGCCTGCACAATTGGACTTGCTCATTTTAGACTTTAATCTTTAGTGCTTCAACTTGATAAATAGTAATATTATCAAGACATTGAAAATTTATCTTATTTCACAGAGACAATAAGCAAATATTACAGAAAATGTCCATTTGTAGGGCAATGACGGTGGTGCCTAAGCGTGCCATGGCATCGCAGGTATCAACCCAGAAGACAAATACCTCCGTTATGGATCCCATACCACCACGAATGGATTATGCACTAGCCAAAATCGACGACTTATTTAATTGGGCAAGAAGGACAAGTCTGTGGCCCCTAACCTTTGGATTGGCTTGTTGTGCTGTGGAAATGATGCACATTGCAGCCCCCAGGTATGACATGGACAGATTTGGTGTCGTATTTAGAGCTGCACCAAAGCAAGCGGATTGTGTTATTGTAGCCGGAACAGTCACCAACAAAATGGCTCCGGCCTTGAGACGAGTCTACGATCAAATGCTCCACCCAAAGTGGGTTATATCCATGGGCAGTTGCGCCAATGGTGGCGGATATTATCATTATAGTTATTCAGTAGTGAGAGGTTGCGACCGTGTTATACCCGTAGACGTCTACGTACCAGGATGCCCACCAACAGCAGAGGCTCTAATGTATGGAATTTTACAGCTTCAAAAGAAAATCAATCGTTATAACATGGCTCAAATGTGGTATAGAAAGTAGGCCATGAAGCCCACATTAAAGGCGTAGCTAAACCTATCGCAATCGTTGACCTCAAACAAACGGTGTACCTGTGGACACTAATCATTGTTGTTATGATTTATATTAAGTAAGTTTATTCTAAACTACATCTATTTGGCAATGAATTGCAGTTGTCCAATTTTAATGTGATCTTGATGTGAGAAAACGAAAGCTAAAGCTTCTCTTTCGCTCCTCTTTTGATCGAGCTCTCAAGACACTAAAGCTCCGTTACGCAAATTGGCTTCACCAAACTACCCTGAGAGTTGTGTTTAGCATGATGCGATTGTTGTTGGGAGGTCCCGGTTGTTGGTGGTTGCGGCGGCTTATTAAGCATTTGACTTGAAACTGATCTAGACGCCTTGTGGTAAGGGGCGTTCGAGGTGAAGGTGGCGCCGGGTGTTGCTATGGCGGTGGCGGCGGAAGATTGCAACGGAGGCGGTGGTGGTGGTGGCATGCTCATCTTGTTGATCTGACTTCTCGGTTGGATTTGTGGTGGTAGAGGTGGCAGTGATGAGGGTTGCGATGGTTGGTTGATGGTTTGATGATTGGGTGCTGTCACAGGTATTGGAACAACAACACTCGGTTCAAAGGTTTGAAGATCATTTGACGAGTGCACAATAGGGCGCCGACTTTGGGCAACTCCCTGTTGTAGCTGCTGTTGCTCCAATTTTTGGTCCAATGTCTCGTCTAATGAGAGTCTATTGTGTTGATTGGGGCCACTATTGTTGTGCATTTGTTGCACATGTGGATTATATTGGTGTAAGTGGTTGTTGGGTTGGTGCGATTGCAGCAGCTCCTTGTAGCCCTTATCGAAGTTTTTGGGCGGCGGTGGTGGTTGTGTATTTGGTGGCTTGTAGTTGATATAAGTATGTTGTTGTTGTTGTTGCTTAGCTTGACCAGATTGCGAACGTGACTCTTGAAATGATTGTTGGTTTGAATGATCTTCCGGTTCGTACCTGACAGGTAACTTGGGCGCCGATTTCGCCGCAAAGGATGATGAGGGTGAGTCGTAGCCAAGCTTGCTATTGCTAGTCATGTCCGAGTGGTTCCTCTGCTGCTGGATACTGTTGGTGTTATTATTGTTTAGAATTTTGCTGCTATTGTTGTTGTTATGTGGCAAAATGGGCGATGGAATCGATTTGAGAACTTGGGGTTGTTGGTGCTGTGATGAGGTGACACCATACGAAGCAGTCATTGGTACAGTCGGTGGTTTTACCGGCTTACCAACATAGCGAGTCGAGTTGGTGCCGCTGTTGTTACTATTGTTAATCACTATATTTGATGGTTGATTATTATTAGTGCCACTTGCTGTTGCTGTCTGATTATGTTGATGATTGGTTGCGTTGCCAGGCAATGAAGTTAATGCTGCACCATGATTGAGATTATCAGAATTACTTATATTATTGCCAGCCTTAGAGGTGCCATGGTTCTTGTTGTCGGATGTTGCCGTGTTTGTATTTTGGTTGATATTCATATGGTTGCTATTGGCTGCCGTTGAACGACCTGTTGCTGGGTTGTTGGTGTTGGCTGTAGTTGCCGGGTTATTGTGTATTGTAGCTCTACTTCCGCCGCCACCTGTTATATTGGGCCTAGTTCTTTCCATGCGCTGGCTCCTCCTACTGGCAAACCTTTGCGAGGGTCTTCTCTCGAAAGTTGACTTGTTCTCGTTTGCCTCATTCAATTGCTGAGCTCGCAACATTGTCGACTGAAACTCCGTCTTTCCAGAATATCGGAATCGACTGCCCATCCTGACAAAGTTTTGCTTTTGCGGTTTGCCTGCATTGATACTAACAGCAGCTGATTTGAGACGATAGAATGCATGATGCTCGAGGGCACACTTCCACAGGTGTTTGCAGGCTCGCACTGTGTAGAGTCTGAACACAAAGGTATGCTCCTGCTCCCTACCTTCATCGTCATCCTCTACCACAACTAAGGTCAATTTTTTGCCCTTAAAATCAAGTCTTGTTATCTTTGGCCAGAAGAACAATCCAATCTTGGACTTTTCCTCAAAAACCAACACTCCACTTGGTGTCAAGCCCAAACTATACTCGTTGCCATCCTTCCCGAGAACAGTATGCGTATCTACACCATACATTTCCAACCATTTGGCCTTGTTGAGATAGGCTCTCTCAGCGTCGGCTGGTTTCATGGTTGTAGTTGCATTAGTGTTGGTGGTTGTGATGGTGGTCACCGACGAAGAGTTCGACGATGACGCAATGCGACCATTGATCATCTTAACTTGGCCGTCGCTCGAAACGGCTGATGATGATATTGGCGATTGTTGCTGAGGATATGGTTGTGGTTTTAAGCTATGCCAATTTTCCAATATCTTCTTCTCCAATTGGTCAGTTTGATTTGGTACAAATCTAAACTCCGATATGAAAGCTTCATTGTGTTCCTCGCCGTCAAATTCTCCAAATTCAGCTTGTAGTGCCAAGGCACATAGTTGAGCAGCAACATCATCTGGACATGGCAACTTTCCAGTCAATATATCGTTTTTAAGTTGCAAAAAGAACAGATACCTTGTAAACTCATCCTTAAGTTTGTTTGGCTCCGAGGAGTAAAACTTGACCCTCAGGCGGAATGTGTATGGTGGGCCAATTTTGACTTGTTTCTTGACTGGCTTTGTATAATCTAACCAATTTTGTTGTGATTGTGTATCAGTGTGCTGTAATCCAAAATAATCGCTCTCAACAATCAGATTGATTTTCGAGCAAAGTTCATCAAATAGCTCGCCTCCGAGCGAGTTTTTCTTTATATATATGGTGCAATCAGTTCCATCTAATAGTAGAATTTTACAGTGTAAATATTGTTTTGGGTTACTTGGTATTGCAGTTCCAGAGCTATCAACATTTGGATTGTATCCTAAGCTAGATGGCAGAAAGTTTACGCCACTTGTTGGCTTACCATCCTTTCCAACCGATTCACCGCCGCCCTTCTGATTGATCACATGGCGTCTAGATCGGCCAAATCTTCTGGAGAAATAGCGAAGCATTTTGGAATTGGATTGTGTGGTGTTGATTTGATCACTTGGAGTTCAGTTACTGGAATGATCTTGATTTATTATTAATTATTATGAAACAATAATAACAATACTGATGCAACAACAATAGAGAAGAGAGCAGCAGCAGCTAAGCTTAGATGTTATGGTGAATATGGCGACGATAGCGACAGCAACGGCAACAGCACCCTACAAAGACACAACAACCTGTTGCTCTGTCAAAAGGCTCGAGTTATTGCTGATGTAGTCGCTGTTGTAACTGCTGAGTGTGTGCTTGCGATTTGTGAAGTTAATTAATTAAATTAAGTGGTGACAGTAAATTTGCAGGTATTGTCCATGCAAAAGTTGATTGATTTGTGATTTGTTAGTATATGCTAGCTAATAGTTGATAATGATTCAAGTTTTTCTATATTCGGTACAGAAGTTGTTACTTCAAGTGAGCATCACTTGAGTCGCATCACTTGAGTCTGGTGGAATGTGGGACAATATTTTGCTGACTTGTTACTGCCGTAATGTTTTGTGGCTAGTAGTTCATGGGCGAAGTCAATGGGATAAAAAGTGCAGTGCAATGCAACAACAGGTGTGCAAAATCTGACCAACCAACTGACTAACCAAACTAACTACAGACCGATTATTGATGGTGGTCGCCCTGTGATATATGGTTTCTTGTTTGGTGGTGGTGGTAATAGCAACAGCTGCATTCGTGGCTGGTGGTTGTGGTGGTTGTGCTGTTGCTTGCTGTGTTTTGGGTGCTTGTTACTCGCTTGCTTGTTAGCTTTGCGAATAGTATATGCTATATAAGTGACTGAAGCAACAATAGGCGACTTGTTGTTTATATAAGTAGACGACCACTTGATCTTGTTTGTGATTTCAATGAATTTGATGAATGGCAAAATCGATGGCCGCTCCGTTGCGAGTTCCAGATTACAAGTCAATCAATAGTAATTGTAATAATGGAAACAATAATAATGAGCGCTCATGATGCCGCCGACTAATGGACCTATCGTCAGTAGTGGTACCGATTACTGTTGTTGGCAATAAGGATCAAGTTGTTATCAATAATTATATTAGATGAATAATGAGACTCTTTGCGCTGGTCGGTTACAAAGTCGATCGGTCAGTTAGTCAGCTGTTATTGGTAAACTCGAATGAGAGAAATATCTTCAAGTTAAACTTGAATATTATAGAGTGTTCGCTGGCTTTACTTTGTATGTGTGTGACTTATTTCGATCTCTATATGTTTGAGTGAGTGTATCTATGAATGGTGATTCAATATTTGATTGTATTATTGGTACTAATGATATAGTTCGAATCAAATCCGATACCATTGACGCAAATTGGTGGTGCTATCGGTTGTTGCTGCTGGTTGGCTATATGTTGTTGCTGCTCTTGTAATAGAAATGAGGTGGCCAACTGGCGACGGCGGTGGTGGCGGCAGTCAGTCTGTGAGTCTGTGTCGGATAATAAAGCGGAGGAGTGCGCAAAGTGGCAGAAGGAGCGAGAGAAAGAGAGAGAGAGGCAAAGGAGAAGGAAAGGCAGCAACTGGTGGTTGTTGTGGCGCAGCCATGGCGGCCAAGTGCAAATCTGACGGACATTTGCTTTGGGCAGCAAAGTGAGCAGAGTGAGTGAGCGAGTGAGTGAGTGAGTGAATCGAGTGAGAGAAAAATTTTGCTTGCTTGCTTATGTTGCACTTGGCTGCTTGCCTTCCTGCTCACAGAATTACACTGTAGGCTGCCTATGTTGTTGTTACTGCTGCTGCTCCTGCTCCTGTTGCTGCTTGTACTCGGTATTAAACTTGTGTTGTCCTGCGCTCTGCTGCGCTGGCCACAATGCAGAAATGGAGAAGCGACGACGTACACAGAGTCAATGGCGATTCCTGTGCAAATGGCCGCCTCGACCACCGCCGCCGGTTGCCGCCACCTTTGCTGCTGCTGCTGCTGCACAATGAGAGCAAACATTGGACGCTGCAACGTCGTTTTATTGCCGCTAGTTCTGCAGCACAAGTGAAGCGGCGGCCCTCCGCACATCCGAGATGAAGCACAGCCGCCAGTGACGGCGGCGGCTGCTGTTGCTGCGCAAAAACACCGACCAATGGAAAGGCAACAAGTAGTTTCAACTTACCTGTGCCGCTGCCGCTGCCGCTGCAGCGACGCGCCACAAACTGCAGGACTTACCTGTACAACTTACCTGCTTAGAAAAGAATTGCGCAGGTAAGTGGCCACTAGACTCACAGTCTGACAGCGGCAGCAGCAACAACATTAACAACAACTTTAACAACAACAAGCTGCAGCAGCGTCGGCGACCTGTTGAGGATCTCGCTGAGGAATCTCCATTGATTGTGTTGTTGCTAACGCCGATGTTATGCTAGAGGCTAGCCGCTGGTTGTAGTTTTCTAAACTAGCACCTCAACCATTGTGTCTATCTGAGACTTTGAGTCTCGGCGGAGTCTCATTCAGCGCAGCAATTCAAACGAAGCACTTTGTTGCCACTGACCACGAATGGAAATTAGAACGCAGCAGACTAAATAGGCGGCGAGCTTTTCTCTTTGCCCCGCAGGTGAGAGCTTCGAGTTTGTTAGTTGCTTGCTCAGATGCAGCTAGAGGTTCAGGTGGGATCGAATGTAGTGCAGCGTCAGCAGTCCTCCACTTGTTGCATCTCAACAAGAGCGTCTGCCTGATTACATGACCACTCGCAGCCCTTGTCGTCGCATCACCAAGCAAATTTGTATGCACTCTTTCCCGTCTCTCACTCTTTATCTCTTGAATCCTCGCTTGGCGCTGCACTCGCTAACTCACCTGTCGCCTCGTCGGGGTGCAGGCACTTGATGTGGCCGTCGTTGTTGTCGCTCATGGGAGCTCAGGTTGCTATCTATCAACACAAACTACTTATCCTCGACCCATCTTTTGATATAATAATTTGCAGCGTGGGAGTGACGACACAGAAGTTGCCGGGGTAGAGGGTCGCGTTAGCCGCATTCGACGCATGTTAGAGGCAAATATTGATAATAGCTTTAGGTTGGCGTCAACCGGAAGATAGCTGTCCGAAAACGAAGCGCGAAAAGAAGATGAAACTTTCTTTTGTATGAGCAAAGAATACGAAGCGATACAAACATGATGTGTTGTATCATCTAACCAACCGCACAACAGCAGCTCGGCAAACTTTCAACGCAATGCTCAGGCGCAACAGGTAGCGAGCATAATAGTATTCAACGGAACTCACCTGTTGCCAGCACAGGTAGTTGTCGATCCGCTCAGTTCTCTCTCCCTCTACTCCCTATCTCTCTTTGCCGATGATGATTGTACGAAAGAATACTTGACATTAAAATGATTATTCATTTCCTCTGCTCTTGATCTTTCCCCCTCCCTTCGGTCTACCTCACTTCCTGTTATTTGAACCCCCCGACGTCACGACCTTTATAACCGCAACAATGGCGTTCACGATCCTCGAGAGGAGATCAGCCAATTAGCTCTTTTTTCTTATTTTTCTACACATTGTATCTCCAATGCTCGAAGTGAAATTTCCAAATTCAATTGACTCGAGGCGAGAACACGCGCAAACCAGTGGAATTAGCGCATTGATTAGCCGTAGCTTGGTAGCATTTACCTGCTCATTTGTTTACGCAAGCTCAATAACTTCTCTTGAAACAACCTGGTGGGGTGCACAGTCTCGGTAGCAGTGGCAGTGGTGGAATGCGATTTTTGAAGAAAAAGGAAAGAGGTCTCGCTAACATTTCTCAACAATAAATTAGCCTACTCGCTCGCAGGCTAACAAAGTTGGAAAGCCAATCACAATAAAGTCACTTTTTTATTCAATCTCTATTGAGCTTGATAACTCAACTAGCTAAACCCAACTCAATTGTGTGTTGGATTCAGTTAGGCAGTTAAAGTTTTCAAAAGGAAAACAAACACACAACTAACATACACGTAGCAGGTAAACTATTTAACAAGCGTGCAGAAAATTGCCGGCTAGAGTCAATGTTGCCACCTGTTGATTGCGTCGTCGTTCTATGAGTAGTGCAACGCGAGCTAACCACGCAACACGACATCGGCGAGGTACCGGCAGTCAGCAAGCGTGTGGAGCCTCGCTACTGTGAAATAGCGACTATTTTGTTGCTATCTTTGGCCCCAACTAGCTTGCCCCCCCCCGCCCCCGGTGGCCACTTGTTGTGTTTTGCATTAAAGTTTTGGCGTTTAAAGTGGCGAGAAGCGGCAACAAACAGTGAGAGTAGCAGTGGTGACTGCTGAGGCTAGCGGGCGGATTTATAAGTGTTAGAAAATGAGGATTAGGAGACAACAAAATAGAGAGAACTAGAATTGAAACGGGAGACGTTTCAAACACGACATCAATTGTGTGCTCATTTGCCTTTTGGCGTGTCGTTTTCTATGTTGAGTTGCTGTCGCACTTTGATTGGTCCACCAACAACATCGAGATAAAGCCGTACATTAGATTCACTTTCACTTTCACATCCTTCAATTCATTTCAATACGACAACAGCAACAGCAACAACCACCACCATCAACTAGCTCATTGTTAGAGCAAAAGGGTTGATTGGATCCTCAAATTCCATTGTTGCCCATGTCAGTTGTGTGTGTGTATGCGTATGAGCTATGTATTATCCCATGAGATGAGTGAGTATTTGTTACAATAATAAGCCAATCAACATAAAGCACTCATAAAGAAAGCAAAATCTTCCCTATGCGTCTACTGTGATCAATTTCAATCATTCAACACTTCAAATCAATCGAGAGAAGGAAATTAAGCGAGAAAGTTCGACCTCAAAACAATTGAGAGTTTAGCAGTTAGATTGAAAGGGAGGAAGAGAGAAAGAGGGGAAAATTCAGTAGCTTGCCAATGGAACTAAACGGAGCACGTCAATTGAATGCGAGCACAAATTCAAGAGAGCTTGTCATCACTTACTGGATAGTTGGCACTGAAAGGCGATACTCAGAAGCCTATTTGTTGGTTGGTTGGTATATATTGTTGCTCATGCTAAACTTGATATAGAGGGACTAATTTTACGTCTGCCGGCTACTAAATTAAACCTGAAGCTGAACTATCGAGTGATCCAAAAGTGAACAGTTATCAGTTGTTGAGTTAAGTGAGTAAAAGAGCAAACTTGAGCGAAGTGAGTGAGTAAGTGAGTGAGTGAAATTAGCCTTTGAGAAGATAGGCAAGCGACGGGTTGCCGTGCACTTGACGCCCAATTAGAGTCAAGTCGAGTCAATTTAGAGAGGCTAACTCGGTGCCGTGTGAAGATTAGCCACCAAGACAACATGACGCCGCTCGACGGAGTCGCCGATGACGAGCGCAACCTGTTGATTGCCAACAGTGAGGAGGACGAACTCAACAGGTTGTCGCGCGTCGAGGGCCAAATTGATGACGATGATGACGTCGACGATGACGATTGTCACGATATAAACGGTTTAGTTAATCGTCTTGACCAGAATCACCTAAATTTTGGACAAACTACAAAATCAACAGGTGAAACCAAGAGATATAGAGACGAGGAAGTGGCAAGAGAGTATCATGATCAAGAGCTAGAGGAGGAGGAGGAGGAGGATGAATATTATATTAGACAGGTAAATAAAAAGAGAAATCTCTATTATCAGCATGATCAATACCATGGGTCAACGAATTACCTATCAAAAGTGTTGTCCTATTTTAATATGTCGACGCGACCAACTTATCACTCGGCAACCAAACAATACGGTGACATGACATTTGCGCCAACTCAATTCGATGAACTCCACTCAAGAACTTCAGAGCTAACAAATTCATCGATGTTCTTTAATGTTCTTAAATCAAATCAACAATCAGATGCAAAAAATCCCTACGCTTACCGACTTGCAACAAATAATAACGGCGATTTTAATGGCACTTCCGGTGAGCGGGTTAAATCCAATCATAGTGCGTCGAAGAAGTGCTGTTATCTCTGCACACCAAATAGGTTATTTATATTTTTCTTAACAATGTTAACTTCAATTTGTACTTTCATGTTCCTGGTTAAACTATTGGTTTTAATCCTTGAACAGAAGCAAGTCACTGAGCAAAATGAAAATATATTAACAAATGAATTTGGTATCAGTGACAACAGCAATCAATTAGTATACAATGAGAGTAATTATATTGAAAACTATGAGATGCATAAAAATCGAGACTCTAGCCAGTGGTTAGTGTCAACTAGCAAGTGTCATATTCCTCATATTGACCCTTGGCACGAATCTATTAGTGAGTATGTCAAACTAAAACCGCCTGTAGATTGTGAGGAAATTTTCAGCGAATATAAAAATGGTTCCTCTTCCCTATCGTATGTTCGTAATAATAGACTTTATTTTACTAATCAAGCGGTAAAAAAGTCTTGTTGCTATTATGAAGTAACTAGAAGTGATGAAAACGATGACGATTTAATAGATGGAGAAAAGTGTATTAATTTAGAGAAGTTAATCTATAAAAATAACAATCCGCGAATTACTAATGGCTTCAGAATACCTCTACCATTAATCAAAATCAAGTGTGATCTTACAGCTCAAGGTGAATCTGATTATACAAATGTCCATTCTTTTATAACTCACAATACGGAAGAGGAGGTGGCATTGAAAAGAGTGGCAGAGAAAAAGTTGATTACAAATGACTATTATAATGTGGTCATGCTTGGTGTTGACACCATCTCAAGGTTAAATGGTCACAGGCAATTAAGTAAAACTTTGAGCTATTTAAGTGATGAGTATAAAACAATTGAATTCTCCGGCTACAACAAAGTGGGCGAGAATACATTTCCGAATTTGATTCCTCTATTAACTGGCCTTAAACCAAATCAACTAGCCGAAACCTCCTGCTGGATGGCCACCAATTACACGGATGAATCCGAGAGGGGCGACGATTATTTGGATAATTGCGAATTTTTATGGAATTTCTACCAGAAGGCTGGATATTTGACGTATTTTAGCGAGGATTGGCCAAAGGCTTCCACATTCAATTACCTAAAACCGGGATTTAAGAGTGAGCCAACAAACTTTTATGGACGGCCATTTACCCTGGCGCGCGACAAATTACTCATTCCACCTGTTGAAATGGGTTGCACTTCCTGCCTACTGGATAGGCCAATAGTTGAGGTTGATCTTGAAAATTTAAAGTCCTTTGTATTGAATCACCAGAACATGCCACATTTTGCCTTTCATTGGATTAACTGTCCCCAGCACGATGATTTAAATGGCGCCTCTCAGGTTGATTTGATTATTAGGAAATTCTTTGAGGATCTAAAGGATATAACGCAGGGTAATAGAACTTTTGTGGTGTTTTTTAGTGATCACGGCTACAGGTGGAATGATTTTGTAAGCACCCAAGTTGGACACTACGAATCGAGCTTGCCATTGTTGACTATTGCAGCGCCAAAATTATTTATTGAGCAACATCCAGATAAATATGAGAACATGAGGCGACATAGTTCTTCTCTATTGACTCCATTCGATATGTTCAAGACCATGATCGACATTCGAAATATTGGACTAAAACCGGAGGCAACTAATTCAAAGAGAGCTGCAGCTACTGATGCACCGGAAGTTATAAAGCAAAATTTTACAACTAAGGCGTCATATAGAGATGAAACAGCTACAAGCAACAAAAACGATAGCTTGCCACATATTCCGACAGCCAAGACTACAGTTGCCCAAATCAAGTTGCTCAATGGCATCACTTACAAGCAAGATTTTAAAATTTTATCCCTGCTAGACTCACACACTAGCGAGGAACTCGATCGCTCTTGCATCGAAGCAGGCATACCCGACAACTATTGTGTTTGCAATCAGTTCCAAGACGTTAAAACTTCGACACTTGATGTCCTTGGCGCCGCCTATTACCAGGTCTACGTACACATGGGTTCGCGAATAGTCCGGTCGACGGACTTGTGCCACATGTTAGATTTGGAGAAAATCCACAAAGCTGAGCTGTTTGATTTTGAGAAAACTAAGGCCAAGAAGCAGCGAGGCAAGCGGCAGACTCTAAGTGACGAGTCAAATATTGGAACCGAAACTCAAGCTCAAATATCAGGACAAACCGATCAGCCTAAATCAAGGAAACATCATGGAAAGACTACCACCACCACGAAATCATCAAAGCCACTCACCACTAAAACAAAGATCATGACCACCACTTCAGCTCCAAGAGTTGAGACAACAAATGTGCCAGGTTCCGAATCGCCGGAAGTAGAATCAAGCGAAACGTTACGATCTACAAAAACTGAATCTCCAAATAAGAGATTTATGCAACTGCCAAATCGTGAGTACAACATCTTGCTGTCCACTTCACCAGGCGGTGGTTTGTTCCAGGAGGTGGTTAGGTACTATGGCGACAATATGGACGATTGTATGAGCGAAGTAGCAGAGGCCAAGAAGATTCTAGACTTCAATCACTTGGATTTTGAAACTAAAAAATCAGCTGTGATGAAGATGAATGAAAAGTGTCAGTTTAGTGTGCGAAGTGAGTCAATGTCAAGACTAAATTTGTACAAAGACCAATCAAAGTGCGTCAAGAGTGATATAGAATTGAAGAAAATTTGCTACTGCAATAACCTACTAGCCAAAACATGATGATTGATCATTACATTCATACAACAATAAATATAGAAATACTGTCTTGTTCCATTAAAACACTCATAGAACTGATGAATGAATTATTATTACTACCACGACGACAATTAAAAGATGAGCAAGATTTTCTTTGTGCCCATAAGCGAAATGAGAGTGGGGTATTTAATTTTGTGCCATCATAGCAACTCTAGATTCCGCCCAAAAATTCTGACGTAATCATTGATGTTAGACTCTTGTGGGTGAACATGAGAATCTAATGCAACTAAACTCCTGTGAGCTCCATATTGCTTAGGTTCACAGATTTTTACTTAGCTGACCACAGCGTTTAGCGTTCCGTAGAACCACTTAAACATTGTTGTCATCTCAACTGGTTCATTGGTTGAGATGACAACAATGACCGGCACTTTAATCTTCTCTCTAGTATTAGAACGCATCCTTTCTGATTGTCGAAAAGAGATTGGGAATCTTGACAGCGAGCGAGCAAATGAATTTCCGGTGCGAGCTGTGGTTTCATCTCCCCACTGCAGAGATAAAGTTTTGCTAATTTTTTTAGCCCAAAGGGTTGACCTTGACTCTGTGTCTATTCTGTAGACTTTGCGTAGTAGTTTGACTGATGCTAAGTGTGGGAGTTGTCGTGACGGCGGCGCCGAGGCGAAGCAAGTGGCCGTCGCTCCTCTGCACAAAGCTTCCCGTCCATCTGTGACAGGTGAGTAGGAGGAGGCCAAAGCAGTGGCCGCACTCGCTGGCCGGCCGGCCGGCAACAGCAACAACAAAAGTCACCGCTCGTCGCAGAGCTGAACGTACACAGCGGTGCTCCGTACGTTTACAAGCAGCGGTGCCCAGTCTGCGTCTAAAATAGTTGCGTGAATAGTGAAGAGTTGGCCGTTGTGTTGTCTTGCGTTGCGTTGCATCGCATTGCAAAAAGCCATTGCCGCCGGCTCATTGGACGCTGAAAAAGGACAACAAGAAGAAAGCCGCTTGGGAAAGGAACGTGTTGGCCAAAGAAGGGAGTAGTGACAAAAGGAAGAGAAAAAAGCGGAGTTGTGCCACATTGCAAATTGAAGCTCATTATTAACATCGTGTCAATTCTCATCTCAATATTCTCGCTAAATGATTTTCCCATTGATTAGCAATCGATTAGCAAAATAATGATTACATTTATTCCTACTACCAGAAACCAAGATACTACACTACATTTAACATCGAAGCACTAAACAATACCAAATATTAGCCCAGAATACTCAGCATCCGTATTAGACTCAGAATATACTCAGCAAAAGCAACAGCCACCTAGAGGTTAGTTGCTTGAAAAATATTAGTGTGAATCGACTGTTATCTTTAGTTACTATATATCAATCACTCAATCAATTAGTCGCAGCAGCAAAACAGATTAGGTTATAGAATTTGATTTGAAGAACCACAGGAGAAGTGAAATCTTGCACCCCATTTTTGAGTGAGAAATTTCATTTGACAGAGAAAGAGAGAGATTGGAAATTTTAAATTAGGAAAGCTTCACTATGGACAACCAGAACCGAAACCAAAACATTAACCCAAACCCCAGGAACCTTATGGACATGTCGGTGGATTCGCTGAACTTGACCTTGGACCGTGCGGAAGCTAGCGAAATACTGGAGACGTCGCCGCCGGCCGTTACCAGCTCCAACGGCGGCAATCTAATTGCTTTAAACGATAGTATAATGAGCACTGATGCTAGCAAGGAGAACAATAATCTCGGAAGTGGACATGGCGAGCTTCGGCAAGGTAAGTTTTCGTTTGGCCTATGAATATTATTAGCTCTTGACTAAATATTATGCTAATAGTTAGGTTGGCTAACTCATCTGTGGTATGCGAGGGAGGCGAAAGGTGAAAGCCGCCTGTCTTATGTAACTCGCGTTTGTTTCTCTTGACTGAGGCCAGAGACGAGCAAACTAAAGGGGGTCGCATCCGTATGCCTCCCCCAAATCTTTCCGCGCGCTTCCACTGGGTGTGTACATCGGCCACCAATTTGTGGGCTCGGGGCGAAACTTTTTCTCTTCAGAGGCATTCGCGATGGAGGGGAGCGATGAAAAGAGAAAGTTGCCTAGCTTTACACGTGCAATTGTGCATTGGCAAACTTTCCTCTGCGTTCTGTGTTGCGTTGTGCTCGTTGTCGTCCCGTTCGGAACTGCAGTCAGTCTAATGGGCGCCGATGAGTCACCACCACAACAATGAGACGAGACCCCCAAATTTAAACAGCGCCCAGTGCAACGGCAGCAAGCTTCCCTTTTTCCCCGCCCAAAAGTCTTTAAGTATTAGGGTGAATTCTAGTCCATTTGCTACTTGCTTTTGCTTTCGCTTTCCGGGTCCACAGCGATCAAAAGGAATGCAGCTCGAGAGTCGAGGCAAAAGCTGGCCAATGTTGTCGCATTCGCTCAATGTGTGTGACTGTCTCTGTGCACGAGAGAGAGAGAGCGAACGAGAAAACGCGCACCACTGGATGGGGGAGGGCAGCGCCCATCTCTTACGCAAACGTAGGCCTAATTTTCGCTCTTTTTCCCCCATCAAACTGTAACCTGCGCGCAACTCGCTCGCTTACTGACTGCCAATCGATGGCGTTTTCAGCTTTGGGGTGCCTCTCCCCTCTCTTGTTGGCTTGCTTATCCCCGAGGCAAGCAACACAAGGCGGCGCAAGCTTTATCTTGGTGTTTTTCTCTCCCTCTTTATTCCATTCGCTCTCTGTGTGTTCGTGTGTATAGTGTAGCATAAAGAGCTAGCAGTATTAGTTTGTTTACCATAAAGCATATGAAGTTAACCAGCAGTTTCCATACTGATTTTCCCTAACTCTCTCACTGTAGAAGCAAGCGTAGAGTCCAACGAGGAAACTTCTACCACAAGTAGCAACCTAGCCGAAGTAGTCGATAGTAATATCCACGAAGACCAGCAGCAAGATATCATCTCAACTACCACCAAAGGCGAAGAGGAGGCTGAGTTAGGCGAAAACGGCGACAACCACGACGAGCAGGAGCCAGACAACAAGCAAAAAGTTGACGGGCACGGGGAAGAAAAAGAAAAAGGAGGAGAAGAAGTGGTAGCAGAAAACGACAAGCCAACGAGTATCACTGAGATTGCCGCTAGTAGCACCGAGTCGCTATCGAGTGTCGACGTTGTTGAGGAGAAGGATACCAGAGAGTTGGAAAAAGTTGAAGTGTTGGACGCAAACGTCGACGACGACAACCATAACGACAACGTGGAGCCAAGTAGTAGTCACAAGCAGCCAGACCAAGAGATAGCAACACCAGTAGTGGCATGTCAAGCGCATGACGAAATTAAAAAGTCGCCATCAATAGAGGAGTTGAAACTTGCAAAGACACTCGTCGAGGACACTATTGAGCAAGTGATTTCATCTAAAGAGGAAGGGAATTTACAAAGACAGTCCAGGGAATTTGATCGCGAGCTATCGAAACACCAACAGGCGACAAGAGGCACTGATTCGCACCAGGAGACAATAGATTGCGTTGAGAGTTCGTTTCAAACTGCATCCGGCGACGAAACCTCAGATCCAGTAAACTATCATAATATCATTAAGGACAACAACAACGAAAACGAAAACAAATACAACATGGAGTTCACAAAGAATTATTCCGACGATTTGCTTATGGGCCAAGATGGTGGAGCTGGCAGCGCGGCCGCCGGACCTGGCGGCGAGTTGGCCGACTTTGAGTTGCCACAGTTCAGTAGCTCGAGTAGTGGAAGTGAGGGACAAGGACAAGCCAAGCAACAAGAGCAAACCCCCTCGCCAACCAAGAGAAAGTCGTCAGCATCTGGCGCAAATACCTCACAGGCTTCATCGAGCTCCCAGGTCACAGGAGCGGCGCCCGACTTGACCGCCGTCAAGAACCTACTAATCTCAAGCTACTCCAAGGTTTCTCATTTATTCCATTGGACCAAACCCATTGAGACGGGACTTATATTTGCCATTGGAAGCAGTTTAATTTTAGCACTAACATTCTTTTCAATCATATCAGTGGTTGCCTATACGGCATTGGGTATTATCTTAAGCTCAAGCTTAATTCGCATCTACAAGATGGCAATGAAAACGCTCAATAGATCACAGGATACTCCATTCGATCACATATGGGATAAAGTTTTGAGCTTAGATGTTAATATGTCGCCTGAGAAATTACACCGCCTTGTCGACTCATCGCACAATAACATCAACTCATCTTTGGTTTACTTCAAACAGGTGCTTCTGGTTCAAGACAAGTTTTCAACTCTAAAGTTTGCGCTGTTTCTCTATGTGCTCACTTACATTGGCGCTTGGTTCAATGGACTAACCATCATCACTATGTCATATTTGGCATTATTTACAGTTCCAATCTTTTACGACAAGAACAAGACTAAAATTGATGAGTACCTAAATTTGGCCTCAAGCCAGATGTCTTGTGTTACATCGCTTGTAACGAGTAAAGTTAGCGCCTTGATTGGAGGAGGATCGGATGTAAGCAAGAAACAAAAGTAAACACGAGAAAGAGGAGCCTCAACAGCAGAGCTTTTATTATATATCCACTATCATCATGCTTTTAACACCAGCCCATGATCTCGATGGATATAATCATCAATTAGTTCAAGAGAAACTAGTAGATTATTTGCCTCGAGTCGAATTACCGATTCATCGAGAAATTAAATCTGGAACCAGTACCATGTCATTCACTATCATCAAATCACAAAGCAACCACCGGACATAAGCAGTATCAAGATTAACTCTAGAAGAGTTTGGAAATCTTTTTACACAAATGACACCAAGCGTCAAGTACAGTATCATAAATTGTATAAATACAGCGATATATCATTACGTGTAATTATATATATATATATCCACAATATTAAATCAATCAATATGGGGCAATTCAATAAATTCTATCGAAATACATACTAATACTTCACCTTCGAGCTCGTGTTTCAGTTCATTCAGAAAACTTGATTAAAAAAGCTTAGGATGGTGTGAAGAAATTTTTCAATTTCTAATCAAATGGAGTAGCTTGAAGGATGTTTAAACAAAGGTAAGAACATACCATTTTGAGCGACTTTCCATAACCACAGATTTCGATTCGTGATTCGAATAACGACAAAAAAGAATGTGTCAGAAGTGGGATTCGAACCCACGCCCTCATCGAGGACCGGGACTTGAATCCGGCGCCTTAGACCGCTCGGCCATCCTGACAACTCGATGAATGTTGGAGCAGAAAGTTCGATAAGATGGATGAGCGAACGGGCGCCGCTTCGACGATAATCGCATGTGCTATCTCATCTTGTTCTCGTCCACAAAACCGCTCGTTGAATTTTTGTAAATACGACGACAAATGTCTATCTACTCTCACAATCACCAAAAATTTACCAAAAATTTGCTTTTAACATTGTTATTGATGAATTTATTGAACCTACAAATATAAGAAAGACCCTTTTTTCCATCGGGAAATCGATTAATAAACCTATGAGTCCATGGGCACAAATCGGAAGTATACCTGAGCATCAGTCACAAGTCAGAGCATAAAACAATAGGATAAAACTAACCACGCGTTGGCGTGCCAGAATCAAGTTCTAGCAATGATGGGGTCCCAACCGGAGCCGGGTAAAACTGATCCACATTATATGTTCCTCGAGCAAACCCTACTTCTCCTGAAAGAGAGTCAATCAACTGACGCTCAAGTTCAAAGGCAAATCCAGAAGAAGCTCGAAGATTGGAGTAAACTGCCAGAGTTCAACTATTCACTACTCTGTATTCTGTCCGATCCAAATAGTTGCGACGAGACAACTAGATCCCTCAGTGGTCTTGTGCTAAAGAATAATGTGCGCAAGCACTATCAATACTTTCCTAATGAACTTAAAGATCTTATTAAGAAGCGATCTCTGGAACTCCTAAAGGACTCATCCAATGTTATCCGAGCTACTGTTGGTCTACTGATTACCAATGTTGCAGCTAGTGGCGAAATCTACACCTGGACTGAGCTACTCCCGAGTCTGGGAGAACTATTGAATTCCAGTCAAGATGAGATTGTTGAATCAGCATTCAGTGCATTAGATAGTATATGTGAGGACCTGGTTGAGTATCTTTGTACAGATTCCATGATATCCACAGTTGAGGCTATGATACCCAGATTCCTTGAATTCTTCAATCATCCACGCGGCAAAATTAGAAACCATGCTTTAGTTTGCGTGAACCAATTTGTAACTTGTCAAGCAAAACCCATCTTAGACCTACTGGATCGTTATGTTCAGGCCCTTTTCTCCCTTGCAAATGATCAGGACAGTGAGGTTAAGAAAAATGTTTGCCGCTCATTAGTAGCACTGTTCGAGACAAAACCCGAAATCTTGGCACCTCATTTACACGTCGTCATACACTACATGATTGAGCGTTCCAAAGACCCCGACGAGGACATTGCTCTCGAGGCGTGCGAATTTTGGTTATCAGTTCCAGAGAATGAGTATGGCAAGACTGTTCTCCGAGAGTATCTTCCTCAGCTGATTCCATTCTTCATGGAGAAGATGCGCCACTCGGCCGAGGATATTGAAGCGATGCGAGCTGACATCGAAGATAATTATATGGTGCCAGATAAGGATGATGATATAAAGCCCAGGTTCTACAAGTCCAAGTTTGGACACGCTAACGTACCCAAACCACAAACGAGTGACCTAACAAACGGTGGTGATGATATCTCTGATCTCGAGGATGCCGACTTTGACTACGAAGATGATGATGACGATGGTCTAGATGATGACGGTGGTATGGGCGCCAGTTGGAACATAAGAAAGTGTACTGCTGCCGCATTAGATTGTCTCGCTCATAGTTACTCAGATGAAATATTACCATTTGTTTTTCAAGAACTGCAAAAGACCCTGAACCACAACGACTGGGTTGTCAAGGAGGCAGCTGTTTTGGCAATAGGTGCCGTGGCCGAGGGTGCCCTTAGCGGCATGGTGCCCCATCTGCCAAGCCTCGTTCCTTACTTGGTCGAGCGAATGTCCGATAGCCACCCGATGGTCCGATCGATTACCTGCTGGACGATGAGCAGATACACAAATTGGGTTATGCAAAGTCCCCAGGAGCGGAATTTCGGAATGGTTGTGGGTGGTTTGCTCAAATGCATTCTAGATAATAACAAACGAGTCCAAGAAGCAGCCTGTAGCGCATTCGCGACTTTAGCCGAAGGGGCTGGCCTCGAGTTGGTCCCTTATTTGGATCAGATATTAACAACATTAGTTCAAGCTTTCGATAAGTACCAACACAAGAATCTACTCAACCTTTATGACGCAGTCGGAACTCTAGCCGAATCCGTTAAGCACCATCTCAACCAACCAAGATACATAGAACTACTCATGCCCCCAATAATAACTAAATGGAACAAGCTCAGTGATGCCGACCGAGATCTATTCCCCCTACTCGAGTGTCTCTCGAGCATTGCTGTTGCCCTTTGCGAGGGGTTCAAGCCGTATTGTGAGGCGGTATATAGGAGATGCCTCTCTTTAGTGGAACAAAATCTTCAACAAGCCATCTCTTACAATCTAGACCCTCATAACAATGATGCTCCGAACAAGGATTTCATGATAGCTGCACTGGACTTACTCAGCGGCCTCGCTGAGGGACTCAAAGGTCAAATAACGGAACTAGTTGCTTCTTCGAATATTATAGACTTGACGTTGCAATGTATGACTGACCCAATGCCTGAAGTTAGACAGAGTTCCTTTGCTTTGCTGGGGGATCTAACGAAGGCCTGCTTTCCTTTAGTGCGTCCCTATATACCTCGGATCATGACACCCCTAGCTCAAAACCTTCAATACGAACACGTATCAGTTTGTAACAACGCCACTTGGGCTGTCGGGGAAATTGCACTTGTTTTAGGCGGAGATATTCGCCCATATGTACCCATGTTACTCGGCCAGCTTATTTCTAATATAAACCAACAGAATATTCCACGCACTTTGCTGGATAATTCGGCTATAAGTATTGGACGTCTCTCGTTCGCTTGCCCGGAAGATATAGCCCCAAATCTCAAGGATTTCATTCAACCCTGGTGCGCCTCAGTGAGATCAATCCGAGATAACGAGGCCAAGGAGTCGGCCTTTAGAGGTATCTGTGAGCTAATTAGAAAGAATCCAAGTGGAGTAGTGAACGACTTTTATTATTTCTGTGATGCAATTGCTTGTTGGGAAGAACCGCGACAAGATTTGAAGCAATCATTCTATGAGATATTGCATGGTTTTAAACAACAAGTAGGCGATCCAAATTGGATAGAATTCATTCAATCTTTTCCCGTCGACACCAGGGAGCGGCTACGCCAACAATACGCAGTTTAATTTATAATTAAAAGATTGTGTATGTGTTTACATGAAGATTATAATATTTAGATAGATAGATTCAATAATATATATCCATGAATTGTTTATCGTCCTGCGAATGGCGTGTCTCATTTAGGTGGTCCTCTAGTGCTTTGATGAATTCAGTTGTAATTTGTTCATCGTAACATGAGGTGTACATGTTGAGGATTTTTATAATCTGAGATGGACGCAACTTGTTGCAAACTTCATCGATTGTTGCGATATCCTGAATGGACTTTCTGGTTTGCAACAACTTGGTTGCCTGTGTTATAGGGTCTAGTTGGTCGACAATCTCGCGCCAATGTACACAGTACCTTTCGCGGCACCACTGAATTAAACATGATATGTTGAAATTGATTTGCATGGCCTTGTTAAATTGGCAGAGGTCACGGCGAATCAACAGCTGGTTTAGTGACTGGGCACCAATCAAATAGAATACCTGTTTAAAAGCTTGCACAGCTATATCCTCCGGAACTGAGTTCTTTTGTATGAGATCATGAAATTTATCCAGCTCCCTGGTTAAATCTTCCATCGGTTGCTCAGTTGGTGTCATGGAGCGAGACTCAAAGGAAGCGAATGGTTCCGGTTGATCGAGAGCCTCAAACTCGAGCACTGCACTAATGATTAAAGGTTGGATAGCGCCATAAACAAGAGCAACAACCAACTGATTCATGCTACTCAATGGGTCCACATTCTCGACAACCTTCTCCTCATCAATTGCACTCTCTTCCCTCTCCTCCATTTCCTCCTTGGCTTGCTCCAATTCTGCTTGCAATGAGTTTACCTGATTCTGTAGCGAGGCCAACGAGGCTTCGCGTTTCAATTGTTCTAAAAACTCCTCCTTCATTAGAGCAAAGGCTCGCCTGGCTAACCACCCGCGAACATGTCGTTGTATTGTAACTGTGTAGCCACGAAGCTTTTGACTTCTAATTCGCTCCAAATAGCCCACCTGTCCAGCTCGAAAGAAAATCTTACTCTTTCCAAACTGATAGATGGCACCTGAATTGTTGCCATGTCGTTCAATCAATTTGTCAATATATGCCTGCTCCTCTTTGGTCCTCAAATGTTGATAAACAGAATCTTGGTAGGCAATTTTGCAAATTGCATCGCAAATTGGCCTAACATCTGTAGATACAAATTGGCACATGAACTTGGCTGGCAGTTGTTGTGGTCTTTCTGGCGCGACCTGTTGAGTTTGCCTATTGATGTCACCGCTAAGCTTACTACTCCTGCTACTAAGCCCACTGTTGAGACTCTCTTTTGAACCAGTGTTGCTTGTCTTATCAACGGTATTATGATTCTCATCCTCTTCGTCCTCCTCAATTATTACTTGCTGCCCATCGTCACCAATTGCTTGTTGGGCAGTTGGCTTGCTTTGAGCTTCTCGACGCTTGGCGGCTAGTTGCTCAAAGTATCCAGTTCCATAAATTATAACAGAGTAACGTTTGGCAAAGTCTCGGTAAAGCCATCGCGATGGAAATCCGTTGTTGCTAATTCGTATAGTTTCATAGACACCGCACGCTTTGAGTTGTTGAACGGCCCTTTCGTCGTTGTACTCAAATGCCTTCTTATCATCGTTTGGCTTAATACATCTTATATAATGCGGTTCAGTTGCATTCAATGTCTTGATCAGAGCGGCCAGCGAGCCGCGAAACTGCCAACCAACTGTTGCCGAGCGACTAGTTTTCAGTTTGGGCCTTGAGTTTAGCGGAAGCTGTGGATCGTTGAACATAAAGTCAATTATATCAAGATTCTTCAACATTTCACTCTGTTCCTCCCAAATTGTGTCACGATTCTTCTCCAAAAAAGTGTCAACTTCATAACTAACCTCCTCGGCGTAGTGGGCAATAGTAAAAGAAGTCTGGTAGTTGATCTTGGGCCTTCTAAATGGTCCCTCGACTGTATTCTTTCCAATGGTTCCCTTACCAGCAGGCAGAAGTTGATCGTACAATTTGGCGCACCAAGACTCGTCGGTTCCCTTGGGCATTCGACACTCCTCATCGAGAAGATTTAATATACCAATTGGTCGCTGTTCAATTACATCAATAACTGGCTGATTGTCGCTATACTCAATGAAGGTCCAATCTATTCCCTCGCGCATATACTCATCCTGCTCCAATTTGAACACATGTTGATTGTATTGTTGCTGTAGAACTTCGTTGGCGTAGTTGATGCAAAATTGCTCAAAACTATTGGTCTTAAAGTTTTCGAAACCATAAATATCAAGCACACCGATGAACTGAGGCTCAGATTGCGGCGGATCCAGGATAGACTTTTTCACAGACGGCGACTTTGGGATAGCATTCAAAGCTGAGATCAATTGCTGCTGTTCTTCTATCAACTCTTTTGACCCTAGCGACACGTTAATTAGTCCGACTAACCAAGTGAAGAGGCATCCGTAGATGTATTTCAACATTGCGTCGCGTCCATACTCTGCCTTCTGACGATTGAGCGACTGAACAATCACCTCCCTTGCTCCAGTTTTCAAGAGTTTCGTGGTTAGTCTAACTCTCGTTAGCTCGGGATCTAAACCTAAGAGATCACAGAAAGTTTTGAAATGAAATTCCTCTGGATCAATGTCGCAAGATAGGTCTTGGTCATCGTCGGGATCTGAATCGGCAGGCTTGATAAATTTGATATTACCTCCATGTAAAATGGCAGCTATTATGCGATAAATAATATCGACTCTCTTGTCGTCGATATTGAGTATTTTTAAAGCTTCATTAAATTTTCTGAGATCATCTTTGGTATCATGTGGCTGAATATTGCCAAGGAAGTTGAATTTCCTCATTCTATTCGCATTATCGGGATTTAAGAGCTTTAGTTTCGCCATCTTAGATGGATTCTTGAAGGCGTAATTGAGCAATTGGTAAAAAATATGAAAGTTTCTCTCGCCCGATTGTTGCTTGACCACACGAGACTTTTCCAACAGGTAAGTTCTCATGTTAGCACCCAAAATTTTCCGGTTATGTCGATCAAAATAAATTTGAATGTACTTTCCAAACCGTGAACTATTGTCATTTCTAACGGTGCTAGCGTTTCCTATTGCCTCCATGATAGGATTACTGGCCAAGACTCGATTCTCAACCCGAATCTTGGCACGACTTGAGGCTATGGAGGCCAGATATCGCATTGCATGTTTTGCAGACACTGTCTTGCCAGCTCCGCTCTCGCCCGAAACAATAATTGATTGATTCTTGATATTTCTTTCCAATTTTGAGTAGGCATCTTCGGTGACGGCGTAAATGTGAGGATCCAATTGGAGGTAGACAGAATGAGAGGCAGAATGGTAAGTTTCAACCACTTGATCACCATAAATATCCTGCTCTTGGTAGGGGTTGATGGCAATTAGCGAAACTCCACACCAGGTGTAGATGGCCCTTTCGTGGATATAACGCCGCTTGATGGTATCCACAATAATATTCTGTTCCTTCTCAACTATCTGTGGATCCATGTTTATTTGTTGATTAGATAATTAATTAACTCTTGTATAATTTACACTTCTCTATTAGGTTTATAAGAGATACCTAAATTTCTTATTATACATCTACCTAAATAATAATAATAATCATAATAATCATAATCATAATAGAATGGGTTGCATTCGTGTCTGTATCTAAGCAAACGTATGCCTTTGTGCTGTCATGTCAAGACACCATGACTCATAAGAGAAGGAAAATATCTGTGTTAAAAATTCAGTCACTTCATGTCCAGCAACAGCTTATGCAACAGGTGGATCTGAAGTGGTAAGTGTCTAGCTGTGTGCTGAAGCCATCAGCGCTAGCCTAAAAAGTTTCTGTGTAGATCTGTTAAGTTACGGCTGTATGCAACAAGTGGTCAATCTGCACTCAATTTTCACGCAAACAACTGTACATGTATGGTGAAAACAACTGCTATTCGGGGGTAAAAAGGTGTGCTATGACCTGGGTTTTAGTCTCAGATCCAAGCTTTCAGTTCCCATGTCAAGATCTGGAAAGCACATCGAATTTGCCTAACTTTCCTGCCTCTGGCACACGATACAGGAAACAGGGTTTTCTCATGAGCGCCGTGTCACGCTCAACGACCCATCGCGTGGGTACCGTGTCACTCTATGGGAAAACTCTGGTCATATTTCAATAACTAATAGTTCAATCCAGAAAATGTTCCACAATTACCCTAGATGCTCCGAGAAGACAAATGGATGAAAGAAGATCCCAAAATTCGCATGAGAGGTGGTAGAGATGCAGTCATCTACGGCATACCTGCAGTTGTTTCGCCCCGTCTTCACAGGACAACATAAACAATGCGCGCGAGATTTTTATTTTGATCATCTATTGTCTTGAGCTTTCACTCCAATCATCGCAATCTAAGAATGACTAAATATATCAAGTATAAAACATTCCAGAACTAGGAAGGTTTTCGAATGAACGTTTAACAATAGTCGGTGCAAACACCGTAAGCTAAAGAGCAAACTGCACCTGTTGCTGCTTCCAGTCGCAAAGCTACTGCAGGTTAACTGAGCCTATCACGAACTCAATTTAAGCTGGACTGTGCTCGATATTATTTGGCGTATTGCTTGAGGTTGCTAAACTAATCAACTCCCTATATCTGGTTAGTGTGTTGTCATCATCGGGAACTGAGGTAAAATTGTACTGCTTAGCCAAATGAATCTTCTCCTTCCATTTTGCCCGCTCTGCTGGACTTTGCGATGCAAACTCGTAGATTCGCGAATCGTCCTTGCTCTTACATAACAAATAGAAGCCATTCTCATCTGTGGCCGTATCCCTGGTGGCCAAGTGTTCGTCTATGTTGAAGATAGGCGAAAACTGCTGGCCATCCGCGTTAAAATGCTTAAATTTGTACTTGTCCTGACTATCCCGAGTCAATATCACTATATAATCCGTCAATAGAATCACATACACTTCAAAAACTCTCTTGGCCAACCTCAATGTTAGCGTTCCCTCGTGTAGTAATTGCTGAGTTTCGACATCAATCGCAGGTAAAGTTGGATGCTTGTCTGTCTTCTTCCAAATGTCTTTCAGTTTGCTTTGGGCAACAGCTCGCGTAACTGCATCATTAACGTGCACTAATATCTCGCGACTCTGGTGAAGGGCTCGTGTAATGCACAATCTCTCATACTCGTAGTCCTCGTCCATCGTGGTAGTGGTTGTAGTAATATTAGGAGTAGTTATTGTTGTTGCTGTAGTTGTCATGATAGTTGGCGTATTTGTAGTAATGGTAATAGTAGTAGTAGTTGGTTGTGTAGGAGAGCTTGGTGCAATCACAATTGGGATCGTGGTATCGGAGTGGCTAATGGTGGTTGTCAAATTGGGTTCGCGGATGCTTTCCGATGATCCATGTTTCTCTTGATGGTGGCTAGCGGCGTTTTGATTCAATGTTTCAGGTTGTTGCTTTTGCTGTTGACTTAGTTCCTGGTCATGATTGAGATTTCTGTCATTGTGGTTGTTGTCGTGTTGTGCCGTTAGATTCTTATTCAGCTCTTCGTCTATCTGATGTGATTTTTCGTCAACAAGTGAAGAGGCCTCATCAATCGTTTCGGGCACTAGCTTAGTTGGTGTCATTGCTGGTGTTAAGCTCTTTTCCGTCCCGAGAGTTGATGTCAAGGACGAAGCAGGTGCAATGGAAGCTTGCAAGGCCATAGATGAAATTGAGCCCTCGCTAAGAGATTTGGAATGTATACCATAGGTTCCTGGATTTGGTGTTGCTTTGAGCAAGTTTTCTAATAACAAAGGGTACTTGGTTAGTCGCTGGAAACAAGATGCTAATAGATCCTTGATACCTAGCCGACCAATCATCTGTTGACTCGCAACTTGAGCTAAAAATTCACCAGCTTTGGTGTCTTTGCGTGTAAATCTATTCAAAAGCTCGTGATTTGTCGATTGGCAGGCACAAAAGGTGCTCGCCGCCTTCTCGAGTCGCTTACCAAGCTCACCCTCAAATATCTCGACAAGCGCCTTGCCAACTAGTGGCTCCTGATTCATTCCCGTTGTACCCTTCTGAGCTGCAACTAATATTTTGTATATCTGTCTATGAATTTTGAATAGAGTTTTATGACAGGAGAAAACCATTTTTAGTTGATCAGGTGGAACCAAACCCTCGGCTTTGATTGGCTTGTAGATTAAATCATTCAAATGTTTCAATCGCTCTGTGTGAGTTTTCTCCGTATCAACAAGTTCTCGGATAATCTCAAGCCTGTGAATTGCGTGTTTGGACTTGGGCAATCCACTAGTGTTTGTCATATTAATCGTTGAAGAGTTCCCATTTGAGCCCTCGCCAGCACCTGTTGAGTTTGTTGATGTGTTCAACAATGAGCTGGCAGATGGTGGACAGTTTATATTGCTTCCTGAATCTGAATCGGCACAATCTGATAGATCACTACTAGAGGGTGAGGTGTTCAATGATGAAGGCGCAATTTGGCCACCATTGACGATACTTAAAGATCTCAAGTCCTCCACCAGTCGAGATCTAAAATTACGCGCCTTGTATTTGCCACTAATAGTTGATCTAGTTGATAGTTTGCTATTTGATCTGGATTTAGATAGGCCAAGGGAGGAGGAGGAATTTTTTGAGCTACTACCATCTGGGTTATTGTGTCCGCCACTTATCAAGGTACCAGCTGCGCTATTCAGCGAGGTGCTTAGTTCAGATGCTCTATTTGTTGTTGGTGCTGTTTTATAATAATAATAAGGATTATCTCTAATACTAGCCATCGTTGTATTATGTCTTAGTTTTGGCTTACCACGTCCCGAGGAATCTGTTCGCGAGTTGCTAGGTATTAATGGACTTGGTCCGCTAACGATTAATTTTGAAACTCCAACAGGTTGTTGTTGTGGTTGTTGTTGTTGCGGCAATATATTGTTCTCTGGATTAATACTCGTTGCAATAGAAAATAAGGGAATTGAATCTGTTGCTATCGAGGTGGTGGCATATTGTGATTTCTGATGCTGATTATCTTGGAATAAATCATCGCCAATATCTAATAGCCAATTGATGTTATTTGATCCAGTATGTGGATGTGTTCGCTGGTGTCTCAGATTGACTTTTGAAATTGGATTGTCATTATTTGTCATGAGGTTACTGCTCAAATTGTTATTACAGCTTGTTGCAGAAACATTCAATAGATTGCAACTTGTATCATATCGATTATTCATAATAATATTATTGTTAGTATTGCTACTGAATTGCTGTTGTTCGGTTGATTGCATCGAATGGCCAACTGTTGAATATTGTTGAAGGTTTTCTGGTATTTTGTTCTCAGCTGAATGTAAGGTTAAATTAACAAATGGTGTGCAATTTTGAATCATATGAACAACACGTTGATGATCATAGGATCTAACAAGTGTTCCATTAACCTTGATTATTAGATCATCTTTCCTAACACCAGCCTTCCAGGCAGCACCATTTTCATGGACGTGGTCAACAAAGATTGGATTTTGTCCACCAACACGGAGACCGAATCCATTTTCATCTCTGTGGATTATAACAGATTTCTCCTTATAAACAATTTGAGGATCCATAATAATTAAATTTTGATGGCTTCAATTTGTGATCTTATCCCTCTAAATTCCAATCTCGATGATTGGGTTTTGCTATCCTGTCATGAGTAAATATTAGTGCTAGAATATCAGTGACTCAATTCAAGACTACCTTATGCAGGTGCTTAGTTCGCTTACAATTTTCATGCAAACAACTGTAGTTGTTCCTTCTTAGTATTTTCTGTGTGGTGGTTGCAGAAATAAACAATGTGCGCGTGATTTTAATTTAGCGAAGCAATCGACTTGGTTTAGAATTCCCATCTTCAATATTTGTCATATTTTTGAATCCATCAGATAACAATTACAAAGAATAATATAATATTGAACAAAAATGGATGGTCTCGATAGTTCTCCAGAGGCATCACCGGATGCCGAGATGCAAGAGGATGCCCCCGAGCCAGCACCCGTCGACATCCGTCACGAGTGTGAGATGCCGGCCGTTGGTCATAAGATTCGAGACAAGATATACTATGTAAAACTACCCAACTTTTTGAGCATCGACACTCGCGAGTATGATCCAAACTTTTACGAGGACGAAATAGACGAAGACGAGCAATTAGATAACGAGGGTAGGGCAAAAATGAAGTTGAAGGTAGAGAATACAATCAGATGGCGAAAAGTTGAGGACGAAGATGGTAACCAAGTCAATCAGAGTAACGCTCGGATGGTTGAATGGTCAGACGGATCGCGATCGCTTTACTTGGGATCTGAAATTTTCGATGTTAACGAAAAGTCCATCGGTGACTGCAATCATTTATACATTCGGCAAGGAATGCGGCAGGGTCTTCAAGGTCAGGCAATCTTCCACTCAAAGCTAAGTATTCGACCAAATTCAACAGAATCATTTACACATAGAAAGCTGACATTGTCGCTAGCGGATAGATCTCAAAAGACTCAGAAGATTAGGATGCTCAACAATCCAGGCCAAGACCCGGAGGCAAGATTGAATGAGTTGAGCAAGAAGGAAGACGAGAAATTGAAGGCTACCATGCGTCGCGAGACCAAGCAAAGAATGACGCAAGAGAGGGCTCAGCATATGGGTCCAAGTGCATCATACCTGGAGGATGACGAGGATGATGACGAAAACATTTCCATTTCAGCTATTAAGAAAAGAGTCAATCGACGCTATAACGACGACCAATCGGATGAATCCTCAGAAAGTGACGAGTATTCGTCCGAGAGTGACCCAGAGTTTGGTAAAGTTCAAACTCGCAAAGTTAGACGAGTTGTCGACGACAGTGATAGCGATTAATAATAAATTTAGATCTTACTCCTCGCATCAATCACATTGCCTATGAAGCTTTTCGTAACACCCAAATCTATTGGAATATTTTATTCCAGGATCGAGTTGAAGAGAGACTTTTGTCACTTCAAATACAAGTCGATATTTTGCACTCTTGATGATTAGAACATCTACTCGAAGTAAGTTGGTCAGTGTTTGTTGCTCTCATTTCGGCTCCCCATAAAATGCATTCAAATCCTCTACACCTCGAAGGGGGAAGTTTAAATCCTGGTGCCATGGACAGCGAAGCGACCGTGTGTGCGGTATAATGCCATGGGCTGGACATATCCATGGTGGCTGCATCCAGAATCTCAGGATCTGTGGACACTAGATGAGTGAGGTGAAGCCGCTCAAGCTGCAGAAGCGGAGAAGTGGCCAGTGTCCGCTGCAGCGGCTGCATAAGCTTGTGGAGCTTCTTCACTTCAGCTTTTTGTTTGTTATTGTCGGACACAACAAGTTCGAGGTCAGCGGTAATCTATGTATTATTTTGATCAGTATTTATATAAAAATTATCTTTTTTAGAGATATACAAATTTTTATACAGCATCAAGCGCAGACATATAGCTCCCAGAAGTGGTAGCCATGATTCTTATTATTAAGTGTTTGTGATGAAAGGAGTCGGTGCAAGTTCTATTTCAACTTGTTGACTTTCATCAAGTTTTCGCAAGTTTGCATTTATTATCAAAAATTACATAAACTAGCTAGTTTCACTGTCAAAGAATCGACACAAAAATGATCTCGTCGGAAAGGGATAGTTGCAGTCAATTGGTGGCTGGTAATTGTGATGTTATCATTGGCGGAGGAAGCACCAGTACAATGAATGGCGATATTAGGCCATTTAGTAGATCTTTAAAGTCAATCATCACCAACTACCTAGATAGATTTGAGCATCATGAATCCCAACTAGTGAATCCCAAAGACTGTGACTATGCAAACGAATTCAAGTTGCTCAAAGAATTTTCAAATGTCCTCAAGGAGGACAAGGCAAATTTGCTTCATGGAGAGATGGATTACAATGCCAAGAAGAATAGATACAAGGACATTATTCCATTTAGTCACACGAGAGTAGTCCTTAGTGACAATTATGAAGAGCTGCCAGGAAGTGATTACATCAATGCAAACTACATAAGAGGTCCAACTGGCTCACAACGGGCCTACATTGCTTGCCAAGGTCCATTGCCTTGCACTTTAAATGACTTTTGGCGCATGATTTGGGAGTGCGGAGTTTCGGTAATAGTTATGGCTTGCAATGAGATTGAATCAGGAAAGCCCAAGTGTCAATTATATTGGCCTGAGGATTTGAACACATCTTCTCGTTATGGAAAAATCCAAGTCACTCTATCGAGAGTTAAGCAAATCAATTCAGACTTTTTAATTAGAAAATTTTCCATCAAATATTTAGGTAACAAACAAAGTGGCTCACCTACTGACCAAAATCATCATCAACCGACAGAGCAACCATATAGCAAAGATTTCTTTAATCAATTTGACAGGAAGCTGAACGAGAATGATATTGATTGCAATTCGATGGGTACATTGGAGCAACAAGTGAATGGATCCAATGAGAAATTTACCAGTTACAACACCAGTAATAACGTAAATTTGAACAATAATTACCCGACTGCCAACAATCTGAACAATTTGAGTAGGTCAAACTTCCAAAAAGCAACAGCGAACAATACGAATTATCTGATAAATGATTCTGAACGCAACCAAAAACCACCCAACCACCTGCAGGAAATCAATGGTGACATTTTAGATGAGAATGAGTGTGAAGTTTTGATGGAAAGAACAGTTTGCCAGTTCCACTACACCACTTGGCCGGACCATGGTGTTCCTAATTCGGTCAGTCCAATACTCGAGCTGGTGAGACTAATGCGTGAGGTGCAACCAGAAGAGGACAAGCCGATTTTGGTTCATTGCAGCGCCGGTTGCGGTCGAACGGGAACCATTTGTTGCATAGACTACGTTTGGAACTTGTTGCGCCGAGGAAAATTGGATCAAAATTTTAATTTATGTAGCATAATTAGTGAGATGCGCCAGCAGAGAATGGCGATGGTGCAAACACTAGAACAATATATCCTCTGTCACCGAGCGGTGGCCGCTTTATTCATCCAACAACTCAAGCTAATCGACGATCATCATTATGAGAATGTGGAGCAATCATCGCTTAGCGACGATTGCCAAGGCGACGATCAAGTTGTGGACGACGTGTTTGAAGAGCCAGATGAATTGGGTCCTGTTTTTATATGATTAATGTACCATTAAACTATCTGCTCAAAATCACAATCTCATGAAACTCTTCCAACATTTTACCTTCCGGTCGTCCAGGTGGCGTTGCCGTCTCTAGTTTTAAAAATCATTCTTGCGCTATGCATCATGGCAAGAATGCGCATATGTCTCTGCACTGAAATGTCAGGCGGAAGTGGAAAGTTTTGGGAACTCTCGCTGTACAGAGAAAGAAAGGGGCTCGATTCAAGTTGATATATCAACTAAACATGAAAAGTGGAAAGTTGAACGAAAAAAGTTTAAAGAAGTGAACTCAACTATGCAACAAGTGTCTTTCTAAAGTTAGTATATGGATCCTCAGAATCCAGAGCAAGTTTATTCAAACGTCCTCTCGTATTCCTATTTATAAGTTAGCTTTTTATAAATTAATCTATCTACTGTCTGTCTATTTATCTATTTATCCAAGTGGTCAAGGTAATCCTTTCGCGCTTGTTTGTTTGTTCAATAATAAAACTTGGAATATTGATTCTGATGAGAATAAATTAATAAAGTTTATAATTTTATATATAAATTAATATCATCATTTGTTATCTATTTTTGTTTCATCATTTATCAATCAGCTGCAAGCTAGCCATTACAGGTAACTTAGCAAGCATTGATCAGCGTCGAGTGGGTTGCAGGCGACGGTCTGGATGAGGA
Organism: Aculops lycopersici; assembly: GCA_015350385.1. Lineage (NCBI taxonomy): Eukaryota > Metazoa > Arthropoda > Arachnida > Trombidiformes > Eriophyidae > Aculops > Aculops lycopersici. The sequence continues at coordinate 2,214,978 of WNKI01000001.1, read as the reverse complement.
GTAGGTGGTGGTGTCTATTGTTGTTTGTCCCGATTGTGAGTGTAACCTAGAGTGTGTCTTTAGGTTACTTGTAGAGCTAAATCTCTTATTGCAAATGTCACATTGATGTGGTTTCTCGCCAGTGTGCACGAGATGATGCTTTTGAAGATGCGCCAATTGTGTGAAACTCTTTGTACAGATATCGCAATGGAACGGCCTCTCGCCAGTGTGTGTTCTCAGGTGGACCTTTAGATTTGACAGTTGGCCAAAGGTTTTGAGACAAATATTGCACTCGTAATGCATCTTACCATCCTTCTTCTTTAGCGGATAAGGCAACGACCTGTAACCTCGTGCATGGCCACCGGGCGAGGTTTGTTCGGTTAGCGAGGGCGACAGTGCGCCACTTGAATGCGACGATCTACCGCTCGAGTGGCTCGAGGGCGACGTTTGTCCATTGGACGAGGCGCCACTTGGATGGTGATGGTGGTGGTGGTTGTGATGATGGTGTCCGTTGAGGTTGTTGTGGTGATGGTCGTGGTGGTGGTGGTGGTTGCTTAGGTAGCTTCCATAGGAGCTGGCCGAGCTTGCGGTGGAGCAGGTGGTTGAGGTTGAGAGGCGAGCCAGTGAGATGTTTGCCAGCGTTGTGAGTCCGCAATTTGGATCCACCTCGAGCGCAAGGTTGCCGATTTGTGTGGTCAAACTGTCGCGCCTCGGCTGGCTTCCAATGCTACTGATACCTGAGCTCGTTGGACTTCCGCTCGGACCTCCCGTCGGCGACTGGTGCGGCCCACTTCCGGCGCTCGACAAGCCATTGCAACTGGTGATCGTGGTGGTGGTGCTATCCGCTTGATGGTGGTGGTTGTGGTTTAGGTGGTTGCTTAAATTGAGGTTCAAAGTTTGAGTTTTGTGGTGGTTCAAATGGTTCAGGTGGTTTAGGTGGCTGAGGTCCAGGTTGAGTTGTTGCTGGTGGTGGTGGAGGTGGTGGTTGTTGTTGTTGTTGTTGGGGTGAGTATTTGCATTGTGATTGTCATTTGATGTTGTTGATATTATAAGGTGGTCATTGTTTTGCTGTGAGTTTGGCTGCAGGCGCCTGTTGATTGATTCATAAACATTTGAGTTATTACTATTTGGTCGATGAGTATTGTTCTGATTCTGATTTTGTTGTTGTTGATGGTGGTGATGGTGAGTGAGACCATTGATGATTGTTGTTGTTGTTGTTGTTGTTGTTGCTGCTGCTGCTGCTGCTGCTGCTGTAGGTGATGATGCAGGTAAGTTGGTGGTTTTTGTTGTTGCTGATTCGCTTGAGAATCTAATCAAGTTATTATTGTTGTGATTGCCAATGTTTAAAATGATAGGTTGGTGCTGCTTGCTAAGCTTGTTGCTCATATTGCCACCGTCATTTGAATTGCCGCTGCTGCCATTCGAGGGCTTGATACTTAGATCATGTGCCTCAAGTTGTGTATCATCTTCAATTATATCCTCCTCGAAATCTTCGTCCTCCTCGCCAATGTCCTCGTCGTCATCGTCCTCAATTAGGTCCTCGTCCTCGCCGATCTCGGTCATTGAAAGTCGATGGCTTCGATGATGATTATTATTGATTGACTTTAAATTGTGACGACTAGTTAGAAGATTTTCCTGTTGTTGATGATGATGATGATGATGGAATTGATGCTGGTTGAGTAAATTCAGATGATGCTTGAGTTGGCTTGCAATTAAAACGCTAGCTTGCGATGGAACCAACGAGGACTTCCTCTTCTTGAGGGGAAGTTGCTTCTCCATTTTGGTTCACAATTAGTGTTTGTTGTATTAGTCGATTGATACTTGTGTGTTTGTAAGTCGCTATATGTCTCTAGAGTCTCAAATGCTATTGTTTTTACTGTATAAAAGTTGTGTTTAAATGATTCTCAGATCTCCCATTTGATGTTGTCTCGTCGAGCTCTCGCTTTAGTTTGACAGTGGAAAGGAAAGGCAAAATGTGTTTGTTGTTGTTGTCGCTGCTTGCCAGTGGCTAGTAGTTACTTGTCCCTCTCTTTCAACTCTCAACTTGACCTTAGAATTGTGCTGGCTGAGCAACAAGAGTTGAGTTCATCGTGATGCTTGTGCCTCTGTTTGAATGTTCGATTCTGCCTCAGAGAATTGGATTACTATGAGGTGGCCAATTGTTGTGCTTCGTCGCTCGACTATCGCGGCGACGATATCCCAAGTTCGCGGTGCGTGTGAGCAGAAAGCCTGTTGAATTGAATGGCACAACTAGTGGATCTTGGATAGTGGATTGAGTTAGCGAATGGGCCAGAATGCGCCAACTGGTCGCAATTGGATGCGTGGCGGCGCAACAGCCCAGGCGCACAACCACCAGTTGAGCGCGCAAAATACATCCCATGGAGTCTACGGGGTATTCTGGATTGTGTGTGTGTGTGTGTTTGGTTTTACATTGAAAACTCAATGCAAAATCCCTTCGCTCGACGTGAATCCAACGAGCGAAGGGAAAAAAGTGACTCGTTCGCTTGCTCGCTTGGCGGCCGCGTTCACCTGTGCGAGCGAGTGTGTTGCTGGAATAGCGACAATGCCGCCGCCGCCGCTGCAACAGGTTGTTGCGATGCTCGCTCGCTCGCACGCCTCGACGCCAACAGTAGCTCCAACTACTTTGATTCTACGGCAACCGCGACCGCGAAAATGGGAGGAAGGAAGCGAGGGAAGCAAGGAAGGAAGGTTGAGAGAGAAGCTGGGAAAAGGGATATTAGAAAGTAAAGACTTTGAGGCGTGAGCTTGGCCGTCGGGGTAAACGAACTCGGATGTTTGTTGAACTCTGCAGCGAGCGTCGCGGCGGCTGCGCGCAGAATTCTACCTGTTGTTTCGTTCACTTCCTACTCGCTTTTTCGCCGGCGAATGCGCTAACAACAAATGGCGCCTTGAGAAACCACTTGTTGTCTCGTACCATTGCGTTGCGTTGCGTTGCGTCTTCTTGAAACGACGAACTTGCACCGCGCGCAACAAGACAACAGCAAGAGTTCACCTGGCGGCGCGCGAGAGTTTGACCGGCGAGCGAGCGAGCGAGCGAAAAGAGCAAGCAAGCCAGCGAAGTGAAGCGAACCCCGTGGCCTTGGACGCGTTCAAGGGCCAAAGCGAAATCGAGCATTGCTCACGCCGAGTTTGCTCACGTCAGGTTTGCCCCCTATCTTGTCGACGGTCTCCGCGGCTAGCAACGTTCCAGGACGACGACGAGGAGGAGGAGGAGGAGGCATTAGTCTTCTCAGGTAAACTCGCCTTTTTTCACCTGTAAGCTGTACTCGCAACTTGAACAACGTGGATGCACTCGCCGCCGACGACGAGCTGGACACACGAGCTCCCCGGCGGTCAGGTGAACTCTTCCCTTCTTTGAACCTCCCCTTGGAGTTTTCTCCGGTCGTTGCGCGTTGCACTCTCATCTCGGCGTCTTTTCTCCCAAGCCACCGAAGTTACACTACAAGCTACACTGCAAGCTCGATAGGCTCCAGAAGTCACGGAAGACTATTTGCTTGCTGGGGCAATGGCAGTGGCAGTGGCAGTAACGCGCGCGGCCAGGTGATCGTCTGGCTGGTGAACTCATCAGCTCCGTGGGTTCGTGTCCCGAGTTCAGCGCCTTGGAAGGAGGAAAAGCTTAACTTTGCAACGAGTTCACATTTACCTTCACCTCATGATACTTTCAGGTTGACCAAAGAGAAGGGAAGAGAAAAATATAATAGGAGTTACAAGACCGAGTCGCAATCATCACCGCTTGCCGCCGCCGCCACTTCCGCCGCTTCCGGTCAAGTTGTAGACGCTGTTGTGGCAGCGATAGAAACGCAACAATCCTCGTTATCCGCATCACGAGTTGCGTTTTCAAGACTCGGAATTGAATCGGTAACCAATATCATGGTCGGCGGCGGCGGCGGCGACATTTGTTGCCCTCGCGCCGGAACTAACGAACGTTACCGTTTCCTGATGCAAACTAATGCAACCAGAATGGAGATGCTGTTACGCCGCCGCCGCCGCCGCCGCTGCTATTTGATCGAGAGCAAAAAAGTCTCCTCCAAATCTTGCAACGGGACTGACCAAAATCAAAATCTGGTCGCCAACTGACACAATCTGGCGCAACCACCATTCGATGCAAAGCTGCACGAGCAACAGTTAGTTAGTTTCCTCCTACTCCCCCTCAAACTCGCGAGGCAATTTTATTCCTCGATGCTTCTGCGTGTGTTGTCACCGAAAACCGCGCAACCAGCAGCGGTCATCAACCTCCTCCCACACCCAAGCGAGAGGCCACCTTCGCTTGGACATGTTGCATTGCGATGCTTTTTAATGCGACCAACTGTTGCTTCTGTTGTCGCTTGTTCCATTGCCGCTGGTATCAGATCGGCTGAGTCCATCGGCTGATGTGTCAATGTGTTCAACGAAACACAGCAATGCGATGCGATACCGTTGCGCGCTACTGGTGCACTATTGGTGCGGCGCGCACGCAGCACGCGCGCATCACTGAGCCACGGACCGTCCGCTCACCGCCAATTCCCACACGCGCGGCGCGCTCATCCTGTCGGCTCTCTGCGCTTCCCGAAGCAATGGCAACAGAAACAGCAGCCTCTTGCTCCTTCCACTGAATGTGTGGGAGTTTGCCCAAGCGGTTCGTTAACCTGGAAGTTGGGTTCTTTTCTAGTTGCTCGGCGCTGCGCTTTAGTTGCGCGCGAGTAAAGCACCAGAGTGAAGCAGCCACATTCACGACGACGACGACGACGACGACGACGATAGTGTCGCCGTGGCCCCTTCTTGAGCATGAGAACGGGAAGACTGTTGCGACTTGGTTGCCGGCGTTGCGAGGTTCGCGCGATTCGATTTTTCCGAGCTCAGCTCAACTAGAGCAAACTAGCAAAGTGGAGTAAAGCAAAGTAAACCTCTGATTCATTGGGATGCGCATTTGATCCTCAGCGGCGCGTATTGCACAAAACCACTGCACACCAGACGCGCAACTCGACTCAAATCTCGAGCAGTTGCCACTTTTTTCCCGTCTGCTTTGCCGATTCACCGGCCGCCAACCCGGCCGGCGAGAGATTATTGTTATTTTGGTGGCTGCTTTGGGAAAAGTTGCGGCAAACACCTCAACGAAACGAAGCTGGACGCTTACCTGGCCACCGACCGGCCTGCATGTCATAGGCTCGCAACTTTCCTCGCGCTTCCCCACTGCTTGCTGGTGGGTGAGGAGGAGAAGGAGCCGAGTTCATTGACATTGAACTCCAACTCTCTAAAGCAACTGCTACTACAACTACTACTACTACTACTTTAACCACCAGCTCAACTTTTCTACTACTTCCACTTCTCCTTTGGCCGTCTCGTGCGCAACAACGCGATTTTTACCTGCAGTTTGTGGAAAAGAAAAAGAGATTTACTCACACACACACATACAACCAGGTGAACAGTTCAACTTGTTGCAGGTGAGCTAAATTCTGCAAAACTTTTAGTGAGCGAGCTAGTCACTTTGGAGCGCAGATTCTGCCATGCAGCCACTGAGATCGGAGGAGGCGAGAGAGAAAGAAAAACAGAGAGACAAACTGCAACGTGCTCGCCATTGGAAACGCCCAGCATAACCTCAGTCGTTGTTGTTGTTGCTGCTGCTGCTTCTATCGGTGGTTGCCGTTGAGGCCAACTTCTGGCGAAGCTCGCTGCCCAAACGAAACCCAAGCTACCTGTTCAACTCTCCCCCCGCCAAGCGCAGCCTTTGAGGCACAGGCACTGGCACTGGCACTGGCACTGGCACTGGCACTGGCACTGGCACTGGCACTGGCACTGGCACTGCAAGCTGGCCGCTATTACATAACATCCACGTAAGAGTAAGAGCAGCCAGCCACCTGTGTGAAGTGAAGAGTGACGCATGGCTTGGCTTGGCGAGTTTGGAACTCTGGAGTTGCGCCGGAGAGCGACGGGCGGCGCGCTCGCCGGCGCCTTCAGCCACAAGCTGAAGCGCCTTTAAACTTACCTGCGCGCAACTCCAACGCGGTGGAGTGGCCGCCAACTACCTGTTGTTGTTGTCGTCGTCGTCGTACCTGTTTACTCGCACTGGCCAATTACACTTCCACTGCAATTCCGTCGCCGCCTTCTGCGTCGTGCGCCTAAACCGAAACGAGCGACTTTAGAGTTTAGCTGAGTTTAGAATGCGGCGGCGGCGGCGGCAACGCCGAGTTCAAGTTCCTGGGACTCGGAGTGGCAAAAACTCGCTTTTTAACTTTAGAAACCTATCCCAGCAATAATACCTGGAACGATGGGCCAAGCGACGCTCACTACGTAACATTGGCCAGCGAAAGGATGCGTCGCCGAGGGCCGAGGCAACAAGTTGGAAGCGGCGCCGCCGCCGCCGAGAGTTCAAACTTGCACTGCTGGCCAGAGAATAGCTAGCCGGAGAGTATTACATAATGGCCGGCGCGAACTTGAACTCTGCCGAAGCGCGTCCAGCCGCGCGAGAGGCAAATGAACTCTCGGCGAACAGCCACTTTACCTTTCCTCTGCCTCCAGTGGCCACAAAATGACCACGACTTGATGGACACTTCGGCATGCCAAACTTACTCATCGTTGTGTGATGCTGCTGGCCTTTTTCCTAAGCGAGTTTGGAAGCGATTACAGCGCCACCAACGTGTCGCTCGTTTGCCGCGGCGAAACGAGCGCAACAAGTGGCTAGCTCGCGCTCGCTCGTCAACCACTTGTGGCTCGCTCGTCGCTTGCAAGGTGGTTGCGCTGTTGCTGCGGCGGCGGCGGCGGCAGCGCTTTTGCACCAGGTAGCATCGACAATCGCAACCAAAACGAGAGAGTTGGGCGGCAAATGGAGCGCGAGTTGCAGCTGGCGCTAGGTAGTCACGCTGCTCCGCGTTTCCTTGTGTCGTAATGGCCAATCCCTCTCCTTTATCTGGCCACTCGGCTAGCTCCTGTCGTCTCAAATGGCCACGACAACGGCGCCGTCACCACCCCACCGCCACTCAACATTGATACAAACTTGTTGGCCACTAAAACTAAACTAAATGGTATAAAATAGTCTATACCATTGAGAGCAGTTGAATTGAAATTTGGCGATCTGATTTCGGTGGCCAGATAATGGTAGCAAAGATGATTGTGATTATGATTATGATTATAATATCAGTAACAAACCCACTGATGACTGACGAATAAACGAGTTGAACTGCTACTCACATGATCCTTCAGCTGGCACATGATCCTCTTCTCGTCGCTGACTCGTCGTTGGTTTCGTGGTTCTGTCATATCTAGTTTGGTATGTTTGTATAGATATATCAGCACAAATATGTATAATCACAACCAAAACAACTAGCCTTTAATACTAGCTTAAGAACCGGATACTTTCACTCAATGATTACTCTTTGAGCACGACCATCACAGTGACCCGACACTGTGAGCTATGGGCGAGCGAGTGCATATTCACCGATCCAATCGAGTTGGATTGTGTACTTCAAGTGAGCATTACCAGAGTAGGCAGCAGAGAAAATTGAAAGTGTTAATTTACCACTACCACTGAGGCGGCCCAACAAGTGGTCGTCGCCTGTTGCTGTGTCATATGACTTTTAGTAACCCAGACGCGAAAAGACTTTTGTTGCGCTGGCGCCGCCGCTGCCCCAACCAAAGCGAATGAGTGGAAGGAATCGAAGTCGGAGTTAAAGTTAAAGTTAAAGTTGAAGCTAAAGCCGGCGAGTGCATCAAAGTGAGCAACGTGTCCGCGTGCGCGCCACGATCAGCGCTGTCAATTAATGGCTCATTAATTAACTCAACTCGACTCGACTCGACTCGCCACTGTCGTGGTTGTGGTTGTGGTTGTAGCGAGCCGCTGAAGCTTTCCAATCAGATTGGCCGGCTAGCAGTTGGGTGTAGCTCGCGACGAGAACGTTGGTCTCGTACAATAAGAAAGTTTTCGTCGTGCCTTGGTTTAGTCGGTCGGTCGGTCGGTTGGTTGCTTGGTTGGTTAGTTAGCCGCATGAAAACTAAAATGAACTCAACTCAATTCATGTGAGCAACAGAGAGAGAGAGAGAGAGAGAGAGAGAGAGAGAGAGAGGAAGAAAAAAAAAGAACGATAAGATCATCACCAGTAATTCAAGTATTAGTTTCACTTGTTGATTCAATCGATTTGTACGTGCAGCTTGAAGAGAATACATTGTAAACATAAACCAGCGATACGCTTTCCTCTGTCGCTTCTTCTCGCTCCTTTCGTGAGCTCGGCAAGCTAGTACTTGCTAGCTTGACGTCCCCTCGGCGTCACTCGATGATTGACGTTGCTGTTGCTGTTGACTCTCACTGACTCGGTGGTTGTGCCTCTCGGCTGCCGCTCCCATTGCTGCTGTCCCTGGAAGGCAGGCCACACGCATCTTTCATTCGACACGGAGAGTAGCAGCCACTTTTCCTCTTTGCGACACCGGTGGCGGTGGCGGTGGCAGTGGCGCTAGCAAGCGCCACGACAGGATGCTAACAGCAACAACCACAACCACGACGAGAGACAAAAAACCACCGCCGACTTAGCTATTGTCAAATTATTTGTTGTGGCTACGTGACGCGGCCGCTGATTTAGATAGCCAATCAGCGAAAGTTCCCGTGTTTCGTGGAGCAACAAGTGGTTGTGATGCCACAGACACATGGAATGAGATAAAAAACACTCTTACTAGTGGAGCAAATAATCAACTGGCGCAATTTTGATAGTAGACATCATTAGCCCACAATGCTATTGGGTCGATTGTATTTTTAGTGCTAACGGCAAGAGAGCTAGTGAAAGAGCGCCAACTGGTTCTGGTGGCCCCCTCCATTGATTTACGTTTACTGTTAGTTTGCCTTTCAGTTTTATGTTTGTCTCTCGCCTCTTGTCTTTGCACGTTTCTACACTCTGGCCACTTATAGTCTGCAGCGTTATTCGACCGCTGCGTTCAAGTGGCCAAAGTTTACATGGTAAACCTTGAAATGAGGATGACCTAAAAATCACCTGAGCTGCTGTGGCATCGACCGGCACTCACTTAGCTGGAAAAATTTACCTGGCAGCTGAATTTGCTCAACGGGAGCCAAGGTAAAAACAGATAGAGAAACTCTCAGCTGGTGTTAGGGGAATATCCGATACCGGCCAAGTGGTAGTAGCAGCAAAAGCAGCAGGATGATGATGATCAATTGATCGCTGATTATCCGGCAGCCACTTGAGAGCAAGCAACGGTGGAAATAACTCAGGCTTTGAGAGCAAACGCGCAACAGACTAAAAGGACAACAGCGAGCGAGAGTCAGACAGAGAGGCGAGCGGATAGACAGAAACACACAACAAACGTTAGGAGTAAACACGACAAAAGCGAGCAGAGGGGCAACGTTGATAATATAATAGTGGCTACGACACTTTCGCCCGCCAAGGTCGAAACGATTTCGCCACCAGTGCAGAAAAGCCACCCGTTGATCCAATGGCGGCGGCGGCGGCGATGTGAAGCACCGGAAGTGATCAGCAGAGGCCATCTCCTTTCTTTGGCCGATTGAGTGAGTGAATGAATGAAAGGCGCACGGACTCACCTGAACCCTGAATTGATTGGGATTATGCGGTTAACATTGGAACAGGCGAGCGCATGACGATAGTCGTAGTAGTGTTTTTTTTTGCTTTCTCTCACTGTCAACCGCGTGGGTGCTGCTAAATTTTGTGGATGTCCCATGGAAGTTTACAAGTCTACAATGATAAGGGAGGAAGTGTCCGTTGCCAACAAGCACTAACTAGACACTCAATTGATCGATCGATTGATCGACCGATCGGCCGACCAACAAGCAGGAGAAGAGAGAGAGAGAGCGCGACTTGATGGGATTCGGAAACTGTCTGCAGGTAACATTTGGGTCCCAGGTAAGAAGGTAGTGTTGTCTGCACGCCTGCAATTTGACGGTCATTCATTCGGGTTTATTTCTATTTGGGAAATGTGCGTACAAAATCATGAATGAATCTGCAATTCTCCAGCCACCAATTTTTACAGCAAAATGTAGAGTGAGTGAGTGAGAAAAAAATTGCACCGGACGCACGAGACTCGAACCCCCGCGTTCAATGCGATTCCCATTGCCAGCTGAACGAAAATGTCCTCGCCGCTGTGCATCTAGTAGAAATTAAATGGATTAGAACAAAAGCGATTATATCTCTCAATATGTATCTTGTTTCCTGTCTACGCGATTCTTTGTTGCCTTCCCCTCGCCTCGTGTCTCTTCTAGATGCTGCCCACTCAATAGTTTAGTGTCGATTTTGTTGAGCGCCGTTCGCTAAATGGCTTAGCGTTGCGAAAAGTGTAGGTCGCCCGGCGAGCAGGAAGTGGAAGCTTCCAAGTTTTTTGCAGCAGCAGCTTTGTCCTCGGGCAAATCGCCGTTGCAATTGCCACAAAGGCCACGACCACTTCTACCAGCGAGGCGCCACTTTTGTCACTTTCACAAACAACCGCTAGCTTCGTGCGTCTGCCTGTCTGTCTGTCTGTCTTTCTACTCTATCTATCGAGTTGTCCCACAGTTTGGCTCGCAAAGTTCATGGCAACCAAATGCGACTAAAGGCGAGAAACTCGATATTCTTGGTGGAGCTGAGTGAGTGAGCAACAGCCACAAAAGAGTTGATGATTTATGTCGACTGACACAAGGAGACTTTTCAATGTATAGAAATTTCTCAGCTTTTTGGAAGTAAAAGTTTTATATTTCGGCTCAATTTTTCTCGCTAGAGCTACAAATGGGTAGCAAATAGTACGAAGAAACATCAATGAAATCCTATCCCTTGCTAGCTGGTCGATGGCAGTGATAAATCAATGGAAAGTGTAAATCACGTCGCGCGTGCGATTTGATTTGTGGGCTAGCGCGCCTCCAAGTAGAAGGAAGTACAACACACGACAACCACCGGTTGCTCCTCCCACTCGCCGGCCTACCACTACCACGCGCCTGCGTATGCAGACCAGACCGAGCCACACTAACGGTCGGCAACGCGACCGAGAAGCCAGAGGTTCCTCTCGACTTTGTCAATGAAAATAATCTCCAATAATAAAAATAATAATGATAATCGCAAAACAAATTGTTGCGCATGGCAAAGGCTCGTGTTGTCGAACGATCCGAAGGCCGACATTCGGTCAGCTGGCTCAATAGTATGATTCGATGCGATAAAATACAAGCTCCGGATTTGATTTAATGTGATGCGAGCTGACACATGCAAACAAGACGCAAGATGCCCGACCGACTCACTGAGCGGCGCATTATTCCATTGACCGGTGCAGATTTTCCATTGAGAGTTGCCACTTCGTTTCTCAACTCTCAGGTTAACGAACTCCACCAAGTTTCTCTGCTGAATGGCGACAAACGAGCCAAACTTCGAATGGCCAACAGATTGACTGACTGGTCAGTTCTCGTTTGCACCAGGTAGAGGCGAAGGTGATGGTGACACCAGACTAACGGAATCTTAACCCGAGTGGTTCTATATGGCAACAGTTATAATGATGAAGCAGATCACAAGTTGGGAGGCGGCATCCAAATAGGTGAAGGTGAGAGAAAGTTAGCGTCGCGGAAGTGCCAACCGGCCAACCGACTGACCAGCTAACTGGATCCAGTTTCACTTATTTTTCCACCTCCTTCCGGCGCCCCGATCGCTCTCGTTTTGATTGTTGCTGGCCAATTATTTGCATGGTTCATTAAATTTTATTATTGAATTATCTCTGGCTGGTTGTGTGGCGGTTGTGGCGCCGGCGCTGCGTTGATCTGTATCAAGCGAGGGCGGCGGCGACGGTGGCGACGAGGCGCGGGCCACAAGCTAACAGCCGCATCAGATCACAGAAGGAGCGATTGTTTGCGGATTGTCAACGGACACAGCAAGCAACAAGTAGTTGATGCGACGAATTGGAGCAAAAAAAGCGTCGCGCATCTGCCGTCGAACCAAGATGCAAAACGAAGCGAAGGTACAGCATAGAAATTTGACTTGAACGGGCGACTTTCGATTGGAATCACGAAATCACAGTTGTCGTCCTTTTCTCTCTCTCTCTCTCTCTCTCTCTCTCTCTCGCCCTCGTGCGCAGTAATTGGCCGCTGTGCTCTTTTCAACCTTCCCCCAAAAGTCAAAGCAGTTGCAGCTAAAGCAGCTAAACGAGCAAGGCCTCAGCCGGAAGAGGGAGGAGAAGCTCAGGTAGTTGGAGCAAACTGCTGACCCGCTGCTTTGCTGCAAACTGGGCCAGCCAAGGGGTTGGCCAGTTTGCTTCTCGTTAGCGTCGCCCGAGTCTCTCGACGCTGCCGTCTCTAAGCGACCAGCAGAGGCAAAGGGATTACCTGGCCTCTAGATGCTACCATGATTAATAGCCCGTACGACTGGCGACATTTACCACACACTCTACCCCTCCCCCCTTCACCTTTGGCCAAGTCAACTCTGAGGAAAGCGAGAGTTCAAGCTCGTCGAAATTAGTGTTGCCTCGGAAGTGGGGGCAGTTTGCACGAGCTGCTTGAGCAAAAAAAACAGAAAGAGTCGAGCATAAAGAAGCACAAAACAACTTGGTTGCTCCAATTTAAATCAAGAGCAAAAAAGAGCAAGTTTCAGGTTAACCAATTAAACTAATTGAACTCTCTCTTTTTAGAAGGCAGCTGCTGTTGCTGTTGCTGTTGCCGTTGCTGCAGTCCTGGCGCCAGTTCGCTCGGCGCGGCAAACGCACACACCCGTTCGCTCGCTCGCTATCGCTTGAGGTTGCAGGTAATGAAAGCCGAGTGAGTGGACGGCGCAAATAAGTCAACTTTTGCCACACGGAGCAAGCGGACATTCAACGGTGCAGCTCTCACCTGTTGATGGCCTCGTTTTGTCGCTCCGCCACTCGCCTGAAATTTTTATTTATATATTCGCGTCGCGCGTCCAATTCTTTTTGTGCCCAGAAGAAGGCTGGCAGCTGATTGTTCAAGTGACAGAACGAGACGAAATTAGCTCGAATTTCGTTGTTTCGTTGGATGGTTTTTAGGCAAGAGGAAAGTTGGAGGAAATCGGCTAATTAGAAGGAAAGTTTTGTACATTTCTCTGATCGAATCTGATCTGATCTCTTTTTTCCGCTCTTAGCGTCCGTCGATCGTAAAAGAAAGGAGACTGAAAAAAAAACTAGAAAGTGACAGTCAACTCCATCGTGGTCGCGGCAAAATAGTGAAAGCAGTAAAACTTGACCAGCACGCGCTGGTCAAATTTATCCGCGATATCCCATTGGTATCGCATGTCGCATTTGGTATATCCGATTCCATAGCTGATAATGTCTCAACACGAAACAAACTCATCATCAGACTCATTTTAATCGGTAGCATCAGCCGTCGACTTTTGCTTCTGCTGCTGCTGCTGCTCGTCGTCCTCGTTTGCTCCTGTCTGTCTTTTTGGTTCATATTTTGACAGTTGCAATGATTTTTCTCTCTGCCTCATTCTGTCCACGGGGGCGACAAAAATTTGCAATTGAATGGAGGCCCAGAGTATCGGTAGAATGAGCGCGTGTCGAGTTGCAGTGAGGAGAAAGCAGATCAAGCAAAACCAAGTGGCCGCTTAATGGCAACGACAGTGAAAGCCAATGACACTAGCTGCTTGTGCCTCGGCTCCAACGACGACGACGACGACAACGAGCAACAGGAGCCATTGAAATATATGCGCTCACCTGGCGCAATTTTCGACTCAACTCTCAATGGACAAACTGGCGACTAGTTAGCTTCTGATTAGATGTCACAACGAGAATACCTTTAACCTCGGCACAATAAACAGCGGGCCAGTTACAATAGAAACAGGCGGCTCATAATAATTGACGCCCACAAAGAAAGCAATCGTGTGTCGTGGTTGCGAGGCGATCTTTTCTGTTGTTGCTGAATGAGGATTCTGCCTCCTCATTCAGCTGAAAAATCTGAATGCTGAACAATTGGACCAGAATCCTCGAATCCTTGAAAATCGACACCGGCGCATTAGCTCAGCGTACAAATTAACCAGATGGTCTAGTCATTTGTCCGTCACAAGGGCAAATAGGTTCTTCAGCCAGAACCTTGAGAACTTCAGCCACCGGAAGTGGCGGGTTGTAAGTCAATTCCTACTCGTGCGCTCCTCCCTCTTCCTCAAACATTTATCCCAGGTAAAGGTAGAGGTGAGTTGAGGTAATGAAAGGTAAGAGTTGCTCTGGTTTTGTTGGCCTTAGCGGTCGTTGCTCTACTTTCAGCTTGTTACTCTTTTTATTTTATATTCTAGAAGAGCCCCCAATTTACTCCGTTAACTCTGCAAAATCTTTCGGCCCCAAACTTTGACAGAATTCGAGCAGAGTTCCAACCAAAGCAGAAAGGATAGATAGAGAGAGAGAGAGAGGGAGCGCGCAAAAGTGTTAGCCGATCCCATAGAACGGAAGAGCGTGAGAAACTCTTTTCTCGCTGCGCCGGAAGCTCGAACTGAACAGCGCGATCCTTTGGTTTACTTTGTGGGGTTTAGTCCTCCAATTCGCAAAACAACCGAGTCGACTTTACTCCTCTGGCTCCAAATCACGTTTACTCACCGCGCCGGTCATTGCGATTCTTATGCGCCCAAATCACTACAACAACCGTTAGCTCCCAAAGAGGAAGGTCCCAAAGGAGAGTCTTCAAGGCCACCGAAGCGAATGAGTAAAACTGTGGCGCCTCAAAGTGTAGAAAACGAGGAAAAATCTGCTGCGCTAGTGTATAAAATCTTCCCCCCCCCCAATCATCGAAGATTCCCACACTCTTATATAATAATAACAATAGTAGTGAGCGTTATTTTATGAAACGCCGTAAGAGCAGCCGCCTGTTGCGTCACGAGCAGAGGAGAGCTGACTCACCGGTTTGTACGCGCAACGCGTTGCGCAACGAGAGCGGGTTCAGTGATCGCTGACGCAACATCGACTTTGCATGTGACTCGAACACATGTTGCTGTTGGTGGTGCTGGTACTGGTGCCACTCCTGAGCACACAACCAGGTAACAGTGAACCCGAACAGTTGAGGCCGCGGTGTTTTTGTGAGAATATTCTGTCCCCTCGCTTATGCTCTTCTGCGTGTTATATGATCAAAGTGCAACTCTCTTTGACGTAACGTAACGCGACGCAACGCGACGTTATGGTCCTCAAGCCCGAACTAACCGTTAGGCAACGTGTTGCACAAGCCACCGAATCAGTCGCTCACTCATAGAGCACCGGTGGCCGCGACGCGCGAGAGTCCAATGCCATGGTTCCAATGGCCAGAGCAGAGCAGCGGCAACACCCGTGGTCGTGGCGACTCCGAGCGCTCGCTGCTTGGTGCCACTGGTGCGCCAGGTAACCACCAGGTAAACTGAAAAGCGCCACTTGGCTTTAGCGCCAGTAGCATCCCACCTTGAGCCGGCAACACTCTCGACCAGTGCAAGCAATTTCTTTCGCTCACTCCTTACATTGAGGACATCGAAAGGTTGCCTTTTAGCCGGCCAACGGTGGTGGTTGTCGTGCGTAACCCTCGCTGTTGCTTAAAGCTACCATGCCACTGATAACGTGCCTTAGCCTGGCACCAGGTGATGATGCCAACGTTGCAACTTATGCTTCAGGTTGTTGCCAAAACTTACTTCTCCTCTCCTCTCGTCTCATCTCTCCTTTTCACTTCACTTCAACTTCTCCTCTCGCCAGGGGAAACCAATGAGAGCAAAGCAACACAATTGCATCTGCATCATCTATGTTTCATTGCTCCAAATTCAGTTCACGGCCTCAACTCTCCTCTCCTCTCCTCTCGCTCGCTCGCTCTTCCTGCTTACCTATTGGCGATCCACGGAGCGCCGCCAACCGGTGAACTCTGGCGCAACCGAATCGGTAGCCGGTCCGGCGACTCGCCTGTGTTCCGGTTATCGGCGACAGCGGCGGCGACGACGATGACGGTCGGCTCAACATTCATCCATCTAACTGTTTCCGTGTATCTGCATGTCTCGCCAACGACAACAACGACGGCGATCATGACGTCGCTAACATCAGCAGCAACAACGAAGACTTCAAGTTCATGGTGGAGGTAGCGACGGCTTCAGTTCTTGCTCTCCAACGCCAGCCTCTCGGCGCCGCCCAAATCTAACGGCACTCCGGTCGTTGGCGCCGCCAAGCTTCGAATTGGCATTCGGCAACAAGTGGTGCCAGTGGCTGTGCTGCAGAGTTCACCTGGCGCCACTTGCAACGAGCGCGAGAGTGTAGAGGAGTTGAGTTGAACTAGACTCCGGAGTGCAGTGAGGTGGACTGTGTGACGTAACAGGAAGAGGAAGGGGAAGGGGAAGGGGAAGGGGAAGGGGAAGGAGCGCCTGGAAGGAGAGGTCGTTGGGAGTCGCTGCTGACGTTGCATGCACTCGCTCGCTCACTAGCCTCCAGTTCAAGTTCAACTCAAACCTCACCGATCTGGCGAGTGGACGCAACAGGTTGGCGCATCTGTTGAGCTGTGCTGCAATCGTCTGAGGTGAACTCCAGCGCAGAGAAAAAACACAACGAGCAGGTAGATGGATTCTCACAAGTTTGCCAAATCACTCGGCAAGCCAACAACCTGAAATGGCTAAGCGAAACGCCGACGACGAGACGAGAGAACGTTGCGAGCTTTGTGAACTCGAAGGCTAAATTGGCGTCTGCTTTCTGTGATACTATTGGTGTTGTTGTTTTGGATTCGGTTTCGGTGGTTTTTCACTCGACTCGACCGCCGCCGCCGCCGCCGCCACAAGAAGGTAAAGTAGGCGAGAACTTGGACAAACAGCGAGACTGACCATGAAATGGCTTTCCTTCCTCGTTCCTCTCTCTCTCTCTCCAGTTTCTTCCCTTTCGTCTTCGTCACGATGGTCTTAGCAATGGTCGCTCTCTACTTACGCTGGACGTGAACTCCATCGAGGTCAACACTTCGGAAAGCTGATGGCGTAAGTGCACTTTGGTTAAATGAGATTCAGGCATCAACCTTGAAACTAACGGGACTTCTCCTAGTTGCGCAAGAGCGAAAGACCAACAACAACAACAATAACAGCTTTCGAGTTGCTGGTTCTCCGGCAGCCAACATCGCCGCAAACTCTCGTCGTCGTCATGCATTAACCAGAAATCTCCATCGAGAAACTTCACATAACTTTTTCCCCTTTCTAACCGTAAAACGGAGAAACCATCCTAAGCATAATGATGACGCTAGTGCCAGTGCTGTCCACGTAGACAACAACTCACCACTACCACTATTAGTTGGCTATCTACTCTTCTCGCTTACCGTTAGTCAGCCACTCGAAAAGCAAACCATTTCGCGATCAAAGCAACAACAAAAACATTGTAGCGGTAAATGTTGTTGTTGTTGTCTCTTCGAAGTGCCGGACAATGCTCCAAATCGACGTCTGCTCTGACGTAACGGCAGCAACAATAATAATGATGATAATAATAACAATCGCCGTGAAGATGGAAATTTACGAGTTGCAAAGTGACAGCAGGTAGGTGGAAAAAATCATACAGCTTCCTCATGTCCAAGGTCAATATTGGAGTTGACAAAGATTAATCGTGGCACCTTTCTCGCCCGGCAACTGCACAGATGTTGACACTTTTGCTTGTTTGCTTGTTTGAAGAATACATCTATTAATGTTGTTTCGTTTATTGTTGTTAATGGCAATGATGATGATGATGATGATGATGATGATGATGATGAATGAATGAATGGAGTCAAGTATACAAAGTCTGATTAGGCTGCCACCACTTCAGTTGCAACACGAGCGCGAACCATCTCGTCAAATTTCAAAAAGTCCTGCTCACGTTGAAGGTGGAAATCCTCGTTTAGGTGGTTGGTTACCTTGTGGCGCAACACCAACAGTTGGCCGCGGCCACTTCCGCACAATAGACACCTAACGCCACCGATTGAAATCTTCTCCTCGCTTGTATCAATTCTATTTAGAAGTGCCAGATTTTCCTTAATGGCATCCAAAAGTTCCAAGTCCTTGTAGGTCCTAGAGGTAACCATAATTGGGAGGAAGACTTGAGTTGGATCGCCGTCCAGTTCGCGCAGTTGACTATCTGGAACATTGTGCCTGTCCAGGGAGAAATCGTTTTTAGTCCAATCAATATCAAAAAAATCAACCTCCTCAACGGGAAATCTTCGTTTCCTGATGAGTGTCAACAAGATTTGCCTAAACTTCTTCTGGAGTTCAGCTTGTGGTCGTCCGGGATTTTGGATGTTGGTGAACTGTATCAACTCCGAGACAATCTCGCGACACTTGTTGATGAGGCCAATATCGTCGCTGCTAATTTGAACATCGAATCCCATCTCAACCTCGTAGTTCTTATCTACTGGATCATCATTCTCGTCCCACCCAAGACCAAAAACGCCACCTGCAATGCATTTGAGATTCTCATTGTACAATAGTTTGTAGTATTGGGCAAATAGCAAGGCCATCAGGGTGGGCAGGCCGCGAATGTTTGGCATCAATGTTGTGTCACGGACCAAGATCTTACCCTTCCGACTCTGACAAACTGATGCGCCAACGAGCATCTGTCTCCTTGGTTTGTCATAATCTGGATTCAATATAATCGAATTGATCGACATGGGGTCCACTTCAACACTGAAACCCATTGATTTTTGTAAGACAGACCGGAAGCTTAAATTGATTGGACTTGTTGGGCCGCGGAGTGGCTTTTCATCGTCGCCAAATATTTGAGATGTTATGTCCTTCAAACTTTTGCCCGCCAAAATGCTCCTCTGCAAACGAGCTAATTCCTCTTGATCCTCTTGGTCTTGAGCCTCGTTGAATTCCACCTCAATAAACGGATCCTCGTCAAAGATTCGCTCGTATTCAATTTCATCGTTCTCCATTAAACGGCGATTATCAACAGGTCGCCCTTTGACTATTTTCATCCAACTTGGCAGCATACGACGCGAGGGCATCCGCGCCTGAATTAGAGACCTTTGTTCATTGTACCACTTCAGTCTGTTGAAAGCGGGGGTGTCCCTATACTCTCTAACGTAGAACCTGTCGCCTGTCTCACCTCGTTTCAATGCCAGGTAAACAGAACGTGACATTTGCTTTCCCTCACAAATGACATCCTCAACTCCTATTGCCTCGTGAGATTTTCTGTCTTTTGCCATAGCCTTTCCATCGTTGAAAACTAGAAGGGCCCGCGAGACATCCGATATGTAATCGATTTCCTCATCATCCTCCACAATGTCTTTTAGTTGGTTCATCACTTGTGTCCTAAATAAAGGTACCTGGTTGATGGGTAATCCGTGTAGAATTACAGTGCGAGTTGGGTCCAAACCACACAGTTGCTTCTTGATCTCGGCAGCCTCCATTCTGCTGCTGAGAAAGTAATTTGGATAGAAGGCTGCGCAAAAGGCAATCTTGAGCATGAGTTCGTCTTCGCAAGGATCACGAACCCGATTTGGTTGTTCAACAATACGAATATTCTTATCATCGAGTCGACTCTTGATCTCCTCAACTAGTGCTGAAACTTCGCAGAGTTTGCGATAGTCAAAGTTGTTGTCCCAGCAGAATTGCTCCAAATACTTTGTCTCTTTTTGTTGTATATCCTTGAGTTCAACAAATCTCTTGTAAACCTCAAGAGCCACTATTAGGTCACTGTAGGATCCCTGGCCCCAGCTTAGTTTAGTCAGATAGCTGTCAGCCAAACCTCCGAACCGGTTCGTAACAATCGACTTGTTGGTTGAGAGACAAGCAGCCACAATAATTGCATCCTCTAGCACATCTAAAACTGAGGCCATAACGATGAGCTTGGATAGATGGACATCAATGGGTAGAGCGGAAATGATGCGACCCAATTGGGTCATGTCCCCATCGAGCTTGTGTAACTGTCCCTTGTAAGTCGAAGATAAGGCACCGATTTGTTTGAGTTCCAAGACGGCAGTTTTAACTTCGTCCAATGGCGGTGGGTCTAATACTAAAGCGAACATTGATCTAACTTCACCCAATTGGAAGTTTTTGACGCGTAATACTGACAACTCCAATGGGGCAACAAGTAGCCCGGGCTCGGCAAAGTCGCGGAATCTCTTGAAGAAATTTTGAGTCACCAAACGGATCACTTTTCCCTTACAACATCGACCAGTTCTACCGGCTCGCTGGATACACCTATCCTTACTGGCCCAATGTAATCTGAGGGTAGGAAACCTAGTCACTGGATCTTTCATTAGTGACTTGGTCAGGCAAAAATCTATGATGAATCCAGCGTCTTTAACTGTAATTGAACTCTCAGCAATATTCGTGGCCAATATAACCTTACGCATTCCTTTTCTAGTTGGCTCAAAGATCCTTTGCTGATCTATGGATGAAAGACAAGAATGCAACGGTATAACATCCAAGTCCCTGTATCTACGTAATAATCTCTCTAACTTTGTTATCTCAGCTAATCCGGGCAAGAAAACTAGAGTGGTACCGCTGGTCTCCTCGTTATAATTATCGAAACTTGGAATAATATCAGTAACAATCTTGACAGCAGCATCAATACATTGGTCAAAAATTTCAGGTAAATCATCATCGAAGTCCGGTGGTTGCTCTATAAGATTCGGGAATGCATTTCGCATTGTGTCATAGTATAAAGTTTGCACCTCTTCAGGTTTCTTGCTACGAGCTATGGCACAGATCGAGGGTGAAATCACAGCTTTGTGTCCGAACTTAGTGGAGTATGTAAAGTAGTTCTTAAGCTTGTTGGTATCCATAGTGGCCGACATGATAATCAAGCGAAAGTAGAGTTGTTCCTTACGCATTAGATCGCGAATCATCATCAACAATAGGTCGGTATCTGAATCTCGCTCGTGAGCTTCATCGATTACAATATGAGTATACGAATTGAGAGTCTTTTCGGTGATTAGTTTTTGTAACAAAACTCCGGCAGTCACATAGGTAAGTATAGTTTGAGGTCCCGCAACGCGATCCAATCCAACTTGATATCCAACGAGTGTGCCCAAAGGCCAATTATGCTCCTCACAAACTCGCCGAGCAATACTCTTGGCCGCAATCTTTCTTGGCTGAGTCACATAAATGACAGGTGCATTTGTTTGTTTCTCGTCCAGGATTGCGTCCTCCAAAATGTAACATGGAACTTGAGTTGTTTTACCGCATCCAGTGTTTCCCTCAATGATGACCACTTGGTAGGAGTTGATGGAGTTCATAACTCGAGTGCGGTACTCGTAGATTGGCAAATGGACGTTGTTTCGGTAGTTATGAAAGAATTCTCTTCTAATTTCAGAGACATTCACATTCGATGTATACTCTTCACCTCCTGCACCAAATTCAGTTGGTGGTCTTACTGTACTAGTTCTTTCAAAATCCATTACAGAACTCGATTTGGCACTAGGCGCGGAGTAACCCTGCAGCATGTGACGCATTCGAGTTCGATTTCTCATCGAAGTCAATGATGTAATGGTGTCTCGATCCGACTCAAGATCGTCGTCTTCCATGTCTTGTAATTCTTGTTGTTGGTGTTGGTGATGGGACGATCCCTGTTGAGCTGCCTCGATGGCTCTCTCATATTCAGCTTTACACTCTTCGACGTAAGCCATCTGTTGCGCATCATGATCCTGCTCCTCCTGGATCGTTCTCCACCTAACTGTCTTGTCAAACCGATGCAATGGATCCACAACATTGCTTGGCGGTTTTGAGATCTTTCTTCTTAGCATCTTGCCATCGCTGGCCTCGGGGTTTGGATTGTTGGACGACATCTTGTTGAGCAACTACTATTAAGTGGTAAAGTAAATTTCATCTGGATATGTTTAGCATGAATGAATTTGTGGAAATCATAAGAGCTTCTTCTGGCTCCCGAGTTGGAATTAATATTGCGCTAAATGGTTGCAAGGGTTGCGATCGCCAAGAAACTAACTCGAACGGAAATCTTGGCGAGCATGGCTATTATTATTTGATAGCCTTTGTACGTCCTATGTCCCTTGAGCACGAGTGCCGCGAGTCAGCGCCGTTTGTGCAAGAAAGCCGCCGCATAAGCATGGAGAAAAAGCTCGCTGAAGAAAATCCAAAAGCAACAACGTGTTGAAATTGAATTGAAAGTTGTTTACCTTCTTGCAGATCATAGCTAATGACCATTAATTTATTACTACTAGACTTGTAATAACCACAAATATTAGTGCCACGCCGCTGGTTTGGTAGTTGGCATGTTTATCAAATCAATACTAATATTTTATTATTAGTTGTCTGCTTAGTATGGAAGAATTGAGCAAAGTATTAACAAAAATCGAACTCACTGCAGACGACGTTCTTGACACTAAACAGCAGATTGTAAACTTGGACGCAAAGCGTCATAAGACAAGAGAGGCATTGAATTTGCTCAAGGAAGATCGTGAAAAGTATAAGAACCTAGCAAATAGAAAATGTTGGGTTTGCGTTGGTGACATGTTTATAAGATTGAATCACAACGATACCAGAAACATTATCGTCGACGAACAATATTCCATCGACCAGGGTGTAGAAAAATTACGCGACCAGCTATCAGAGAAAGTACATCTTTTGAGAGAATTAGAAGGCAAACCTGAATTAGCGGAGTTTAATCTAAAGCCATTGAGCAAGAAGGAGATATTAGCTCTCAGGACAGGTTTTAGAATCTGAGTCATATGATAACGTTAGAAAAAACCATCTTACAAAATGACCAACCTCAGACCATTCAACTGTGATGACCTATTCGCCTTGAACGAAGTGAATCTCGATCCTCTAACTGAAACCTATGGATTGACATTCTACCTACACTATCTAGTTAGATGGCCAGATTACTTCATTGTTGGTGAACATCCATCGGGCGACATGATGGCTTACATAATGGGCAAAGTCGAGGGTGACGGCGAAAACTGGCACGGCCATGTGACGGCTCTAAGTGTTGCAAGTATTTACAGAAGAACAAATTTGGCCGCTAAGCTAATGATGGAATTAGAGACTGTATCCGAAAGGAAACAAGCTTATTTTGTGGATTTATTCGTTCGGCAATCAAATCATGTGGCAATGACAATGTACGAGCGATTAGGATATAGTGTCTACAGGAGGGTTCTCGATTATTATTCAGGTGATCCAGATGAAGATGCATTTGATATGAGGAAAGCATTGTCCAAGGATATCCACAAGCGCTCTATTAAACCTTTAACACATCCAGTTCGAGCTTGCGATGTGTAAAAATTACAACAGTTCACAATAAGCTTAGATAATAACAGCATAAATAAAAAAATTAGCTTTTCATTTGAAGGATATAACATCTGTATGAAATTTCATTCATGACCCATATGGTTATGGCGCTGCTTTAATCCATCTCGACAAAGGTCTAATTACCTCATATCAATTTGATTATTTCTGGTGTGAGATCATTTGATGGCGGTGTCGAGTTCCAACAAGGACGAATCTGTTGATACATTTAGAATTCGAAAATCTGACTAGATTTCACCGCATCCTAGTCGGCCAATACTTGACATAATATCTACTTGCACGGCCCTCAAATAGGCGAACTAGCCATTGAGGTAAGTTGTCTAACAGTGACTCCTCGAGTAGTAGCAGTGGCTCATCTGGATCGCATCTGGTATCGCTAGCATGATAGACGGAAAAGTACTTCTTGAAACCATTAATAACTAGTACAGTTCCAATACAATTTATGGGATTTATATGAATCTCGCGTTTCTCATTCAATGCCAACTTCAAGACATCTTCATACCAGCCAATATTTTTCTCAATTAGGAGAAAGGCAAACTGTAATGTCTTATTTTTTCTATATGGGTAAATACAATGGAAAAACTTGGTCAATAGCTTAACACGAGAATGAGTGTCGCATAGAAGCACTATGGTTCGGCAACCAGGTTTTAAGAGACGAACCAAGCCAAAGTAGGTTTCTCTTCTAAGTTCAATTACTCGTAATTGGTTTCCGCTACTACTGCTATTGTTATGTGTAAGTCCATCCGGTAATCGGTTAGTATTTATCGATCCGCTTAACAAATATGGCGGACCCCTGAAAGCGCCCGACGATGTGAAATATCCACCACTTCCGCTTGTGCAACTATCCGATGTGGTGGTTCCGGTTGATGATGGCTCTGCAGGTATAATCGATTGGTTGCTGCCGTTGCCTATCCTTTGGTAGCCAGTATAAGACTTACCACCGACTCCACCAACTCTTAAACCACAGCTAATGCCACAATCTTGGGTTGCATTTGAGGCTAGAAAACTTTGCGAGCTACCTGCGCTCAATTTTTTATATTGTTCCTTGATTTTGCGCTCCTCCTCGCGCATCAGGCTAATAATGAAGCAACAAATTATCAATAAAACAATTATCAGGACGCTAAATGACGCAATCGATGCAGCAGTATGCTCATTGAATTTACTTTGAACATAAACCACAAAACTATCGGCAATTAATAAAAGCCGTTTTAGCATCCTGATCAATAGGCTTGGTTTATCTGGATTGCTATTGGCGGAATATGGAGACGAGGGAGAAATGCCACTTGGACTCGATAAGATCGAGTACATTGATGATGAGTTAAAATTCATGTTGTAATATAACTGTTGTGATACCTCTGAATCGTCTCTAAACAGGTAACCACTGAATGTTGTTTGATCATCAACGACCAGCTTGAAATCGGTTACACTTGCTAATAAGACTATGGTGTAAATAGTATTTAGTTTTACTATATCATTGAGACAATCAATTAGAATGTCCATATTATACAAAATACTCCTCAGGGTCCAGATACATCACCGCTAATTTTTCTATTGCATCTATGTGGTCGAGAAAGGTTTTTGTATTCGTGTATTTATATATATATAAATGTTTATAGTTTTGTAATATTCTTTCCGCTGCTATCGAAAAGTTGATTCTTATAATAATATTCTGATAAAATATGGCAAAATTATGGTGGGATATGATGAAATATCTAGCAGGAAGCTGCAATATCCGCGCTTCTCGAGATCAGATCGTAAGCAAGTTTCCTTGTTGCTGTTGTGTGCATCAATGTATATCCGAATATACATACATGTAAATATATCTAGAGTACAATGTAAGTGGAAATGTTATAATAATAATAATGATTCTACTTTAAAGATCCTTCGTTCCAAACCTAATGAGTTCTCTCGATTTGTAATAAAGTTTCTCTTGGAAATTGAAAAGAATTGGGTATCTAGCGACGCCGATGACAACGATAGCAGTAGTGGCAGCAGAAGCAATGGGTGACGGACGCGCGACGTAGTTATCATATTTAACGTCTATGCGCCCACTTCGAATTGAGTTGCTGGCTGGCTAGCTAGCTAGCTAGCTTCAGTCTGGTGTCAAGACTGTTGGTAAACTTGTGCCTCCATTGAGCTAGCGAGTGGAACGTGAACACAAAAACCAACATGCACTCGGACCTCCAATTCAACTTCAGCACTATTGGCCTACTGCGAAATAGATGCGCCGAGCTTCCAGGAGAAAGTGAAAGCTAGCGAGCAAGAAAAGACGCACGCTCACGATTCGACATCGAGGAGACGCAAAGCCTCCAACTAAGGGAGCTAGGCGCCCCCATCGCCAGAAGCTTGCCAGCCACCAACTACTATCTAGGCCGATAGTTGCAGTGCGGGCTCGTGGTACGTAACCACGTCCATCGCTACCGCCTTGCAGTCCACACCCGTGCATAGCGCCTAGAGTCGACTAGCTAGCCAGCCATGAGCTAGCATGACAAGCGGGCCACTTTCAATGTCCCGGAACTATGTACACCAGGCCAATAGAAACTCGGAGTTTTTGTGGTCTTCGTGATGCACGAGCTCTTCGCTGGTGCGTGAGACTCTCACGGTGAGAGTCGGAGAATAGATAGTTTGGTTTTGAGGAGAAGAATGGAAGGTACTTAGAGTGTCGGCAAATAGACTTGCGCAAGGCTGCTTGGTAGGCAAAAGGAAAACTTGCGTTTACACAAAATAGTTACACAACAAAGAAGGCGAACAATTACCCAGGTAAACTACAAACAATATGAGTGGTTAGTTTTGTTGGCTTTCATGATGCTTTACGAGATTGTGACGCTATAACTAAACAAGTCTAATATTAGTTATAGCACCATGACCAACACCACTAAAAAGCATGCAGTAAGAAGGAGGGAAAGAGAAGGCGAGGAAGTAGACTTTTGACCAAATTACTTGTAGATGAGGAATTCTTTTGTTTGGTCGGTTTATTTTAAATAGATTATCAGCTCAAGGGTTATACCAGTCTAAAAAGAGAATTGTAAATCCTAAAGTTATTATGTAAAACAATATAAACACTCGAGTACTGGCATTCTTCATCATTGCATCCCTTATGAGATCGTTTCCCTCGCGAACATTCTCACTACTTCGTATTGCCGTCTCATGGAGATTATTTAGATCAACAGCTTGCTCCATGACCTTCTCTGTAAATAACTCTTGAAGTTTGGAAATTTGAGCTACCTTTTTACCTATTAATCGAACTTCATCATCGAATGTTATCAGTTCCTCGTGGATTCTCGAGTTTTCTCTAACTAACGCCTGCATTTCCCTAGGACTTATATCCTGGTGTTCGTCTTCAATCATAGAGTAATCGTCTAGTCTGTTGGAGGTGGTGGCATTGAAGTTATTTTGTGAATGTTTCATTGATGAGAGTGAGGTACCCAGCGTTTCTTCTTGAGATAAACTTGTTAGCTTCTCGATATCTAAATTGCTTGTGTTGATAGATTCAAATTCATCGCCTGGATCGAGTGATCCACGAAGAGTTACAATTCTGTCGTATTTGTCCTTCTCAACATTACGCCTGATTCTAGTTGTCTTGAGATGGTTGAAATATTTGAACAGATCGTTCAATATCCTTCTCACTATTTTTATCATAGTCTCTCGATGCTCAATAACTTGCTCCGAGGTTGTACCGAGTTGTATCTCAGATCTTAGAATCTTTATCTTCTCCTCACAATTGTCAATGAATTCTTCTACCTCCTCATCCAACTTTTGGCGTCTCTCGTCGGTCATCCTCGGCGTTCCTTTCAAATCGCAATATGTATCAAGATACTCATGGCCGAGTTTCAACAAATGCAACTTGATCTTCTTAATTTTGGCCACTAAACTAGTGGTTTCGTCGAGAGGTGTGTATTGCCTGGCCCTTGGATTGCCTCGTGTCGTTGTAAGAGCCTCGAAATCCGGAGTTCGATCCATGACGGAATCAGAATTGATTTTGGGTTCTGCTTAAAGATATGCTTGATAACGATAGGGATGATGATGATGATAGTGTCATAATATATTCAATGTGTGTTGATAGACATATCATTTAGTTCAGGTGAATCAAATCGATAAGCTGCCAACATTCACCCATGAGAAAATAATTCTATTTGACAGGCCGATCCAAGCCGGGCGGCTGATTGTAAACAAATTTTTCTCAACACGTTGCTGTAACTTGTTTTATTTTGCCGCTCATCAACCCCGAGCGTCTTGTACAGTTTGCGCTTCGGAGGCTCATGGCCGGTGGCAACTTTTTTTGCGAGATCCCCTTAAGACGAAGAAGGCTAGGTGCCGATCATATCATTTAGCTTCTCTCCAATTAGGTTAAAGGCTGAACTAATTATAAATTCGCATATTGACTTTTAAAATTAGTTAAGATTACATGCAAGCGATCAGATTGCGAACAACTGATGAAGAATTCTGAGTTTACTACACTAAAATTTGAGTGTTTGACTAAAAACTAATCTATAGTCCAAGTTTCGAATAGCTTAACTCAATAATAGGACAACTTATTGGTTGCAATAGAGCACCTGGCTTAGCGTATGTACGTGTCGCTCTTTCTGGAGATGCTGATTTGAGTTAAGATCTAGTTTGATAATATTAAAAGTCAACAGGTGATGCTGAAAATGCCATGACAGTTCTGGAGAAGACAGCCTCATAGATGTCAGTTACCGCCGTCGAGTGTCTTTAAGAATGAGAATGAGAAATTGAAAATGAATGCGGAAGTACATGTATGAGGGTTCACCTAAGGTATATTTGAGTTGATATACTTCAAACGTCGAGATCAAAGGATTGTACCTATGACTCTGAAGAAGAAAGTTGGTTTCTTTCTTTTCATAACTTTTAATGACATTACTTAGGCATTGAACCTTCGTGACTGCCATGGTGAGAAACTCATCCATGATGAGTCTTATCAAGGGCACGTTTTTCATACCTGAGAATCTCCTGCTCGTTGGCTGTAAACGCAACAAAATCTTGCAATCAGCAAGACAGCGTTACCTGGCGAATGTGCGTTAATTGAAGTTGCTGAAGTAAAGTTTTAAGTTTGAGTGGGTGGAAGGGTCGCGCATAGATAGAGAGTGCAACAGTCAGATTTGATGCAAGTCAAGCAAGTGAAGAGCTTCAACCAGAAAGAGGACCTCTTAAAAAACTTGACTTGATAACTGCCATAGCAATAGAATTAAAGCATACATTTTTATTTAAGTTGACTACAAAAACAAACATCGACTTGCCTGTCAATCAATATCGACGATAGTGGTGATAATAATAGTCATCATGATAATGAAATTGGTGTGTTAAACTAAATCAATATCATCATGAGGTTTTATGTGTAATCTTAGCGTTGATCACTGGCAAGGGTTGCGTAACTTTCGTTGTCTCTATCTCTCTCTCTCCTCTCTCATTGTATAAAGGGCGTACTGCTACTGCCATTGCTCTACTCCAAATATGGTTTATTAGAGTAGGCACTTATTGCTTTGAATGCATGTAGGTGATCAAGTCGCAGACTCTAGCACTGTAACCGCATTCATTGTCGTACCAAGAGATTAATTTGACAAACTTTGGTCCAAGTTGAATACCGGCCTTGGCATCAAAGATGGAGCTGTGTGTGTCTCCAATGAAGTCGCTTGAGACAACTTGGTCCTCAGTGTAACTTAAGATGCCCTTGAACTCTTCGCTCTCGCTGGCCTTTTTGATGGCATCCTTAATTTGATCGTAGGTGGCCTCCTTCTTTAGGGTGCAGGTCAAGTCTACAACCGAAACATCGGGCACCGGGACCCTGAAAGCCATACCTGTTAGTTTTCCATTGAGTTCTGGGATAACCTTGCCAACTGCCTTGGCCGCTCCAGTCGAAGCTGGAATAATATTTTGGCCAGCGCCACGACCATCTCTCCACAACTTTCCACTAGGCCCATCGACTGTCTTTTGGGTGGCGGTGATGGCATGAACTGTAGTCATGAGACCCTGTTCGATGCCGAAAGCCTCGTTGACAACCTTAGCCAATGGGGCTAGACAGTTGGTGGTACAAGAAGCGTTTGACACAACGTGGTGGCTAGACTCGTACTTGTCGTGATTGACTCCCATGACAAACATGGGTGCATCGGCCGATGGAGCTGAGATGATAACCTTCTTGGCTCCGCCGTTCAAATGTGCACTTGCCTTCTCAATTGTGGTGAAAACTCCTGTCGACTCAACGACATACTCGGCACCCGATTTGGCCCAGGGAATGGCCGATGGGTCGCGCTCTTGGAAGACATGAATCTCGTGGCCATTCACTACCAACATTCCGTTCTTTGTTGACACCTCGCCCTTGAATCTTCCATGAGTAGAGTCATATTTAAACATGTAGACCATGTAGTCCAGGTCAATGAATGGATCGTTGATAGCATTTACCTGAAGTCCCTTTGCCAAGCATTGTCTAAATACAAGACGACCAATGCGACCAAATCCGTTGATTCCGACTTGTGGGCCTGACATTTTGTTATGTTAATGTTTGAGCAATAGAGAAAGTAATTGTTTGGTTGTATAGATCTTGAAATGAGTTTTGTGGCTAATAATTTAATAAGTTAATAACTTTGTGAGTGTTTATCTTGATTCTATCTGCTTATATATTCGCTCAAAATTGTCTTTAAGGGTGACGATGGTGGTGATCAATGATAAAGTTTTCTCTAATCATTAAAGTCTGGTGACGAATTTGAAGTGTGTACAAGAATTGTAAGGTTACTAGGGTAGCAATGAACGTAATTTGCAAATAGAAAGAACTAGAGCTTTTGTCAGAAAGTTGGCTCAACTTTTGCCATTGCCATTGCCATTGCCACTACAGCAACTCGCGCGCAGCAAGCCAGTTAAACGTAACGCAACGCAACGCAAACTTTATCACACGAGTTCCTGCAGGCTGCAGCAACCAAACTAACAGGAGGCACCAACACAAACGCTTTTTGGTCCAGCTAGAGAGAGAAAGAGAGAAAGACAAGTTGCAACTGCTTCTCTGATAATACATGCAGCGAGCGAATGGGATTTCGCAATCTCGCATCTATCCCTCACATGCCTAGTTTGTTGGACAAATTTTACTTTAACAGACGACTGTACACTAAGGACGGCGGGGCAAATTGTGAAGCTCGCTTGGGAAATGAATTTGTGTGTTGGTTCGTTTGGATGAGACGCATCAGTGGGGGCAGCAAGTTTTTCATTCGGTTTCTCGAGACAAAAGAGGCGTAACTAAATTACGCCTAAGCTTAACGCAAGCTCATACCCGTGCTCTCAAGTAGGCGTGCCGTTCGGAACGCTGCGAAGCACATGAACCATGCAACTCGAGCACCCAGCAAAAGTGTTCGCTGATTCACTGTAGTGATGTTAGAAGCAGCTCAAGCTGGGCGGCTCAGGCCACAGAGCTGCCGCACGAGTGGCCCAGCTCGAAAAAAAAAAGCTGACCCACGTCGCCAATTGGGGTTTCAATCGACTCCAAATTGTATGAGTGTATGAAATTTGTATGAAAACAGACCACTTGTTTTGCTCGGTAAAGGGGGTGAAAAAAGAGTCGCGCAGACAATCGATGCCAATTTAGATTTTCATGTATGAAAAGGTTGTACGAAGCTCATTTCATACAAAGATTCCGAGCTGCGGCGGCTCGTCGAGCTGAGCCGCTAGCTGACCAGCTCGAGATCTCAGCTCCTCTAGAATCGGGCGGCTCGGCTCGGGCAAGCCGAGCAAAAAAATCAAAAGCTGAGCCTTGAATTCAGCTAGGGGAAATCCAGCTCAGCTTTGCGCCCCCCATCTCAGGCCTGTTTAACATCAATACTTCACTGGAGCTAACTTTCTGCTGCCGCTGCAACGCGCACTCTGCACTTCGATGACGGCGACAGTGGCTCTGCTTACCAATGCCCAACAACAGCGACGACCGAAAATCAGCGACAGAAGCCTGAAACGGCCACCACAATGCCCATGCGGACGACTTTTCCCGTTGTCCTTCATGTAACCGCCCTGTAGTCGGCACCGCGCTCCCAGCTCGTTTCACCATTGCAGATACTCCCTTAAAGACAATTTTGAGAGAATATATAAGCAGATAGAATCAAGATAAACACTCACAAAGTATTAATTTTAAATTATTAGCCACAAAACTCATTTCAAGATCTATACATCCAATTAAATCATCACAATGGCAGACAACACAGTATCACCCTGGGAAACCGGACCAATCTACGGACCATTCTTTGGTGTCATGGGTGCAGCCTCGGCGGTTATCTTCTCCTCATTGGGTGCCGCATATGGAACAGCCAAATCTGGATCTGGTATCGCCGCCATGGCCGTGATGAGGCCCGAACTAGTTAACCAATCCATCATTCCAGTCGTTATGGCCGGTATTATTGCCATCTACGGGCTTGTCGTTGCGGCTGTCATTTCCAACAGTATTAAGCCACCACCAGATTACAAGTTGTACCAAGGCTTTCTACATTTGGGAGCTGGACTCTCAGTTGGTCTCTCTGGTTTAGCCGCAGGTTTTGCCATAGGTGTTGTGGGAGATGCTGGTGTCAGAGGTATAGCGCAACAGCCTAGGTTATTCGTCGGCATGATTCTTATATTGATTTTCGCCGAGGTGTTAGGTCTTTACGGTCTCATCGTAGCTTTGATATTAACCTCTCATTGATTGTGTTCAAAATAAAGAACAACTACAACATTGAGCAAAACTTAAGTAAAACAGAATACTTGTGTGCAAAAGAAGGGGACGAAACGAACAAGGACAAGAAGAGTGTTAAGTGTAAGAGAGAGAGAACCAAATTATTATTATTATATTAATATTATAATTAAAACAACATAGTCAAGAATTTTCTTTCTTTAATCTTTTCGTCTCATCATTTATGCTTCTTCTCTTGACTCCTTTATTTGACTCCAACTCACTATTGATTGATTAACTATAACTTTCATCGCATCTGGTTCTGTCCATCTGGCGAGACAACGGTCCATAGGCCATAAGTCTTGCCTATGGTAGTCTGCCACAGTCTAACCGTCCCGTCTTCGCTTCCACTTGCGTAAATCTCACCATCTGGAGAAAATCTAACTGTGTGCACCGGCCCGAAGTGACCCTTGAAGGATTCTGTGATAATTGAGAATGGAAAATGTTGGATGGATTAGTTAGTTTCCGGTGCCATATGGAAGTTTTTATGGAGTAAAAATTATATCTAATGTAACTTACCCAACTCTGCACCTGTCAAAAAGTCACACTTGTACATCTTAAAGTCATCACCTCCGCAGATGAAGACCAAATTATCGGGATGCATTGAGGCAGAGAGGATTTGGGTTGGCATCTCAAATTCCTTAATAAGCTGTGCATTAGCCACGTTCCAAAAGGATACCTTGTTACCATAACATATGGTGAGGACAGATTTGTTTTGTGACAACTCCATACTAACAGGCGTTTGTTTAAACTCGACCCTCTTGACTTCATAACCAGATAAAGCATCCCAAAATCTCACGGTCTTATCTTCAGAGGCAGTGACGAATCTCTTGTCGTTGTCATAGAACAGCGCTTGCCTAACAGATGCAGTATGACCACAGTACTCAATCGGAGTCGCATCGTAATTATTGAGATCAAAAATTCTTGCTGCTTTCTCATTACCAGTTGCCAATAGCCGATCGGACATGAATCCAAAGTTAACACTCCGAACAATATGCTTGCATACAAAAGAGTGTCTTACGGTTCCATCGGCGGTGTTCCAAATCTTAGCCTCAAAATCGGCAGATCCGGTTGCCGCTGTTGATCCATCGTCAGTCAGGGATACACCCCATACGGCGCCTTTGTGGCCCTCGAATGTTCCAATCCAATCTCCAGTATCGCCCTGTCTTAGGATAGGCTTGCCGTCCTTGCAGGCGGAGATTAGCAGGTAATCATTGTTGGTGGTAAACTTGCTGAAAGCTAAATCGACCACTGGTCGCGTGTGTCCAGGACAAATAATTGGTACTTGTTTCATTGATTAATTAGTTGAGCTAGATTGATTAGAATATATTGTTAATATGTCACCTAGGTATAAGTTAATAATAATAGTTGGTTGCCTAATAGAATGCTTAATTTACAGATTTTGATGGAAAGTTTTAGTATGCACAGAGCTTCGGTTATATATTGATATATAAATATATATTTATATCAGATAGAATAGATGGACTTCTCTTTGTGATATTATTAGTGATATCCTATATTCTTCTACTGTCTGTAGTGATAAAAATATCAGTAATTTAGTATCAAAATTGTAAGCTTAGGTATATGTTCTCTTTCTCTCCTATGCCCTGTTGATCGGGTATCTTATTTGGCCTTAGTGCCGCTTGATTGACAATCTAATTGATTCGAGTGAGGATATCTCTGTTGTTATTTATTGATACTAATAATGAGCAGTATATATTACTTGATCAACAATTTTTCGTTGGTCAATGGTGCTGTAGAATGGAACTTGGCAATAACAATAATCATATCATTACTCGAGGTCCTGAGATTTGTCGAATTCCTATATTTAGAATCTTTACAAGATCAGAAATAAGTTTTAGCTAATTGATTGCTAGCTCTTCGAGAAGAGATGACTTGTTTACTTCTTGATAGTCCTCTTACAAATATTATATCTGAGTTACAAGTGTATTAGAGAGTTGGAGAAGCTGTTGGTTTCTAGGTTCCTTGGTCTTTGTAATTTGGTTTTGTTAATTGTTGAGATTGTACTTGAGGGTTTTTGTTGGTTGTTTGGCTTGGAAAATGATTGTTGCTCCTTTAGAATAATACGAATATCCGGTGGTGGCTCTCTCGGTCTTGTTATTAGAAACTGTGATTAATTTGTCCTATCTCCTCCAATTTTTTGCCTTTTAAATTCACGTTTTTATGCCACCATCACTAGAACTTGAGCTTAGAGTTGATTTGATGATGATGAGTCTTTTATTTTTCGATTTACATATATATGGTAAAATGTCACTCTTAATATACACAAAGAAATATTTAGATGGTACGTAATTGTTACAGGGGAAGGAATAGATGTATAGTTTATAAATAAGTAGTTTGCAAATGGGATCTTGGAAACACTTCGAAAATGAGTCCAGTTTAGCGAGCGAGTAGTTGAAAGCGTGCTAATGTTGATCCCAATGTGTGAGTGTGTGGATTTCTCTTCGTCTCTTATCGTACGAAGATTTCTCATAGCCGAATGACTGCGACCCCTTAGTTCCGGTGGTGCACGCTAGGGGGCGGGTCAGATCTGTTTGAGTCACTTCGGCAGGTAAGGCAGATTTGCGAGTCAATATCGAGATTCGTTGTGATCCAACAGATGACTTGTTGCTTCTTATAAACACATAAAATACTTGATTATTAAACCTGTAGTCAAAGGAGTGGAAAGGCGATAAGCGGTCACAGTTTATTGCTTAGTCCCTCAATCCTAACATCGGTTCGCGAGGACAGTATCTCTAGATGGTCGACTTTCTTCGACGGCTGAGGCGTTGGTTTTGATTTTGGCTTGATGTTTGATAGTTCAGCTGGCATTTTGTTGGTTTTTGTAGATGAGTCGGTTTCTTGAAGCGGCACATGAAAGTGATTCGTCGATCTTGGACCGCTGTCCAACTCCTGTTTCCGTTGATTCTGTAGCCACTGGCTCAACCACCTGCTGCCATATCTCGCCATTGAAGTGATTGGTTGTTGTTGTTGTGGACTAGATTGCTGCTGCGATTCCTGATACCCATTTGGATCTCGTGACATTGTCCGTCTGCTCGCTCCCGACATCCAGGCGCCAAGTAGATCGCGCATCAAGTTGCCGGCCGCAGAGATTCCGGCGGGCTGTTCGCTACTGGCTGAAGCTTGCAGACCCAATAGCGAGTAAGCTGGCGACTGTTGCAAACTAGATACAAACTCATAGGGTGGCGAGGCGGACAGAGGTGACGAACTCGCAGCCGTAGAGCCGCTACCGATGGAGGGGGCGGAGCTTGAGGAAGAGGACAAGAAGTGGCGTGTCAGAGTAGGTAGCAAGCTGGAGAGTAGGGCGGGTGCTGAGTTTGACAACGAGTTACCAGTGCCACCATTGGCGCCACCACTCAAAGCAGTTGCCAGCCAACTAGGCCACTTGTTGTCCGGGATGCTGTTGGCGGTTGGCTTAGAGTTAGTGGGCGTGTCGGACGAGCTCGACTGATGAATCCGCTCGGCCAGCTTGTCGGCTATCGCATTGGCCGCAGTTACCGCTGCAGTTGCCGCTGTCGTCGACGACGATCGATTACTCCCCGCGGGATTCATGATCAAAGGGCCGCTAGCTTGCGGCGCCAAAATCTTCGGTATGGTTGCAAATGCTTGCGCAACCACAGGTAACAATTGTATCATATTCGACAAGTTGGCCTTATTGTTCGCCAAGAACGAGAGGAGAGCGGATCCAGTGGACGAACTTGGGGGATTTTGACTCAAATGGGCAGCGACATTCGATTGTTGGTCAACAAGAGGCTGAAGGACTGGAGGCAAACCCAACGGGTACATAGCGATTGGTCGGGATTGTTGTTGTTGTAATTGAATTGGAATTGGCTGCTGGACCGGATATTGTGGTTGCCAAGCTTGCGAAGGTTGTGGTGGTAGTTGCGGTTGCATATTTAATGGTCTGTATTGTAATTGTTGTTGCTGTTGTGATTGTGGTTGTTGCTGTTGCCGTGGCATCTGGATGGATAGCGGCGGGTGATAGTTGGCATACATTTGCGGCGCCGGAAGTAGTTGCGACTGGTAATTTGGATGTAGCTGCTGCTCGCCGGCAGCAGATGGCGGTTGCTGTTGATTAGTAGCTCCGCCGGCGTCAACGCCGCCGCTGTCACTAGACCCCAGAGTTTCGCCAGGCGGATAGTAAAGGTTGTTAGCTTGAGGGGAGATCAATTGTCTGATTGGTGATTGGGAGTTTGCTGTTAATGCTGCTACTCCATTTGTTGCTGTTGGAGCGAAGCTCGATGACGACATTGCCAATTCGGCCGCCATCAGCTGGCCAGGACCGTTGCTTTGTGGCTTATGTTGGTGCTGATTAGTTGCCTCGTTGACCGCAACTTGTGCTGGCTGGAAATGCTCATTTGGCGGCTGGTGTTGCTGTTGGCCGCCTTGTTGTTGATATTGTTGGTGGTATAGAGGCGCCGGGTGGTGCCCAGCTGGTGGCAGATTGTATTTGCCGCTGGCCGTGTAAAGTCTAGCGGCGTCAGTTTGTTGAATCGGCAGTTGCTGTTGCTGATGTATCACATAGGAACTTGAGGCCGATTGGTGGTGGTGCCTTTGGTGCTGCTGCGGCGGCGGTGGCGGCGGCGGAGACGGCTGCGGCTGCTGCTCTAAGGGAGCAATGTTATTACCGTCACTTCCGCTATCGTCGATGCTATTGTTGTGGTGTTGCTGCTGCTGCTGTTGCTCACCGTTTAGCTCGCTTGCTAAATTAGACGAAGACTGCGGCTGCGACCAGATTGTTGGTATAAGTTTGGCTAAAATCAATTGCAATGTTTGATCTCTCAATTGGTTGGCTGCTGTTTGCTGCTGCTGTTGCTGCTGCTTTTGGCTTGCCTCCTGCAAGTCCAGACTGTTCGAAGTTTGCTCGTTGTATGGTTGATCGGTCGCAATTGTTTGCTGATGGTTACTTCCGGTGGACAGTTGAGCTTGAGCAACCAAGTGAAGCGACGACAACGAGCAGAAGAAGAGACTAACTAGTGCTATTACTGTGGTTGCAAGTTTCTTTTTCGTCCATCTTCTTCTCTTTCTTCTGCTACAATTACTTCTAATGCTAGGATTTAGTTTTAGTTGGTTCACTTGTCGCCCACAATTTGGGCTCGAGACTTTGGTCATCTTGAATTTTTTGAGGCTCTTCGAGAAAACTCCTCGCTCGGAGTTACGGTCGATTGTGCTAGAGAAATCGGATATTCAAGCGAGAGTATCATTGTGTTACTTAGAATCCACTCTCTCCGTCGTGTCTGTTTAGACTGCTCAATGTGGTGGACAATTGCATTTCGAGCGACCTAAATGGAGGGCAATTTTTGCGGCAAACTTGTGG
This sequence comes from Aculops lycopersici, assembly GCA_015350385.1. Classification (NCBI taxonomy): domain Eukaryota; kingdom Metazoa; phylum Arthropoda; class Arachnida; order Trombidiformes; family Eriophyidae; genus Aculops; species Aculops lycopersici. Next base: position 2,177,855 of record WNKI01000001.1, on the reverse strand, counting down.
TTTCTAGTTTGGTCTAGTCTAGTCTATTGCCTGAGCAAACAATGAAAGTGAATGCGGGAGAGTCAATCAAGAGAGGAAGTTGTATTGAGAGACATAGAGTGCATGTCCGTTTTATTTGCCATCACTGCTAGCCAATGGACAGGTAAGCAGATGGGCGGTAGCCGGGTACAAAATTACAAAATGAACTTGTTTCATTGTTATTGTCATTGACTCATTTTTGTGTTCGCCGCTAGTCGAAGTAGACGGTCTAAAGACCATCATTTTTGGCAACAATATTGCCGAGCCAAACTAACCGACGATGATACACTAGCCAGCTAGCTGACTAGTCGGCAAACCACTTTGACTTGTGAGCTGAGGGATGATTTTTTCTCCTAGTAGCACGATGCTATCATTATTAATACTATTATTATTATTATTATAAATTTTAATAACGGAAACAGTGTGAAGAGTACATCTGAAAATGGTCTTTGTTTATGTGAGTTACTTTGCTGTAGCAAACAGGTTCCCATCGACGACTGTTAGCGGATGAAAGAAGCGCGCTACTTCTATTTGGCGGAACAGGTGGCGGCTGGCTACTCCCACTTGGCTACTTTCGCCGAGCTTGCCCGCCAGCCTACCACTTGTTGGACCATTGTCGTCATTATTGACCATCCAACTCAAATCGACGACTTTCCCTTTATTTTGATGAACCGAATCGGCGGCGCCGGCTTTTCATCGTCATCATCGTCGTGGTCGTCATCTTTTCCATCGTCATCATTACTCTTGGGTCCATCGTGAGTCGTATCCGATGATGTCATTGGCTCTTTGTCCGTGTTTCTACAACAAGTCGACGAAGTCACAATATCATCTTGATTTCCGCTCCTTGTCGTGCTGGTAGTCGATTTGGTCGTTTGCCCTTGATTTTGAGTTGACTTGATCGTCGAGGCAACTTCAATGTTCTTGGAGTTACTGGTTGTAGATGGAGCTTCTGAATATTTGTTATTCGATGATGAGAGTGAGGCATTTCTTTTGTCTGAATCGTTGTTCGTATTTGTATTAGCAGTCCTGATTCTGGTCGTCGTTTCGGAGGTCGAGCTTGTTAACCTATCAGAGGTGGAGGCTTCTTCGGGACAGGTGGTTGTTGAGTTGCTCGTCGTGGTGGTGGTCGTTTGACTCTTGCCCTTTGTTTGCGCGTCTGCGGTAGTTTCGGTTGTTGAATTTGATTCATTAGACGAGAGCTCGTTGGCGTTCATCACGTCACCTCCATCGGAAGCCCCAGTAGTAGTAGAAGCAGTGGTAGACGATGGCTCCGGTTTCCTACACAACCTTTGCATCTTTGCAATCACAGACGAGGCATAGAAGGCCCGTCGCCACTTGTTCTTGTTAAGGCTTATCTTAAGTTGCTCGCTAACTGAATTGTAAATGTCCCTATTGCTTGCCAAATCCTTCGAGATCCAATCGTGCTCAAGCGCCTGCTTACAAGTGTACCTTTGGGCGGGATCGACACAGATGAGATGCGTGATGAAATCCTTAGCTGGCTCGGAGATATTGTCCCAAAATGGCCTGTCAAATTCGTACTCGCCGCGCATGATTTGCGCGAACAGGTTGTCGTCGTTGCCATCCTCGTCGTAGAATGGTGGATAACCGCAGAGTAGGATGTAGGCGATCACACCGATGGACCAAACATCGACGGGTTTTCCGTAACTATTTGAAATGAGTGTTTGTTATTCAAGGATGCGAGCGTGTATATGTATTTTTACACATAACAGACAGACACACACATACATAGTTATGGTATGTATGGGGGGGGGGTCGATCCGTGGGTCCAACCAGTTGGTCGGTGGTTGCCGATGAATAGTTGAGATAAGAGGCGAGGAGAGGAAAGAGAGACCGGAAACGCTGGTTATTTATGTGCTCGGCCTCATCTTAAATAAGTCGCATAGCAGTAGTAGTGGTGGTGTCGCTCGTCGTGGTCGTGGTGTCGATAACTTACGGCGTCTGGGATAAAACCTCGGGTGCCACGTAACCTGGAGTTCCGCAGGCGGTGGCCTTTGGAGGTGAGTGCAGGAGTAGGGGCAATGGTTGTTGGTGGTAGTGGTATCGATATCAACAATAGCATTGTAAGGTACGTGATGCGAGTTACATTATCATCGGCGATGATCATCAGCAGCATCGACAACGATGAAGAGAATGATGATGATGATGATCAGAAGTCGAGTTGCGTAAGATCAGGCAGCATCATTGAATCCACGACCACAGCAAGGCGAAAGTGAAAGGCGAGCCGCCGGACGAGCAAGATAGAGGCAGAAAGTGCAGGCGAGTGTTTGCGCAATGGGAAGAAGATTTTTTTCAGGTTAGTTGTTGTTGTTGTTATTCTTGTTGGTAGCTTGGACTTGTGGGAGAAAATGACGATTCCTGTGGAACATAGCCGCAGGTTATATGGCTCTGCGAGATCCTCGAGGCTGAGGCACGCAACTGGCGGTGAGCCAGGTAAGTTTCACGAGCCACTGGCTCGGTCTGCTGATTGCTCACTAACAGATCCAGTGAATGATCATCTTGCTACAATGAGATCTTGGTCAGTGGTGGTGGTGGTGGTGCTTGCCTCCAGTTCATGAGCTTTTTTGCCAAGATTGATTCACAGACTGCTACAGCAGGTGGCCAGGCAGGTGGTGTCAACAAAAACTTACCATAACTCCTGCATCCTCCATTCGCGAGAGGCCAAAGTCACTGATCATTATTTTGGAGTCATCCTCCATGCTATAGTAGAGGAGATTTTCCGGCTGCTCGTTGAGGTTTAGTTTTTGTTTTTGTTTTCATTAAATATTGAACGGAAAGAAGAGAGTTAGATTGTTGGCGTTGCGAAGCTTTGACTTTCATGGAGGATTTCTCTTCCGATAAAACATGGGCGAGAGGGCGCAAGAAAGAGGGGCAAATCCGAAGATAGAAGGCAAAACCGTTGAGTTCTGGTAGCCAGCTAGACATTTGCCGCGATCATTCAATCTCAGTTGGCTGGCGAGGAAAGGGGAGAGGAGAGGCCATTTCCAATGTGAGGCATTAACTTCATCGAGTTGCCGCAGACCGATGAGTGATGATCATGGCCAAGGGTTGGGACCTAGGCCAGCAAGTGGGCTATACTTGCTAGCCAGAGCTGGCGCGAGTAATCCAAGGCAAGTGGCCAGTCAAACATGAGCACAAGGCGCAACCATATCGACAATAAAATCAGCCGCTTGAGCATTTTGGGCGGAAAAGTCTCGCCATTAGCTTGCCATTGGTCAGCGAATGGTGGCGTTTGTTGTTGCTCCTTGTTTGTTGTTTGCCAAGATCTTTCTTATCCGTTTTCTCCTCTTCGTTTCCTTCGTCCACCTAGCTTGCCAGCTAGCCAGCGAGAACTCTCTGAATCATCCGACCAGCGGCTCTCGCTCTCTTTTTGCTCGAAAAACACATAGATGATCTTTTAGCTCTACACAAGGAGTGCAGAATAATTTTCTCGGCTTGGCAAAAAAAGCGCACACCCATTACTCACCTTGAGATCGCGATGCACTACTCCTTGGTCGTGCATGTAGTCGACGGCCTCGAGTATTTGCTTGATCAGCTCTGCGGCGTCCTTTTCGGTGTAGCTACCCTTTTCCACGATCCGATCAAAGAGTTCGCCTCCATTGATTCTGCTCGTCCACAAGTTGGTTGTTGCGGTAGGTGATTGTTGGTTGGTGGTCGGTGGAGGGGTAAAGGTCGGTTAATCTTCTGTCTTTTCGGGAGTTTTTGCTGAATATTCGCGGTGCATACGGAGCCATTCATTGTTACGACCAACAAGAGAGAGAGAGAGAGAGAGAGAGGAGACGGAAAAAAGTAGCTGGTGCAATATGCAGACAGTGCTTTTTGTTGCCGCTACCCTTGCGGTTGCCTAGGTTTAGAAATTAATGGAAATGATTTCTCCTCTCCAGCTCTTGCGCAACGCGTCTAAATTTGGCAAGCTTCAGTATTTTTGTCTAGCTCGTGAAACACTACACTGTGACACATGCATCCGAATAGAAAAGGTTTTGTCGATCTAGTGGTAGTTGGTTTCAGATTGAATTACGCGGTCGGTGTGTGTTTGTGTCACGAGCATACAAATCTATTATGTGTCAACCAAAAAAGACACTACTCTTCGACTATCCCATCGGCTGATGGGCGTCAACAACCAATGAGTTGCCAAATTTTGAGCACCATCATGGTCATCATAATCTGAGGTTCAAGAGACCTTCAGCTGTTGCCTTCCGCTGCCGCTAAAACTATTCCATCATAAGTGGCGGCCACGGCGACGATAGCAACTTGGCCACATCAAAGCGGAACCCAGAGTTGAGGTTGACAAACTAGAGCCAGCTAGCGGACCGGCAGTAAGGGAGGCCATCTGCCAACTCATCAGAATCTAAACTGGTGGTTGTATCCGTATTTAGGCTTGCTTTTATAAGAGTAACGTTTCGTCCTGGCGCCTGTTGGTCGCGACACTTGCCAAATGATGGATGACGCACCAAGTTGCTCCGACTGCCAGGAGTCAGCTATCCCATTAGATGGACTATTCTATGCTATGTGACCGCGGGTTTTTCGCCTAACCCCGCCCACCTATGAAAATATAAGGCGTGACCTTGATCCAAAATGTCATAATGTAGGAAAATTTTTGGTCACGGAGTGTACGCGTGCGCACCTTCAAAAGCGAACGCCCGGCACGCCTACTTGCTCAGAAAATACCGAAATTCCCGGAGGGCCATTTATCAAAGAACTACCCCTCTCTCGCTGGATAGCGAGAAATTTGCCGGATAGCTAGCCACTGGAAGTCGCCAGTTGCTGCTGACTGTCGGCTACCGATGAAACCACCGGGACCAATCAGGAGACGTAATGAGTTTGGTCTGATTTTAGTCTGCTCGTCAACTAAATAGATTCAGATTCAGTGGGGCACGTGAGGCAAATCATCTCGTCTGTTGTTGTTGTTGTTGTTGTTGCTACTTCCCGGATGTCCTCTCGTTGGCCGACGAGAGACACAAAACGTGTCGAAGTGGAAGCCACTGGCCAGCTAGTTGGTGCCAAGCGAGAGCTCAGCCAGTCGGCATCTAGCGACCAAACCCAAACCAAACGAACGACGATGAAAATGTCGACCAGCCATCAGTGTGAATTATTCATGCGAACCGAGGTGCCAGTTCATCGGCGGCGGCACCCATTGCGCGACTAAAGCACGAAAAAACTATTAACGCTTCCTCTCTTTCTCTTTCTCTTTTCTCTTTCTCTCTCTCTCTCTCTCTCTCTCTCTCTCTCTCTCTCTCTCTCTCTCTCTCTCTCTCTCTCTCTCTCTCTCTCTCTCTCTCTCTCTCTCTCTCTCTCTTCTCTCTCTC
>WNKI01000001.1:2110014-2172476 GCA_015350385.1 Aculops lycopersici | reverse complement strand
CTCTCTTCTCTCNTCTTCTCTCTCTCTTCTCTTTCTCTTTCTCTCTCTCTCTCTCTCTCTCTCACTGGTGGTGGTTTTAGCAACTTGACCAGCCATTCAGTTGGTGCCCATCGGCACATCCCATTTATTAGTCAGTCCTTAGCGGCAGTGTTGGTGATCCATCGACGCATCGGCCAATTGTTCAGCTCCGCTCGACTCTCGCTCTTTCTCTCTCTCTCTCTTTCTCGCTTGCTAGCCAGAGTTTGTTTGGCTTCCAAGTTTCCACCTGCGATTCCCAAGGTACCTGCATCGGCGCAAATTTATATATTTGCAAAGCGACGTCCGATGGGCGCATTTGGAAGTCGCCTAGCGCCTTGCACTTCCGCACGGCGAGCAGGTCTCTTTTCTCGGCTTTCCCCGCCTGCAAGTCGCTAGGTGGTCGCTATGCGATTGCTGGCACTCTCAGTGAAGAGCTGCGAGCTCGAAACTCGAGCAAGCAGCGCCGAATTATAGCGAAATGCGGCGAAACTCTCATTGAGGCATAGGAGGCAACTCAGTTCATGTTTGTCCATCTAGTGCCACCAATATTACTACTAGTACTAGCACTAAGAGTAACATAAAGGGAAGCGACTGGCCAATGCAAATGTAATTGAATATTGAGCTATGCGCGGCAACTCGGACGCCGGAACTCCGAGCTCGAGTTTGATGGCGCGCAGCCAGTCGCGTCCATATGCGACCAGGCAAATTTAGTTGAGTCGGTCGACGAGAGAAACGGAATTTGGTTGGATTCCTCTTCTCTCGGTTGGCTAGAAACAAGCATGATGATGAAGAAAAGATGCGACCACCGAAACAGCGAGAGTCTCACTCTCTTTCTATGTTCTCCTGCTTGGCCGCTTATACGGTCGCCCACAACGCTACTTTTGCCTTCTCCCCTCTCAGAGCTCTGCACAACTCCCGCAGACTGTAACGTAAGTAGCCGAAACTACCAGCGGTGGCCTTGTGGCGGTGGTGGTGACGATGAGCTAGAAGTGAGTGGTTGTTGGCCAAAAGTTGATTCAAATGGGTGGCTCGGCAAGCGGCTTGTGCGGTACCATCGCAGATTCGGATGCAAATTTGGCACCAACTCCAACATCGAAGCTAACGGCTGGAGAAAGAGAGCGAAAGGCGATAATGTTGCTTGGTTGGTTATGCTTGCACTATCGTTGCAACGTCGAGCAGCAAATTTAGTGAGCTAGCCGGCTAACAGAAGCCGGCTTGTCGTCGCCTCCCCCATTCAACCTTTGGGGCAGCGGAATTTGTTTCTACGTTGGCCAAGCTGGCTGCTGGATCGCTGCTGGCAAAATTGGCTAGCAGCAGAAGTTTCACTGCCACCGGCTGCAATAATCCCTCCAACTTCCGAACCGGAAGTCGCTGCTAGCCGGAAGCCGAGAGACGCCAATGTTGAGCCAGAATCGCCCGCAGCCAACTCGTGAGCAATTCGTGCGAATTTCAATACACTGTCTCTTGTGTTCTGTTGGTTGCGAGTGGCTGGTTGACTGGTCTTCGTGGATCGAATGGTCAGCTCAAGCGGCCAGCTAACTAAACTTAGTGAGAAATTCCACTTGCCGCCACTACGATGGATGGCCCCTCGAAGTTTTCCTAGTTTTCGCTCTATCTATCTCTAACTCTCTTCTAGCAAAGGGGTTGCGAGATAATTAAGTGTGCTGCGGGTGGCGACGACGGCTAGCGACAGGGACCAATGGCAATTGCGACCAGCAGCTGACTACCACTTCAACCCCAGCAGTGACTGGCACACTCTCTGGCAAGCTAGCTCCCGGAAGTGGTGGCAAGCGCCTGCTGACCGTCCTATCGGTTGGAATGTCTGCTTGGCTAGCCGGTCGAGTTTCTCTCTCTCTCTCTCTTTCTCTAACTCACCGACTCGGGTATTGCCAGTTGGTCTCACTGGTGTCGGCCGTCACTGGTGGTAAAGCAAGCTAAATTGAACTAAATATTTCGAGCTGCTAGAAAGACGATTAGCGAGCGAGAAAGAGAGGCACCAAGCGTTTAGTGGTGCGCGCAACTGGCTACTGTTAAGACTTAGGCTAAAGGGGAGACTTCCGCTTGGCAGTCGGCTGCAGCCGAGTTTGGCCATTCGGGTCGAGGCTTCATTGATTTTAGAGGGAGAGCTGGAGCCAATCGAAAGCTTGGTAAGTAAGAAACGCGCGACTGACTGTCAACTGGACCAAATTCCAGAGGGTCAGTGGCAAGGTATCAAAGTCCTTGGTTCGCGCGGTCATCCATTCAAATCAGTGTTGGTCGCTAGTCGATAATAATAAATGACGAAGACGATGGGTACTTACAATTCCATGACAAGATAGACTTTGCTTCGATCCTCATAGATGTCGTATAATCGAACAATATTCCTATGGTTCAATCTGTGCCCCAATGAAAGTTGAATGGCGGAAGGCAAAATTTTGTGTGTGTGTGTGTTTTTTTTTCATTGGCGGTGGTCGCGTGTGTGTTACGCGTGAGATTTGCGTGAATTAGTGCACGCATATTCAGAATCAGAAGAATTAAAGTTGCGCGTTAATTTGGGCCAGCGAGCGAACAAGTGGTTGCATCGAGTGAGTGCGAGCGCGTCGCAGTGTTTTTGTCGTCGAAATGGTCGTTGTTGTGCGATGGTATCCAATTATTGCCGAGTGTTTTGTGTGCGTTGCATTTGTTATCGTTGGTTCATTTGTTCGAATTTCGAATTAGACGTCGAGATACGAGGACATTGATACCAGGGCGACGGGAAAACACAATAGTTGGTTGGTTGGTTGGTTGGTTGTGATTTAGCGAAGCGCCGACCATTTGGCGTTTCAGGAAGCAAGCGAGCGAGAGAAAGTCGCGTTCCATTTGCGTCAAGTGGCCAGCGGTATTGGCGGCCGTTTTTGTTGTTGTAGTTGTAGATGTTAATGTTGTTGTTGTTTTGGTGGTGGTTGTTGCGTCGCCACCGCCGTGGTCGAGGTCGTGGAATTTTCCAATTGCCGATTGACATGCGAGTGTTTGAGTGATAGTAGATGCATTTGGAGTTGCATCATTTGATCAAGTTAAGGAAAAAGTGGCAGAGGAGGGAAAAGCAGAGGGAGAGAGAGAGAGAGAGAGAGTTAGTGGGCTGATGTGATTTGGTCGTCATCTCGTCTACTTTTGTCTGGTTAACTCTAGCGAAAAATCCCCAGTCGATGCTACATCAGCTGCCGCCACTATCTTGGTGTCAGCAGTTGCGATAGTTGCACGAGCAAAGGAGAGAAGTCAGTTGGTCCCTCCTTTTTACCGTTAGCTAGCTGGTTGGTTGGTTGGTAAAGTTGCAATGAATGGCTTCGCTTTCATTGGTCGGTTGGCCGGCTGGCTGGCTTGTGGTGGTCTCGGCAGCTCACTGCCACTCTCTTGCTTTGGTTGTGGTGCAATTGGGCAACTCAGTTGCCACGAGTTGGCTGCCAGAAAGAAAGCTCCACAAAGAAACGACCAGCCAGCCAGTCTGACGGATGCGCAAATTTTAGCGGCAGGCTAACGCTTTCGCAAGCAAACAGACCGACCGACAGTGGGGCTAGTCATTTGGCCACTGGTCATGTTGCCTTTGCATTAGAAGGGCCACTACAGAGGCTAGAAAACCGCGTTAGCTCATAAACATAACTCTCCGCTTGGTTATCGTTTTGTTGTTGTCGTCGTGGTGCTGCTCGTTTGTTGGGCTTTTGGCCAGTTTAATACCCCCTAGAGCCGCCCATTTGTTGTTGTTCTGGTCGGAGCCTTTGTCGTCGTTGGTGGGTCCTCTCGGAGTTTCTCCTTGATGGTTAATACTGGTACCACTAATACTTGCGCTACTAAAACCACCAGAAGCCCAACTCACTCGCATTGGTTAGCTATAAATTCGGCTGAAGTTTAGTCAGTCAGTCAGCAAGCAACCAAACAACAGCAAGCAGGACGACGACGACGACGACGATAACGAGTAACACGAAACGACAAGCTGAATTAAACACCACCAGCTACAACTTGCGTTACTCTTATCGCTCCCAGATAGATCTCCTGCTCTGAAATTCTGCAGTCCTGGAATGGGTGTCCTGCGTGTGTTTTTTCATGCAGTTTAGATCGAGAGTAACGCGATCATTGAGATGAGCCGAAGCTGACTCTTTTGCGGTAATCGCGGGGAGTCCAAGTTGGCAAGCTCGCGCCGGTTAGACGCCAACAGCGTGCGTTAGCTGGCCAGCGCTAGTTTATATGGTGCGAGGGCCACTCGCACAACATAAACTAGCGCTGCGACCTCTACTACTGTCGCTTACCCAGACTTTTAGCCTGCTATTGGATGGTATAGCCAACTATGCCACGGTTTTTACTCGTGTTAAAATGAATTAAAACGCAAGAGTTTAGTGGGACCAAAGAGAATAGCCTTAAAACAAACTTACCTTCGCAAAACCCGAATCTCGTTCTCAAGCGAATCCTCTTTTCCCTTTAGCGCCTTTTTGTCAATGCACTTGATTGCCACTATGTCCTCGGGGTCGCTCCGGTTTTGGGCCATGTAAACCTGCGAGAAGGCGCCGCTATTGTTGTAGTTGTTAGTGTTGGTGTCGTCATCGAAGGAGGTCGGCATGGTATTCAGTCGGTCATTTGTCGTTTGCCGTGTCGCGTTGCGTTAAATTGCATCCAACATTTGCAATCGATTCGCAGGTATTCGTCGGCGTTGGTCATTGTTGTCACCGACCGGAAGTTTGTTGGCGTTGGCGTGTAGTTGTTGTAGTTGTAGTTGTATCGGCGGCAACAATGGTTATCGATGACCATGGGTATCGATAACCAGTGCGCGCAATTGGCAACGCAGAAACCAGGTGAAGTGGACGAGATTTGATCAGTTTGGGTGGTTGTTAGATTAGAATTGCAATTCAGATTTTCGGTCACTCGGATTTGAAGCCAATTCGTCTGGCCCCAATTCTCCTGAAGTCGAGTCCAATTTGAATGCGCAGTGCGCCATCACACAAGCTCGTGTCTGTCTGTCACTATCGAGTTAGGTCCAAATGTCCCGAATCTCGTTGGGGCACTTTTATGGACTCTTCATCGTCTACGATTCCAATTCCAATTCCAACTCCTACTCTTACTTCTGCTTACGCTTCGACTCCAACTTTGGACACGTAAAGCTGCGCGTGGATTGGTTTGGGTGGATTGGATAGCAATGGAGAGTAGCTTACCACGAGCTAATGCACGAGCGTCTCTCTCTCTCTCTCTGCTTTTGGCATTGGGCATGGTGGTCGTAGTCGGCGTTGTGAGTGAGTGTCACGTTCCTCCAAAAGCCCAACTTCCGTTTCGGCCGTCACTTTTGCCAGGCGCCGCCAGGAATAGCAACAACGACATCCACTTGGTTGCCGCTCGCCACACTCGACAGCTCGAAACCAAGCGCCAGTTATTTGGTCGACTGAATCCAGTATTGTTGATATAGAGGCTGCCGACTCAAGGGGCGAGTGTTTGCTGGAAAATTGCGCCAAGGGTACAGCAGTACCAACAACAATGAGTGTTACGGCGGCACCAGTAGCGGCACCAAGGGCCAGTCTTGAGGATCTTAGGATGCAGATGGAGTCCAGCCTCTGTATCAATCACTCGGATTTAGTTGTCAGCTCAAAGCTGCGGGCTACTAGTTGCAACTTGACAAACTTTCTTCCAAACTCAATGAGTCCCAATGTAACAACAAAATTTGCGACAATAGCAGCAACGATAATAACAGTGGCCAGAGCTAACACTGCAAACACAAATACTTATGAGATACTTACGTCCCGAGAATGTCCTTGAATTCATACTTGAGATCAACGTTCTTCTTGAACTTGAATTCCTCGCTTGAGAAGGACATGGTTTCTGATTTCAAGTTTGTTTTTGTTGTTGATGATGTTGTAGTTGATCAATCTAACTTTTGATCTAAACGAGGTAAAGTTTTTGACTTGGCTTTCTGCGATAAGTACGTAGATGATATTGGCTTCCTTCCAGTAGCTGGTCGAGTTGTTGTTGTTGTTATTATTAGTTGCTGAAACAATGTGCTGCTTGCTGGCTGATGATTTTGATTATCTGAATATCAAGATGTCTACGTCCTAATGGCGAGTGGTATTGATAATGATTCAATTAAATAAGGTATCGTGAGCGTTGCAAATTTGATTTGATGTGGCCCCTTGCTCACTTGCTTAATCGCTCGCTTGCTCGCTCGCCAGCTTGCTGAAGCCTCTTCCTTGCACTACTTTGCGCCGGCTAATTGACCACCATTCGCGCTAATGGAGAGGCGAGTGCGATTTGGTTCAACTAACTCAACTAAACTAAACTTGGCTCAACTCAACTCTACCGAGTCGCTAATTTTCTCGTGGGCTCGGATGTTGATGACGCAATTGCACAGTATAACGACACCGCGATACTGCGACGCCGTGAACCCAATTGCTCACCGCTGCCTTTTGCTTCAGTCTATTGATAAGTCGCAACTTTTCTCTCTATCTTTCTCCAGCAAGCTTGCCACTGGCTTCTGTTGGCGTGTTGCTCACACTCTTGCCGAGTTGGCAAATCGGCGGACTTCCACTTTTGCTCGCGCGCCCTTCTCGTCCTCGTTCTCTTCCTCTTCCTCTTACTTTTGGCTCGTTCTTTTCCACCTCGCAAAGTGAGAGAGCAGCCGAGCGAAAAGTTGGTGAGCGTCGGCGGCGTCTAAGTCGACGTCGCTGCTAATGCTAAAAGCCGCCGTGCCAACCACCGAGCGAGCTGAGGGCCGTTAAAGCCACTGATTGATGATTGCGCAAGATGAGACAGCAGACGGGACTCGTTGCAACTCGCAACCGCCGCCACCGACTCAGTGGGACTCTGGACAACCACCTGTGCGCAATGCAGGCCCTCCTCCTCCTCCTCCTGCTGGATGTCCACGGCGCCTCGTATTCTCCCCTTTGCGAGACTAACGACTCCACGCGCAAGTCGGCTTCTCTCAGCTAAGATCCAACTTTACCTGACTCGACTCACTTCTCCTCGATGCTCCCAATGCAGGCGAGCCAGCACACTAGCTAGTCGCTCGCTACTATTGCTATTTCGTTGGATGCTCTCGCAAATTGCCCGCCCAGAAGTCGTGGTGGTTGAACTATCCACTTCGCCAGGAGTCGAGTCAATCTATTCCAGGAGCGACCACGAAAACCACGATCCCAACTTAGGCTTTGCGCAAACTTGAAAATATTATCGCAGACTTATCGAAGTCTTCTCCCTCCCTCCCTGCTTCACTCTCAACCAATGCGAGAGAAACTCATGCAAAGATATCAAGTCGGAGAGTCTTCACTCTCTTACGCTCACAATTCCAGTGTCTGGTGGTTCTCTCTTTAAACTTTGAACTCTTACGTCGAGGCCTTGGTTTTGGTCTGTGTCGTTTGAGTTTGATGTTGTTGTTGTCGTTGTCGCTGTCTCTGCCTTGGTTGTTATCTTCGTTTCATTTGCAACGCGAGTAATGTCGTTGTTGGTTGCTCTTAGTTGCAACTCACACGGACACACTATATTAGCAAGCTAAATTTCCAACACCATCAAAGAGCATCACAAATATCTCATCACTTTTGCAAATTATTTTCTAGTCGCTCACAGGCTCGCCGAACTTCCGTTTGTTGCTCAAATTTGGGCTCAGTTATTTGCACGCGAAACAAAACTCTGAACCCAATGGGCATTGGCAATATGGAGCCAGAAAAGCCTCCTCTTTATATATATATGTATATATAAAACTGAGATTACAATTGCAGACCAGCCGACGGGCTGATGAAATTAGAATGCTGCGACTGGAGATTTTGTTTTTGCTATCTCGGCTTTAGCTTGGAGTCGGGGGCGGTGGCAGCGGCTGTTGCTGCTGTTGTTGTCGTCGTCGTCGCCGTTTGAGTCGGAAATGGAATTATTTAAGGCCAGGGAGTTAGCCTTAGTCTTACTTCTTCTGTTCTGTCGATGAGCTTCGACTTTTAGTCAATCTAATCTGGTTGCCGTCGCTCGCTCGCTCGCTACCTGGCAGGCAAACTCTGACTAGCCGACTGCTCGCGCGTTTCTCTACCTCTCGCCGCCCCACCTGCACAATCTCGCGGCCCAATCGAAACGCAACGTGGTAGTTGCGGCACTGCTGGCAACTATGACGACGACGACGATGGTGATGATTGCGAAGAAGTCGGCGCCGCAAGTTTGCGAGCTCCAACTTTTGAGGTAGCAAGTCGCGCGTTTGTTTATTAGATTTGAAAATAATGGTAATAGTGACTCACTGCCGCCGCTGCTGCTGCTGTTGATGCTCACCTGTGCGAACCACCAATTCAACTTTAACCTTCGATTCCTCACTAACCAATGAATCCTAGCGGATAACAACCGGCAATCTACAAACTGGCACCCGAATGCTCGCAATTTTCCCCCTCCCCTGGTCTCGCCAACTTTTACTTCCTCACTCTCTCTCTCTCTCAAATTTTAGGCTTAGTCCTCGTCGTTAATGTTGTTGTTGTTGCCTACCTGGCAGCCCAGCGAATTGGCGAATGACTGAATGAATGGGCGAGCGAGATGAATGAATGAAGCCAACTAAAAGGTAGCTCTACCTTGCCAGTGTCTAGCCAGCGCGCGCGGCTAGTGTGCGCGTGCGTTGTAATCGTCGTCTGCTGAATGGTGTTCGCGTGGAACCTGTTTTCGAGTTTAGCGCGCCAACGCACGCACATTGCAAACGGAGGAGGCGCACACAATTCGAGATGGCAGTCTCGTATCATCTTGGTCTCGATCCCGAAACTTACAAACACCACACTTTCGATTCTAAACTGAAAATGAGCCCACTTTAGCCAAAGGCACTACTGCTGCTGCTTCTTTTCGCCTGCACGAACACAGCGGCGCCAAGTCGAGCACGAGTTCATTTCAATGCCGCGCGCAACTCGGTTGGTGTTGGTGGCCCACTCACATTTACCGCAGCGCAACGTTGTGGTATTCTGGTACAACGTTGCTGCACTCAACTTGCTTTATTGACTCGCTCTCTCGGGCCGCCGCCGAGAGAAGAGGCGCTGCCCGCTACGCGCACATAAACACACAATTTGCGCTTCCGCTGCCCTTTTGTTGTGCTCGCCGAGCGCTCTCCTTCGGGCCGCCCACTTGGCGCGCTCGCTCGCGCGTCCGATCTACACCGCAGCGTCCCTATGCGCGCCGGTGGTTACCGCAACAGGGCTAGCAGCAAAAGCGACAGCCTCTAGCGACTTCAATGGACGCGAGCGGGAAACTCGAGAGTCGCCCCATAAGCGCCCATTGAGTCAATCCACTTTAACCGTCCCAGAGGTTCGGTCTATTTTGTCGATCCGTCGACGAGACCGGCGTAGCATTTTATTGCACTTCCACACTAGTGTCTCGATTCCTTGGTTTTGTTCCATTGTCGTCAATATTGCGGCAGCAGTGGTCGTCGTCGTCGTGCTCTAAGTTCTGAAGCAAATTTTGGCAAATTTACGCTCGCTATTGTGTTTATCGAGCTGAGCAAGTTCTCGCCAGCCAGTCAGTCGGCCAACAACAACAAGAGGCGAGTTAAGTTCGGCTGAATTGACGCCGTTGTCGCTAGTAGCGTTCAGCCATCAAGCCCCCGGCGGCTAGCCACCAAACTAAGCGGCGATGGCGACGTCGACGGCAGTGCCCCATCACTAGTGTGCTGTGTATAGCGAGAGATGTGTAAACAAAGGCGCCACATGCGAGTGAGAGAGAGGGGGAAGCTGATCGTCATCGTCGCCATTGTCATGGTTGTTTTCGCCACGAAGGCCATAACAAACTCGAGCTGAGAGACCTAGCGACTCTGTCGCTTTGTGGCGAAAGAAATAGGGAAAGTCGCGAGTGGTGGAGGTAGAGTCAATTGATTGAGCTCATTGCGCGCCCATCTTTTTTCGTCGCCTTGTTCGAGTGGCGGTGCTTAGTCAACTTCCGGTTAACTACAAAAGACCAGAGGGGAGATTAAACTACAACAACGCCACGCTCCAATATTGTAAAAGCGAAAAAGGCCGACTTTTCAACTCTTCTTTTCTTTCTTTAAGAAGAAGAAGAAGGAGATTCTCCTTATCCTTGAGCATCCGACTTCCGGTTGGAGGCTCTCGAGACCCAATTGTTATGCCGCAGGCAACTGGAAACTTGTCAACTCAGCCTCAATGAAGTTTCACCACTACAATCTAGCAACTGTTATCGCCAGATAGAGCGAGAGAGAGGGAAAGGGAGAGAGTGAGAGAAAGAGAGACAAATAGATAGACTGAGTACCAAAACAGACTCGTGCAGACTCATACCAATTTGACTTGGAAATAGACAGCTTTAAGTCGAGTGGCCACTTGTGTCGCGGACCCGATTAATGTGCCTTAAATCAAGCTTTTGGCTCGTTCTCGCTCGATTGGCCGGAGGGGACTTCCTATTGAGCCGATGCATTCTGAGGTTTTGGTCTCTCTGTATAAAGGCAATGAGGCTAAGAGGTAGGCAGGAAAACCGAGAGAGACTAAGAGATGGAGCGAGAGGAGGCCAATTGAGCTTAACAAGGAGAGTAAGTGGCGGTGTTTCATTTGTGGTGATGGCGGCATCATTGAATGGCGCCGGTCACCTGAAGGATTTGTGTGCACTGCAACTCAACTTTAGCGCAAAAGTCGCAGGTGAGACTCTCGATCTTGTTAGCTCGCAGCGTCAGTGTCACTGCTAATCCAACAGCGCCCTTGGCTACCTGTCTGTCCACCAGCCTGTCCACCTGCCGGCCTACTCCACGGGCCAAGTGTGTGTTTGTCACACTGTAAATGGGCGAGCCAAAGTTGAGTTGCTACATTTGAGCCGAGGAGGGTGTCGAAAGTGCTGGCGCAGGTAGAGATAAAGATAAGGGTAAAGTGGCATCGGTTCAAGCGAGAGGCTTAAAATGACCAGCTCATGGCAAATCCAAAGTCAAAGCGAAAAAGTAGATAGAGAGAGCCACTTGATGGAGGGAATCTCAAACTGAGGCAAAGTTTAGAGAAAACTGCAACCACCGAGACGGTAGAAGCAAATTAGTCAAGCTTAAAATTCACTACTCCGTTAGAAAGTGGATAGTAAAGTTGGACACTTGTTTTTTTAAGGACAAAGAAGTGTCTTGGTTGTTGTTATGGTAGTAGCAGCAGCAGCAGCAGCAGCAAAACTTTGTGCTCCACATGGATGATCTATGAGTCTGGCTCTAAAGTCGTTGTTGTCTGGTTTGATTGTAAATTGATGGCTAAAGAGAGAAGACAAGAAGAAAAAGAAGAAGGAGGAGGAGGAAAAGTATGAAAGTTGATGTTGTGCCGCTCTGTTGGATTTTAGGCACTTTTCTGTGGGCTCCTCTTGTACAGTCAATTGCGAGCGAGTTGGCAAGCGAGAGGAGCGCAACTACTTGCTGAATGATGCACTTCCTATCTGCTCGCTGGCGCCTCCGACTTAAGAGTGAGGAGAAGAAGAAGCAAACTTTTTTTCTCTTCCCTCCGTCTAGTTAGCGATCCTTTTACCTTGCAAATTATGTGATAAATCTGCTACACTAACCATCAACTACAACGTCACATGATATGTGAACCGCCGAGTTCCTCTCGCGGCGGCCACCGTAGTCGTCGTCGATTCTGCTGCCGCCGCTACCACTACTGTTGCTACAATTGACTCTCCGGCGACCACCACCTTCGTTCGAGTGACATGTTGCCCCTTCTATTTGCCCTCTTCTTTCCTAACCACTCCTTCTATACCTGACTAAGTGACTTCTCGTTTGAACGGCTTTACGGTTGCAAAGATAATAAACAAACAATCAGCCGGCCACCTGCTTTCGCGCCGCACGCTAATTGTTTGTCCAACAGGGAAAGGTATCAATCAATGAACGAAACTACCATGCAAGTGGAAGTGGGAGGAGGAGAGAGTGGAAAGGAGAGGAAATTTTAGAGTCAAATTGACGGCTATTTAAGTAGTGTGAGTATATTATGTTATCTTTTAGTCGAGCTAATGACGCCGCTGGTGATATATGAAGATATAAATATTTGAGAGGCGAAACTTCGGATGATTCACCGGAAATCTATTGCCAAATCAACACCACACAGTCGCGATGGCCTCTTACCTGAACAGATTGGAGTTCCTCATCGACAAGTGGCAGTCTAGACGAATGACGTTAGAGATATCACCAGCAGTAACAACAACAAGTCGTCATCGTGGTTGCTGTCAGCAAGCGACTGGTATTAGTACCAAGTCAGAACAACAACAACAGAATCTCGAAGCATCAGCAAGAAACAGAAAGTCTGTAGACGAAAAGAAGGCACACGAACAGCAGCAGCAACAACGACAACTATCGCCAATTATCAGCAAGGCGCCAGAGTTATCAGATTACATGGGCGAGCAGAGGAATCCAATTAGATCAGATAGTGAGATTAAAACTCCATCGTCTTCGGCGTCGATGCTGATTACGCAACGAGGGGTCGCGCGCGGTTCAGAGAACGGCATGACCAACAAAATTTTAGAGCTCGACGGGGGGAATCATCAAGTTGGAGAGATGAAGGTAGGCAGGCAGCAGCAGCAACTTGTTAGAGGTTTACGTAACGAAGTGAGCGAGCACGAGGATGTTCAAAGCAGCGCGCAGGTGTCATCGGCAAGAACGAAAGCTCCATCGGCCAGTATTCAGTCCATTGGAACGAATTCCATCACCACCAATGCCACTATCATCACTACCACCAATTCTACGACAACCACCAACACCAAATGTCTAGCTGCTCTTTTGTCCGCCTCCTTGGCAATACTGGCACTAACTAGCTGCTGCTTCGCAACGGTGACCTGCTCGCTGGCTACTCCAATTCAATCTGACTTCTCACACCAAACCGCCACAACTTCAACTTTCGCTCGCTCACCTGAGCTGGCCATTCGAAATGATACGCTCTCCAACTTCCGGCGTCGCTCCGATTCCGCCTCGCAGTTGCAATCGGATCAAAACGCCGAATCCAAAAGCCGGCAGCAATCTAATCCGAGCCAAGAGCGAAAGAGCGCCGCCGCCACCAGCACAGGCGGCAGCAGTGGCCATGAAGGTCGCCCCAATGACATCGCCAGATCACTAGCTCGATCGTTCGGATCAGTCGTGCACCAGCTCGCCGCCTCAAGTCCACACTCATCTCTGTCCTCACTCTCCTCCCTTGGGTACCAAGATCGATGGCTCAACGTAGACTCGCTGGCCAACTCGGCCTCGGCTTCGGCGCTGCCGCCGGCATCCTCCTCCTCCTCCTCACTACTCTCCTCCCTGGCGATTAGGGATCATAACCATAGGCGGAGACAGCAACAGACGCAAAGTCCAATAGGAGCCGGAGCTGGAGCTGGAGGTGGATGGGGAGCAGGCAACACTTATCTAACTCGAGCCTTGAACAATCTAAGAAATCGAATTGGTTCGAGAAATTCCGTTCGCGTACATAATGCGTTTAGGGATTTCGCTTGGCGCGTTTTGTCGAGACTGTCAATGCCAACTCCCGTTATCTACGAGCTAAGAAGGCAGCACTTTTATTCACCTGAAGAGGATCAACTAAATGACATGCTCTTTAATAAGAATACTACGCGAACTATACGCAGTAAACGACAATTGTCCCTGGCCATTGAGCATTTTGCTCAGTCGCTTGTTTCCGGTGCGGCCGCTTCAATGGCCGCCGTTGGCGCAGGTAGCGGTTACGAGATAACACCAACCAAAGGAAGGGGATCTCGTCGGTTGCCGAGATCATCGGACCTAGCGTCTAGATTGGTAGCAGCGGCAGCTACAGCAGCTAAATTCAACAACCACAACCACCAACAACGAATTGGTCGCGATGAGGATGACGAAGATGATAGCGCTAGGTAAGCTGAAATCGAACTTTGTTCGATCGAGTTATTCAAATGGCTAGACAAAATGATGACTCGGTTTATACTAACAATTTATCATCCAAACAACTACCTACATCCATTTAGCTTTAGGGATCGACTACAGTCTGGACTGGAAAGATTGGTCAACAGATCGCGAAGGAGTGTCCTATTTGGTCGAGTGATTAGGATTCCCTCTCTGTTTCCATTTAGACGCCAGGAGGGCGATAAGACCATCGAGCCCATTAGTCAGAGGTCCAGACGACGCCGAGACCGGAGGCGCAAGTCCAAGGAGTTGGACAAGCAAATGATTTTCATCAATGGGAAGCAGTTTTATGTGGACGACGACGGCAAATTGAAGGAGGCTCAGGATGAGGCGCAGACAGCGAAGAGTTGAGATCTTAATATTGTCAAATAATATATAAAATACATTTACTATATTACTATTAAAATAAGTTAGATAAATAAATTTGCCTACCAGTCGCCCTGGCCGTTGGCTAGGAAGTCCCTGTTTCCAACTGCCTGAGCTTCCTTGTTCCGGTTTGCCTCTAATTTGAGACAGTCACGAATACGATGACCCAAACCTCCACAATATCCACAACCCTCTCCATCGTAATTGGTCTTAGTTCCATCCGCGTCACTATCGTCGTCGCCTTGCGTCATTTCTCTAAAGAAGGCGGGCACCAGTTGCTTAGCTTCCATCAAGAGACCCTTTAGATCTTGGAGGGTTGATGGCTCAACTTCACGAGTAATGAATGTAGTTGCCAAACCATCTTCACCTCTTCTACCGGTACGACCTATCCTATGGGTATAGTCCTCGATATTTGATGGCATATCACAGTTGATCACATGTTTGATGTCTTTAAAGTCTAAACCTTTAGATACGACATCATTCGCGACAAGAATGTCTTTTTTCTTACTCCTAAACTCGTCGATCGCACGGGATCTCTCCTCCTGATGCAGGTCACCATAGATGGCAGTAACTTTGAGTCCTCTCTCGAGAAGATACTCGTATATGATATCAACATCTTGAGGCCTCGTGGCGAATATTATCACAGGTGGTTCGGTTTTGTTGATTGCCGGCAACAGATTGTATCGCCTATGTCTAGCATCAATAAAATCTTGCTTGATTCGCTTATTCACAGCTCCGGCTCTTCCCGATACATTCAAGATGATTGGATGAACAGTGGCACCCAAGGCAAACTCTTGAGTCTTCCTGGGCATGGTGGCCGAAAAGAAAACTGTCTGACGCTGATGTTTGAAGAATGCAAAGATAGTTCTTAAATCGTCTTCAAATTTGTCCAATAATCTGTCAGCCTCGTCCAAACACAAGTATCTACAAATATCCAAACTGAACATCCTCCTTTTTAGGTTGTCAATCAGTCTACCTGGAGTCGCTACCATAATGTGGCAGCCCTCTCGCATTGAGCATCGTGGGTCATTCTTCGGTACACCTCCAATGCAAAGTCTAATATTCAGCTTCACATTGATTTCTTTTTCAATACTCTCTTGGTAACCTACAATATCCTTATAGGTTTGCTCAGCCAAATCTCTAGATGGACACAAAATGAGACCATAGGGTCCTTCATCGTCTGAGAAGGGCATCGAAACTTGTTGTTCAATACAAAACATCACAATAGGTAGTGTAAACACTAGAGTTTTTCCAATACCAGTCGAAGCAATACCAATCATATCGCGACCACTAAATAGGATAGGTAATCCTTGCATTTGGAATGGATTTGGTTCTGTAATACCTTTGTTTTCACTAAGATGATTCCTAATAACACGAGGTAACTTCATTTCTTTGAATGTCTCACACAAAGGCGGGATGTTGTCCCCCTCGACATTTATGTCGTACTTCTTCTGCATCTTTAGCAACTTGGATTCATCCCGATTTCTGATGTATCTAGGCGGCCGCCATCCTGTTCGTAGGGGTTTATCATACTTCACGCCCTTTGCCAACTCAGCTGCAGCCATCAACTTACGGTCATTAGTCAAGGATTTTAGCATCTCAGCCTCTTCACGAATCAACCGATCCCTTTCGGACTCCTTCTTCTCTTCGGCTTTTTTCTTAAGTATTGCATGCTGGTCCAATAAACTTATGTTTCGATTAAAATGATCCTCAAGGTTCTGATCGTCGGTTTGTTTATTGTCCTGGTTGTTGGCTTTATTATCATTCGAACCTTTTTCTTGGGAATCATCATCCATAAGTTGATCATCTTCGCCACCAAATAACTTGGCCCTTTGTCTGTTCAACTCAAGCAGTTTTCTTCGCTTCCTCTCCATGGGGGTTTCGTCCCGGAGGTCATCATCTTCGTTGTCACTCATTTGTCTTCTATCCATTATTGTTATCATAAAAGAGTTACCATCAAAAGAATGATTAAGAATTTAAATTGATCGAGACGAAACCATGTCGAAACGGACATTGACGTCTGTGATTCTTCAATGTTTATAAACTCAGCTCACGTGGGATGAAATTTGCAAAAATTTGTTCGCTCTGAGAGCGACGCTCACTCACACCGCCGCGCATGAGGGAGAATAGCAAATATTTGCAAGAATCAATCACGAGCGACAATTTTACTAGTAGACAGGCGGAAGATATGGTACTTTATTTCACATCATTGCTGATTTCACCAGCCTCAAGACTTTCGACTGAATTTGATGCTTGTCTATCGTAAGATTTGGAGAAGTATGCCTTCGTCTTCTTGCTTAATGGCTGTGTCATAATCAACAGAGCCAGTGTAGCTGGCAAATAAAGTAAACTAAATCTGAATAACTTTCTGGAGCTAGCTGAATCTGCATTCTTGTAAAATTTCCACGACAAGTTGATGAATTGAACATTTAGAGGTAGTGCAAGCAGTGTAAATAGACTAGAGGTTGCACCAAATATTGGTAGGGCACAAGTGTATGCTAATAGGAAGATAGAGTGTCTGAGAGCAACACGTTTGCAGAGATCCGGGTTTACGACAGACATCATTCGATAACCAGCGCGAGCATATTCGTGTCTAAGGTTCCACGATAGCGCATTGAAGTGAGGGAACTGCCATGAAAATAGGATCAATGCTAACATCATAGCGTCGAAACTTCCATAGCCTAGTATTGCTGTAGAGCCCATTAGTGGTGGGATAGCGCCTACAATTGATCCTATCCAGGTATTTGCAACATTCGAGCGCTTCATGGGTGTATATACAAATGAGTATAATAACAAATTTACAGCTCCTAGTGCTGCTGTGACCCCATTGACACAGGTAGCCAAGAGAGTTACACCTGAAAGGCCAGAGATTGCAGCGAATATCACAGTTTCAAGTGGAGAAACCTGTCCGACTACCAGAGGCCTTATGGCCGTTCTTCTCATTTGCGAGTCATAAGGGGTCTCTAGAAACTGGTTCAGGGCTGCGGCGGAGGACGAACAAAGAAAGGTGCCTGTTGCAGCAAGGGCAATAATGGGTAGGGAATCAGCGAAGGACTCGCAAGCTATGTATGATCCTGTAATTGCAGTTGAGGTCACGAAGCCAGTTAATCTGATTTTGCTCAACTTGGCATATTGTTTTATCCTCGAATCTATCACCAGTTGTTTTGTAGCACCCAGACCGCTCACACTCTCCTGTTGTGGCAAGTTTGGTGGCTGTTGTAAAGGTGATAAGGGTGGTAAGTCCTTTGCTGAATCTATTTGGGGTCTGTATAAGGATGTACAAATACTATTCCTAGGTGCAACACCTATCCGAGTGATACAAATTTTCGTTGCATGTTGAAGGAGTTTGCCGTGATAGAGCAAACTCATCACTAGCTTGAAGGTTCAGTGTGTTTCTAGCTCCGTGAGCTCATCGATTGCTTCCCTTTCTGGATATTGTATAAATATATTCGCGATTGAAGGCTAAATAAAGCTTAATGGTAGATATAAGTTCCTAGCCTTGATAAATACACACGAGGTCGAGACATGGAGCGCGCGAGGTGATCATGTTTGAACGAACGGGAATTTTTGCACGTTGTTCGGCTTGCGATCGAAGCGCCACAGATGTTGCGGCAAAATTACATCGGCGGCTTCAAACGAAAACATGATCCAGTCGGCTCTTCTGTATGGAGCTTTTAATAGCCAATATTATCCCAACATAGCACTTTCCCAAAAATCCAATACATTTCTTCTGAGCTTAATTTAATCTAAATATCAACCCAGTCGATAAAATTTGCATAAATCAGACACAATGAGCGGATTTTACAATCAAAGACCCTACGCAGGCGGCCCCATTGCCAAGAAACCGCGAATGGGCCCTCGTGGGCCTCACTTGGTTCCTGGAAACGCTCATCCCGAAGAAGATGGAAAGCGACTCATGTCATTTAAGGAATTTATATTAAATCAGAGCAATGACATTAACGAACAGGAAGCATTGGCCAGGTATAGCGACTACAAGACAGATTTCACCCGGCGTCTAATTGACAAGTTCTTCAAAGAGCATCAGGAGGAGGAGTGGTTTAGAAACAAGTACAGGCCTACTGAGATCAAGAAGTTTGAGGAAGCAAACAAGGCCAGTAAGACGAAGAGGAAAGAATTGTATCAGCAGCTTGTTGAGAAGAAGGGTGAGATTGACTTTCCACTCGACTATCAGCACAATGAGTCTTTGTCACAATTCCTGGAAGATTTCTCAATGCTCCTTGAGGGTGCTACCATTGACGATCTGGAGAAAGCAGAGACACGCCAAAATTTCTCAGTATCTTCTATCTTTATACCAAATCTACACCCCTCAATAGACAAGGCGATGGTTGAGGAGTATGCTAATACCCATCCAGGATTCTTGCGTGTTGCCATGTCAGAAGCTCAACCTGATAAGGGGTGGAAACGCCGGGCTTGGATCACTTACAAGCAAATGGACCAGGATTCCCTGAGAAAACTTTGCTGGGAATATAATGCACACAAGTTCAATGGCCAAGAGACTAAGGCCATTGTTAACAAGGAATTGAACAATCGAGTTAGGTATACACAATTTTGGTTTTGTCACGTGCAAACCGCCCGAGCTGACCTCAAGAATGCAGTCAAATTGCTAACTAACTTTGAGGGTGAAGATTGTTCTTTGTTGGACAGCATCAAGGATCATTTGATCGAGGAGACAAACGAAGAGGAGAAACTTCTAGGCGTCCAACAGTCCCAGGCTCCAACTTTCGAATTTAGCCAAGATACAGAACTATTCAAGGCTCTAGATAAGATCATACTTTACCTCAGGGTTGTTCACTCTTATGATTATTATGCTTCCACCGAGTACACAGGCGAAGATGATATGCCTCAGAAGGTCGGTATTATGTTCGCTCGACCCACACCACCTTCTACTTTTGGCGATAATCCTCAGGAGATTCTGAAGGAGTTCATTGCTGCCCAAATGGCCCGTACCGAGGCGTTCCTTGAAAAGCCATCTTTGACAGAGATGGAACAAAAGCAGTTGGGCAAAAAGAACTCAGACGAGGAGGTAGAGAACTTTATATATCAACATACATTCGAAAAGAAGCCAGGTGAGAAGTATGTTTGCAAGTTGACTAAAAAGCGTTTCACTGCGCCAGAGTTCGTGAGGAAACATATTTTCAACAGATGCGGCGATAAGCTGGACGAGGTTAGGACGGAAGTAGAGTTTTTCAACAATTATGTAGCCGATCCAAAGAGACCAATGTAATGGGATGGACAGAGATGATTGTAGCTTAAGACTCTATGCAAGTAATTTGTAACATTCTTCTAGACAACGATATGATCACCTTATTATGAAAGAGAATAAACTAAGTAGCACATATCCCTGGCTTGCTCAAATCTAACCATTACTAAACTCGTCAAAAATTGAAATGACCAGAGGAGACTAGGAGAAGTTTAGTTAGTCAGTAATATGAGGCATATGTGTCGAGAGTGTCGTGATGAACAGGAAGTACAGGTTGCAGACTAGATTGGAGAAGCGATGAAAGCTTGATGACACATCAGATGCAAAATTTTTGGGCTGTATATACTGGTCGTCGCAGTCGCTTAGATAGTCGTGCTAGTGCTGCGAAGTATTGTGCCGGAGGGATCAAAAATAAGGAAGGTTGCGCACGTTACACGGTTTAGTATTGAAGAGAGAAATGTCTGAGGTGTGTCTAT
Source organism: Aculops lycopersici (assembly GCA_015350385.1). Classification (NCBI taxonomy): domain Eukaryota; kingdom Metazoa; phylum Arthropoda; class Arachnida; order Trombidiformes; family Eriophyidae; genus Aculops; species Aculops lycopersici. The sequence goes on along the minus strand of WNKI01000001.1, from coordinate 2,152,585 downwards.
CGCGGTCTATTTATTGTGAGCGGTATATATAAGAACGAAACTCACGAAAATTACTATAAGAAGAGCCGATCTTTCCATTGTATGACACATAGAACTCATTGAACGATGCAGTGTCGCGCACAAAAAGCTTGTTTCATCTAGATCTGGGGTTTTGGTCTTGGCGAGACCCTTACAGAGATCTCTTCACATTGATGATTCTTCCTACTCCTGAAACTGGGGAGCCACGATTAGCTTGCCTGTTACTGAATGAATGGCTATGTTAACCGGAAGTTAGAGCCTACGAACAAAATAAACACTGGTAATCTACTAAATTTTGAACAAAAGACTCTTGAATTCACCTCATGTTGTTGCTATTCCAGTCTTAAAATAGCAAATTGGCAAATGTAATGAACCTAATCCACCGTGAACCTTGATTGTTTGAAATACACAATGCTAAGATTTACACAATTTGGTCAACTAGCGAACGGTATGAACAAATGCCGGATAGCGAGGAGGTGCTAGCCATCCAACAAAGACTTTAAGACCTTAATCAATTTAATAACATCCTTTACTCGCGATCAATTTACCAAATATCTGGATGCGTGCGAGGACATTGAGGTATTGATTGGATCGGAAACCGTTCGGTCGACTTGTTCCCTGGAGTTACGCCCAACTTGATTGGATAAGCCCATGAGCTAAACTTACCCCGACGTCGAGTCCCTGAGGATACTTGCCAACTCTGGCGATGCGTATAAAGGTAACTACCGCTCCAAACTACACAGTCGCCTCTCCTAATGTTTTATGTCACTCGATAGCGTTAACTACCACCAACAACCAGCATTCAGCCACCAAAACTGAAATACTCGTTAGATTTGTTAGAGTCGACTAGCTGGCTAGTAACTGGTCACCTAAAACAGTGGATTTCAAACTCTACTTGGCTTTGTGTTGGATTAGATTATTGGATTCAGCGAATTCAATTACAATGTAGCCTTCTAAATTACTCTCCCACCTGATAATAGACCGCGGCCAAAGTTTTGGGCCTAATGTATTTCGTTACAAAAGATCTCTCTCGGTAGTATTTCTTTTTCATGTTGCTAAACAAATACAACAGACATGAAACCATAGAAAAAGTTATAACAGGAAGAGAGTAATTATCGTTTGCATCTCGGTTTGTTCAATGTTTGTTCCTGTATTAAAGATTGTGTTTAGCGGAAGTGTAACTTGAAAGCATTGGAATGAGACGTGTTGTGTGTATGCAAATTTGTAGAAGATCGCATTTTTTAGCTAGTAGAGGCAAATTACTACGTCAGTATCAGAAAACAACTCGTCAGAACAATACATTTCAATGAAGAAAAAGTTGAGTATACTGCGCTAATTAGTGATCAAGTATCAACAGACAACCCCGCACTCAGCGCTTCTTAGCAGGAGATCAGGTAATAAAGTCGCGGCGATTGTCACTGGGTAGATGGTGGAATCTCTGATAAATAATCGCAAGAAATAAGTATCGCAAATAACACAATCAAACACTATGGAACTCTACAGTATTGATAAACTTGACCGCAAAGATCAAGCTAAATTGAGACAACTTTGTGAGAAATTTGCAAGCAATTATTATGGACAAAAGCCAGAGGTTATTATTCGTTCGCCTGGTCGCGTCAACCTTATCGGCGACCACATAGATTATCATGGATTCTCTGTCTTGCCCATGGCCATAGCAAACTCTGTATACATGTGCTGCTCATTTCAGTTTGTGTCAAAATCAAGTTCTACAACAAGATCCAGTGGACGAGAAACAATAACTTTGTTGAATTCTAATTCAGATAATTTCACCAGATGGACTGGCGAGAACTCGCTCACTTACGGCAAGAACTTGGACAAATCGCACAGGTGGCAGAACTACTTTTTGTGCGCTTACCATGGAGTTTTGGCTGAAGATATTTTGGGCATATTGCCTGAAAAGATATGTGATCATTCCAAAACTCTGAACTCAGATTCGGGTGACGAGGAAATCAAGATGAAAAAACTACCGAAGTTAAATGTTTACATTGACAGCGATCTACCTCATGCTTCCGGACTCTCAAGTTCCTCGGCTTTAGTTTGTGCCTCAGCTATACTAACCAAATTATTGTTGCTCTATGTAAGTGATGAAAATTCTCTCAAAACAATGGACAAGATTGAAATAGATCCCACGAAATTGGCCGAGAGTTGCTCCAAGTACGAGCACTTGATTGGAACTCACGGCGGTGGAATGGATCAGGCGGTGATTATGACAGCTCAAGAGGGGTATGCGAAATTTGTAAAGTTTGTACCCAAACTAAACTGCGAGAATATCCGTCTACCTGCATCAACAATTTGGCTCGTATCACATTGTGGCCAGGATTATCCAAAGGCGGCGACTTCGGGTTATAACACTCGAGTCCTCGAGACCAAACTAGCCGCTTGCTTGATTGTAAAAACTCTCGCCTCCGACGAGGATATTGCCAACGATGAATCAATTAAACTCGACAGTACAATAACATTGCGAAGAGTTAAGGAGAAGATATTTCCAAATGAGACAATCGAGCAAATAATCGAGATAATCAGGGAACAGGTTTTCAATGATCAGGACGAATTTTGCGAGTCGGAAGTGGCCGAAAAGTTGGGTATCTCCACGGAAGAGTTGGCCACTAGATTTAACACTGGTTCTAATCGACCCAAATCACAACAAGACCAACCAAGCAAACTTAAACTTTTGTCAAGATGCGAGCATGTTTTTGAGGAAGCGGAACGAGTTGAGCGTTTCCGGTCTATTTGTGATACCACTACAGACATTGTACAACTAGGCCAATTAATGACCCACAGTCACTACAGTTTACGCGACAAGTACGAGTGCAGTCATCCAGCTTTGGATCGTTTGGTCTCGGTTGCGCTGGAAGCTGGAGCTTTGGGCGCCAGACTAACTGGCGCCGGTTGGGGCGGGTGTGTGGTCACTTTAGTGGAGGCTTCAAAGTGCGATACGGTAATGGAAAGACTAAGGGAAGTATCAAAGTTTACCTTTCAAACTGAACCACAATCAGGGAGCCGAGTGATCAAAATGAATTGATGGCAGGCAACACAGACTAATGTATTCTATCTCTCAGAGCTTAGCTTCAGTGGATGTTTTTGACTCTGGTAAGCTATGGCTTTAGGCAAGAGCAATAAATTGAGAGCTCAGATCGTATAGCTTAACACAAAGAAGGAAGCCATGTAAGCCAACAAAGTTTCACACTGTGAGCAACTTTCTCCCTCCCTCTCCCTTTTTCTATCCTCGAGAATGAATAATGGTAGTCCGTCGAGTTGTTTTCATTGCTTGGATGCAGGTAAGAGCGGAAGCATCAAGAGCGTTGCGCGTTAGAAGTGCACAGGTGAGCTCGAGCCTCCGGCTTCAATGGGCGAGACGACAGTCGGACTACAGTCGATTGCAGAAAATTTATTGGCGCCACTGGGCAGCCTCTTGGAAGGGGCTACACGCGCAACTGGAATTGCTGTTGAATGCCGAGACCGCAGTTACACTCCTGAATTTCTAGTGAAATTTGTGTTTGTGTGTTGGGCAATTTTAGGCTTGCCACTACACGGCAAAGCACAAAAACGCGTTTCTCTAGTGAATTGTTGTTGTGCACTGTGTAGTGTTGTGTTCGGCCTATCGGAATTTGTATTGTTTTTCTATTGCTCTATCTCGCCATAAATGGGTGTCGCCATGGAGAGGAACACAAAATCAGGTTGCTACTTTATCCGCTATCCAAAGCCATGATTTTATTATTCTATTGACCGATAGCAACGTAATCATAATATTGGAACCAACCACATCTACACTCAACACAATTAGGAATTCAAGCTTGTGAGCTGGAGCTATGAGCTACCGTATATACCAGTAACCTCGAAGACCCTTCCGAATCACTTATGCAGCGTAAGATCCGATGCAGTCAAAAGCACGTCGAGAATCACAATTGTAGCTTATTATCAACTATAAATAGTCAATAATTATTACTTACCAATGCTAATAACATTTACACTTATGAAACAATCCACTTTTGATTAGTTGGAGAAAGAATCTTCAAAACTAGTAATGAAACATCGAAATAGTATTAATTTCTGATATCGTCGCTTCAGCCCTCGCCCGGGGACACACCCAAAACTAGGCAGTCCCACTTATAATACACTTCAAAACAATCTCCTATCAATATTTATATCGAGTTCACCATCACGACGAAGCAGCCAGGATAACAATCAAGCAAGATGGTTGCGACTAGAATTGAGATAAGACATGACTACCGTTATCCGCTTCGTTCCCCGCAAGTGATGGTGGTAGTTTTTGTCTGTAGTTTGACTATATTGATCTTGATGAGTGTGTGCCTTATGTCATCCTATTGGATAACATCTGAGGGTTTCCGCCAGGGTCTCTTGTATTTGTGCATCGAAGAATTAGAAACCAACTCCAGAATACAATACGAGCCACTACCATTTGATCTCAATAAGGAGGAGCTAGAGCCAGGCTGCTACCCGAACAGAGATGTCAGCTACCTTAAAATATGCACCTTCTTTTGCTTAATCACACAACTGTCTTCGCTAGCTACCGCAACATTATCTGCTTTGGGGGCTAGAATGAAGGGGCCAAAGAGAGATAGTTGTTTAAAATTTTCCATTTGCACCACCTTAGTTACAATCATATGTGATACAGCTTTACTCATCACCTACCCAATGCAATTTGCACAGGAACTAAACAAATCAAACAGGAATCTATGGGAACTCAATCATGCATATGGCTTGGCATGTGGAGCCGATATCTTGGCAATGGGCGCCTTGGTACTACTATTGGCGTCCATCAAGAGAAATGTCGATATTTACGAGGCGGCGCCTGCTAGAATTTGAAAAGAAACCAACCGAACTTCATCTAAGCAATGTAACCCAATCTCAAAAACAAGTTGCCAATTCAAAATGCACGAGTTTGATCGATACCCGAATGCAAAACTAATAATAAAAGAAACGATCTGTATCATCGAAATCCATGATATTCAAGTATAAGAGCAAAGAATTTAACGTATTTTGGTTATCATTCAAACCTAACTTTTATTCGATCGCTTACTTTGATTCAACAATGCCTTTTGACTTTGGTGGATATTGTTGTTATGACAGGAATTAGAGCCAGTGGCTCCAAATCCAGTGGGATTATGCCTCGCTAGATTCTAGGACATGGGGATACAAATCAACACGAACTACATTACTCTAGGTTCTTTCTCTTGTGGTAGTTCCGTAAGAATAGTAGTATGCTTTTGTTATGTTTGTATATCTCAATTTGAACTTAAAGTTCCATTGGATAACTAATCGAACCACTAATAAGTTATATATTGCGTTGTTGTTGTTACTAAAAGTTATCTCACGTTAGATATATCGAGACCATGAAGAGAGAGCTATATACCATGAGTTGAGCATAATATATAACTAATGATGAATTTGAGGGTTTATGATGAGATATGAGAACAGTGTAATATCATGCTAATGAGAGTCTTATAAATCCAGCTCTCATTGATTGTATCAAAGATCTTGTAACTAGACGTTTCGCGTATCACGTGTACTATTGTTCTCAACTTTAGGAATGACCACACTAACAGTTGGATTCGCATTTGAAACATTTGTAGATGAGGTGTTAGTAGTAACTTGAATCTCCTGACCACTATGTTGTGCATCACTTTTATCTTGAGACGTAGATGAGTTGCTATGCATTTGTGAATTTTCGCTTGTTGCTGCCGTCGAGGTGGTCATGTGTGGAGAGGTAGTGTCCAAATCCAACGAGGTGTTAGATGATCCAATCTGATGATGGTTGCCAGATTCAGATATCACTTGATCGGTGGTTGGATTTGTGAATATGACAACTTGTTGATGTCCATCATTGGCCTGCGGTAGTTGCATACTTGTAGTCTTGATGGCCTCCTCATAGTTAGGTGGTTTCATGTTTGAGGCAATGGTATCGTACGGCGGTGGTGCGACATTATGGCCATTACCGAGATCGGTCGAGTCAGCGCTACCAAGCACCCGTACTATGGGGTACTGTGGGCCTGTCTGGTGAATGTGGGGATAAATCTCGGACAGACGAATGGGCGAGACCAATTCTATCAATCTTAAGTACCTGTAACACTTCCAGATGACGCATAGGAAATAAATCTTGACGATCATAGTGATAGTTGAGAATATCATGAATGAGTAACGAGTGTATTGGTTGTTTCCGTTTGAATAGTTTCTGAAGTCGGCCATACTATCGGCGAGAGATGAGTCTAGATCTCTGTTGTAGAAGGCCGGTAGGGCGAAGAAAAAGTCGACCAGTAGCATGGCATACAGGGGCATCAATAGCGCCGCCCTACCTGTTATAACAGCATATATACCAACAGCCGAAACTGAGGCCATCACTAAACGAGACATAATATGTATGGCTATCTGTGTAGATCTATGTCTTTCATCTATGCTAATGCCTATTTGGTTCATATCCTCATTCATAGAAGTTGAAAGCTCAGCATTCAATAATATTCTGATTAGCTTGAAAACTGCAATAAATATTGTTGTCGGCCTAACATGTAGACATAGACAGTATGCATATTTTTCTATGGCTGGTATTCTGAGATCAACAGCCCGCCTTTGGGGCTGATGATGTGGTTGTGGTAGTTGATTGGTCATCTTGAATTAGTGATGATTCTCCTTCTTTCTTGATTTAAATGTCTTCCTTTAAATCATAAGATATATGAAATATTAAGATGACGTTACATGTGTTGATCTAACTAACTCCGTCTTGGTGATCTATCAAATTAATAGATGGTTTGTATCCTTCTGTTTCCTATTCAATTGATGAATGGGAATCTAAAAGAGAAATCTTGAGAGCTGGTGGTCAACAATATGAAGACTCACTCTATTGGTGGTGATCTATTGTTTAGTGGCTTAATAACATGTGAGCGATAAGCTAGAGGCGATGATAGCAGCTGAACTCAATACTCTTGCCAATTGCCCCTCTCGTATTGTCGGCGTCGGCGAAATGTGATATCAGCCGTGGGGAATGGCGCAGCAGTTTTTGCTTTCTCTCTCTATCTATCTCTGTTTCACTTGCAAGTAACTAGATTTTCGATTGCTATTGTTATGCTGATTGCCCAATAGATAGGCTAATGCAGCAGGATCGTTGGTGTTTTCGCTGACAAACGAACTCTAGGCTCTCTTGTCGTTCGATGATGACAGCTTATATTGAAATAATATTACAGTAAATCGCTAGCAGCTATCTGTGAACTAGTCCTCTAGAGCGATATCTGCTCTATCGACAGCCGGCGATTATTGGTATCTAGTTGGTTCACTTTTGAACAAACTGCAAGTGAGCAAAGACGACAATGCTGGGCGTCTCGTTGGTTGCTGTAAATGATGATTTAACAATTTGCCTCTGTGGGAACCAAAAAGAACTATGACACTTTCGACCACAAGGCTCGAGGGGCTGGGCAAAAGTATTGAAATTATCCACTTGCAATTATGATTAAATGATGTAATAGAATATAGTTGTGGTTATGGGAAGTGTGATCTACGCGGTCTATCGTTTGTGGTGATGTACTGTTGCGTAGCTCATATGATGATATCGCTACTTCTTCCCCCTCTACTGCTGCTCTTGTGCCTAGCGTTTATTGTTTTAGCAGTTGCTGTTGGCCCCTTTTACATAAGAGGCTCTGTAATGAGCATTAGTTGATGGTGTCGCCTAATGCTTCCTAATGGTTGGTTTCTTGTGTAACGTTGCGTCCTTGATGAAGGAGAAACGTGGTGCTGGTTTGTATGAGGTTGATGTGATATGTTGCTCCAAATTTTGTTTCGTAACTAGACGTTGCTAGTTGTGAGATATTAATGCAACAGCAATGAGGCGCGGAAAATACTGCAATCGACTAGACTTATTGTTGCCAGTGTTACCATTATTGATTGTTATTTGATGGTAAATTTGATCACCACCGAGGAAAGTGATGAGATGACTTGATACTCGTGACTATTGTTTTCTTGTACTTTCTATGTGATCTCTTCGCAACCGGTGCGACCAATATCAATATAATAAGTTTGTATGCGATTTCACCTGACTTGGTTCAGTTATTGTTGTTCACGTGTATCTGTATCTGTATCAAGTTCGAGTTAGTATTAGATGACGACGAAAATTTCAGTTGACTTATCTCGACAAACTTTAGCTTGGTTATTGCTTCAGCAGTATTGCTATGTTGATTGGTTCTTGATGCCTTCCAATTAGCCTTTCAGCTTATGGTTAATTAACTTAAACGGCTAGATGCGTATTAGTATTGCAACTAAATTTTTGGATCGATATATTAGTGGTGGTGTTAGCATAGGCAGTTGATTTATCGAGGTAGGCAACAACATTGAGCTTGAAAATCTCGTTTCTCGTCTATTCTCTTGCTATATTTTGCAGATGTAATATACGAGTTTCCGCGTTATTTGCGTGTTTGCGCCTGCTGCAACTTTTACTACTCTGCTATTGTGGCTTTAGTCTTCTTGATCGCACAAGAACACTCTTGCTGCGTTGCGCTCTGCATTCGTTTCACGTTGCGTTCGAGGTCTGGTGTTTAAACTCGTGCGCCGCAGCTGCCGTCGCTCTGTTGTAATTGATGCTGTCGCCGAGGTGATTGCCTCGATTACCTGAACTTGAAAAGGTGACTCAATTTTAGAGACACATAGAGAAACGATCGATGTTAATATATTCGTAAGATTCGTTTGTAATTTGGCGGCGCTAAGTTGGAACAAAGAGGGCGAGGCAACAATTAGTTTTATCTCTCCTTTGCTCGCTGCATGCACATTGGCGGCACGCAGCGAGGGGATTTTGGCTCACGTCGGGCGAAAAAAAATTCTTCGCTGCACTCCCACTCGCAATATTTGCACCGGACTCAATGGAGAAAGCTCAACGTAGCTACTGCTGCTGTTGCTGCTGCTGTTGCTTCCATCGCGTCTAACGCGCTGAACACACAACGAGAACGCATATGAATTCAATGGGGTAAGTTTCGTGGCGCGAGTGGCTACGGCGGCGCGACGGCGCCCAACAACCGCGTCGACAAGTGGAAAACTGGGGAACTGGGAAGTTGAGTGGAGAACTCAGTGCCAATCTTCGCCGCAGAAACTCGAATGTTGTTTTCGCTTGCTAGCTCGACGCGCGCTGCTAAACAACCAGACACACAAACAGACGACCGCGCAAGCAAGTTTGTTTACTTTCTGGTAACAGACGAGCGAACGCACAGTCGGTCGCATTGGTGAGTGGTGACTGGCGGTTGTCGTTGCGAGCGAGTGAGTGAGTGAGTGAGCGAGTCTAGAATATACAACTAAACGTAAGCTCTGTTTACTCCCTCATTGCATCTCGCGTGCACTTGGCAGCAAGCGAGTTATGAGCGCACCTGTCAGCCCAGCTCGCGTCGTCGACGACAAGGAGCAGCACCAAACATACCGTGAGAGGAAAAAAGGGGGAAATCGTCTTATTTCTAGCTCGGCGGCTCACTCGCTCTTTTTAAGATTCGGGTTTAGGCGCTCACACCCCTCACACATTCCATAGAAGTCCCAGGTAAAGCATACCCTGAATCAAAAGACGCGGGACATGTTGCACCGACTCGCTAGTGGGTTGTTCGGAGAACGTTTTATCAGCCGCTGATATAGTATTAAATACGTGCCGCTAGAGGCGTTCAAAAGAAGAAAAGCTATGCTTTCTCACCCGATAACGAAGCGTTTTATGCTCTTAACCCTTACAATTTGACTGCGCTTTTCATTCGTGCTCCAGTCGAAGTTTCTCTTTCTCTATCTACTGTAGCCCTCGCTTTGTCGCGGCGCATGGAAATAAGATAATCTAAATCTCTCCCGGTTCCAGTGAAGCCTGCGTGTGCCTTTTCGTCTGCCTGTTTGTCTGTGGGTTTGAGCGGCTGTCGACGGTATAATTTGCTTGAAACTTAGGCGAGTTTGCCGCGCCACAGTGACGGTGTAGCTCGAGCCTCGAGGTGACGACTTAAAACAGTTGCACAGTTTACAACAAGCTGAAGATCTTTCCTGTCGCATATGAAACTCTAGCGCCAGGTAAGGTAGAGGGTTGCCGCGTATCGCGATTGACGCCAACCCAAAACTCAACGATAAAGTTTAAAGCAATTGCCTGTCGAGAGACACACGTGCCTGGCCACGATATCCACTGTTTTCCTTATGGACCAGTTCTCTAGCTAGAGCATGGCTCGTTGGTTTCGAAGTTTACACTAGCGCCCACGAGATAAGAGCCCTTGCCAGCTCGTGTTTGTTAAATTTGAACCACCGTCTAGCTGCCGAATGCGGTAGTTCCATTTAACGGGACTAGACTCGTTGAGGCGCCGCCGCCGCCAGCAGCGAGTTTAGTTTTCTAGTGCTGCTTCCAACACAGACTACCTCGGTGTGACATTGGCATTGAAATTGAAAGTGCTCGAATGTAATGGAAACTAGCAATTTGTTGGCTTTGCCAATGCTGCTGCTACCTGTTAGCTAAAGCCATTTGTGGTGCTAAGCAGCGTAAAGAAAAGTCGGCAGACATACAGTATCAGGTGGCAAAACATTTCCAGCTAGTAGCAACTCCGTAGCTCTAATACTAACCACACCAGACTGCTAACTATTCTAGTACAATCAAAAATAACAACAACAACATCAACACAACTCTAACTTTGAACCCGCCAAAATTCCACTCATAGTTCATTGCCGACGCCTCTGAACGCTTGTCTACCTGTTGCTAGAGCGTAGAGGGACTCACTCTGAGCCTTTAATGCTGGATTAAGCTCTGCCACTCTAATGGCTTCTGTTCTATTACAATCGCTAAGACTACTGGCGAGCTAACCAGGAGAGCAAGCGAGTTGGCGAGCTGATGTATTGATAGACGAGGTCTACTGTCATTCCAATGCACTCACCTCTCGCCAGTAGCACTAACTGGTTGATATTTTTGCCCCTTTTGTATGCAGGCGTACTTCTTTTTTGCACAGCCAGTAGCCACTTGTGTGAGTGGCACGAGTTCAGCTTGCACCTGGTCGACTTGATAAGCTTTCCTCACTGCGACGGCCCTACACTATCGTCGAGCTGACGGCACTGCGAGCTCATGCGTGAATCTACCTGTCTCTAATTTATCAACTGATCCTGCGTATCGTCGCCAACTGTTTCCATTGATGACTCCAACCAAACTATCGGAAACTCTCTCTCTCCCCTCCCTTTCACTTGATCTTATAAGATTGAGAGATTGATGTGCGATAACCAGCACAGAGCAACTGATTATAATCTCCTCTCTTCTCTTTGGTCGTTCAGTAGTTGACTCGTGAGTCGACTAGCCTGAATAGCGAGCAACCAAGTGGCGTGAGTCATTAGACAATTAAAGGGAAGCAACTTAGAGAGTAACCAACAATCATAGACACAACTAAGGCGGCGACAAGACGACGAGAGGAAACATCATCAATAGTCTCGCACTGATACTCATCTCTCGCCCCTTGCTTTGTGTTCCCGCTTATGCGAATCTCGATTTAGATATAACGAGAAAAGTACCAACTAGAACGCATTTTTAGTTGTCTGAACTAGTGATTTTGAATAGAATCATGATGCGTGAACTCCAACACTTTCTTGGTAGCTCGCGGCGCCGGCAACAATATCGGAAACTTGGCTAGAGCGACGCGTAGTCGCCTATCAAGGTCAAAACCGGTGGACACGAACGATATTACGTGAGATAATGGAAGCCAGGTAACCTGAATGATAAGTTATAACAGACTAAGGCCCTACTCGATTTAATCTAAACTACAGTAAGCTAAGTTGAGTTAAGTCAAACTGAACTAAACTTGGCGCGAAATGCACGACTCAGGCATCGCATTTAGTCGAAGTAGATCGTCCATCACTCGTGGCATGTAGAAGCAGGCGCAAAAGTCGCGTTGAAACCTAGACTTCTTTGGTCTCCTCTCCTCGGCACTTTGGGTCGTGCAAAAGAAGAAGATTCGACAGCAGAATAGACAAAGCGATAGGCCAAATGCAATCTGTATCACAAAAGAATAGAATCCAGCTCTTGTGTTAATAGTGATCGAGGTTGTAGTTTGAAAGAGCATTAATAATAGGGCAACCCGAACAAAGACCATGATTGTTGTTTGCTGGTTCTTGTCAACTTTTTTAGTAAAGTAAACATAAAACAGGTGATAGTGATCAACGGCATGTTTTACGCACAGGTATATTAAACCAAAAGGTGCAATTAAAGGACATGATATCGAGTAGGTCATAACGGTCGAGAATATAAGTAGAACTGTGGTATGTTGCATTCCTACGGAAAATTCTCGCTCGATGAATTGACGTCCACCCTCAAAGTCGGCGGTTGATCTGCCAGTCCATAGGATAAAAGTATAGAAGATAATATCTGTTGGTTTGATTAACTCCAATATTGAGGAGAGAAAAGTTTGAGTCACAACGTAATTTATAAAATAAGATCCATTGTCTGATATAAATAGACACTCCCAAACAATCTTGCTACTGAATAAAGCTTGTGCACTTGTCATACCAATTGATGGCATAATGATGACCATCATCACTAAAAATATATAAGATTTCCACATAATTGAGTGACTCTTGGATGCTGCATCTTCGTATGGAATCTGCTTTGATATTAGTGTAATTAAACTTGGTAAAACGGAACTTGTTACTGCTTGTATAAGGATAACTAGGTAGTTTAATGCCACACTTTTATATGTTGGCAAATCATAGGGACCACGATCCGAATCCTTAGGACCCAATACTTTATCCTTTTGAGTTTCTTTGATTATAGTGTCAACCATTGACAAGATCACGTTGGGTGTGGTGAAAAATATAAATATAATTAACATGAGAATGTGAAGTAAAACAAGAGTATAATTTTTAGTTGTGGCCATATTCAACAGGTCACGATGATCTATGTTATCCGGATGCGGCGCATATCTGACCGACCAACTAAGAGGTCCGCTCTGATGATCCATTGTCGACACTTCCCTGCTGTCAAATGGTCTATCGATTTCATTTCCGGTCTCGGGCTTGTTATTTTTGTTGTTGCTGTTCCCAGTGCCATAACTGTCTTTATTTGTTATACCACTGCCACTCGTGGCTATTGTTCTCTTTTGTGGAACAATATTTAGTTTGGTCCTTTTGATTGGAGTTCTAATGGATTTAACGTGTGGATTATTACTGACGTCAAGCGGGTCCAGCTCTTCCAATCCATCGTACGTGATGAATTGACTTGCTATTGTTGGTTTATTTTTACTTTGCGTCTTATCTGGTTCAGTCTTTTTCAAACAGTCACGAGATGAATTGGAACCTTCGGGTGGACTTTTTACAGGTCTCGGGAAAGCCTTTCTCGACTTGAGTATCACACTATCTGGATTTTCTAATTGCTTATTTGGTCTGCTATCTCCAAAGAAGGCGTCATGCTTAAGATAGGCTAGCCTCTCCATAAGTCGTCGAGTTTGTTTGTTTGATTTAAACGTAACAAATGCATACTCGCTCGGTGCCTTAACAAGACTTTCAACATGATGCTTAATCTTTGTTCTATAATATTTCTCTCGTTTAGTATAAAACTCGGTACCGGGTTGTTTTGTTTCATAGGGCCACCGGCAGCAGGATACAAAGATGAAGGAACAACATCTGCAATTACCACCACACTTCTGATCCTCATTCACTTCCGTTTTCTTAACCATCAACTCTCGGCCATTATTCTTCTCCTTGTAATAGAAACAATAATTCTTAGCCACAACCAGGGTGCTTAGTTGTGCCTGATACTGTTCCAACAGTGATGTATCATACACAAATTGTATTGCCTCAATGGTGCTATTTGCAAAGTTTTGTCTTAGAACTTCGGTCAACTTCTGCCGGTTCCTTTGCTCAACAGGTATGTTACCTATCAATATGGTTCTTCGTGCTAATTGAGCTTCATCCTTAGTTATGATGGAGGATTTATATGAATTTAATGCCGTAATAGAGACAACAATCATAAGTATCGAACAGAGTATATGCGCCAGGTAGAGATGCGAGTCGTCGGGTATGTTTCTAATGGTTGTTGTTTGAAAGGTGAACTCGCTGGTCGTTTTGGCCATCATATTGATAGGCAATATAACTGTCAGGCAGAGAATGGTAACTATTGTCATGATAAAAATTAAATGCCTCTGAAACAATAGATACTCGTAAGCATCGATACCTTTCAGGTAGATCATATCCGCATCGGTCACCTTGAAAAAGATGGAGAAAAATCGATTCAACTTCCTGCTCAGCCATGTGGCTTGCAATTGCTCGGCTGTCAGTATGCTAGGATAAAAGAAATTGTTTGCTAGAGAATCCGCAGGACTTGATGGTGGTGGTTGATGTTGCGTCTGAGATAATAAAGAGCCCGTCGTCTTAGTTGCCGCCTCTATATTCAATGGATCATCAGGTATAGGCTGTTCTGAGTCTTTATCTTGATTTTGTTTGGTTTTTGATGATTTGATCGCGGTACTGTTTTGATTTGTTTTGATTGTTGCTTGATTGGGTAGTGTTTTCTTCAGAAAGTTACCTATTCCTAGTGTGTCTCTGATACTAGGACTCTTTCCACTGGGCTTATCGTCAAACGATCGCGTTGTTATATCCTCAACTGAAACTAACTCAAGGGGATTTGCTAACGGGAGTTTCGGTGGAACATATATATTTTGAGCATTTAGGTCATGGTTGTGATGCAATTCTGTTCGGCGTAAAAACTCAAATCTTGGGATGACATACCATCTTTCTGGATCTCGATATCCATAGAGAAACGATATTAGACCCTCACTTATACTATTTTCGTGCACTTGATTCCATGCAATATAAGTCAATAGTTTAAATATACAAAATAGTACCATACCAATAACAACGTTGATTACCAGTGTCTCTGGGATGTTTTCCCAGTTTTCATCCACAAAATGTTTCGTACTATTTGTGGGGTTGAGTAGATCACATTTGATCTGCTTTGTGGTGTTCAACGCTTCATAAGAGCGATTCATAATTAACGATCAAAATGTATATACATATATATTTATATATATATAAGATGGTTTGTAATGGTAGTGACACGTGATAGTTATATCAACAGGTTTAAATCCGAAGCATATGTCGCTAGGCTCATCATGGTGCCATACGCACAGTATTTCAATGTATATTCCGCTAATTTTCTTCCGTTCGTCTGCAATTTTTGTTGTGATATCGAGTTTTGCATTGCTATTTTCGACTAGATCGATGAAAATAAACTCATTCTAAAATCTAATCTCTCAACATGAACTTCATAAGGCCATTCTGAGATTAGATGTATGTAAACTATAGAGTATAGAGTCCATGTTTGGATTTATTGAAGGTTCACCATATAATCCGTTGGACCTCGGGACTATCAGCCCATTGAAAAGTTTTTTGAATAAATAAATAATGCATTGCAATATTGATTACTAGTTGCTGAGCTAATTCACAACAAATTCCAACTAAGCTAGCGTTAATGTTCAATCTTAGAAATACAAATGGAATTATGAAGTACCTCGGCTCCAGTAATCCATTTGGCACCGTCACAAGGATGGTGCATAGGACAAAGAGTAACATCCTTCTGGAACCCTTAGTTCTAAGATGATGCCA
Source organism: Aculops lycopersici (assembly GCA_015350385.1). Lineage (NCBI taxonomy): Eukaryota > Metazoa > Arthropoda > Arachnida > Trombidiformes > Eriophyidae > Aculops > Aculops lycopersici. The sequence continues at coordinate 2,136,973 of WNKI01000001.1, read as the reverse complement.
AACACTGAAGCTTGATATGAGATAAATCGGTGTCATCATGTAGGGAACGTAAGAATTGTGACGGTCGAGTATTCTCCTCCATAAATAGAAGGTTAGGTGTCTATTGTCGGCCAGTAGATATGGGTGCGCATAACGACCGTAGCTTATCAAATAGATAATTATAGACGCGGCTATGACAGCGATCAATGGACTCCTGATAGTGAAATATAAGAACTTTTTAAGTATCCTAAAGTGGAATATCCAGCTTGAGCCGAACATTGAGCAAAATCCTAGGAAGTATAAGGCCTGGGCTGAATGTAACTTTGGTTGGTGAGCCTCTTTATCACCAAGTACAATGCCCTTGTTGATAACCACAAATACGATAAATAAAGTGCCAACTATGGCATAGGGAAGGCATCGTTTGATGAGATTCAATATTAGATTCCTCTCCAAAAAGTAGTGATAAAAGCAATTCTGCCGCCTACTGTCTCGTTCCAAGTTTTGTTTGTGTTCCTCAAAGGTCCTCAAGACAACCAAGCAAGCTGCATAGAATATCCATACTATATTGGTTTGTCTGAATAGGATGGATAATATCCCAAAGATTGATGCTAAAAAGTGGTGATCATTTAGAGAGAAGAGGAAGGCTAATAGGGTGAATAGAAGGGATCCCGCGTCGGTGTAATATAATGAATTGAAAAAGAATAATGGTGGCAATAGTGTTATAGATATTGAGGTTAGCAAGATCTTTAGTAGATCGATTGTACTCAAATGATTCATTGCATGGCCTATCCTTTGTCTAAATCCATACTTTCTACTGAGATTCAACCAATTGTTTCCAGACGAAAGCTGGATTAGGACTAAGATTACAAAATTAGCTATTGCAACTAAATGGTTAGTTCGACGAAGATCCAAAGTATCACAGATTAGGCTGGATTTCCTCAGTAATATTCTATCTCTTAGCCATAATCTTGCATATGACAACAGGTAGAGGCCTGGCGGAGTAGTCAACTTTGTATCATAATATGTGAAATTGTTTTGACAATAAAGTTGTGCTTGTGGAACATGGAATATTTCATCCATGTAAGGTTGCTTGACTGCATTATTAATAGAATTTGTCACATAGTGTAAAACTAAATAAAAAATCGAGCTAATAAGGGCAACACAAATACCGAATGAGGCTTTTCGAACGGGCATATTAGTTTCCTTTCTATCGACAGGTTGACAGATGATCGAACGTCGGGTCGTTTCGATATCGATGGTTCTGGGATATCATTGATATAACTATATGGTTTTCGATTAGCCTACGACTGTTCTAGTGCCATAAATGATCGGTAAATAATAATATTGCTTCTTTGATCGATATGTTCATCGATGTTACATGACAAGTAGTGAGAGCACACTGCGTGAAAAGTCGTGCTGTGGAATCTTGGCTGGCGTAGCCTTGAAAGTTCAAGATTTGCAAGTGTAGGTGCTCTCGACAGGCTAAATTGAATCTAGGACCTTTGAGATATTCCAACAGATTTTAGATATTGCTCTGAAAATATTACCTCGAGCTGAAAAGAAATCATAGGAATGTCGACAGAAGGGTTAAAGGGTCAGATACAAAGTCGGGGGATATCGTACATTCGTATCGTGACATTTAGGCCGAGGTTATGCCAATGTGATTTAGGGGACAAATAGCGAGAAGAGTACATGATGGTCGCCGCGATGTCTCAAATTCACTGTTAATGCACTGACACTCACATCACACATCGGCAAAACATCGGCAGACAGGGCGAAAGAAACTCACACGCAAATAGGCCGACGCATTGCGAGAGACGATGTATCGAGAGGCACTGGGCCAACTCCATTGCCTTTGGTGGTAAAATTCTGCGTGTGTGAGAGAGAGAGAGAGAGAGATAGAGAGAGGAATACTTTTGCGAGCGGTAGGCAAATAAACGTGGTTCATGTATGTTGGCGCGAATTGTTGTGCACGTTGGATTTTTTGAACGAAAAATTTCCTGGAATCTTGGATTGTTCGAGGACGAGATTCAAGACTAGAAAGGTAGAGATCATACTAGATATATTATTGTTGTTATTATTATTAGTCTATCATAAGCGACCGATATTATTATTATTATTGTTACTTAGATTTCACAAATTTCCACATATTAGTTTGGAAGATGAACAACAGACAAGTCCCAAATTCTGCCTTCTATAAGGGGCCAACAAGATATGGCGGCTCATCTGCTATCGCAAAACGCCGCGAGGCTGCCAGAAGAAGGACTCTATTTACATCAACGATACCAGCAACAAATACAACCACTTCAAGGGTTACAATCCCATCTTTCCAAGCAGTTCTAAATGAACAACCGCGAGCGTCGACTTCAAGAATGGTAGACTCAACATCATCCATGATAGCACCAAGACCTTCAACTTCATCGGGCTATACGCTAAATATTAATAGTGCTGCAATAGTCCGAAATGAACCACAAGAGCCGCAGATCTCTTCTTCGGCAAAGAGAATTCTTAACTGGATTGAAGAAAACAGTGTTCCATCTCAGAGGGGCGAGGATGATACTGTGTTTAGGACAAGAAGAATCAGGCCCAGATTCAATCCAATGTCATACATCGCCCCTTCGAATGCGCGAATATCAACCATGCCAATGGATCCCAAATTACCTGTGAAATCTTCATTGCCCCCTATAACCACAACAACAACTGTAAATACTAAACCAGCACAACCAATACAAGTTCCAATGTTGAAATTCAACAATCTGGCACCTCTGACAAACGGGCCATCAAATAACTTCAAGGCTCCTGAGCCCAAGGTTGAGGCAGACCCGTCACCACGATTCTCTCAACCCAAATTCTGCGGACCTAAATACAAAGTAGAGGACATCAAATGCGAGCCTAGAACATTTGCTGAACCTAAGAATATGAACAATACAGAGCCTGCACAAAACCATCAAGGGAGTCCTAATGTTGAGAAAGTCGAAATCAGATCAAAGAAGAGAAAGGAACCTGAGACACCTTTCAGCCCTCCATCGAAAACGTACCCAAAGTTACCTGTGAAGTCTTCATTGCCCCCGATTGCGATAAAAACAATTGTAAATACTAAACCAGCGCAGCCAACTCAATTGCCCTTGTTGAATTTCAACAATTCGGCAACACTGACAAACGGGCCATCAAATAACCCTAAAGCTCCTGAGCCCAAGGTTGAGGCAGACCCATCGCCGCGGTTCTCTCGACCTAAGTTCTGCGGACCTGCAAATAAAGTGGAGGAGGTTAGATGTGAGACCAAGACCTTTGCTAGGCCAATAGATCTGAGCAAAACATCGCAAACTCAGAGACATCAAGAGCAGCATAGTGTTGAGCAAGTCGAGATCAGGTCGGAAAAGAGAAAGGAACCCGAGACACCCTTCAGCATCCCACCAACAATGAGCACCAAGCAGCCTATGAAATCTGCATTACCCCCAATCTCTACTACAACAACTATAGATACTAAACCAGCGCAGCCAACCCAAGCTCCATTGTTGAATTTCAGCAATCCGGCACCCCTAACAAATGGCCCACAGAATTCTTTCAAAGCTCCCGAGCCCAAGATCTTAGCAGACTCATCGTCACCATTCTCTCAAGCTAACTTATTCGGACCTACAAACAAAGTCGAGGAAGTCAAATCTGAGACTAAGACATTTGCCGGCCTCAAAGATCTGAACCAACTACCGCATACTCAAGACCATCAAGAGAAACCTAGTGTTGAGGAAGTCGACATCAAATCGGAGAAGAGAAAGGAACCTGAGACTCCCTTCAGCATTGCACCAATAACAACTTCAACTCAGACTACTACCACATCTACGACGACCACCGTAACTACCACGAGTACAACCTCTGAATTCGATGTTGAAATGGAGATGGACATAGAGATGCCACCAGTTTCCCAGCCTCAACCTCCGACATCGCTCTTCGGACAAACTATACCCAGTGCGCCTATTCCAAGTTTGACTCCGTCAACTCCTAGTACGCCTAGTTTACCTACAACTACTCAACCAATAACGAACATATTAACGGGGACGACGCAACAACAATCAGTCTTTATTCCTACTCCTACCTTCTCAGCGACTGGTTTCACGGCACCAGTGTTACCTCCTATACCCACAATCAACAACATGCCTACAACAAACGGTGCGAATCCATTCGCACCACCACCTAGCAGTTCAATAAGAGGACGTAAGACTCTACGTGCAACAAGACGACTGCCTAGGTAGAAAATTAATTTGTGTTATCATTGAGATGAAGTAAATAATAAATTGCAGGAATCTGATCACAAAAAACTATGTATTGTATTTGACTTTTTACAACTAACGTTTTTCAGCTTCCAAGTTCTTCCTTGTCCTTCTTGTCAGGTACCGCTGGTGGTGGTGACGGACTGTTTGATGATCCACTGACTATGTTTTGGATGGCGACCACCGTCAAAGCCATACCCACTAAGCCTGCTCCAATGAGGCCTTTAACTGTATACCTGTGTATCGTGTTTAGTGTCCTTGATGAAACACCCATTGTGAGCATCTATTTCGTGCTGTTATTGTGTAACTACAAATATATAAAACATGTAATTGGGTGTAAGATCTAAATAGGATTGAAATTTGGATTTTGATAGTTTTTTTCACATGACCAAACCCTAGAGTTTACTTTTTTGTCTACGCGCCACGAGGAAAACAACACACACAGCGAACTTGGACTATTTCTGAGGTTCCAAGTTTCGGCCTAGGAGTATGTTACTTTCGCTTTCTCTCATTCGATACATTTGTTGGATTTACATCAATCCTCCTTAGTCAACGGTAGGGTCAAGTATTTTTCCTGCCAAAATACTCCAAGATGATAGAGAAGGAACTAGAATTCATCTGCTTTCAGGCAGATGGCATCTGGTTCGGTTTAGATATCGCCAAACTTCCTGAAATTAACAGAAAGAAACACCTACCAAGTGGACAATTCGATCTTCTAATCTTATCCTGAGGCACATTCGGGGATAAGCTCGACTCAAAGTACTACATCTGGGAACTGCAACAGTCAGCTTTCAGAACTGCCCTGATCCGTCACAAAGAAACTATACGGCCATCTAAATGACTAGAGTTCTCTAGACAATATTTTAACGTCAAATGTATGCCTATAATATAGTACATAATCATACAATACTATGATAGAGGATGATGAACCGGTGAACTTGTACCATGTTACTAACATAAATTGACTGAGATTAAGTCGAGATCCCCAGATTTGCAACGGGCCAACTTAGCGGCCTCAAATCATGCAGATTCCCATTTATCGCGCACTCGACGCGCGGTGGTGTCGAAAAGTCGATCTCGCTGCAGCAAATAAACAGTAGTCCAGGCAATGGCAGCATCAATGGCCACCTCAGTACGCGGCATATGAATAACACTGTACCTTGGTTGGCCTATGGCAATAGTAAGGCGAGCTCTGGTTTACAACAATATGCATTATATATTATTATTGTATTATATAACAATCATTTTATCGGTAGACTAGTGTAGTTTATTATAAATCAACAATAACCCCATATCCATAGCCAGGATGGCCCAACTAACTGGAACTAAACAGATGCCTTTATTAATCTCATTGCCGCGTGTATTTCATCCGCTTGTTAGAACTAAGACATCTCGGTATAGGATGTTATTCACATATTTTATTCTACTTAATATTGTAAATCAGATCTTAATTTCATCACCTAGATATCAAGTTTATTGTTACTCAGCACCACCATGGCCTAATATTACCCTCCCCGACAATATAGATAATCTTATTGCTGATACAGACCATGAAGGATCAATCTTTGTGGCTGCCGGAGAAAGTATCTACAGGTTTAGCAAGGATCTGAAGCTCATGTCCAGTGTAAAAAAGACTCCGATATTAGATCAAGAGTCCGAAAGCTCTTCTAGTCAGAGTGATGATTTGGAAAATAAGCTTTTACATTTAGTGAAAGGCGGGGAGTTGGTATTCTCCTGTTGGCGTGCCAAAGATTCCCACCTCCAATGCTGGGCTAGTAAGGTTAAGGACTTGACTAGATCCAGTAGCCTCCATTGGTCTGGCGATATTCCGGGTTTCAAGTTGAATCATCTAGACAACATCAGAGCATTTAATAGAGGATCGATTTCTTCCATGGAAATGATCATTTCATCTAGTCGATTGACACCTGTTGATGATGATGAAAACCTCAACTCTTCATATGTGCCTTACTTACCTGCCATCGGTCGTTACGAGATTGTTCAAGTGCCTGAAATCAAGCAATTGAATTTGAAACTTAATACAGTATTACCCTACAGAACCAAGTTGAACAACCTTAATTTATTATTCGATTACGTGTACATCTTCAACCAAAATGATTATACTCACTTTATACTCAATGATATTGAAGAGTCACCCAAGAAAACAGATGGACAGAATAATGTAAGACTTGCAAGAATTTGCAACAACGACCCCGAGTTGACATCATACACCGAGATCTCTTTAACCTGCAATAGTCACGACAATATATACGCAAGGACAGCCCACCTGGAGCTCGGCGATATCGACTCATCGTTACACATAGTATTTGAAACTTACAAAGACCATTCGCGATTCACAGCGAAAGACTCCGAGGAGACCGTTTTGTGCTCTTATTCTACAAAATTGATTGAAGATATATTCAACAAAGTCACATCAGACTGCAACAATGGTCTAATCTCGGCTCCACTACTGATGAAATGTCATTCCAACACAACTATAAATCCCTCCTGCCAACCGAACCCTTCGCCACCAGAGGGGTGGTGTACAAGTCTAGCAAACCCCTACATTGATGGCACTATAGTTCAATTCAATCTTAAAGAAGACTCTTATATGAAGTTGGGTAGGATGAACGAGATTAACTTTATTCATCTTTCTAACCATACTGGCAAGGGAAAATTTTTCATTGGCACCGGATCGGGGTTCCTGTCACATATGAGTAGAGACGGAGACTTCTACTATACTGCAAACCTTAACAATCAAACTATCAAGACTTACGAAAAGTTTGAAAAACCGAAACTTGAAGCCAGAGGTGAAGTTGTTTCTAGATACTCAGTTCTTGGATCTAATATTGTAGCAAGCACTAAAGATCAGGTACATCTCTTTGACACAAACTCGTGCAGTCATCTGGATAATTGTCACGATTGTATGAGTCTCGACTCTGATTGTGTGTTTTGCGGTGGTGTCTGCATGCTTGAAAAGGAATGTAAGTCTGAGATTCATAAATCTTGCCCACCAATCATCAAAGAGTTTCTTCCTAAGGCTGGACCAATCACCGGAAACACAAAGATCCATCTAATTGGCGACAACTTTGGATGGTTCAAGAAAGGATACATCAATGTTACTGTGGACGGCCGAGAGTGTAGACATGGCGAGTACTTTGACGATGAGTTGTATTGCACTATCCAACCTGTTTCCTCTCCTAGGAGTGCCTCAATACGTGTTGAGGTAGATGACCAATCGAGTCATATAAGTAGGCAGGGCAACACGGTGGCTAAGGATCTATTTGAATTCTTGGAGGCCAAAGTATTTGGTTTATATCCGTCAAGAGGCCCACTGACTGGTGGAGCTAGGACCTACATCTTCGGTGAGAATATAAATATTGGATCAAATATAAGTATTCGTCTCGATGATGTTCCCTGTAAAGTTACCGAATCTCATCAAGACAATGTCACCTGTTTGCTAGAACCCATTTCGATTCCAAATGCTAATGGAACAGATTACAGCAATGTAGTGACGAACCGATCTCTGATATTTATGATCGATGGCATAAAACAGAAGATGGAGCCACGCAACTCGTATAAAGGATACAACCTATCTCTCAGTTATCAATTCAGAGGGGATTTGGTTAACTTAAGCAAGAACGAAACTGTCATCGTCGAAGGAACCACAGGAGATGACGGCGATTCATTATGGTATTGGTCTCTGTTGATTATCCTCGTTGTAACACCTTTTGTTCTAATCTATCTATTTCTGCAAGGTAAACTTAGATACTTGAAGAAACCAAACTCGCCATCCTCGACCAAAGCGAGCCCCATGTTTGATAGGAAAGAACCAGGTGATATCTTAATAGAGTTGGTAGAGGACGAACCTCTTATATATAAATACGTTGATAAGGAAATTATCGACGAATTAGAGAGGGAAAATATACTGATTAGCCGTCAGTGTTTGACTTTGGGTAGACCTCTAGGTCGGGGACAATTCGGCCAGGTTCGTGTTGGAATCTTCAAAGTCAAAGAAACCGGAGAGCGAGTCGATGTTGCTGTCAAGACTCTACATGATAGGAACTCATGGGATAACCCAACGGAAGTGATTGCTTTCTTGAATGAAGGCTTAGTCATGAAGGACTTCCAGCATCCAAATGTACTAGCTCTCATTGGAGTTTCCATTGACTCGAACGGATTACCAATGGTGATCACTCCGTTCATGAAATACGGCGATCTCAAGACATATATCAGCGACGAAGCCTCGTCCCCAACAGTGAGGGAATTGATTGACTTTGGCACCCAAGTGGCCAGAGGTATGGCTTACCTATCTATGCTGAAGTTTGTGCACAGGGATCTAGCAGCTAGAAATTGTATGTTGGATGAGAATATGACCGTAAAGATTGCAGACTTTGGACTGTCACGCGATATTTATGAGCGTGACTATTACAGTAGCGACAATAGAGAGATCAAGTTACCTGTTAAATGGATGGCGATTGAGAGTTTAGAGAATCGTACTTATGACACGAAGACGGACGTTTGGTCCTATGGAGTTCTACTATGGGAGCTCATGACGAGGGGAGTGGTTCCTTATCCAGACGTGAACAACTTTGATGTTTTCAAATACTTGAAAGAGGGCCGACGCATGCTACGGCCTCGATATTGTCCCGTGATATTATACAAAATTATGTTGTCCTGTTGGGACGAGAACCCGGCCAATCGGCCGACATTTAGTGAGCTCGAGATCAGAGTCTCAAATGTGATAAGCGAGTTGAAGATTGCCAAAGATGGACAACAGAAAGTCAGTCGTGACAACACCTATGGTGATGGTCTCAAGTAACCTATGCACCTAAAATAAATCAAACAAATCTCTTCCTCCTCCCCTTCCACCACCGACACACCCGAGATACTCCTACCTAGAATACTCAACTCATGAATACTTTAAGAGTGATATTCTTGTTTACATCTTATGTTAACATCTCAAGTTATTAGTTGCATATATCTGCAGTGATTTGACGCTTGCATCTGTCGCACTTCACTTGGCAGCACCAAACAAATTTACAATTGCAATCCTCCTCGACCTCGTCCACAAAAACCTGATAGCCTCGGCCACAGCAAAGTAGCGAGCAACTGTCTGGTCCTGAGCTTGTGGAGTTGCAGTGTCTGTTTTGGGTACCTAAAACACCAAGTCTGTTGTATTATTGTATTAGGGTGATTATAAAGTTAGTTTGCTATATCGCCATTCGAATTGGAAGAGAGTTCAAAACAAACAAACCTACTATACTACACTCACCTGTTGTCTGGACTACAATAATCGGGCGACTCGTCGATGAAAACCAAATCCTTGCGCTTCGGCTTCCTAACTCCACGTCTAACTGGCCTAAGCTTCTGAGGATCCCTATTGGACAGTTGAACATGAGTCGCGCTCTCATAGCGGCGCAGCAGCTCGTCGCCTATCTCCGTAAAGGGCGAAAGGTGTTTCCAACACTTTTTAGTCTGACACAAGCCAGTTCCGTCGCCTCCCTGACAGGTACAGGTAATGTCTGTTGCGGACTTGAAGACTCGTCGGCCAACTTCGTTGTTGTGGGTGTTGATCATAGTCGATGTGTCCGATTCATTACTTGTGGTATCCGTCCAGTCGCGGCTAAATCTAGCTCCATAGTCAATGTCATCCGAGCAGGCAGTCCACTCAACTTTGCCCCGATTGCTCTTGGATCTAATGCGCCTATCGCAACTACACTCCTCGGGTAGCTCGCCCTGACTACAAGCCTTGGTCATGGCATGAGCCAATGCGGCCGAAGTGATGGCATTCAGATATGATCTCTCCCTGATTGAGTGGCGCATAAACTCGCCAAAAACTTGCAAATCTCCCGGGGCTGGTCCACTACTATTAGCTGCAAGATGGCCTCTTTGTTGCATAACCACAGCCAGAGAGCAATTCCAACGATTTGATGAGAAACGAGACTGACATTCGTCTATTGCCATCCTGAGTGCCCTGGCGACAACTGGAATCACTTTCGGATGCATCCGGCACAAAGATCTCTGTTTGTTTCCAACTAAAAGCTCCGATTTGGCACAATAGTCCAAGTAGTCGTCTTTGGTCAAGTTGATTGCTCTCTCAAACTCGTGGCCTATTCCAATGGCCCTATTTTAGTTTTGTTGAGTAAGCATCGAGCGAGCAAGCGCGAGATTAAAGTGGATGATAGATGAGAATCGTTTGTCGATTGATTAGTTTGCGGTCAGGATAACTTATGTTTGTTGACAGCTGCAAAGTTGCAGCGCCAAATCGCGTCATTGAGAAGAAGATCTAGTGGTGAGTGTAAAGAGACAATGGTTATAGTTGAGAGAAGAAGAAGAAGTGATTGCTCAGCTTCCTCTTGAACTCGCGACGGCTCATTAAGTGACTGGCAAGTTGGAAAGATTGGCCTCAACTCTCAATTGAATCCTCTGCATTAGTGCAACAATGACATCTCCATGAGATGGCAATTCCATTTCCTCTCCATTAAACGTAGAGTTGGCGGGCAAATCTAACAAAATCTACATGCATATAGCCATCAGGGAGATAGAATCTCTATTGGAGACACTGAAGCGAGGCGCTCGGATGTCGATGTGTCGCGACTAGCACGCTTCCGCCAGTGGTAGTGGCAGTAATCAAGTAACAAACTATATGTTAGCTGGAAAGATTTAGATGGTGAGTAGCTCTGAGAAAAGTCAATTTGATCTACACCGGAACTACCGTCAGCCGCTGCCACTAAACCTATTGACTCGCACTCTAGTTGTGCGTTAAATAATAATAATAACAACAATATCTCACAAGTTCATCATTGTTGTTGTTGTTGGTGCTGCTGCTGCTCGCCTCCTCTTGTCTTGACTGTCCTCTTTGGCTATACGCTGACTATGGTCCTGAGAGGCCCATTGTTGTTTCATTCTAGTTTGCTAGTCAGTAGCACTAATCTGAATCAAGAGTTGTAACGCTTAGTTAGAAAGACAAGCTAGAGTTCTTTTCACGGTTCTCTAGTTCGATGTATCAATTTGGAACCGAGCCGAGCCCTCAGATGAGTCAACTTGGAGTCGAGTCGAGTCAAGTCGAGTTTAGTGTCTCTATCGCTCCCCTCGCCCCTTCTCATTTGCTCTCGTTTTCCTACTCTCTCTCTCTCTCTCTCCCTCTCGCTCACTTGCTCACTAGCGCTTCTTTAACGACCCCTCATTTAGATGGTAAATCTCCTTAGTCGTTAAAGTTGGCCGCTTGATTTGCCCCGTTGTGCGCTCGACTAAAAACAAACAATCGGGAGCTGGACCGGACGCCTGGGCGCCGCCGCTGCCGCCGTCGCTGCTCACTTGAACGGAAATTGTGTGATTGTCCACTTGGCTTGACAAGTCTCGGAAGTTAATGTTTGCTATGTTACTAGATTACATAACTCAAAGTTTTAAAACTACTGACCATCTAGGACAAGACGAAGTTGGAGTAGAGAAAAGTCTCAACTTTTGGCTCACTAATCTAGTCGTAACTTACCACCAGGCATTCGGGGCTTTGCCCTCGTTATTGGGCAGCTTTTCTGAGGAGGAAAAGTAATAATCGCTCGGCGTAGGGGGAGGTGCTGTCGCCTGGCCCTCGTACGTGACTTGATTGTTGTTCAAGTCAGTAGCCAACGAACTAACCGAACCATTGGCCATCATATTGGTTGTTGGATACTCCTTTTGATGAGTAAAATGATTGTTGACAGCAATGGTGTTGGCTAAAGTTGAGTCGAGTTGGAGAATATTGTTGCTATGTTCCGTTGTAGTTGCAGCGGTAGTGGTGGTGGTTGCTACTGCTGCTGTCGTTGAGGTTGCAGGTGTCGTCGAGGCTATAAGTTGAGGCGCCATTGAGTGCAATGTCGGTGGCGGTTGTGACGACGCTGATGATGGCGATGTTTCAAACTCATGGTAGCCAGTCGGTGGTTGTCGTCCAAGATTATTTACTCTGTCTACCTGACTGCCTCCATTGGATGTAGACCAATCAAACGAATGACCAGGCACATCCAAGATAGGCGAAGGCTGAAACAAGGTCTCGTCGCCGCTCACCTGACGCATGGCCAGCTCTAGATTACCTAGATGCCGTATGAAGTTGTTGTTAGTAGACTGAAGGTGAGTCTCGCTTTTGATTGGCTGTGACGTTGCCCTAGTTGTGGTCTCGACAAATGCAACCACCGGCGACTGTGATGTTGTGGTCGTCGTTGATTCTGTTGCAGTTGGTACATATTGTGCAGGTTGGAGGTTTAAATAATTGTGCTTGCTGTACTGAACCCCGTTGTTTGCTGGCAAGACCACCGAGCCTCCCGAGCTGCGGGGTGAAAACCCAGCAACTTGAGCATGGCCATTCAGGTTTGTAAAACGAGTAGATTGTTGTTGATTTGGCTTAACGGTAAAAGAATTTTCCGAGGTTTGACGCTTGATGACTCGATCTTGTGGTTGCTCCGTCTTGGCATCTTGTACATGTAACTGGCTCGCAACAATTAAAGCCACCAGAAGGGATAGTTTCAAGTGGCTAGCCATGGTGAGACTTAGGAAATTCAAGTGCACTCTTGGGCGACAAGAAAGCAACTAGCGCCTGAGGCGCCTAGCGATGCGATCATAGGAATACATGGGCCACCTCTTAGTTGCGCTCCAGCGAGACTGCGCATGAGGCGCCTAGGGGCCTCATGCGCTTAATTCGTCGTAGAATCTTCTTTACTAACCTCGAAATATTCGGTGGAAGAACAGAAGGAAGATCAAATTTTCGTTTATTATATACATATATATATTTATATGGTTTGTTTTTCTATGGACAGTAAAACATCTCCAAACATGAGTATCGAAAAGATTAATTGCAACAGGTGCAACGGCAATCGCATCAGGGTTCAAAGCTAATCATTCCTTCAGCAAAAGTTAAGTATGCGCATGCCACTTGTGGTATCGAAAACCAATCAGTTGATTGAAATGTCAAATTTGGTACTTGGTAGTGGTCGTGGTATCGTTTTTTGTTTGATTGATTGATTCACGGATAAATATATATAAATATATAGATGTATTTAGATCTAATGAATGTGAGTTTGGTGGTCATCGGTGCCAGGTTATTTAAGCATCGAGACATTGACGCTTTGATGTCTGCTGCTGTTGTTGCTCTGTTTCCTCACTAGGTGATGATCTTTTGCATGAAGTTGAATCGATACTTTGGGAATCCTCTTGCTGATTTGTTTTGAGATCGTTTTCATTTGAATCCTCCACCTTTGCCTGAGTTGGGTTCTCAAATTTAACAAGAATGCATGTCATATTGTCACATCCGGTTCCGTCTCCCTCCGTGCTGGGCGCCATACAATCTTTGAACAATTTAACGCATATGTCGACCAGATTATAGTCCACTGTTGGAGCTGTTTTGCGGATAAAATTTGCGGTTGCTTGGTTTCGCTTGGAATTCCATATTCCATCACAGGCTAAAAATATGTACTCCACATCTTTTGGGTCTAGATCGGCTACTCTGACATCTGGACATGGGGTTATCATCTGATCCTTGGGATCCAGCTTGGAGTTCTTGTAGACAAAATCACCAAAGGCTCGCGATAGGTTCAATCCTCCATTAACACGACCCTCAGTGACCCTTCCGCCGGCCTTATTGATTCGAGATCTTTCACGACTATCCTCGGGTTTATGATCGAAACTCATGGGTTTGCACTCGCCATCTCGCATGATCAGAATACACCTTGAATCGCCCGCGCTAGCGACATACAATTTATCATCCTTGATCAAAGCTACAACCACCGTGCACCCACTATCACTACCAGCCTGATGCTGTCTAGCATCTGGTCGCTCTGGCACTAGCTTGGCCAGTTCGTCCAATGAGAGTTCCTCCTCGGCATCAAAATCCTCCTCATCCTCTGCCTCTTGCCCATCATCGTCAGTTTCGTCGCCTTCGTTATCTACCTGCTCGTCGTCGTCCTCCTCTTCCTCGTCACTATCCTCCTCGCTGTCATCATAATCATCTGTATCGTCTTCGACATCATCGGAGTCCTCTGAGAGCTCGGTTCCTTTCGAAGACCGCTTGTGCTTGAGTCGGTGCTTCTTCGAGGACCCCTCACCTGCGTTCTCGTCATCTTCATCGTCGCCATCCTCGTTGCTTGAGTTTCCATCGAATTCACTATCATCCTCGGAATCTTCGTCACTGTTATCGGCGTCTTTGGTAAAGTAGCGCAACATGACTTGCTTGATGAGATTTGTTTCTATCAGGGGCGACGATGAACTTGGTCCTGGCTCGTCACCACCATTTGAAGAGGACGGCTGTGGGTCGCCTGATTTGGTTGCGGCGGCGCCGTCGACGGTATCTGAAGTACTTTGCTTTTCGCTTTCGTTTGAGGTAGATGATGATACTTTTGGATCTACCAGCTCGTCACCGGCATCTCGCTTGGGCCTAATAACTGGTGATGGCTGGTAGGCGGCCCTCAGGCCTTTGACACGCTTTGAGGTCATGTCTGAATATTGCTCTAATAACTGTTTCAATGGAACCTGAGCCTCTTTTCTCAGAGTATCTGGATCTACATCATCAACAATGGTGCTCTCGCCGTTACTCGACGAAGAACCACCTGCAGCTCCACTACCGCCACTAGAGGAACCACGGGCATCACTAGTGCAGGCCTCGGGAGCTGCCTCCTCACTTTTATTGTCTTGCTCTTCTTCTTTGTTGATGTTGTTATTATTTTGAGGTTTTTCAAGTTCAATCTCCTTGCCTGTTTCCATTTGTATTATTTTGAACTTTTTATCTTTGTAAATCTCCTCAAAGTTGCGTTCCGCTAACTCGGCTAAAGATTTCATAACCCTTCTAGATTGAAGCTGAACATCAAACTCCACAAATGCCTTCTCGAGAGCTTCCATGTACTTGCCCTCCTTGTAGAGAGGATGATTTTTTAAGAACTCAGGCAAATGATCAACTGTATATTGGGCAACTTCTGCGCCGCCATGACCGTCGCATAATATAAATAAGCTAGCATTGTCATCGAAGTCTGGCAAACAATCCTCGGCATCCTCTTGCTCCCGTCGCCAACCCTGACAGGAGGCAGTGGCAAAGGCGAAGTTTCTACCCTTGCCCTCGGTCACAAAAACCCTACTGTCTGGTGTGCTCATGTAACACCCCATCTTGTTTAGGTTTCTATCAATAGTATGATTAACTTGAAGTGGGCGATATGATCTGGCGCGCCGAAATGACTATGTCTTCTTGTGACAGTACAATAATTAACTTTGATGAGCAGGAAACTAAGTTAATTTGGAGTGTCGAGGTTAATAAAATTATTGTTACTATTCCATTTTTGTTTTTGATTCTATCAATAGAGAAAGGATTAATAAGTGACAGCGAGTTAAATGAGGGTTGTTTTCATTTGCCATAAGCTTGAAAGAGATATGAGCATCAGTTTAATGTTGGCAATTCGCGCTCTCGAATCATGAGTACAGAATCCAGGGGACGAGATGCCTTCACTGAAGCCTGTACTTTGCAGATGGATCGAGGATTTTGCTATTCAGAAGCTAGGGCAAATCCTGCCTATTGCTTGTGTAGTTCGCGAGCGTGTACATTGTGCGTTCAGCGCGAGAGACTGCGCGCTACGACACGTGACAGAGAGAAAGAGCGCGACTTTCAAAATTTCCAAATCTGCTCGTGCAAGATTGAGGCGACAACAGGGAACTCTCGGCTAGAATGGTGATTGCTCTCCCAATTGTTGCGCCTAGGTCCGTTGAGGGCACCCAATCTTCGGACACCTTCGATGTTGAATGCCCGTAAACTTGGAAAAATCCTCGGAATACTTTGGATAGAAGAGCCGCAGAGGATGTAAATCGAAAATATGACATCAATGGATAATGTCGCAGGCCACTACGAGCTCAGATGTACGGGCACTAGCATATCGTTTAGACAACAATCACAAAATAACAGGCACCTATTCGACTTGACAAGATGTCAACTTCGATAATTTTATATAAAGACTTGCGTATCAATCTATTGAGTCGGGTAAACTTCGAGTAGACCTCTCTTCTTTCAAAGCAACCTCAGTTATGATAGCCCCTATCGTCCAGTCAATCTCCTGTCCATCAATTTGATCGAGGGTTTTCAAATTTCTGTAGTCCTCAGGCATCTTCAGTCCGGATTCATGTAACAGATTGATGATCCAAGAAGCCTTAAAACACTCGTATAAAACTCTATCTTGATGACTGACACCTCCGTTCAAGTACATTTCACGTAGTCTACTGTGTGGTGTCGAGCATATCCTCTCAGTGCCAGATATTATTCTTGTTCTATTGAATGGACCAGCGGAGTCTAACATCTCATTGGTGGTAAAGAACATCTCACTAAGTCCCATGAAAGGGTAGTGGGCAAAGGGTACAAAATCAGTCCCTAGAAGAGTCATGGGGCAAGATTGTAGACTTGGTGAGCAGTTGAGTCTCTCGTCTTTTACAATTTGTAATACCCTATCTAGAAGGTTGAGGCATTTGTGGAAGTTTCCTGTTCCAACAAGTTTTACTGTGAATGAGTTGACTTGACTCTGGACAAACATCCCTATAGCCTGATGTTTGCTCATAAGGAGCTCTTTTGGCCGGAAAACAATCTCACTCGATCCAGTAGTTAGACATGGATCGTCGAGTTGTAACTCTAACTTATCAATGCGACTTTGGACTGAATTAATTTCCTCGAGACCGTTGAGATGATCTCGAACAAGTAAATCTATGGATGATTCACGGGCGCTGTTCACGCCAAGACCTAGGAATGTGGCAGCAAACAGTTTGACATAATTATTTGCGCCTAGCCTAATAGTTGTTTGTTCATTCTTAAATGCTGTAATCTCCTCTGTGCTCTTTAGGTTCTTGAGGATGGAGTTTTCAACTTCTGGATCGAGCTCAAATGTGACTTGAGTGGAGGCACCGCCAACCTCTATCATACCTGACGACTTGAGAAGCTCAGAGTTATTATATACTCTTTGTCGATTGAGACTAAGCCATGAATATATTCCTTCATACTGACCAGTTATGACTTGACTTTTGATCTTTGGAAATGTAAATTTGGCTCGTAAATCTCTGGTGATGGCTGTCAGGATTTTCTTTTGTGTGGCTTTGTCTAACAACCTAAGGCCAGCTGTTGCCAGGAAAGATATCGGGGTATCGAGATGTCTTTCGGGAGGAATGACTCGGCTGATAAAATTCATTATTGGTTCCATGTATTGAATAACTTTGCTTGGGTCATCTTTCAGCGATGATAGGCCGGGTTCTATGTGTAAGTTAAGTGGCTTACCGCCCGTCCTATCTCTCACTAATTCGATATCCTTATGTCCATTCTTCCACTTGAATATGTGCGCTCGAGATCCAGAGCTCCCACAATCGACAATCACGCCATAGTTGAGGTCTGGTGTGTATATTGGCAGTTCCAGGTCAATTTTTGGAGTGAGCAAAGTGGTAAGTACAAACATCAGTCCAGATGCAATCACGAGAGCAACCAAAGCCTTTTGTTGCCTCAGAAAGGCCATCGGGAGTTTGCTCTTCGCCCATCTTGAATACTTGTGATAAACACTGTCTTCGCTGATGAGCTTGGTGTATTTAATGACCATTATTATTGATACTATGCTATATGAATTCCTATGTTATGATTATCAATATAGTGTTTGATGCGAAAATTGGAAGGCCATGGATTGTGGAAATTATGCATACCAAATTATCTTGCCCTAATGAACTTTGATCATTTGCCACTTATTGCACACATGTGAGCTTGTCACACTTAGATAACTTGGAATAGATAAATAAATATACTTTTCTACTTGAGATACATTTGTATTGTATTCAATTGTTGTCGTTGCTTCTGGTTGCTACTGTAGCATTAGATTCAAGATATTACGATAAGTGTGTCCTATCATTGACGCACTTCGATGATGGTTTGAGCTTATTCCTAGCAAGCTAAAATTTGTTGGTTTCTGTCGATATATCTATTTGGATGAGATAATTGATCAGAGTTTGCTCAATGCAGATATCTCTTCAGCGTTTTTCGAAATAACATTGGTCCATTTGGCAGCTTGCTTGCTAAATTCAGAGCTGAATACTTGTCCTGTCTGGCCGACAGGTAGTTGATTGAAGTCCTCGCTATTTGATCTTGGGATCTTCAATTTCCCTACTTGTTTATCGGCTAACAATTTCTTAACCTTAAGCTCTCGTTTCACAATTTCCTTTTCTAGATGATCAATTGTAGCCTTAAGATGAGTATGCTCGTTTGTCAAGTTGACTAGTATTTCCTGGAGATGCTGCTCGGGATTTATGTCTGTTTGTCGATTCATCACTAATAGAGTGGATGAGATGCCATAATCAGATGGAGTGTTGCAATGATGTTGTACTGAGGTCAAGAAGGTTTGTAGAATAAAATCTAAAGTTGGGCATAGATATGAACACGACCAACGGGATTTTCAATGGCGCGAAGGAAAAACAGTAAATTTTTGCATTTGTTCGTTGCATGAGCGATCTTTAAACCATCACTCGCTCACCCGATTTTTATCATGTTTTGTTATGTTGTCGAATTCCAATGATCTCCAACAAGTTTGGTGCAACTTGTTCCAAAACTATTAGTTTGGCAAACATTCAAAATGGTGCGACGAACCTATTAACAATAATCTCACTTCGATAGAGCAGGTCGGCTGACACAATCATTAAAGCCTCAAGCAATAGGAATGGATCCAACGAATGGCAATGACAATAATGTGCCTATGCAAGTCGCTGACGCAACAGTTCGGTCCAATGATAGTTCGTCTCATACAACAGCCAACAATATGACTGCTGGAGTACCGAAGCAAGATGATAAGATAAAAGCTTATGTTGATTTCACCGAATTCAATAAGAATTATGAGGACTACCTGAAGAAGAAACAGGAAGCAGAGCTTCAGTCGAGGAACAATAGTAATGCAAATTCGGAGGGCAAATCTAGCTCCTCTGAAGATTGGGAAATTTTAGAGCCTTAAGTTCCAGCGTAGCAAGGATAAAGTTAGACTCTATGTTCACAAATATATCAAGTCTCAGGCAATTACATTTCGATAATATATAACCTTTATTACATAGCGAGAAACTTTTCTGTCTATTTGGTTAAAATCTATAATAAGTGGTGGTGCTGTGACACCCGGCTAGGATAGCGTGAAAGAGAGACTCATGCGCTTTTTCATCAACCCGTCAGCTTGTAATGAGATGAGGGCGCGATCTTCCGGTGTAAGAACTTCAGGATATACAATGGCAGACAACTGATCACTGTTAATAGGGTTACCTTCCAGAGGAAATCTCTAGTCTGAATGAATTGTGCATCAAATGATTGTGGAAACAATATCAATGTGAATAGATAGAATGATAAACTAATCACCTCGGCGACAACCATCATCCAATGCCATGATCTAACATTTAGGGCCAACATGAGCAACTCGGTAATAATGAGTGTTGTATATGTGATGGCAACTACATGAATAAACTCGTCGTTGAACAGTAACATGGCTCCATACATGATTACCGCTCCTTGGTAAATGCTAATCAATACCCAAATAAAGAATGTCTTCATTGATAACGAGCGACCCTTCATTAATTTGTACAACTCCGGATAGGTCATGACCAGTTTTGGTGAGACGTCCTTGTCCAGTACAATTGAGAACACTGGAAACATTGTATAGACCGTTGTGTAGCCAATCATTAAGAATCCCGGATAGAGGGAAACTGATGCAAAGTTGAATACTGAAGAGAATATTGCTTGCATGGTGGATATAATTAAGCCTCGATGGATAATAAATTGACTTAGAGTTGCCGAGCGCTTGTAACTATAGCGTCCATGTAATAGAATCAATCGGTAGATATGACTGAATTGAGTAATTGAAAAGTCGGCTGCTAGCGAGGCTTGTTGACCTTCCTTGCCGGATATACCAACTCCAACATCGGCAGTTTGAATCATCGAGACATCATTACCTCCATCACCAATAGCTAAGGTCCTCTTTCCAGACCTATTTTGTATAAGCTTGACAACTTCTGCCTTTTGTGTTGGTGAACATCTACAGCAAACTACTGCCGAGCATTGGCAAGCTAACTCCATAAACTCAGTTGGATAGTACTTCAGGCATATTTCTAAATCCTCGCCAGCGATAATTAGCGGGCAATCGCTCTTTCGGTGGAAGTTGTTTAGTTCCAGGTGAGCGTCAACTCTATTTCTAACCGACTTGAATTGATAGATCTCTTGCATCTTCTTCACAAGTTGCGATGACTTTGCAACGTTAATGGCAGTCTCCATCTTATCGCCTGTAAGCATCCAAATACGTATTCCAGCATCTTGGAGACCCTTCAATGTTGTTGGTACTCCTTCTTGTAGACGGTCCTCTACTCCAGTTAAACATAACAGTTCCATATCCTTCTCGAGTGTAGCTAAAACTTCATTGACACGCTGCTGTCTATTGGTCATATTCAATTTGGCTTGCTTAAAACGAATCTCGAAATCTGTATACTGCTCATGGGTTAATATCTTTCGGGCAACAACAAGTGTTCTCAGCCCAGATCTTGCCATATTATCACACTGTTCCTGTAGCCAATCACTGTATTGGATTAATTGAGCTACAACAACATCAGCACCTTTGAGGAGGAACAAGATCTCGTTCGTTTGGCAATCTCTCACTATGATTCCCATACGCTTGGTCTCGGATGAGAACGGGAATATTTGCAAAATATCATACTTCATAATCTGGCCATGTGGATTGCGCAACTTGATTTGATTGATATCACGATCGACTAGAGCCAAGCCAACTCGTTCGGTCCATTGTACTAAAGCCACTTCATCTGGACTAGAGGCTTGGTACGAGACTGCTCGTGGTTGCATAGGTATGGAAACATCAGAATCCGAAAGTAGATCGCCGGTTCCAACATTCTGAGAACTACTTGTTGCGGCCGGATCAAACTCGTTCTCGTAAGAGGGAGTGACATTATGACACAAAGCCAAAGCCAAAACTCCCGATTGTAACCTATACACTGTATCACGATCAATCTCATACGAGTCGATCCTCAGGTGCCTTGGCTGAAAGCGACGTTCAATAAAGCTACCAACACTGGCCGTACTTCCATCTCTCTTGTGACCACTAGGTCCGGCTTGTTGTTGAGCTGATTGACTACTGGATGGTGGCGCGAAGGCTGTTTGCAATATGGCCGCAACTTCGTTGAAATATTCTGGCGTATATGACACCTTACCAAAATGAATCTTCCTAAACACCATCTCGTTCCTTGTGAGGGTTCCAGTTTTATCTGTTAATATATATGCTATCCTACCAAGATCTTCGTGTATCGTTGTAGTTCTAACCACCACGCCGGGTAAATCTTTATCCTTTTGTATCATATAAGAATAAACAACTCGACTCATTTCCAAGTTTACCCTCAGACTGATGGGTATAATGTACGAGAACAATAGTACAAATCTAAACCAATATCTATACCAAACGCCATGGAAGTCTTGAAGGAATACCATAGCGAAGGCTAGCACTACTACAGCAGCAAAAAGTAGTTTTGTTATGTAATTGAGCTCCAGGTCTATAGATCCAACTTTGCTTCTGGCCTCTAGATTGTTCATGACACTTCTTGTTTCAATTCCAGTATAGATGACCACGCCAACTGCCTGACCAGATGCCACAACAGTGTTGGCCCATAGCGTATTCTCTATAGCCAAAGGTAACTCTGAGTTATCCTTATAAGTTATGAACTTGCCTCTAAAACTATGAATATCCTTGCCTGGTGCTTCAGCTGATATTGTGGCTTCAATATCAAAGAATTCATCATTTGATTCAACTTGTTGAGTGGTCGGTATGGCAACACGTAATTTCCAATCAGTTTCACCATCCAACTGATCGGTTCTCACGAAACAAGATCCATTCTTCTCAGTTGTTTTGAGTAGTATCATATCGGCCGGAACTCGTTGATCCTTTTCAACCATAATCAAATCTGAGACCTTGATCTTGGAACTTGGAATAACCAGCGGCCCATTTGGTGTTAATTTTTGATATAATTGGGAATTTACAGCTTTGTCACGTTTAAACCTAAGGAAATCATCTACAGCTTCACGAACAACTGAGACCAATAATACAAAGCCTAGTGGAGCCCAATATGTATAGAAGTATCCTATTAATAGTTCTGGTATAAATTGTGACAAAGCCATTATCAGTGTGTATAGGTTTAGGAAAAATTTGAATTGATTAAATAATACAATTGGTAAGAAAGATATAATATTGTACTTTTGATTCCTTATAATATTAGGAGGGTATTTTACATCGTAGCCACCGGTTCCACATTGGCAATTTCGGCCAATGTGGATTATCCGTCCCAGTAATTGCTGGCGTCTTCTTGAGAAAAGCCATCCCATTATTTTAGTTTGAATTGTAGGACCTCTCGATCTGTAATAACAACAACGGTGGGCCATTCACTACCACCAGGTCACACTTCTTCTCTTATAAAAAAGGGGGATTGAGAGAGTGCACGAATCTCTCTTCGGCCACCTCGGGAGCTAGCCGAGAGTTAGAGTTGACTGTTGGCTTACGACGATGATGGTGATGGTTGTAGTGATGGGTGATGATGGTATCTAAGTAGCAGCAGTCGTTGTTGTTTTAGCAGTAGTGTCACTAGCTAGCTTGTCAATTGCTCTATTGTATATCTGTGTGTGTGTTTTGTTCACTATTTTTTGATAGCTACTACCATTTGTCTCTTCGGGCGAAAAAATTTGTTTTGTTCTTGTTATTATTTCTATTGTTGCTTCTGCCGTTGATGCTGATCTTGCCCTTGCTAGGGTTTCAGATTCTGCAGTTTCCGAAGTCGCTATCGCAAAGCTCGCTGCTCTTGCCTGAACTGAGCGATGGTCTGCTACAGATAGATGTTGATGATGGGATAGATGATAATGATTGCAAGCGACGTCGTCGTGGGGTGGTGTTTGTTGTTGTTATTTTTGTTGGTGTAGTTGCCAAAGAATGCTTAGATCAATGCAGTTTGAATGTGCCGAGTTGATTGGATGGCATAAGGCTATGACTGATTGATTGACTGAGGATGTTATTGGTTTTCAATGAATAAATCTCATTGACTATCAGTAGAGAGTAAATATTTTGCTCGTGTAAATTGGTGTGGTTGTGATGGTGAGGCGAATGTGGTGGTGATTGTATTCGAGTTTAGTTTAGGGTGATAAAGATAAATGTGTTGTTTTGTAATGATGAGGAGTTTTAGTTTGCTGTTATTATCTTAAAATTGCTCAATATCTATTTGTATAAATATGGATGTGATGCGAGTTTCTGCTTAATAAATATGCTGAGTGTCTGTCTGAGTAATTGATATTGATAAATTTTTTCAATGAAACATCTCTGCTGATGAAGCCTCGTCAATATCACACAATCTACTGGAATCTTTATATTTAATTGGAAGTATTCTCTCCCACTGTCAGTAGTTTTAAGTTTGTAAGTTGATTGCAATGAACAGAACAAACGGTAGATTCTTTTGCGAAGTGTCAACAATATATATGGAAATATACTTCAAATTGCAAATCTACACAAATGGATAATCTAGCTGAAAGCGACGTTTAGGTTGTAATAAGAACACTTCAAGTATAATTACTCTAGTTCGATGTACAAAACTAGAGGCAAATCTAATGTTAGCTAACTGTCGAATGTTGAGTTTCAATAATAATGAGTTCGCTAGAATTGTTATGGCTGTTTGTCGCTGCCAATTATATGATGTAATAATCTAACATTCGAGAGAATTGCAAGTTTGCTCAATTAATGTAGCTGCTTCTGGTAGATTCAATTACAATGAGGATAATGAGAAATAGGAGGGTGACATGAGCATAATCATAAGCTAGATAGATTCTGCATTTAGATTATGGATTCAAGTTTTTGGTGAGATAGAAAATGGCTATGCATTTAAGAGAATTTCATCTTCCGAACGGACCAACAACGACAACGACGACGACGACGACGACGACGATGGGGAGCGAAGGTAAAGCGAGCGAGAGTTTTGTCGACGTTGTTGTTGTTAGACTAGAAGCAATAGAATTTGAGGGAGAGAAGTGAAGCTGAAAAAGTACACACTTTACTCGTTGTTGTTGCCACCACTGGTGCTACAGCCTTAGCTGCTCTCCGTTGCCGCACTTCTCAATGTGTTCATCTTCCCTAATCCCTTGTCCAATTCCCCTTGTGAGCTGTCCGTTCGTGTAAAGCAAAGAGAGTACACACAATTCAGGCTGACGCTCGCAAGTGTGTTGTTGTGTGCAAGTTCAGCTGTATGTTCGTCTGTGTTCCCGTGCGTCAAGTAATTCCAACGTGCTGGCCGCGAAGGTAACGCTTCGTCAATGGCGCTGCGTTTGTGCGTGTGTCTGCTCGCTTGTCAGATTTCACCAGCCAATTATCGAACTTTTTCTGGCTAACTTGACGCACTGGTCTAGCTGACTCACCTTGCAAACTCACCTGTCGCAAAGTGAACCGGAAATTGGAACGTGGTACGAGGTTGACGGCGCCCACATGTGCAGGCGGACCTTTTTTCAAACTAAACTGTAAAACTCCCACGCTTCTTCGGCTATGGGATTTTCGCGCCAACATGAGTCTTGACAAACAACACGAGCTTTTTTGGGAGGACCTAGGAACCTGCAGGTTGTTTGCCATCATCAGAGTGAAGAGTTGAGGATGAAAGTTTCCTCTTTCCAAGTTACTTCTCATGGATTAGGCGCAGTGAGTTTTCAGCTCATCGCTAGTGTTGAAGTTTTAGCTGTAACTTCCGGCTTGAATAAAAACGCCGCCCCTATTTCTAATTCTCGCTCGACCCAACGACAAGCTATACAAGGTTATTTCCTCAACAATAAGCATAGTGTTGGTAGCTTGTGTATAAATTGACACATGGAATATCCTAAACTGGCCGCTAGATGACAGGCTAGTTGCACGCTCAGAGATGCTGCCAAGCAAATCGCCAGTCGCTAGATGTCGCCCGTTTCCGTGGTATCTTCATTTTATTCCAGGTAGACTGATTCGTAGCCTTAATCTACAATTGCATCTCTATTTTTAGTTCGTTCCACGCCTCTAATTTCAAACTATAGATAGGGAAACCCTCGAGATGGAATCACTCTGCACCGAGCTGAAGGAAGCGAAATGATTGATGACTGTAGCTTCGTTGAGGAAGTCAATCGACAGGTAGAATTCTATCATTCTTCAGAGAGTCAGACATCATTAAGTGTAATTTAAGTTTAAAAAAAGTACAACATTTTTGAGCTTGAGACACTCAAAAGTCAACTTAAAATGCCTCGAGGGTCTTGGCAAGAAGAAACGCTGTGTTGTCTGAGCGCAAACCGAACCTAGCGATCGAGCAGCGAGCAGGGAGCCCACAACAACCACCTGGATGCTAATGATTTTTTCCCGTTAGATAACCTCTTTAAATATTTTCTTTTGCACAATAATACCAAACAAAGCATGACAACAAGGACACCATACAATTGCCGCCACTCATGCGATTGTTTGGGCCACTAAATCATATCATCGTTGTTGCGGTCGCCCTTCCTCTTGGCGTAAAGCGAAGGCAAAGATTTCGTGATATCTAGCGATAGATCAAAGAGCACCACCACCACCACCACTATCAACGACAAAGAATTCTCATAGGCGCCACTGCCACTTGCCTCTTGCGCGCCGCCACATGACAATGGACTCTTCTCATCTCTTGTGCCCAAAGTTTCGTAGTCAAGTTGTGTGCTGGAAGGAGAGGAACAAAGTGATCTTTAGAACTTCCTGTTTGTTGTTGTGTTGAACTGGCGGCGCCGAGGTGATTGCGGTTGCAGTCGAAGTCGAAGTGGAAGTCGAAGCGGTGGAGGTTGTGGTGGTGGTTGTGGTTACGCAACTGGAAGCGCCAAAATCAGTGCAAAGCAAACAAATGATCAAAGTGTCGCGTGCGCTCACGTGCTACAAAACATTTGATGGAAATCTGGCTGCCTCTTTTTGTATCTCTTTCTCTCTCTCTCTCCCTCTATCTCTCTTACTTTCTGGGTCTCATCTTCAGTGGCTCGAATTACACAGCCAACAATAGAGCTGGATATAGCGCAGTAAACAAACAGATGGAAAAAGAATTCTAAGTTAGTGTTGGTGTTGGTGTCGGAGGTTGTGGCGGCAACAATAATGTAGAGCGACAACATTATTTCGAAATGAACAAATTTTTTCCTTCCACATTATTCCTCTCTGCTCCGGTACTTTTGCCAAATGATTGTTGTAAGCCATAAGCCATAGCGATAGCGCGACACACAACAATGCCAAGCGTGTGATTGTGTCACTTAACCATTTATCTTTCCTCTATTTAAGTTCACGATTACGTTACGTGCCACTGCTGCTGCTGGTTACTCAACTTACGCTTCCAGGGTTCAGCTTCCGGCCGCATAGTGGTAGCCGATAGTGTGTGTAGATTTCACTAAACTCGAGTTCTGTCTCGACGATTCAAGTTTTGTCTAGCTGACCGAGTGGCTTTGTTGTTGCTGTTGCTGTTGCTGTTGTTGCTGTTGTTGCTGTTGTTGTTGTTGTTGTTGTTGTTGTTGTTGTTGTTGTTGCTGTTGCTGTTGTTGTTGCCCTTACGAGCCGCTGCGTGGCGACAAGCTTATAGTTGCTACTTTCGTGTCCACAATCTTTCGCGAGTCAAGTTTACTTAGAGTCAACAACATGAGAGCAACATACGGCGACACAAGAGATCTGCTCTTGCGACTA
>WNKI01000001.1:2075372-2094180 GCA_015350385.1 Aculops lycopersici | reverse complement strand
ATATATATATAGCAAGAACCAGTCGCAAATCACAACATCAATTGAGGTTATGACGACGACGACGAAAGTGGCATTAAATTAGAAGCGTTTCGCGAACTTCGGGCTTTCCGCTCGACGACGATGACAACGACGACAGCGTCGATTTCGTCGCAACGGAAGCGAGGGATTCGATTTCACTTAATGAGCGCGTCAACAGGAAGTCGCTTCTAGCGGAACTGACTTTTTCTCTCTATCTTTTTATCGCTTTTCTAAGCTGAAACGCGTGTTTTCTCTTGTTAGTATCGCTGAGCGAAAAGACACTCGATATCCTCTCTCCTTTCCGCCAATCAATTTATCGCTTCTGTTTTGCCGCTCACAATCGTATCGATTTCATTTCACGCCAAATCAAGTGGTTTACGCATTCAACCGTCGTGTCCTGCAACTCAAACGTCGACGACTTGATATGCTTAAAATTGAGTGCAACTTCTGTGTGCTACTCGATTAAGTGGAGAGCTTCTCTTTCGGTGTTCCGCTAGCAGAGGACATACATAAAAGAGCGCTTAACAAACGCCGAGCTTTAGAGTAAGAATAAGAATACGAATACGAATCAAAACAGAACTCAATGTCATGATAACGATTCTGTCGCAAGTTCAATTACAGGAAGTCGCTCACTTCGTCGCCTTGTTTGGAGCTGAGGCTTCAAAACAACACAAGGTAGTGCTAAAAGTTAAAGCGGCGCCGGCGGTGGCGGCATTAGTGTAATGGAAACGCGTGAAACGAGTTCATTCCGGTGGGCCACAAATTAGGGTGGAGGAAATTGTAGGCGCGACGATGACAACATCAAGGTTGACTCGTACTTTGTTCGTGAATTATGGTTTCTTTCTTTCTCTTTGCCCTGGAAGCACGGAAATCAAAGTTAATTTTGCTGCCACTAGCGAGTGAGCGACACAAAATCAAAATAAAAAATAAAAAAATCACAATCAAAAGCTCCCTCTCTTAGAGCCAATTTCCGAGTGTTGAAATGGAGACGAGCGCACTCAATTCAATCCGAGAGACCGATTCAATTGGTCGCATTTGGGCGCCGGCAAGTCTAGCAGTTTTTGCCTCCGTCTCGACACCGCGTTGCAAATCCATCAATTATCCGCTCGGCACCCAATTGGGTGCTAACTGCTTCAAATTTGCTACCGACGACGACGACGACGACGACACACACACACCGCCACCGCTACCGGTCAAGACAAGAATTCAATTGTGTTGTGCATTCGCTTTGCGTCAATGAAAAATAAATAGAACATTCATTAGAGACAGTAAATTTGGGTGCGTGTGTTATTGTTGCAAATAGAGGTGAATGATGACACCTCAGTTGGGCGCAATTTCATTATACTCTACTCGATTCTATCTTTTTCCGTCGCTTGTTATATTTATATACAAAGCAAAAGGAGCAGCAGACCAAAACCAAAACCAACAGACACAATTTGAACCTAGAAATTTGTCGCCACCAAGTCTGGCAAAAACTTAACCTTGTGGCAATGATGAAATTACACACAAAGTGAACCTAAACAAACTGAAATGAATGCTAATGTGGCAGCAAGAGAGAACTAAGGAATAGTAGCAGCAGTGTAGTGTCATCTATCAGTCGGCACATTAATTTGCTTCGCTGGTTACCTTTAATGTTGCTGTTGCTGTTAGAGTCGCCCAACGCTAATTTTGCGCGCGCCTTTTGTTCAATTTGAACTGCAAAGTATGTGAGCTATGAGCAGTGAAAGATTGCTGCTACTCACCATCTAAATTCAATCAAATGATATCTACACCGACAATTCCAAACTCGCGGCGCGTTAGTCTCGCGCCCTCGAATTTGTCGTTAGTGGCAACTCGCTTGTTGAACCAGAAAGCCAAACGCTTTCGCACTTTTCACGCGCTCAGTTAAACCCGGATTCTCAGCTCATTGTTGTTGTTGTTGTTGTTGTTGTTGCTGCTGCTGTTGTTGCCGTTGCTTTCGCTGCAACCTTCACCTTCAATGTCGCCCATCGAAATCACAATCACAATATCGACCGCCGCCAGCTGCAGTCCATTCAATGATCATGTCCAAGTTCACGGGTGTTTATTATATTGGCCACAACACAAGCAAAGTATTGTCCTGCCCGCCGAGCAAAAATCCAACTTCCTGTTCAAGTTTGCTCTCCAGCAAATGGGACTTATGAACTGGCGGCCTATAAAGCTTTTCTCTCGCACTTCAATCTATGAGTATACTCCTCTATCGAGCAACTCAAATCAATTGTTCAACACAAATCCCATCGATGAGCGATCAAATTTCCCCTCTCAATTGCCGTTGATTGCCAACGATGACGCTACTTGAGCCATTGAGAGTTGCGCGCGCCGCTCAGTTTTTTCATCATCACGTGTACACGTGGACCATAATGAAGTGCAGCCATCGTATCGAGTTTCACTACTCTTTTTCGCTGTCGCTCTTGAATTTGCCGCAATCCACTGACCAACCCAAACATCTGCCCGTTGAATTTCCTCTCAAATCTCAGTGATTTGCAGGCAAAAAGTGGGAAAATCTCGACTAGATTTGTGTTATAGACTAAACTAAAGTGAGTGAGTGAGTGAGTGGCATCCACAAGTGGCTATAGATAGAGACACTATTTTTTGCCATCGAGAAGGAGATGAGGAAGTGGAGGAAACTTGCAACTCTTATACTCAAACTCAAACTCTATCTCAAACTCGAGAAGCCAAAGCGAGATGGGAAAAGAGGGAGGGGAATCAGCGATACGCCGAACAATTGGATTAGCCAGAACCCCTAAGCTTGTCGCTTGTTGAGGATTAGTCATTATAACATACAGATATACAGTAAATCGGTGACCACGACGACAGCTGATTGGTGGTTACTTTGTGTTGGTGTTTGAGGATTAGGGCCGTCGGGTAGTTGAGTTTGCGAGTTGGCTCTGCTCGAAGGTGACAAACTTTTGGTTGCAAATTTGGTGCAATTTGTCCCATTCAATTCCTAATCTAATCTCTTGCAAGGCAGCAATTTGTCCATTCTTTAAGGCACGCTAAACGACACCTCGACGACAGCGACGAGATGTATTCATAATCATCTCAGATGATTTAACTAAACACTCGCTTTATTCATTGATTCGCCAACCATTCGCTCCCCTACACTAAACTAAACTCGAATCAAATCGCCCCAACTCGACCCGACTAGTTGTGTGATTTATTGGCGCCACTTGCGTTCAGTTGCTCGAAGGTGTCAAGTTGCCAGCCACCGAGAGGAACTTGAGCTGTCGTCGTTGCGCTCGCAATTCCTCGTGATCCAATTCAATCCACTTTATTTCATTTCATTTTGCCCCATTTCGTTCCATTTTTGCCCGCCACTTGAACCACCAAATTGAACTAAATTGAACCGAACTCAACTCGGTCAAGTCCATAAATAATGGCCACCACCGAGCATTACCTGAGCAACACCACCACCACCACCAGTAGCGGCAAATTAAACCCGTAACGAGCTCGCACCTAACCAACTTTAAGTTGACATCTTCTTCTGGATTCCTGCGACTTTTGTTGGAGCTTTATCTTTGAGTAGAGGTCAGCAATAACTCAATCGAATGGTGCCGCCGCCGCCGTTGTCGTCGTCGTCGTCGTCGCATTTGAATTAATAATGCCAGCACTGTATTTTACCTGGATCACAGATTCAATTGAACTCATTCGAATTCATATCCATATCTAGAGGCATTAAATGGAACCACTTGAGCTGACATTCAAACAGCAGTAGCGCCGCCGCCGACGACGACGACAATCAACTAAAGTGCGCCTGCTAGTTTCAACCGGTTTAATGTGTGAGCATCATTATTGCCATTATTATACTACTGATAACAACAATAATAATAGTTATTGTGAATTTGAGTGGCGGCAATTATTTTATCAAGTGTCAATCGATTGACACTGGACATTTTGGCAAAATTGTCGCCGGGATTTGGGCCGCTTCATCCCAAAGGGGAAAAGGTGGCGCGCGGCGAGATGATATTTATTTTAATATAACTACGAGTCTGCGTTGCAACTTTCAATCGTCTAGTTAATAAACTCGCTCTCTCTCTCCCGCGTGCCCATCGAGTTCCCCAAATTATCCGCGCAAATTATTCGGCATCATCAAACAAAAATTGATTCGATGCACAAATTGAATGATTGATTCTGGCGACTGGGCGAGTAATTTGATCCATTTGTTGCTGCTACTTTTAGTTATTTTTCTCGTTCTATTTGCTAGACTATAGACTAGACTAAAAGAGGTTGGAAGAAAGAAAATTTCATGTCCACTTGCTCGCCGTGTTCAAGAGTCGTTCTCTATTTGCTTGGAATCTAGAAACGAAAAAAAAATTGTATGCAAATGAGCAAGAATGGTAACGCAACCGTTTGGCGAGTCCGTCGATTAGAATATTATTATTTTCAACAAGAAGCGAGAGGGAGAGAAAAAATTACCTGGCCAATTGTCATCATTCAGGTGATCAATCTAATGTTGAGTCGGTCCAGTTTTTCTCTCACTCACTCTCTCGCTCTTAATAGCAGAGAGTCTCTACTCAATTACGTGCCACAAGCCCAAGAGACCATCGAGTTTGGAGTCCACCAACTAAACTCAACTCATAAAGTGTCAGCAATCCAGTTAATCGCCTGGCTGATTTTGCTGGCCGCTTGTTGGCGCGCCTCCAGTTTGTCACCAGCAAAGCAGAAAAGTCGATACATTTAACAGGAGTAATTTGTGTTCTGTTTAGTTTGGTTTGGTTTGGTTTAGTTCGGTTCGGTTTGGTTCGGTTCGATGTTCTAGTTGTAGCTTAGAGTCGCTGCCTTTGGTTTTCTGGTATCACTAACCAAGTTCGACTTAAATAAACTCCGACAGTTGATTTGGTGTCGCCGCCGACGACGACGACGACAACATCAACTAAGTGAGCGACACATTAACTGTTACACTAACGCGACACGACGACAACTACGACGGCAGCAGCAACGGCAGCAGTAGCAACTGGAGTGATGAATCTGGATGATCACTCTGGTCTCTGGTTGAGGTTGTCGTATGGTAAGTATATGAATATGTGCGAGTCGAGTAAAATCAAAGAGGCAGACTTGCTGGCGCCTTCAATGGCGTGAAAAGTGTGAAATAGCCCATGAGTTTACCTCGCGCCCTGGAAACTCAATGGACCCTCCAAATGGCGACAAAACTTCTGGCCAGTGGAGTTTAGTTTGTCTCTCAATTTAAAATGCAAGTGGTGGCAATAGGAGTAGCGGTGGCAACTACCAACAACAACCACCACCACCACCAAAGTTAGTGAGCTGGAAACTTACTCGAGTCTCACTCCTCAATTCAATTATGTGACTCGCTTCACTCGCGACTCAAGGCGAGAGGAGATTCAAATCAGGTATGTTATTAAGCGAACATTAGGGGCCAATAATTTAATAGAACTCCATTGGTTTCCATTGTTGCTCTTGCTCTTCTTGTTTTCCCTTCGACTCGACTCGACTCGACTCGTTTCGTATCGCTTCGTGTTGATGTGCTACTGGAACTCGGGTTGTCGCGCCTGCTGTTGTCGTCGTCGTCGTCGTCGTCGTCGTCGTCGTCGTGTGTCCGCTTAGTTGGCTTCTGGTTTTCTCATTGCTCTTCTCACTCTCCAGCTCAACACTCACACCAACAGGGGGGCAGTCGATTTGTTGGCTAGTAGTAGTACTAGTATCACATTACTACAAATAGTGCCCTACCTATTGCCCTGGCCGAGTTTGCAAATTAGTGTGCAGCCAAGAGTCAGCTAGTCGGTCGATCACATGGACCGACTTGCAATAGACAGAAGCAAATTCCAATCCCTCTTTTCCCCTTATTCAATTTTGCTCGCCACGAGAGATCTTTGTGTTTCTCGGCGTAATTTGCCTTTGAACTCATCACACGTGTTGATACAGACACACGGGCGACAGAAACCACCGAGCCCCCCGGAGATTCGAGCGAGCAACTGAAATGCACGTCACGAGGGCGACACAAGTAGCAGTGCTTACGTCGTCACCTTCATTGCTTGTTGTTGTTGTATTTTCCACTGGAGAGTTGGAGGGGATTTGCCAGCCACTGGCCGCCGCAGTAGTATACTTAATCTACAAGTAGCAGTAAGCCCCAGACTTCAACTCGGACTCAAGCCGAAGCTTAACTGCTTGTTACGTTCAGGTAAACGAGTGAGTGGCTTATGGTTAGCTATTGGATTGGATTTAGGAAATTGGCAGGCAACAGCGTTAGTGGCGGCGGCGGCGGCGGCAATGACAGGAGCAGCCAACAGCCAGCTCAACATCCAACATTCAACGTTCAACACTCCACTCCCAATACCGATTCTCCTGCTTGATGATACATGAATTAGGTGGCAACAGTGGAAATGGAAGCAACAGACAGAAGCAAGATAAATGAATTGGCCCATTGAAATATTTTGGGGGCGAGTGAATGGAGAAGCCTGGGAGCGAGCGGTGGAAAAAGAGCAGTGTAATCAGGTTAGCGCCTCCACTGGTTCCATCGGCGACTACCTGCTGATTTGCAATGCCACATTTGCGACGCGCCGTCGACTTGAGATTGAAGTATACACCTACAACTGCTATTTTAGTTTACTTCCAGATTTAAAGCGGAGGAAGAAAAACCAAAGCACGTAGTATTAGCGGTGGGCCCATGAATCATTGCCAAACTAAACTTCATATAGTAGTAGCGAGACTCAAAATAGATATTTGAGTGCCACTAACAAAGCTCAGCCTTGCGCCACTAGGTCACTGTTACTCGAGTTCAGCTCGCGCCGTGGGGGTTTTTGCGTTGCCTAGTCTATGGACACCAACCTCATCTGTCCATGTTGTTGATGTAACACTACGACAGCAGTTTTTGAATTGAGATCATTCGCGCCTCTCTCTCTCTCTCCCTCACTTTAGATGGGAAAAAGTAACCACCTAAAAGAGATCAGCCGGAAACTAGTGAGATGAGATTGAGAACTAGATACTTTTGAGGATTTTTTATCTTGTTTAGTAGGAGCGAGTAGTTTGTGTCTATGATTGGCATTCAATGCTGTCGTAACTCGGCCAGCGAATGCAAATCCTGCAGAGCCTCGAGTAACGGCATCTCAACATCGGGTACTTGCTCCATAAACAAGCGGACATTTGCCCTGGACAAGCCAAAGAATCTCTTTGGCTTCACGTTCGGATCTGGATGCTTGTAACACCAACCAATGTGCCGACTACACTGGCCACAATATGCCATTCGCCACTTGTAAGGCGGAAACCAGCTATACTCCGAGGACCAACCGGAAGCAAGTATCAAGCTGGAGCAAGGGCCGCGCACGGTGAGAGTATCGTGATTGTAACCATGTGCATTCACAAAGTTATTCTGTGGTCCAGTTTGGGACATGGAGAAAATGTCATTCTTGTGACAAATTTTTGTATCACACCCGTAGCAAACCAATAGCTCGCTCTTGTTCAACAATTCCAATATCCACTTAAGTCTAAGTTCAGCCGCACAAAAGCTCAACACTTTTCTCCTTTCCTGATTGCTAAGGGGCAAATTTGAGGCAACCCAGTAGCTGAACTCACAGGGATCCTGGGATAAATCTGATTTGTTCCAATCCTTGATATGATTCATGATTTGTTTCATCACCGATCTAGCTTCAAATTGTTTCGAAAGCCAAGCGGGATGCTTCCAGATGATAAATTTACTTGGCACCTCGGAGCTCGTGAAGAATCTCGACAGCGAGGGCAGTGGGCGAAATGGGCGACCTAGGGAAATTTCCGGCAGTATTCTAACGTCGCCCTGAATTGTGGTCTCAAAGGGCGGGGATAAAAGTCGAAACCTTTGTCTACCCTCTAATATCAATCGCATTCCAGTATCATGCGCATTATCGGCGTCCTCACCGTCGTAATCGTCGCCATTTTGTGGAACATGATAATTTCTAATCTCCGCCGTGACACCAATCGGATTCTTATCTGGATGTGAAATGCAACCAACTGTTCGATTATTTGTATGTATACACTCTCTTAGTGCCCTCTGAACTCTGAATTGCATACCCGCCAAGGGAATAGTTTGGCCAGGAAAGATAATATTGTTTTTCATATTAATCAGAGGCAATCTAATAACCGAATTCTCAACCATCACCTGGCGACCCCTCGACTCCTCCAATTCTTCGCCCAAATATCGATGTCTCGCCGGCACAGCTCGGTCATATTCCTGGTTAGCAGCATTCCCTTCTTCATTATTGTCTTCCTCGTCGCTAGTTGCATCGGCGCGAGCCACAACAAATCCCTCAATCTCGTCTAGATCTCGTATCAAATCTCCATCTTCACTCTCGTAATCCTCCAAATCATCATCATCATCCACATCCTCAACCTCATCTATTTCAGCCACATAATCTGCATCATTTTCATCGTCGTCCTCATCGACATTATTGGCGTCATCATCGTCATCCATTTGAGCATCACCATCATTGTTACTGTTATTGGTGTCGATATTGTTGCTGTTTCTGCTATTGTTGTTGCAACCATTACCTTGGTTGCTGTTGGTCTCACTTGTATTTATCACCTCAACAACTGGCCTTTGTTGTGATTGACTTGTAGCCTCTGATACTCCCGACATTCGCCGTTGATCTTGATGTGGAGGCTCAACCCAATCGTCTATTCTAAAGACACCAAAACTTCCTCCATCTTCTTGCTCTTCGTTGTTGTGGTTGTTGTTATTTTCATTGATTTCTTCATCCTCCTCCTCGATGTCGTCATCTTCGAAATCACTCATCAATTCACCTGGAATGTTACCCGAGTTGAAACCTAGTAAATCTTCGTTGAAAAATTCCGGCCTCAGTGTCCAGTTATTGTTGGATCCACGATTTGTATCCACATTTCCATCAACGTCATTGGATAATATTTCTACAACTCGCCTCTGCGAGCTCCCCTGACTACTAGGACTACCGCTAATATTATCCTGGTCAGGGAGAGATTCTGTGGAGCCTATTGGCCATCTATTTTCCTCCATATTCTGGCCTCGCCTAATAACATATGTGAATATTATTTATGAAGTCAGGTTGAGAAAGTGAATAATTCGAATCCTCCGCGATCGCCCGTGTTTACATCGGTTGGTTTGTTTACATCGTGGAAAATTTCAGTTAAGTTGCAGCAGCAGTAACAGCATGCACTGCACGCTGTAAATCCCTTGACTGCGACCATTGGGTTCGCTTCTATCCCGAAGATTAACACACTGAAGTGGTCATCATGTAACGTTCAAACGCTAGATTCATAATTATCAGGTGGTCGCCAGGTTACTTCATTAAGCATTCATCTACTACCACTTACTCATTTAGAAAGTTGTTGTATTTTTAAGCAACACGAAATATTTCTTGAACTCGGTGAAGCAAAACAAACAAGTTTGCAAGAGATGACCATCGACAGAGGCACGGAAAGATTCTTTAGTCGAGACGAAGCATTAGAATCTGCGACTTGAAGATCAATCACCCCCTCGAGAGGAAGAGCATATTCTGATAAAGTCTGTAATTATTTGATGGGTTGGTTTGAATCTGATGCACGCTCAAACATCATTGCAACAAACTACAGAAGTGAATGGCAACATTCAACACCTTGAAAATCGAAATTATTGCATCATATCACTCGCAGGTGCCGTCAACCTTCGCCTCATGACTTCTTTATCTTATCTCCAATTCTCGTATCGAGTGCCTCCCGTAAATTTTAATTTAAGCCACTTGCGTGAGGTGCAGTAGCTATCATAGCACAACATCAAGTAACTGCGAGCCAGCCCTTTGGCTTCCCCATCGTTGTCTCGCCAAATGGCAGAGAAGGGCGCAGTATCCGACTGAATGACTCGTTGAACTACGAGCACCGTCTTGCCAACTAGTCGGCTAACCGTCCAATAACCTGCAGGAGGCAAGTGAGCAGCAAGTTTTTATAGCCAAGATAAGCACCAGCAGCATGATTAGCGTGTGCTTTTCTCATTTGGGCGAGTTTGGAAAGCAACTTATTGGCCATAAGCCTTGAGCACCAACAACTTCTTGTTGCTGATTTTCTTCCGACTTTCTCGTTCTCGTGCCAACTTTGAGGATGGAGAGTCTTTAGCTTGAAATGGAGAGACTATGACGTTGCCATTGAAGCCAGCGGCTGGGAGAGCTACGACAAAGATCGCAATTCAAACTTTAAGTGCAACAAGTTGTTGGCCTTCGTCAAATTATTGCAAATGCCTCCCAAAACCCCACAACTTGGCCATGTTTTCGAATATTAGTTTAGAAGCTGTTATAAACTACATAGATTGAGTTAGTATAATGTGATAATCTAATTGGACTGAAAAACTTGAAGCAAAAATAAGAGCATAATCTAATTAGAAAGTGATATTAATTATTGACTTGATTATCTTATCACTATTGACCATCACGGTTCGAAGTAAACAGATGAGACTATTGTTATATAAATAATAATATACAAGCAAGATGACTCAAGTTTTATCCAAATTGAGCATTCCAAATAATGTAGTCGCCGGGGTCAAGGTTAACCGAATTGCAGTAGCCTCTTCGGCGGCCGCATTATTATACTGGGCCTACATCACTTTCGGAAAACAACCCAAGAGCAAGGGGAGGAAGGTTTTGTTTTTGGATAGCAAAGCAACGGGTAAGAAGGCCAAGAGGAAGGTTGATTTTGGAGCTACATTGAGACAGCTAAGCGTCATCCTGAAATCTATTATGCAATTTCAGGATGTCGCCCTATGCTGTGGTATAACTTTGGGATTGATTTTAAGAACTCTGTTAGATTTGTGGAACATCCAAATATCGACCAAAGTTGAGAGTGCAATTATAACAGCAAATCCCGAACTACTAAAGCAGACATTGATTTCTTTTGGCGTGACAATGCCAACTTTAGCTTTCGTTAATAATATTATAAAATTTTTCACCGACAAACTATCACTAAGGCTCCGGTATAACTTGTCCAAGTCTTTGTATCAAAAATACATGACCGACTTGACCTTCTACCACTTGGCCAGCTCAACAAATGGTGACTTTCAAAATGTAGACCAATTGCTAACCTCGGATGTGGACAAGTTTTGCTCGTCCATAGTGGAAGTTTACAATAATTTATCAAAACCTATCTTAGATATTTTCTTATTAGTTCATAGAATGTCAACAGGTTACACTGGCGGCTCGACACCTGCAATTATGATGGGCTGGCTGGCATTTGTTGGCACCATACTAACTCAAGCTCGAAAACCACTGACTGGCTATGTAATTAGGGAGACACAATCCGAGGGTCAGCTGAGGTTTGTCCATTCGCGATTGATCCAGAATAGCGAAGAGGTTGCTTTTTATCGGGGAAACGACAAGGAGAATCACACACTAATGAGTGCACTAGACAATCTCAAGGACTCACTTGATGATTTGATATTGTTCAAGTTCAAGATTGGCTTTGTAGACAACATTGTTGGCCGATACTCAAGCACAATAGTCGGTTACCTGGCGCTAGCTTTGCCCTTCTTCTCGGCTCGCTACACTTCAGCCTCAAATGAGGAGCGACTAACTCGTTATTATGTTTCAGGTAGAATGATGATGAAGTTGGCCGAGTCAATTACTCGAGTTATAATGGCTGGCCAGGATCTAAGTAAATTGGCTGCCTATACGCAGAGAGTCCAATCTTTGCACAATTCAATGGACGCCCATTATGAGAAAACTAAGCAAGACTTGAACTACCAAGGTAAAATCAAGGTTACAGGTGGTAGCTCTAGTGGTGGTGGTGGTGGTGGTGATGGTGACGACAATGATCAAAATGCTGAAATGACTGGGCCAGTAGTTGAGATTTGTGATAGAAACAATCCAGTGATTGATTTTCAGAATGTAA
Organism: Aculops lycopersici; assembly: GCA_015350385.1. NCBI lineage: Eukaryota > Metazoa > Arthropoda > Arachnida > Trombidiformes > Eriophyidae > Aculops > Aculops lycopersici. Next base: position 2,082,333 of record WNKI01000001.1, on the reverse strand, counting down.
CACTAAGCACGCCGCAGGGCGACGTCTTGGTGAAGGACTTGACATTCACGATAAAACCAAGACAGAGTGTAATAATAGCAGGACCAAATGGGAGTGGAAAGTCAAGTTTATTTAGGGTCCTGGGGAACTTGTGGCGCATTGAGAGCGGCAGATTGGTGAGACCGGAAACGGATCAGTTGTTTTACATTTGCCAAAAACCCTACATGACTTTGGGTACCCTGAGGGATCAAATTATCTTTCCACATACGAAGAGTAAGATGGATGATAGAGAGTTGAGGAAGATTTTGGATTTAGTAGAATTGTGCCACATTGTAGATCGCGAAAATAGTTTTGACTCCATTAGGGATTGGCACGACCTACTTTCGGGCGGCGAGAAACAAAAGATGGCCCTCGCGAGGCTCATCTACCACAAGCCCCAATTTGCCATCCTCGACGAGTGCACCTCGGCGGTTCAAATTGACGCCGAGCAACGAATCTACAAGTATTTAAGCGAGGAATTGAACTGTACTCTACTTTCGGTTAGTCATAGAGTCAAGCAGCTTGCCAAGTTTCACCATTTGATCTTGGAGTTGGACGGAAACGGTAGTTATACCTTCAAGCGAATCGTTGCGCCTTTGGAGTGAAGAGAAAGTTTTTCTTTCTTGATTATATTAAAAGATATTGCAATCAAATATAGTGAATCAATTGATATCGAAATCAATTTAATATTTTATTTGTAATTAAGGTATTTGTTCTAACTAGACTAGTCATTGAAATTTATTAATAAGTCCTTCTTCAGACAGCAACAACAGAAACCATTGCAATTAATATTAGTGGCAACAAATTGTATATTGTTCCGGTAGCTTGTTGTTGAGATGGTGCTTAAGTATGTGCAATTTCAGGTAATCCTTTCGATTGGCCGTCTGCTTGCATTCGGGAGTAAACTTGCAACTGTAAAGGAAACAATGACTTCGCAAATGGGTAAGCAATTGTCGGTAGTAGCGGAAGGACACCATCCTGTTGTTGTCCTGCGAGCATAGTTCGCATTGGTGCGGCTTGTCGCCATGCAACTGCATGTGCTTATCAAACTCGGCCGTGGTTTCGTAGCGCAACGAGCACACCTGGCACAGGTAATCGCCCCGCCGAGACTCGTACTGAGCCATTGTCTCCTTGATGGTCTTCTCCTCAAACCAGCTTGGGTGTAAATTTAAATGGATCGACAGGTGCTGCTGGAGCCGGTGGCGATCCTCGAAACCCGAGCCGCACACGTGGCATCTGTAGGACATTTTTTGAAGCTTTTGCTGGTGCTGATTTTGTGCTTGTTGTTGCTGCTGGTGTTGGTTGTGGGAGTGGTTTGTCATGGAAGCGAAGCTCATATTATGCTGCTGTGGAATCATCTCTTGTGGACCGCTCACCTGTGAGTGGTTTAAATGAGGTTGTTGCTGCAGGTGTTGGTGTTGTTGGTGATAAAAGTGACCCATTGATGGGGTTGAGAGAAGCGGGTTTAAGTTTGCCCGCTGTTGGGAATGGTCGGTTTGTTGCGTCATGAGGTGGTGCTGTTGAAATCTAAACATGTCCATGATTGTGGGCTCTAGTGGTTGATGTGAGGTGCTTGATGTGGTTGCTATTGTTAGTTGTTGAACCGGAGGATATCCCATATTTCTTTGGGCTGCGGCCGCTGCAAATTGCAAGTCGAAAGGGTCAAAGGTATGGTAGTGTTGCTGTCTTGATATTGGCGCCCTCAAGTCCCACGATGACGATTCTGACTTGAATCTCTTGACTGGACTCACGGGTTCCTCGCCGAGAGTTTGATTTTGCTCAATTTCGTGGCTCCAGTAGAGCAGCTTGTTGGCAAGAGGCGCACAAGGCTCGGAGCTTGAGACACCTGTTGATGGTGTTGAGGCTGATGGCAAGGTAGAAATTGATTGCTCCTTTGGTTCGAGATGAATCACCTTCTCCTCTTGCTCCTTTCCTTTGATGAATGTGTTTGCCTCTCTGGTTCCTAATAAACGAGACTTTTTCAAATTAAAACTTGGCGACGGCGACTTGTTGCTACTGCTACTGCTGATGCTACTACCACCGCTACCTTTGGATAGATCCATAATATTTTGGTTAGTTGGATTCGCTTCCGGTGGTTGATAAGTGTTGAGTTGCACCAGATAATTATCAATTATCTCAACCAACTGGCGATCGTAGGTCTTGAGTTCGTCTCTTTTTCTGGTCAACTGATTGAGGGCATTTAAAAGTCTCACTTTTGGGTCTGTTTCTTCATTCTTATTTTCGTCTGTTGTTGTTGTTGTTGTTGTTGTTGCAGTGCATGTTTCACTTGTTGATGGCGAGTAAATAGCACCAGATTTTTCTGGTTCTCGTGGGACAACCATCGATGCCGCAGCTACCTGTTGACGGCGATGCATCGATTTGCCCGTTGCAGCAATGCGCGCCGCCATCATGAGCGTCTCGCTGTCGCAGCTACTCGCGCTGCTGCTTCGCGCCGAGTGGCCATCGGAATCTAGATCTCCGGTTTGACTTGAGGGATCGCCGCTAGTGTGCATATTAAACTGAGTCGTCATTGTAGCTTGAATTGGATTTGAATTTGATCTAAACTTTTGGTTTCTCTCGTCTAGTTGTCGTTGAAGATAAAACTTGGCTCTACTGCTTTCTGAGGAGTGGAGAAGCGAGGCCATCGGTTTGTTGCGATGACGTGAGTCTAAAAATGGATAGTTTGTGAGATGGAATGTGAGTTGTAAATGAGTTGGTTAGTTGTGAATATTTATATGGGAAATCAATAAGAAACAATTTGATTTAGAAGTAACACAACTACAACCCAAAAACCGAATTCAATTCTTTCTCGCTCACCTTCTTTGCAGGCGTCGGTGCGCCTGCTCGAGATTGAGGTCAATGTATCCGCTTCTTTGTTGGAACTCATAATGCCAAGCAACTCGCCGTGGAGTTCTTGACTGGCGTTGCCATCGTGCGTCCCCTGCCGCCCTCCATCGACAACAAGTGGCTCCTCGTTGGTTGTTGCATCGCTCATAGGGCGCGAAAAATCTCGATTGCCGCCGTTAGGCGACTCAACAAAAACACTTCCAACAGCCAGACTTACAATTGATCTCTCATCGTTGTTATTGTTGCTGCTGTTGTTGTTATTGGTATCGTTGACGCCACAGCGACTGGCCGGTTCTGGTTTCTCGCTAATAAACTCCATCGTGCGCCTGTTGGCCACTTGAGCTTGTGGCGCTAGTAGCTCATCTTTTCTATTGTTGTCAACCTCAAGCGACTCAATCAACGATTTAGTGATAGCTAACTGCTCCGGTTCCTCTGCTAGAAGTTCCTTGGAGTTCTGGTTCACGAGAGGCAAACTAGAATCGTCCATTTGAATGTCTGTTATTTTATCTTTCTCGAACTTAATCCAAGCAGCAGCAGCGACGGTGGCAATTCTGTTGCCTGTCGTCTTTGTCGTCAGCAACCACTTGTTGTCGCCTTTGTTCCGCTTCTTTTTTCAAACTACAGCGCAACTAACCAACCAACTAACGTCTCTCTCTCTCTCTCTTCTTCTCTTTGCCTTGTCTTAGCCAATCAACAAGTTGCAGGAATCGCTAACAAACAACTTGTTGATTTTGCCCGCCGAATAAGTTTTGTTTTAATATATTTCCATATAAATCAACTAAACTATCAACCAGCCTGCCACTTTTTCTTCGTCATCAAACTCTCGTGACGTTTAATGGCCACGACGCTCTCTAACTTGTTTACTTCTCTTGCAATCTTCTCCTGCAGCCTAATTATTGCAGTTAACTTTTTGTTATTGTCATCATATTATATTATTATTGCTAACCTCCTATACTTCTTAATTAGTCAACAGGGCCGCTAGTCAATGTATCATTCAGCTTGGCATTAATGTGCGATATGCGACAGTGCAACTAGCCTCGTGAAACTTGATACTCGAATTGTAGACTTGAGGGGCTTAGCCGCAATTGTGACGCCCAAATGGCACACAAACTTCCGTCTGGTTGAGCGTAGATCGAAGTTATTGTTTTTGAAATGATATATCACAATGTGAATATGATTCAACTACAAGTGTAATATGATACAAAGATTAATAAGAAGAGAATGATTGGAAGTCTCAAGAGGGAAATCCGTAGACGCGAGCGACGCAAGTATCAAGTGCCAACTTTGTCGCCAACTTGTCTGCCAGAACCAAAACAAACTCGGCACTCTATCTGGGAAGCTGTTAGTTGAGAGATAACAGTGTTGTTATTTAGCAACAAGCTTGTGTCTTATTTAGAGTACTCGAGAGTAATCTTTAATGAGTGCGGTAGGCACAAGTAACAAGTGGTTGTTGCGCTCGCTAATCAGTTTCGCCTTGCCATTTTTTAGCTATTTTTTATCTAGTCGCTGTCGCTGTGATGTTACTACTGTTGGTGTTGTTGTTGCAGTGGCAGAAACAACAGCAGCAACCTATCGCCTCTCACGTTGCGCAACTCGCTTGCGCTCTCTCACCATCTTCACAGGCGCTATTAAATACAGTGGCTTGTATGTGACAAATCTTCGAGACCAGATGGCTGGCCTCACAAGCGGTGGTTGCTTATTAGCAACAAAACACCAAACGGATAGGATTCCAATTGCAATTGCAAGTGTATGTCAAGCGATTCGACGATTTCCAACTGGTTTACTGATAGATCAAGAGTAGACGCAATGCGGCTAGCTTATTGCAACCATCCCAACCACCTGTACAATAACCACAACCACCTCACAAAGGGCCAGCTAACGGTTAACTCGCCTGCTGCTCGTTGATGTCACAACAACACCAACAACAATCGATTGGCCCTCTCTCTTTTGTTTCTCTAATCCCTCTCTATTCTTATCGATCTTCTGGAAGAGGCGCATAAGTTGTGATGCAATCTTATGCTGGTGACTAGTTAAAAGGTTATTCTCAGAGTATAAGAAGAAAAGTCGATAGAAGGAAAACAAGTTGAGCAGAACGTAAATGAGTTGGATATGAGATTGTAAATATCAGATTCCCCCTCTAGTTAGTTGTTGGTGGTGGTGATGCTTCTTCTTTCTCTCTCTCTCTCTCTCTCTCATTTCCAATTCCTCCTCACGATTTACTCCTCTGTTTAGTTGTTGTTTTATTTAGTAACATCTGCTATCTCATTATGCAGAACCTCAAGGTCAAACTCGAACTTTTGGTTGCAAGGTCACATTGGATTTACCTGGGACCCCGAGCAGCCACCTGAGGATCGGTCGCCTCCTCCGCCTCCTGGAACTGTGGCCTCCACTATGGTACTGGGCAAACAGGTGGAGAAACAGGAGACTATTAGATGCCAGTTGAGCTGGTCCCTAATCCTTCGTCGGCCTCCCCTACCGTCTCTGGCTCGCGCTTGAGTTTGAACATTTTCATTCGCTCGCGATTGGCTAGCTTGAGGTTGGATGTCCATGTTTGAATCACAGGCGATGGTTGTGCTTGTTGCAACACGATTATTGTTATCTAAAGCTACATCGCTCCTACCGAACGAATCTCTGTAGTGGACATTGTGCTTGTAATCATCATTATTATAATTATTATTATTGTTTTTGTCAGCCGGAAATTTCATCTGACTCGCCACTTGGCTTGTGATTGGCGGAGCGGGGAACTTGAACCTCTGATTTATCTCGCTGACGGCCTCTTTTATTGCTCTTCTGGACTTTTGATTCTGACCCTGTGAGTCTAAACGATTTTGTGGCCCCAAAACGGAGAGCTCGTTTGCCTTCTGTACAATTTGCTTCACGTACTCGAGCGCAAAAGCGCGCAGATCAAGCAACTTTTTCGAGTTTCCATCCGCCGATTGCGGCATCTTGTTGGTGGCAATCATTTTCCCTGTCACAATTTGTCCTACTCCCTCAGCTACTACTTCTCTATTGCTCTGCTTCTCGTTTTGTTCCCGCCGCTTTAGGTCAATTCTCATCTTGCGCTTCAGAATTTGAGGAGGAGGAGATCGACTTTAGATCACCTGCAATTTGGATTCACCAGGTGAATTCAATCGAAGACCAATCTCGTCGTTGTGATCGTCGTCACATCGGTCGCCTGAACGCTCGCCACTCTGTTGGCATTCGAATGGCGCACACAAACATTTCTGTTTTCGCTTGTTATTCGAATCCGCATTCTGATTTCTGCTGACGCTTGCATGTATCGTCGCGGGCAACCAACACACCCGCAGATGCACGCAGCGCACACACTGCGTGCGATCGCTCACTCAGGGTACCTAGCGCCTGGCGGCGCTATGCGCACTCTCCAGTAGCGACGCGTTAGGATTGCGGCTAGCGCCGTTGCAGCCGCCGCCGAGCGCCCGATGAATCTCGACCGAAAACAACGCCACCGCGACCGCCGTTATCCTCCGCAGACTTTCGCCGCGGGGCGCTGCTATTGCCGCTACTGCTGGCCGCGAATCTCTCATTGCCGGACAACAAAAGCGAGAGAAAGAGAGAGAGGGATCGTCAGTTTTAATTGATGCCAATCAAGCGGCTCTCACCCGCTAGCTTTCCAACTTGCTTTCCAGTAGAACCAACCAGACAACAGGCCGACCAGCCAAGCGGCTGGTCGAGCGAGTTGCTAGCGTGAGCCCAATATAAAACTAGTTTTAATTAACAAGCTGACTCAATCATGCGCTACTATTGCTCTTGCATTGCCGATACCACAATCATTGTCGTGGTGGCCGTCCCTTTCGCGTGTTTCTGTTCCGGATTTTGTTCCGTGAGATTCTCGTGTCGCTCAGAACCAAAACTTCGGAGGAAAAGGGCCTCCGCTTGGCAGGTTGCAACCACCAACCGGCCAAAATCCATAGAGACGAGTGGCCATCTGCCAGCGCGATGACTAGCCAACCAAAGCGAGCGAACTAAACGAGACGGAACCAAAGAATTAGAGAGAAAGAGAGGGAGGAAAAACAAGTACAAGTAGTACAAGCACTACAATGAACAAGGTCCTCCACTCTCTCTCTCTCTCTCTCTC
>WNKI01000001.1:2026078-2075352 GCA_015350385.1 Aculops lycopersici | reverse complement strand
AACGAACGAACGAACGAACGAACGAAGTAAGAAGAAGAAGAAGGAAGGAAGGAAACGAAACGTAACGTAACGTAAGTACGTACACACACTACACGTACACGTACTCTCTCTCTCTCTCTCTCTCTCTCTCTCTCTCTCTCTCTCTCTCTCTCTCTCTCTCTCCTTCTATCGGCTTCCTCTTCGTGCTTGCGTGTCATCGACCAAATTCCATCGAGCCGGCCAGTCGTTGGCTAGTAATGGTGGTAGTTGCAGTCGACAGTGGGAAACATCGGTCGAGACAAGAAACCCGTAAAATTTGCGTGCCACGAGGAGCGGCGAATCCGTTTCCTTTTGCTCGAGGAATTCCCATAGCCGCCGTCGTGGTGGTCGAGGTTTAAACACCGAATTGCTTGGTATCCAGAGGAAAGCGAGAGGAAAACCAATTCGAGTTCAACAGAGAGAAAGAGAGAGGAGCGGTAGGTTTCATTGTGTGGAGGGGAGCAAAGCTCGCGTTGGGATGGGACACGATTCCATTCGATTCGATTCGACACCATACTACTGTAGGCGCCGGCATGTGATGTGATTCCGCCCCCTCCACCCGTTTGCATTTGTGCTCCAACTGTCCGTTCGCTCATTTGTTCCATCTTTCGCTTCGCTCATCCACAGTTCCCATGTCACTGTCTTATCGGACGAATGACACGACCTTGAGCCGTTGCGGTAGAGGCCGGCGCGTTAGAGAGCCGAGCTTGTCGCTATCTATCGGCGCAACAGCAGCGGCAACGACGATCGCCGAACTAGACGTCGGACTTTAGTCGAGTCTACTGCGGGCACAACCATTTAAGTAACGACGTCACTGACAAGCTCGTCGCCGTTGTCGTTGTTGAGCAGGAAGAGGAGACGCTCAGTGTGGAAACTGACTGCAGATTGACGAGCCCCCGGTGCCGAGCGACGACCACTTGCTTTGCGTCTGGTTCGTGGAACAAGGTTTTAGTTGCAGTTGGGGGCAATAACGACAACACCAGCCACTGACAGAGATCAACGACATTTGGCCCAATGATTTGCGCGTCATCATGATCAGCTAGCTTGGTTTGCTTAAATTCGGGCTTCCGATTTACAACTTGCCCCGCTCTCTCCTTCTCTATCTCTCTTTCTCTTGCCCCGATTGGAACCGACAAACTTGACGGCAGCACACCAGTGGCTTTCTGTCTCCCTAGTCTCGAGGCTAAGAGAATGAGAGAGGGAGGGGGAAAGCTATGCTTACTTTTGTCCCCCGCTCGATTGGCTTCTAAAAGTCCAAATGTCGCCGAGTTAGCTGATAGAGAGAGAGAGACTACGACTCAACAGACTGACGGCCAGCCCATAAATTAGGTTAACAGTTTGCTCTCGCTAGGCGACAGGACGACGACGACTACGGCGAGTCACTCAACGACGAAATTTGCACGTCCGACTTTCGGATCGGCAAATAAAGCCACTGCCGACGCAGCCACTTCCGGTCGATAGTCTTTGTCTCGTGCTGGTGGCAGTCGCATTTTGATGGGCTAGCTGGCTGGCCATCAATCTCTGTTACCGGCGTCGCAGAGCCAACCTCATGTGGCTGCTGGATCGGCTGACTGACTCACCGGCTTGCTTTGGAAGCAGTCGGTAGGCGCGTTGCAAGTGCAAGCGTGTCGCTAGGCGCCCGTCGCCGGAAATGAGGACCGATAATACCAAACTAATAGAACCAACAGCACGACGACTACCACGCATTAAGACCACCAATTTGACTTTATTTGGCTGCATCATCTAGCGCTCAAAACTCAATTGCCTCATTCCAATTCAACATTTGCAAATGAATTCTCTGCTAGTGTTGGTCGTAACAGTAATAGTTGTTACTACCAACCATTTGCTAAATGCAGATTTCGCGCTTCCAACTCGCTCGCCTTTAGCTGGTACCACCACCGCCGCTTCCGCTGCACTTGCCGGTTGCCCAATAATGCTAGCTAAATACGATGGGCAAGCAGGCAAGTGGGCAAACGAGCAGCTGGCAAGTGGTTGTTTGGGTCGGTGGTTGCGATGCCGACAACTTGAAAAACGGGACAGCAAAAGTAGCAGCCCAATGAAGCGGCAGAAGCCCCTGACTCTTTCTTCTTCTGGTTTGTTGGCCAGTGAGCCAGCCAACAAACCACCAAACGAAGAGCTATATGGCTAACGTGGAACCGGAAATGGACAAGCAAGCCTCTCGCCCCCACACAAGCGACTAAATACTGTTTCTCTCTCCATCTCTCCAGGCCGTGGAAATAAAATCGGACGGCATCTTGCCGAATATTCCTTCGAGTCTCGGTCCAATTTTTGGTCCATGGAGTTGGTAGGCGCGAGCTGTTTCTATGGTCTCGAATTGGGATTTGGCTAAAGTTTTGGCGAGAGAGGCAAAAGTTTTTGCTTAGGTTTGCATCTTCTCAAAGAGTTGAAACCAGCGAGAATTTTTGCTGCCCTCCTCAAGACTCCAAGTCAAAAAGTGCCCCCTCATGTTCAAATTTTTCCATTTGAACGTGAGGTTTAGTTTGGAATGAAATTTTGTGGGGAAAAAGTGCTGGCTCTTGAACTGACTCCATCGCCGAGGAGCTCTCCCACTCGCGACAATTCAATTTTGTAAACTCCAGAGAAACGAGGGGGAAATTTAAAGCGACTAGAAAAGAAGACTAGAGGCCCAAATTTACTACTAAACTTTCGCGATGTCGCAGTCGAGTCTTGAGAATTCTGCCTCCGTTTGGCTGGACGAAGCCTCTGGAATGAGGCTGTAAAATACAATATGTGACTAATATGTCAATACGTCGTCGGGTCAGCAGCAGCCACAACATTGGAGCTTTGGATACCTTTGTTGCTGATGCCGATACTGTTGCCGCCATTCGTTTGAGAGTTTCACTTCCGCTCCAACTTTTCCAAGTCAACTCTCTCCTTTCCCCCAATCTCGCAAATCAACACTTGCTTTTAGACCGACCACTGGGTTCACACCAGTGAGAGTCTAAAAGTTTTGCCGGAAGTCAAATGGAGCGAGAGGAGGCCAGCAGCAGCAGCGGCTACGCGCGTTGCAGCCAGCAAAGGAGCGCAAGTAGCCGGAAGTGGGCCACTAATGCTGACTGCCTGACTGTCGGCCGGTTAGCCGACTGCTGTCAATATTCCAGCCACGATCTTGCCACCTTCCGTTTTGTGGGAGATATTTCGACTCTTTGACTGGGAGTCGTGACGATTGCTATGGTCGCCGGTTGCTCCGTTTGTCGTGAGAACCCACCGGCGGTCGGTTAATCTGCCCCCGACCGACTGACAGCTTGCCGGTTGTTATTGCCACTACCACTGCTGCTGCTGCTGCCACTACTACTACTACACTGCCACTGGTGCTACCACTGGCAACTCCTTCAACCACCGACCCGCTCGATAGTTGCAAGCCGGCAATTGGAGGCAACCAATTTACTCAACTACAATCGCTCGCTCGCCTCCCATAGGCGAGCTTCTCTTGCCCTCCTCACCTGGAATTTGAATTCAGTTTGTCTGCTCTTACTGGTTGTTGCGGCAGCTTGACACGAAACGCGCAATTGGACAAGTGGGTGAGGCAACCGACAGACGCAACCTTCAAACTCGAACCATTTGATCTATCGTCTGTCTCGAATCTATGTATGGGCGTACATTTTTCGTTTGCCTCTGCTCTTGTTGTTCCAATTCCACCAACCAACTTGCCACTGTCATAATCAAACCTACAGTCTGCACCGCAACCTCCACGATTGGGGGCTGAATCGAGCGACAGGCGCCAGTTGTGTCCGGTTGTCTAGATCCCCTTTTCGAACTAAAGAGGTAATGAGCTCCGTTATCGTCTCAGATCGTCCCAGTGGCCAGTGGAGTCGACTTAATTTGGCTTGCATTAGCACCGCTCCCCTCCCTTTCTCTCCCTCTGCAGCCTCCATAAGCATTGAAACACTAGCAACGATCCAACGTGCGAATCTGATGCCGTCGCCTCTCCACTTCCGCGAGAGAATAGGAGAAGGGGAGAGAGTGGCCGTCGCATTGATGTGCTCATTTGGGCCCCGAGGCTCAAGGCTTGAGTCAGAAGCGAGCGAGAGAGAGAGAGGGGACCGACGGCGACAACAACAACTAGAACACGAGGTGACCCCTTTGCCGTCACGCCCGCCACCTTCATTAATCTGGCCGCCAGGTGTAGAGGTGGTTGTTGCGCAAAGCTTTGTCCGAAGCTAGCGCATGGGAGGGAGAGAAGACAGCGCCCTTTTTAAGGGCCTCAAGAGGTTGGCTGCCTTGTTATCTCTCTATCTAGCCGCCATCACAATAGTGCAGTGAACTGCCAAAGGGGAGGCTGAGTTTTTCTGAACTCTCCAGCCAACAAGCTTACGAGATAGAGAGGGAGAGAGGTAAAGGTAATGAGGACCAGGTGAATGCCATATTCCAATTTGGTGCGATGCGCCTGGCGGACAAATTGACTCTAAACGACAGTCGCCGTTGTAGTCGTCGGTGGCAGCGGCGGCGACAGCTCAAATTTCGGTCGTCATTGTTACTGATGTTGTTCCTCTACCTAACCATCGCTATCGTCACTATCAGTAACGAAACTAGGAGGTACATCACACATAGCCATCGACACTAACGCTAACAAGTAGCGGCAACAAAATTGCCGACTGCTAGATCTAGGTCTCGCTGCCCGATAGTCGAGCCAGCGAGCTAGTTGCTCGCGGACCGCTGGTCTGTGCAACGTAAGGGGCCGCTTGCTCCCGTACACCTGTTCAATGGCCAGCCCCCCGGTTGGTTGTTGGTGCACTCGTACCTGAGCGAGAGTTTGCCAGTTGGGGCCATGGGAACCTCAGGAGGGCCACTGACAGTTCAGTTTTATGCAGCGCCGGCTCCGGTTTCTCGAGTCTCGCCTTTGTTGCTACAGTTGAAGTTGGTAGTCTCTCCCATCAGACTGATTGACGTACCGCCTCCTTTCTACCTTTTTCCTGCCACGTCTCTCGCTTGTCGCCCTCCAACTCTTCCAGTGGCGAACCTCTGCCAGCTTCAACTTATCTACCTGAACGAATGATACTGGAAGGCCACTGCCGTCGCCTCGTGTGTTGCTCTCTCAAGCGGGAAAACGGTTTCGAGTGCCACGCCAGATCGCTTTTATAATTGGAAACTCTCGCGCCTCTCAAACTCTCGTGCGCGCTACTCGAAGTGAGAAACATTAGCCTCAAGTCACGCTGCACACAAGAGTGACCCGAGGCAACGGAAGTGGCGAGCGAGTGAGTAGCACTGTACTCTTGCAAACCCTTAAACTCCCCTGTCTTGTGAGGCGGTTGCCTCGGGTGGAGCTTTAGGTTGGCGGTGCAAATTTAGTTGGCAACCACCTCCTCTAGCCTCTATCAACTCATTGGCTGGCGGACACACCTAACCGATACCTAAACTGCAGGCTCAAAGCATCGCTCTCTTCCTCTATCTCTCGCCATTGTAATCGTCGACCGCGTGATGAATGCCGGAGAGAATCGATTGGCGCCAAAAACTACGATGATAAATGTGGTCCATCTCTCTGGCCCTAAGTTAGGGAGAGAGAGAGAGAGAGAGAGAGAGACGCCATTTTGCCGCTGTAAGGTAGTGGATCGACTATCGTCGTCGTCGTCTCGAGAGTCGTGTAATGGGATTCCAGTGGGGTGGGACCTGGTGCTAGCTTCACTTGGAGAATTTTATATCACGCTAATAGCAATTAAATTACTGCCATTCGAACCCTATTTGACTTTTCCTAACTAGAAGACGAGTTCCTCTCCCTCTCTTTCTTGCCTCTTCTTTTGCTAACCGACTAGCTATTCGATGCCAAAAAGCGACAAAGGCTTCCATTGAATAGTCCAGGATGAGGAATTGTAAAATTGATCAGCTTCAACCTTGCGCCGCCAAGTTGTCAAAGGTATTAGTAGTGTTGGTGTTAGGTCCAATGAAAATGGCTTCTCTTTCAAATGATACTAGCGATGCTATGAATCATAATAAATCATTTCTCCCAAAACCAATGGCAAGCCTAACCAACAAAACGAACACTGAACCTCTCGATGTTCATTTGATTGTTGTTGTTGTTGCTGTTGTTGCTGCTGCTGCTCCGCTGTTGTGTATCGGATATTAGATTTGGCGGAACTATTTGACGATTTATTCGCCAATACTCCTTTCCCACTTTCCATTCGCAGCTTCGGATCTGCTGCTAGCTCGCAGCAAACTTTCTCTTCCTGGGCGGCACATAGCGACCACTAGTTTCTGCTCTCATAGTTATTGCTGCTGGTGTAGCTTTTGCTGCTGTCCAAGTGTCGTAATGTTGGATTCCATTGAATGACCATTCGCTCAACTAGTGTGCTGCAAAGAGCTTGTGTTGGAGTGTCTGTTTGTCCCCCGCTTGCCCTTAGGGAAAAGGGACTTAACTCCTGGCCAAACTCAAAAGGCAAACACACGCCTGATTGCGGATCCTCCAACAAAGCGAGCCGCGGTGCCTCGCCAACAGAGTATCCAATCGATTGATTCCCCCTCCAGGGGAGCGCCTCCTGTTGGTTGTTGGCTAGCCACATACAAGCCTCGGCGGCTGCCGTCACTACGACGACGACAACTTGCATCGAGAGTTACAGTAACAGGAGTGGCTGCGGTTATATCAGAGATATCAACTGCGCCTACGATGACGCAGTTGATGTTGTGGTTGACGCAACCAAATCAGTGCTCGTGGAAGATAACGAGCTCTTGAGGGGGCGAGTGTGGCGCGCATCCCGTAATCTATGGTATCTGTTTGAAGTGAAAATCGAATGAATCTTCATTTCTACATGAGTATATACCGAGATTGTTCGGGTAGTTCCCGAACCACCTTAGTGTGGCACTCGAGGGCGTGTTCTTGCATAGGATACCGCTAGACTAGTCCCTGGCCTGGGTTCAACAAGAGCAATGCTTTATTTCGTTGGTCAATATGCTATCCTATTCCACAACTGCTCTTGCCCTTACCGACTACCAACTTCCAGCTGGCAGCCACCGACTAGAGTCAGTTGCGAATTGATTGCTCGCGTCATTTGGAGAAGAAGGAAGTTAGCGGTGAAGTGAGCAAAGAGACAGAGAGCAAACAACAATCGGCTCTCATCGACTCGCCAGGGAATTCCATTACTACTGCGAAACGAGTGTCTAGCTAACCGAGCCACCATTCAATTTCATGCAATGCAATGCAATGCAATGCAATTCAATCCAATTGAATACAATCGATCCTTCTATCTATCTATCTAGCGAGCGAGTCATTGGTAGTCGCTTCAAGGAGCCAAGACCAAAATTAGCGGCAATCTCTTGGGGAAACCGCCGCAGCGATTGGGGTAAGTAGCGAAGTGAGATTAACTAACCAACCTCTTGGCTGCCCAAACTCAAGTCTTTATTCTATGGGTATGAGCTTGATCTCGGTCTTGGAAAAACTTATGCGCTTATGCCCCAAGTTTAGCTAACGAGACCAGAGAGCGAGATCTACGGTCCGGAAGAGGGGAGCAGCTCAGGTTTCGTCGTCGTCGTTGGTGAGTGCAACTTGGTGGTTGAATGGATCGATGTGCTCAAGGATGAAGATTCGCCTCGCTCTTCAGCATCTCGCTCAATATTAACGCTCACTGATCTCTTTACTCCTCTATCCTCTCAAGTCCGAGTTCTAGATTTAGATGCAAAACTTGTCTTGAGTTCACGACTTTGTTTTGCGCCACAATAACAAACAGACCTAAAACAACAACTTCCACTACGACAACAGTGAAGTGGCAATAATAATAACGAGCCTAAACTGCTGCCCCTTAAGGCTAGTGGTCCACATAAAGACACATGCGAGCAAGAGCTCATTTCGTAGCGTCGAGTTCTCGTGCGGCTCCTCGACTAGAAGACGCAACAACAACAGACGCGCCACCGGAAGTTGCATGTCGCATGTGTTGCTCTCGAGCGAAACTAAGCGAAGAAAATAACAGCCCACTGCTAAAGACCAAGAGGCGAGTGGGCGAGAACAGAGGATAGAAAGCCGGGGAGAGAGAGAGAGAGAGAGAGAGTAATAAATTTTTCTGCTTCCTTGAGAGAACAAGTTTCTTTTGTGTCCCAAGCGCGATTCAGGAGAGAAGAGAGGAAAGCCGGCAAAAAGAAACCGGAAGCTCCAGAGCCGCTTGTTTCTTTTCTAGCTTTAGATTGCCATCGTTGTTATCGTTGGTGTAGTTGCTATCGCTTGAGTTTAGTTTGGTTGAGTTAGTGTCTTGCCCCTTCTCTATGTCCTGCTATATTCCGCTATCAAACAGGCAACCAACAGACCCAAGGTAACCTGAAGTAATCGCAAACTATCGACATCAAGTCGTCTCATCGACAGTCAGCCAGATGGGCTGCCGAAACCTTGCGCACCATCTACCAGTCCGCCTACCCGAGAGTCAAACTAGAGGTTAGGTGCAAATGTGTTTACACTCGAGCGCCAATTCGTATTTTGATTACACATCTAGCGAGTTGTAGTTGGGGCTGTAGCTTCTTCTGCTACTATCACTAGCGCGTGTCGGTCTTTTATTGTTTGCCTCGCGATACCCGAACCTGGAGCCGACGGTTGCTATTGGATCCATATCTCACCCCCGGTGAAGGTTGTTAAATTAGTTGCAAAACTTAGAAGAGGCAAGAGAGAGAGACATAAGCTCGCTCCTAGTTTATATCAATGCAATCTAGCATAAACCAAACCCAAACACCTGAACCAGCGGCAAGCGAATAAACTTGATGCCGCCAGAGTTGCCAGCCCAGATTTAGTTGGTCATAAAGAGGGTTACTAAAAGAGATAGAGAGAGAGAGAACGACCATGGCGACTGTAACTCTGGGGTCCCATTGTTCCTATCTCTCTGAATGGGAGACTAGCGTCATCAACTTGGCGTCGTTGGCCTCGCCTGTCATCGCTAACTCGACTTTCACTCGACTCGCCAGCGCCAAGCTAGCCAACTCTCATCCAGGGCTGCCAGCTACCAGTACCGCCCACTAATGGGCGCCGTTGCGACCAACCAACCTGCCAAAAGCGCAACTAACAGAGCTAGCAACCAGCCAGTCAGTTCGCGAGAGACCAATGAGTTTCCTTTCTTTTTTCGAAAAAACACAAACACAATGCTAATGGCGTCGCTATAATACCGAGTGAGGTGTTGCAGCAACATCGGCGTCACCCATTGTGTTTGCCTCCAACTTTAGTTTCGAAGTGGTGGAGTATTCCACTACGAGGAGGAGAAGAGTTTCAGCGCCACACCAAACCACACGAGTCTTGTCGGGTATCGAGACGAAACACAATATCACTCTGGGCTCGCAGCTGCAAGCAACCACTGCGCCGCAACCTAGATATTACATCATATTAGCGCGCCCACCTCTCTCTCTATCTTGTCCCATATCCACGAAGAGGCGAGTGGCGCGTTGTGATTGAATGCAGACTGACAGTTTAGCAGAAGGACTGATGGTTGCTCACCCACTAACCTCGTGCCAGTGGAGAGATACCACTGCTGCCGCCGACGTAGCGAGTTGCAGGTAGTGGCTGCGATGAAAGTAGTAATAATCATGCAAAACAAACCAAACTAAACCTTTCTCTTTTCCCCTAGATCTACTCTCAGGTAAGTCGCCAGGTAGACTAACGGTGTTCTTTCTCTCTTGTCCCCTTCATCATGGCCATCATTTGCCGCCAACCAGCCGACCAACTGACCAGCGGTCCAGGCAGCCAGCAGACGAGGGTGCTAATGTTCTAATGAAAGTAAGATCAAGTCACCATCATTTTAGTGCAAAACAACAAGGCGCCTGTCACCACCAGCCACAATCAGGATGGAAATAGCTTGTGTAAGCCGCACACCAAACGCCACTTCCTCCCTCTCAGTTAAGTGAACGAGCTTAAGGTTGAGTAAAATTATGGTCACCAACTTAAAGGTGGTGACGGCTGCTGATGCTGTTGCTGTTAGCCCATTCAAGCGGACACATGGCAACCAACGCGAGCAAGCAAGCAAGCAAACGAACTAGCGAAAAGGCAAACACACTTGGTGATGGGCAAATTATGTCTTACTTCAGAGTTGAGTTGGTGGCCTGGAATGAAATGAAGAGCAAAAGTTATCTCGAATTTCTTTCTCATCTAGTGGCTCTCCTTCGGTTCACTTGTGTCCATTCATTTGCAAGGAATGATGTAAACACGCCACATTCACCTGACTCGAGCATGCAACCAGATGAGCAGCCGAAGATGAGCGAGCAACAAGGAAACTAGGGTCAATTGAGTCAATATCATGCAATCTGTTGGCCAAGTGGGTACGCGAGCAAGTTACAAGCAACCTCAGTTGACCAGCCAACCAGCCAGTCAGTCTCTCGACTGAATGGTTGGCCAGCGGTAAATTGCAAAGCTAGCGCAACTTTTTAAGTGGCACCCCAACACGAGTACATAGCTTGAGGGCACAAAAAGAGGGAAGTTCGAGATAAAGGATGATGATGGCGATGGGCCAACAACTAAGCAGAAAAGAAAATACTCCCTCCACTTAGGTGAGAATCGAAGCGTATAAAGCGTCTTCCTTTTTTGTTGCCGTTGTCTCACTTGCTTCTGGCTAGATGATTTCATTCACTCGTTGGGTAAGCAGACCATTAGCTTCGCCAATAGACCCCCCAGCGTTGCAATGTTAGTTGCTTGGTAGCGAGTAAGTAGTTCATTGTGTGATGTCATCCTGCTATACTTGGGCCAAACTGGACACTGAGGCTTGAAGGCTAAAAAGAGGAGACGCTCTTTGACTCGTGCGCTCTCACAACTGTTATTCCGCTGGACAGGATGCCTATTGCCACTCAGGCACCTCACCTTAATTCAACAAAACAAGCCTACTTGCTTCTTGGGACGTCTGTGGCTCTCGGGATTCGCAACTCGAGAGTCCATTACAAACACGAGGTTCGTAGAAAGACAAACATCGATGCCCTGTATGTTATAATGCACTAGGCGAAGTTTTGGTCCCCGGATCTTGCGGCGCCACCTGACGAGCGGCCTCAAAGATTAGTGGTCAGTTGATCATTGTTACGTAAACGCAACGAGCGCTCCTCTTGTAGTGCTATCATCTCAGTGGGGTTTGTTGGTTTTTCATTTACATTGTTGCCGAGGAACAAACCAAATCCTGTCTTCTCTTGTGACTAGCAATTTGTTATGGATCGGTCATTGTTATAGCATCTATCAAGTAGCGAGTCCGATGCTCTAAGCGTTGACTTCTGCCACCGGTCTCTACCAGCCCACAAACAGCACACAAAAGCATGAATTCGCAACACCCTCTTGTGGGGCACGAATTTAGATTGAACACCCTAACAAGCCGGGGGAAATTGAACAAATGGGAGACTTCGATGCCTCGGGGCAAAGTCGGTCATCACCTTTCCATTGTGGGCCTAACAACAAGTAGCTCATACTGCAGTCACGACGCGCACCTCGTTGAGCGCTTTCTAACTGCTGTTACGCCACAGACCACCCAAACCGCCAATCTGGCAGCGAATAGAAAGACCAGTCGTCACTCTTACAGTAGCCCGATTCTCGATTGGTCAGTTTCTTTGATTGACAATCATATCGAATGGTAGTTCTCGCAAACCTGCCTCGAGTTCTCTCATTCTTTTTTGGTATATCATTAGATGAAAATGCAAAAGGAACATGTAATTTCGTCACTGGCCTTCATTCTACCAAGGCAACAATAGATGAATCGCCTCTTGTTGTAATAGTTGCAGATGACGATGCCTCGTTTATTCTCCATGTCTTTACAGAGATGATTCGATAAAATTCTGAATGATTGCGCATGGAAAATGTTTAAAAGTGCTCCAATCTAATAAGTAATAGGAAAAAGTGCCGCTGGTGTTTGGTGATGGTGATTGAATGTCTGAGTTGAAGATGCGGACGAGTTCGAATACGCCAATTGATTCTCAATAATAGGTTGACTTTGCGCCAAATTTATACCTTGATGCATGTTATAGTTAAACTGTTGAGCATCACTAACCTGTTGCTGAGGATGTTGCTCGCTTCCTGCTGATAATGGTGTAGTATCGCCAGTAGGTGCCAATGAATGAATTGACTGACGATCGGGTGGTGCTACGTAACAACCATTATACTTGTCCAACGAACTAGAATTAACCATGAAATCACCACCATAATTTCCTGAATGCAATCCATTGTTTTGGTTGTGGTTTTGGATAGATGAGGATGCGTTAAACTGATTTCCATGTTGTAGATGCTGTTGGTTATTGTGATGCTGCTGTGTATAATGGTGACTAGATCCGCTGTGGTTACATGTTGGGGTTGTTGGTAACATGGTGTCAATTACAGATGATTGCTGTTCGTTGGAAACTCTGGAAGACTTTTTTATTCGATGGTCAACGATAGACAAGCCGTTCGAACCTTGTGTTAAATTGGTCCAACTATTACCATTATGATCGCTCAAATCGTTGCCATTCGACAGAGACGATGCATAGGATGATTTCGAGTACTTCATTGGTGTAGATGACGATGAAGATGATGAATGGTGCTGTGGTTCAGAGTTGATGGAGGTGGTCGGTTGTAGTTGCCGTTGAGGTGGTCCTCCTGGTTGGATGATCGCTGGACTCTCACCAACGGATGAGCCGAACAGCTCATTGTAAACGCCCACCTGATTCTTATCCCCCTGTTGATGCTGAGTCGCGTTGTCAGTTACAAGCCTGCTCGACGGATGGGCGTACGTTTGGTCGAGTCCATTAAAAAGTTTCCGTTCCAATCCTGAATACTCCGAGGAAGTCATAAAATTAGCGCCAGATTGTTGTGATCCATCATAGTGTCTATGATGGTAACTCTGACTTGTATTTGAATTTACTACCGTTTGCTCACTTGCAACACTTTTTTTGTTAGTGGTGGCAGTTGTGTTTGTTGATGATTCTAATGCTACTCTTGTAATCGCATTCAAATTACTGCCACTACAATCGATCGACGTCGTTGAGTAGGGGGTTTGCTGTTGCTGTTGATGATTTATAACTATATTAGCGCAATTATAATGTACATTTGTAACAACTTGCTCAGCTTCAGTCTGTCGCTGGGTCGTTTGGTTCTTGTAAATGACACTATCGACATCTGATGATTTCGTTGATGCCGCCCCTGATCCAATCGTTGGCCTAGTGGATCTTTTATCCTCGTTTTCATTCTCGCTGCTCAACGGTAATTTGCACGTCTTACTTGGATAGTCAAAGGATACTGGAACTAAAGATGAACATGTGGATGTTGACGCTGTTTGAATAGAAGTTACTACTGATGAGTTCATAGTGTCATTTGTTGATGGCGTTTGTTGTTTCCCAGCGAAGTTAATGTTGAGGTCAATGGCTTGACATTCAGCCTGGGTTGGTTGGTCTGGATTGCTCCTATCATTGAACATTCGATTGGGCAGAGTTGTCCAATCATGGTGTTGAGTTGGCTCAATAGTTGCTGGTGGCTGTTGTAAATTTGGATAAGTGCCGTCATATGATTGTTGCCCGAAAGTGCAGTCGTAATAGCCACTTCCGTTGAGATTGTTCCCATCGTAGTGATGCGCAACGATGTTTGTGCTGCTAGACTTATCTTCAATCGAATCTACATAATTTGCAGCGATTTGTTGATTGTTCTGCTGAAGTTGATGATAGTAACTAGAAATTGGTTGTTGTCCACTGTGGTATTGGTCGCCGACTAGACCATACGAGTGTTGATGTTGTTCATTGTATGTTTCCGCTGTATCAATGCAACACGAGGCTTTGCCTTATGATTGTGGATGATAATCACTAGTTAGTTTACTGTTGGGCCTTAGAGTTTGAATCAAGACAGTCAATTACTCACCTTGAGGATGGTCAATTCTATCATATCGATTGTAAGAACCGTAGTTAGGCTGCAGTGGTTGTTGCTGCTGGTGATGTTGTAGGAATACAGACGAATATGGGTCTTGCTGTCGATGGATTGTATTATGAGCTAGGAGAGGAGACTGGTCGTTGCTTTGATGAGTGTTGCTGGGGTATAACAAAGACCGATCATGCGTCGTTTCGCCTACTAGGCTCGACTCCTTCGGTTTATGGTCGGTAATGCCTGAAATTGAATGGGAACGATCGCTAATGATCATGGAACTCGCCTTGATGAGTGTACTGCTTTTCCAACCCTTGCGATCAAATTTGGCTAACTTGCTGCTACTTCGATCTCCGACGTTGTGCTAATCAGATGTTACAAAGGTTGGATTTAGTAGAAAAGGACGGTTAGTAGCTGAATGGTAGTAGAGGCTTGATAGAGAAAGTTGAATTTAGATAAAAGTTAGTGTCCAGTATGCTGGTAGCCCGCCAGCTTCACAGTTGAGTCAAATTTCCAGTTGATTGAAACTGGATCGCTCGACACACACACTTACTGGCCGCATATCGGGTGCACATGGATCATCTCAAATCGAATGTACATCCACTCAATCATTAATTCAGTTTTGTTACTACCTCTTTGACCAACATTCTTATGGACATGCTCATAATTTTAACAACGAGAATCACTATATAGGATGCCACAATACGATTAGATGAGTGAGAATTGTTGCCAACTGATCTTCTGTTACTAAAAGAATCGCTTACTAAATTAAAATTCTACATTTCCCAGCACAGGTTAGAATAGATGACTTCTGAGTTCATTCATATGCTAATCAACATCAAGTTGAATGAGTGGCGAAAACAGTGGCGAAGGCTAACAGTGGCACAAGCGACCAGAGAGGCTAACGAAATTGTGGTCGAGAAAGGAGAATATCTCAAAGTAGACTGTTGAACTCGCCACGCCGGATTTAGACGGGGAATCAAAATCGTGACTCAACAGCTTTTTACTGAGAAATCCCTGGTTAAGTTAGCAAACAACTTGTACTCAGTCTGTTCAGATTTACCTCAACCCAAGAGCAGTTGGTTCAGATGTAACTCGATGTTTGCGAAATTCTGTTTGTTTGCTCTTTTTGCTAATGTCGACACACTTGAGTGAACTATAATCTTTTAACAGAAAAAAACTAGTTGGCAGTCTGTCAACTGTTGAAGAGTAAGCGGAGGGATGACGTAGAACTTGTTCAGTGGTTGCGCAAGGGCATTTGACCGAGTGAGGCGAAGGAGGCCAGTTTGGTTGAGTGCGTGTTTGCTCACTCAATTTGTTAACCTGACGACGATTATCTGCGTAACCACTTGTCGTGTTTTGTGTCCTTGCTTGTGTTGACAATATACTCTATTTTACTAAGCGTAGTATAATAGTCTTTACGCCTCAATGATTAGTCGTGGCAGAATCAATCTATCACTGAGTTTGAAACATGAGTCGAATGATAACCAAAGTTTCAGTTTACCATGTTAGCATGGGCTTAATTGTTCGGTATCACAATTCCTGCCCTCTCTCCACTTAGATTTGGTGCATCTTCTACAGTATAAGAAGATTAGTTAGATTCAGAGCGTTAGAAAAAATATCATTCATAGAGTCCGCGGGATCATCAAAAAAGAAAAAGATCAAGTTGCCTCGAGCTGCAGAGATAAATTTGGAGATATTTGCTACCAGTTGGCTGCGCTTTTCTGCTCGATGAGGCAGCTATTATTTTAAAACTTGCTACTCATCCTCTTCCTCTTCGCTCATTAGATGTGGCAACTTGCGAGTATGTGAATCGCGAACACAGGCGGTAAGTTTTTCTCCTCTCTCATCTTCTCATCATCTGGATCTTTCTCAAAAGCAATTATTATGCAATTACAAATAGTACCCAGAAGTAAGAATTATAAGAAGCATACTGTAGAAGTTGCTGACTATAGGATCTATGAATCCATACGGTTTGCAGAAAGCGCGAGCTCTCAGCCATTTAAATGTCTTGAATGAAAACTCCAGGTGCGCCGTCAGTGCAGCAGTAGCTAACAATCCAAACCAAGTTACTGAATCAAAGTAAAGATGCTTGGAAACTGTTGAGCATCATTAGTTAGTGTCGAGTAGTATGATCACAATGTTTCGAGAGGTTACCAGCGATTCAATGGAATCCAAGTTCTATGATCGAAGCACAATGAATTCAATTTATGCTGAATCCATGCCATTTGTTAGATATTCGTTTGGAAGGTGAGCTAGACTAGATTTCGAAGAAATTTTCTTCCATCTAATTCTCATCTCCAGTCTGAATGAATGAATCTCAGAAAAAGAATCAAGGCAAGAAAATTGGGCGCAACATGTTGTTCATTCAAACTGAAGAAGAAAAAGATGTAATGACCAGCTGATGAGCCTCCTCACTGGAGTAAGAGATACTCTCAACTAGTAAATGGACTCAACTAATTGGCTGATTTGAACATCCATTTGGCTCTCCTGGTCTAACCAGGTTACCATCTACATGTAGTCATCTTGTGCAAGCAATGATAAATCTGGTTGGAGAATAATATCTTCAGCGTAAACTGAACTCTGCCCATTATGTCGCTCTGTAAACTGGCGTCTCTCATCACAAGATTGATTAGATCGAAGATTAGATTACCCCATCTTTTCATATTAACCAGATCCTCAGAATCTCATGAGCATCCGTCCATCCTCGGCAGACATTGAGATGTGATAGTATGCAAATGAAATGATGATGCAAATTTCAAAGTTGTGCGACTAAAGGCTATACTACTTAGCACTGTCCGTTCAACTATTTATCATATGCATGCAAACGACGAAAGCGCGCTCAGCCTATAGTGTTGACATGTAGTTCTATTTGTCTCATTGTGAGACAAGAAAACGAAACAACGAACGACGCATCCTCTCAGAAAAGTAATTTAGAAAACAAACTTACCTTTGCGTAGTTGGCCACATTGTTCTCGCCAAGTCTTTGCTGCGAGCCTTTAGTTGTTTGCTTCGAAGTCTCTGACGATGATTTGATATGGTTGTTTCTCGAAGAATCCGAGCAAACTCTGCGGTCTGATGACGTCTGGGATCCGGTGGTTGAGTCGCAGGTGGCTGTTGTTTGTAAATTGGTTGCTCGTTTTGTCCTGTTTCCGCCTGACTGGCCATGGGCAATTTGCTTCGTTTGTCTCTGCTGCCTCCGCTGCTCTAGTTTTGCTTGTTTGCTTCGCCTAGTTTGGCCGCATGTCATTGGTAGCAAGCCCTTTGCTATGGCTAGAGCTCGGCGTGCCTCGGCTGAACTCTTTGGTTCCGGGCGCGGATGGTCGTGAACCCCTTTAGCCTGAAAGAAAATTGCCTCGCTTGTATGGCGCCAAAAGTGAGTAACTGGATATCCGCAATGGCCTCGACAGGGCAGAATCTCTAGGTTACCATCGCACCTACGATTGGGACATTGTTTGCCTTGTTGCTTCTTTCTTGCTTTATCGCAAATATGTGGCCTAAGATGAACTTTGGTGCCCAGTTGTTCATTGATTACGCAACGTTTCGAGCAGACCATCACTCCAAGACAGGACTTCTTTAGAATATGAATATTGTGGTTGTTCGTGTTTCTCATCGCCCACCCAGAAGCGTGACGTCTTGCTTGCTCATCGTTAGCTCGATAGACGCACCTTCTATGTCCATCAGACCACTCGTTGAATTCGTCGTAATGTGTCACCTTTGGTATCAGATTGTCATTGATATCCCAGCCAATTGAATTCATAACTTGGTGGTGGGCGAGAGCAGATGAGTTCATGTTTGCAGATTCGTTGCTCATATATTGATTGTTGCAGTCGAGTTTATCCATCGACGTCGTAGTTGCTGCTGTGGAAAGAGTAAAACGTTCGCCTTGTTGTAAATCTTGTTGCAAGTTCATATTGTTCGGGTTCAAATTGGCCAAGTAGGAATTGTAGTGGCTCGCGATCTCCATGCTCCACAAATTATCTCTTTCTTCTATTGTTTGGGTGCACTTTTTCAAATCAAAAATCAAGACAAACTTGCAACTTGCTGACAGCTATATATTATCAATACTATGATATGGAATTTTTTCAAGTCATTGATCATAAACAATCCAAAGTTTATCCAATAAAATCTAACAAAATCTATATGACCAACCATTCGACTCTCTAACCTAAGCTCCACTTGTTCTAAAACTGGAATCCATTTGTCTTGTCGCGTATCGTTTCACATAGTAACAACACGGAGGACGGAGATTTTGTTCGCTGGACAGTCAGAAGTTCGCTGGCGCGCAAGCGCAGTAAGCGTGAGTGAACTTTTGACTGATATAGCTCGTTTGTTGAAATTTCGTTTTTTGTTCTACAGCAACAGCGTCGACAACGCTTTTTTCGCCGCTGGTCAGTGTCACGTTGACAGAATAGTATTTGTTCACTCCTGGGATTTTGGCCTCAAAATTCTCAACTCGAAGGCTGGTGCGTCCCCTCAAGTACAACTATCGCAATGATATAATACAATGTAACATTGTTTTCTCTATCATCAACATGATTAACTCCGGATATTAAGGCCACTACAAGGATGGGTCAGCACCAAGTTACCTGAAGCCAATTAGGTCCTCTACCCACTGGCCTTTTGCGCTCAGAATTATGATGCAGAAGATTAAGTTGTTTGCACAAGGAGACAAATAGAGATAATTGCATCGGACTAATCTTCGCCGGACACAAACAAGATGGATGCACACAACATCCGCCACCAGTTATAGCTTGAAGAACAAGAGAGACATGTTGACTAAGACTGAGGAGCTCTCTGAAGAACAGTCCAACAACCAAGAGATTCAAAAACAGTGCAGCTTCGTTGTCATTTTCCCTTGTTAAATTAGACGTGAGATTAGCACAAGCATAACAATGGCAATGTTTACATGATTGGTCACTTGTCAAGATATCTACTAGCCGAACTTCAAGTTTTAATCTGACTGATCGAAAGGTCAAATCTAACTGTAAAAATATCACTGCTTGCCCAGGACTGTATCGTTTTCATAACAGCTAGAGTTCATTCGTTGGGGTGATCTCAAGGCACTAGATAAGTTATAATTACTGGATGAGCAGCAGCAGTGAAATAATTTTTTCTGTTAACATGAGGCCGAAATTTTAACAGGTGAGCACATTCGGCATAAGGAACCAACAGGAGGAACAGAGAAACCGTTTCCTTCGCCAAAGGCAATATGTAACAAGTGGTAGCTCCACAAAATTAGGCACTAATTTTCCTCCTTGAACGACCCCAAATGAGCACACGATTCGCGAGTACCGACAACTGCTGCTTGCATCTGCAGGTTATCCTAAAGAGGAGGCAAGTTGTTGCCACGAGCAATTGGCTTGCTCTAGCATATCATATATCTCTACCTCAATTTTGAAACTCCGCCCAATGGGACACAAAGAAGTGAGGAGAAAGAGCAAAAGAGGCAAAACCTTCCGAGTATTGATTAAGATTAATTGATCAGAAATGAACAAAACTAGAAACCAATTGTTCTTCCCTCTGCAGTTGGATATCTGCAAGGTGGGCGTGCTGATTGGTCAGTCCGACGCACGGTGTAATTAACTAATGCTGCAGCCCAGAGTCTCATTGCCTGGGTCAGTCAGGCTTATGGCCCGTTCAAAATTCCTCGCACGTGAGCAACAAGCACTGAGGTGCCTCTGCCGCAGTGAACTGGAGTGTATTATTATCACTGCTTTGGATTCGGTGAATTCAAGACAATGGAGCTTTACATATCTTATAAATCGAAGTCGGCTAAGCACCTCAGTTTTTGCTGGACGAGGACAGGTTTTAATAAGTGTCGTTTTGTTTTTGTATGATACATGAACAAACTTCATAACCTGAAGCTAATATCTGATGTAAATGAGTTTCACTTGACCCAATGATTAGGCGCCATGCATTGGCCACTTGGTATTATATGGAGCAAATCTTGAACTCATTAGACGTTGCTTCTCATTGGAATATCGGACTCCAATGGCCTCTTTGCTGCGGTGGTCGTGACTGGAGAAGGTGTCGTTTTGAGCAATAGCTCCATCCTCTCTCTGTGAGATCCCGATGTTGATAGGTAGGCATAGATTGCATACAATGGCACTTGTAGGATTGAACTCAAGGCCATGGCCCATCCGATCCCCGTGGCCCATGTGGGAAATTCGTAGACGTCATTGTATTTCAATGGTTTGTAATCGATGAGTACAAGAACCAGGAGGATACCAGTGAATAATGGACAGGTGAATTTCCAGCACAACTTGAACCAATAAGCAGGCTTGTATCCAATCATTTCCTCGATATTACCAACAAATTTGTCCACTCCATAGACCCAACTGACAAAAAAGCATTCACAGAAGCATAGAAATAGTAGGCACATTCCACTTGCAGCGTAGAAGTCAAACAATTGGAAGACATAGATGCCGCCACGGGTCACGCAAAGCAAGCCAACTAGATAGCTGATGAGGCAGGTCGCCGCAATAAACCATTCTCGCCGTTTGCCTTGCCTCAAGTAGCCCGGAAATAGGTCCACAACTGCTGTAATGAATCCTTCGACTGATACAAACTGACTTCCGACGCCCAGAACCAAGATCATGGCGAAGAATTGAACCGCCCAGAATGGAGCCCAGGGCATTTGAGCAACGGCTTGTGGGTAAACGATGAACGCCAACCCCGGTCCCTTCTCGGCCACCTGACTCACATCTACACCCCTTTGGTCGGCCATGAATCCCAACACTGAGAAGATGGCAAAGCCGGCAAAAACGGACGTGGAACTGTCCAATGTGGCCACAAACACCAGTTGCTTGTAGAAGTCATTGTTAAATGGATTGTAACTACCAAGGGCAGTGAGGCAACCCAATGCCAGGGCGTAGGAGAAGAAGATCTGTGTTCCTGCGTCGGCCCAAACGTTGAAGTCTGTGATCTTGGAAAAGTTTGGCTTCAAATAGAATTCCAATCCCTTCATGCACCCAGGCAAAGTTACTCCTCTGATAAACAATATGGTCAGTGATAGATATGGCAACAAAGCGATTATATAAGCCGAGCGACCTGTTGATTTGATGCCCTTCCAAATGCAAAAGAAGCACATAATCCATACAGCTGCCAAGCAACCAGCAAGTTCCCATTGCATTCCGTTGACATGATCGATACCTGGACTGATTTGCAAGACTCTATTTTCCCAAAATTCAACGGTAGAGTCTGTCCTCCTGCCTGCAATCGACATTGTTTGATTCCTTAAGAGTGAACTTATTCCTCTTGTTGCATTAGCTGCGACCATTGTTTGACAACTTCCAGTATTCCACCAATTGCCACAGGTTGCCCAGGGTAGAGGCGACTGGAATGAGAATAGCATATACAGGAGGGCCCATGCGAGGATAACGATATAGTAGATATTGAGAAGGAACAACACAACAATCGATCCAACACCAACACCTGTGCTCAGGGGACAAATATTCTTCCACACTGTCAGGCCACCTGTTTGCCAATACTGACCGATGGCAGCTTCTAGAATCAGCAATGGGATACCTGCAATGACAACACAGATCACGTATGGGACCATAAAGGCTCCACCACCGTTCTTGTAGCACAAATAGGGGAACCTCCAAACGTTTCCGAGACCCACGGCAAAGGCGATGCAAGAAAGTACAAACTCGGCCTTGTTGCGCCATTGCTCTCGAGGTCTGTATTTGAGGGCCTTCTTGCCGTCGGCTGGTGCTGTCGTTGTGCCGGTTACTTGTTGAACCGGAATGAACGAGTCCCGATTTCCCAAGGAATCTGCATCATCTATGTATCTCATGTTCTGGCCACCCTCGAAGCGGGTCTCATTGAGAGCCTTCTCCTTTCTTGCCATCTTGATGCTTTTGCCTGTTTTGGTGTTACTTGTAAGAGATGCTCAATGCTACTCGTGATCTTGAGGTCAGCTGGACAATTGAATTTGAATTTCAACTCGAAACTTCTGGATTAGGTGAGGCTTACTGTTTGCTTGCAAGATTTACGTCTCGTTATGTCAGATTGCCAAGCGACAGATTGATTGATGTTGACACTCCCGATGGTGGAGCCCGACTGCTGGTGGCTCAGAGTGTACTCAACTAAACTTGGCAAATCGTTTGGTGGAGGTTATTAGCTGCAAGCTCAACGTTAGACGTCAGAAACTCCAAGTGTTTTGTGAAGTCTTGCCGCCACTTTTCGTCACTTAGCTTCAGTCAGCTAGTAGTGAGGCGAAAGCAATCATTTCACGGGCTTCTCGACAATCTCGAGTCTCACACTAACTTCAATTGCAATTTCTATTTTTGTGGGTAATGCCCACAACCACCTACACTAAGTGATTTCGGATGTCCTGTCGTTGCCGCCTTTGCATTATGTTGCTCCGTTGTCTACCGACTATAAACACTACTAATATCGGCCACCAAATTGATCATAGAAGATAACTGTCACTTATTGTGATGCCTACACTCATCACCAACATGAGGAGGACTAATTATTACATTCATAGGAGCACCCAGAGAAAGACAATAGCTAGCGCTATTGTCTTGATCTCGAGTCCATTGAAATGGAATAGTTGGCTATCTGATTGGCTCGCCAAACAAACAATCCAGCTCCGTGGTTTGAACCCATAAACTAGAAAAGCAGCGCAATAGTAGAGTGAAGTTGGATGGCAGCAGTAGAGGAACAGAAAACTAGAAAAGCTATGGAGATACTTTAGTACAGAGGCAAGAGCATCTAACAGGAAAATTTGTCAAGCTGTTTCACATCAGCTCATTCTGGGCTTGGGCTCCTGAAATAGCAATAACGTGCGCCGAGATTGAGACACCTGTTAGATTTCGCAAAATCAAACGCAAGTGAAGGCTGTGAAAACGAAATACCCAATCGACGTTATAGCAAAGACATTGGCGACCATCGAAAAGAGTGATAGTGAAGTCCACGAGTTCTGCGATCGTGAGAAATCGAAGTAGTTTGAGCCGATATAATTTTCTAAAGCTAGAAGAAGTTTTTATGAAGAAACTCGAGTTGTTTTCATAGCACTGGCAATAATAATGTCCATGTCGACTCTTCAAATTTTTGATCACTGTTTTCGCGCCCACTCACATACAAGCAGTTGTTTAGTCATGAGAGCTAACTAACTTTGGCTAGACCAGAACTAACTCGGTAGCTAATGGGCTGGAAGCATGAAGTGATTAGCTCTTGCTATTGGCCAATCCATTATAACTTATTGTCGCTGTTATCGGTGACGGCAGTAACAAGAATTGACGTGCACCGAGTGATAAATGTTAGCCATTAGTTCCAATCAAATTTAATGTGTTCCTTCGACGGCACGACTTACACCGCATCCGTCTGCATCAGTCTAGGGCTCGCTAGACGGGGAATAAGTAAATTTGCTTCGTTGGCTCGCATTGTTATTTAACAAAAACCTCGCAAGTTGACAATAATTGAAAATTCAATCATATTCCAGTTGAGAGTGAAAAACTACGTCGGTGGCTCGGCAGTAGTGACGACGAGGCAGACGGAGAGCTGAATAATAGACTCATTTACTGACAATAAATAATCGCTTTCAGTATGTAAGTGGCAAGTTTTAGCTTTGAAAAATTGTTCCGTCCCTAGCCTCAGAAGCCACCCAGCGAGCAGCTAGCTTGCCAACTTAAACACAAAACTAATGCGCAACGCAAAACTGCACATTAGCTCGGCCGCTCAGAGAAGCTTGCCAACGGTAAGAGAGGGAGAGGGAGCTATGAAACTCTGGGCTCGATGGGATCGGCAAGCATCCAGCAGAAAATCTCTGCTTTGGGACCAACAAACTGGCAGACTTTAGCATGATTTACTTGGTACAGTTAACTATCCAATTGTAACGGCAAAAGCAAGAGCATCGTCGACAACTACGACGATGGGCGCTCAGCTAATGGGGCTACAAAACTCCTAAACACAACCATATACGTTCACTCCATTGCTTGCTGGAGGCTGGAGAGGCAATGTTAACTAGCTCTAGAGATGATTGCCGCTACTAGCTACTACCATGATGATCGCCGTCGCTATCGTCGTCGTTGTCGTCGTAACGTTACAATGGGACTTCAGTTTGCGGCGGTAGCGGCAACTGAGACGGTGAGTCAGTCCATAAAGTTTTGTTGATGGTGAATTAGATCATCAGATAATCGTGGCCGTTGGTGGCGCCTCAACGCACGCGTTGCAATGGCAAAGCTAATGTCTCATAGCTCTGCAGTTGGAGTCGGAGTTGCAGTGGCGCCATTGGAATTGGAGTTAGGGCTAAGGTTGAGGTTGCAGTCATGAGGATTCAGGCTTCTTGTTGCGGAAACTTTGCATCGTTGAGCTAACTCCTTGTTGTTGTTGTTGATGTTTGCTAGAACTAAAGTTTGCGCTTCTAAAAATTCCAGTGAGTATTTGCAACAATTGGACTTGGAAACTTTGTGCAAAATTTTAGCCTTAGAATCGATGCCTTGCGTCGCAAAACTGTGGCATCAGATGCTCCGGCGCAAACTCTCACCCTCTGGCGATTCCCTTTCGAAATTTAAATTTCGTTTTTGAGGCTCCGAGTTTCTCCATAGAACATTACCACAACAAGTGTCCCGAGTAGAGGCTCAGTTGAAACTGAGACGGCCACCAGGACGAGAAGGAGAGGGAGACGAAGAGGAGAAAAAGAAGCCAACAAGTTAGTTGGTTGATTAGCTAGTTGGCAGCCAGGCAGCCGAGCAAAAGGCTCGCAGTCTAACACTAGGACTCAAGGCGTCAACTAAACGACGACCAAGGATAGTTTATACTCTTTTTTATCAGTATCATCATCAAGATCTAGCCACAGTAACATCATCATTATCGATAGATTTGAAGACCAAGATAACAAGCAGCACAGACACAAGCAAGATGTCGAAAAAGGAAAAGGCGCTCACTGAGAGCCGTTTTCAAGATGGCCAAAATATCCGTTACATCGACGACGCTACCGACGGGGGCGCCAACCGGAACTCGCTAATTGACAGCCAACAGGTGGCCGCCGTGGGCGCTGACGGGAAGAAGGCAAAGAAGTATCGGCCCCGCGAGCAATGGCGCAGCAAGGCCGAGTTTGTGCTCTCGTGCATCGCCTTTGCCGTCGGTCTCGGAAACGTTTGGAGGTGAGTAGTTTGTTTTCCTAATTTTTGAGCCTAGTTAACCTTTTACCACTCACTTTTCTCGTAATTAATCCGAGCAATCCAACCCGATCAAAACAGATTTCCCTACCTCTGCTACAAGAACGGCGGCGGCGCCTTCATGGTTCCCTATGTAATCTGCGTGGCCACTGCCGGAATTCCCATTCTTATCCTCGAAGCTGCCATTGGTCAGTATTGGCAAACTGGAGGTTTAACCGTCTGGAAGAACATCTGCCCGCTAAGTACTGGTGTTGGTATGGGTAGTATTGTGGCATTATTCTTGCTGAACATCTATTACATTGTAATTCTAGCTTGGGCCCTACTTTACATGCTCTTCTCTTTCCAATCGCCACTTCCCTGGGCAACCTGTGGCAATTGGTGGAACTCGGAACATTGTCAAACAATTAGCCGAAACAACGAAACCCGGCACTTGGCCAGCTCATTATTCAACACAGCAGCTATGAATCAATCAAACTCGAGAAGATTCGATTCAACGGTTGAATTTTGGGAGCATAGAATCTTGCAAATTAGTCCAGGTATTGAGCATGTAAATGGTTTACAATGGGAGCTGGCTGCGTGTCTAGCAATCGTTTGGATCCTATGCTTCTTTTGCATTTGGAAGGGTATCAAGTCAACAGGTCGCTCAGCGTACATTATAGCCCTATTGCCTTACGTGTCATTGACCATCCTACTCATTAGAGGTATCACACTACCCGGGTGCTTAAAGGGTCTTGAGTTTTATTTAAAGCCAAACTTTTCCAAGATCACAGACTTCAACGTTTGGGCCGACGCAGGAACACAGATCTTCTTCTCCTACGCCCTGGCATTGGGTTGCCTCACTGCCCTTGGTAGTTACAATCCATTCAACAATGACTTCTACAAGCAACTGGTGTTTGTGGCCACATTGGACAGTTCCACGTCCGTTTTTGCCGGCTTTGCCATCTTCTCGGTATTGGGATTCATGGCCGACCAAAAGGGTGTAGATGTGAGTCAGGTGGCCGAGAAGGGACCGGGGTTGGCGTTCATCGTTTACCCGCAAGCCGTTGCTCAAATGCCATTGGCTCCCTTCTGGGCAGTGCAATTCTTTGCCATGATTCTATTGCTCGGAGTTGGAAGTCAATTTGTGTCAGTGGAAGGATTCATCACAGCAGTTGTTGACTTGTTCCCAGGATATTTGAGACAAGGTAAGAGGCGCGAGTGGTTCATTGGAGCCACCTGTTTGATTAGCTACATAATTGGTTTATTGTGCGTCACCCGCGGCGGCATCTACGTCTTCCAATTGTTTGACTTCTACGCGGCCAGTGGTATGTGTCTCCTATTCTTGTGCTTTTGCGAATGCTACTTCGTTTGCTGGGTCTATGGAGTGGACAAGTTTGTCGATAACATCAAGGATATGATTGGAT
This sequence comes from Aculops lycopersici, assembly GCA_015350385.1. NCBI lineage: Eukaryota > Metazoa > Arthropoda > Arachnida > Trombidiformes > Eriophyidae > Aculops > Aculops lycopersici. The sequence goes on along the minus strand of WNKI01000001.1, from coordinate 2,049,034 downwards.
ACAAGCCCTTCATTTGGTTCAAGATTTGTTGGAAATACCTGTCGCCACTATTAACTGGTAGCATTCTAATCATGTTATTAGTTGACTTCAAGCCACTCAAATACAATGATATCTACGAATTTCCCACTTGGGCAACGGCAATCGGTTGGGTCATGGCCATGAGCTCAATTATACAGGTGCCACTCTACGCTGCCTACGCTTACCTGACAACACCAGGCTCGCATAGCGAGAAGATGCGCATTCTTTTACAAACAACACCCTCGCCTGTGACCACCGGTGTCAATAGGCCAGCCGGAGCCAATATTCAAATGTCAAGCAACGCATAGGTTACGCGTAGCAATATTAGGCTACATCAATTCGTTATTTTCATTATTATTATTATCATTATTGAACCCATCCAATCATTGACACAACTACATGCATATAGTATTATATACCTTCGATGTGGCGAGTGAATGATGAAACAACATTCCAAGTGAACTCAGATGCACACCCGAATCATATGATACCCTTATGTGGATACTTCGTTAGTCCTTTTATACTGATATACACCCAGAATCTCTTTACACAAACGATTAAGATTAAAAGTAAAACAAATAACACCAAACACCTGAACACACAAGACTATTACTTGAAGCAAAATTTGGAGCAGAGGTGGTTGGTGCAAGTCGTTAGTGGCAAGCTTTATACACTCAGACAAATAGACAACAAAACGAAAACAAGAATTTACTGATTTAGGAGGAAGTCTAACTTTTCATGGTCTCATTTCCTTGGTCCCTTATATTGTAACTTTCACATCGGCCAAATGAAACAATCAACACTCTTTGACACTCATACATACAGTCACATATTACAAACAAAAACACCAAACCAACATACATCAACTGAAACACAATTAGGAAGACACGCAAGCAGGTCGCTATAAGCACGCAATGAGAAAGATTATCAAAAAAGAGAAAAAGGACAGAGGACACTTGTTGATGCTTGGACCAACAACTAGATTGATTGGTTAATCAAAAAAAAAGAGCAAAACCAACCAAGTAAAACCTAAATTTACTCATTTTCCCGAAAAAGTAGATCATACAGATGGAGCTCACGAAATGTACGGCAACAATTATAACAATATTAATCAAATTTATCACCTTTACAAATGATCTTTTTCCTTGTCTCAAGTAATTACTTCATCTTCGATCTGACGTCGAACGGAAGCCATGTCATGTCATGTTGTTTTCTTCGATGTATTGCCAGAAAACCATTAGCTCCAGCTTGGTAGCTGAACTCTGAAACGCTGATCGTCTTTTGAACTAAGTGGCTGGTGTCGCACGAGATGCACAGGTATCTTATCGCTCAGTTTCAATGAGTCTGGTTAGTCACATTACACAGCAAAGTTCGATGTTAGAACAGTGTCAGTTGATGTCAACCACCGACTCTGAGTTGATTTCTTGGCTCTTCAATCATGAAAAAGACTTCTAAGATTCAAGAACTTCCTACTTTTCGGCTTTAGTTCAAATCATCATGAATAGATCCAAGTTCTTTCACGAGTCGCTGGTAATTTAGATCATTTGAAGGAGATGTTTTCAGGGCTATTTCAATAAGATGTATATTTTATTCAATTTCTAAGCTAATTTTAATCTGTCGGTGACTTGAGGGATGCACCATGGAGAGTTGAATAAGTGCAAAAAACTAGCATCGCTAAGCCGATAAATAGCAACATTCTAGCGAGAATCAACTCGATCTTTGTATACTCGCCAATCTTGATAAAGGTGAATGCAGGTAATATGAAGCAAACGGTTGTACCGGCAGTTGAGCCAATAATTCCCAGAATGAACTCAATATGAGGAAATATAAGGGATAAAATAACTGTTATAATGATCAATATGACAGTTAAAATCTTGAATTGGTTGTCTGATATGTACAATCTAGTTGTCGATTGGCCGCCAATGGCACCATGCGGCTGACCGTGGGTTTGGTTGTTGTAGTTATTGTTATCCATCAGTGAGGTTGTTGATATGTCGTCGTGCTCATCGTCATCGTAGTCCAAGAGACTGGCATAAGAATTTGAATTGTTCTTTATGCTAGTTGATTTATCATTGATTACATTGCGTCCATTGATGGCTGTCAGTTTCAGGTGATTAGTTGATGAAGCACTTAGTCTATGATGATTAGATGATGATGATATGAAGCCTTTAGTTGAGCTAAAGCAATTGTTGTTGTTGTTATTCTCCTGGCCCAGATCGGCCAAGCTTTGGAATGGCAGCTTGCCGGAGTTGTTATTTTTATCGTTTATATCACAGTTGTTGCTATAGGTGTTGATTTTCTCGTGCCTATCATCGTGGTCCTTAAAGGTGTGATTTACGAATCCATTAGATTTATTTCCGCTAAAACTATCCGTCAATCCGTCGGACATGCCAACCACAAGACTTGCAGCAGCGGCTGCTGAAGTGGGCAATGGCTGAAAGCTAACTGATCTCTTGAACTTCCCAAAGGTTAACGAGTGCACTGAGGTCCTACAAGGGAATAAACATAGGGGAAAACTCATCAGAAGGGTGACAATAAATCCAATCTTGGTTAGGGTTGTCGTCAGTGATGGAGGGAATGCAAGTAGGATGTTTCCACAGAGCATTTGCTCGTGGAATGCCATGTAACCCAACAGGCCAACTGTTATGTAAGCAAATGAGCACATGTAAATGGCTTGGCGGATAATGCCATTGTCACGCTTAATGGTATCTAAATCACTATTAATCACTGAACTATCAAAGATTTCAAATAACGAAGTCTGACAGGACATGGCCATACTAAAGATGGGAAATGTAGTCAAAAGACCCGAGATATTCCAATAAGATATTTTGTCTAATTTCTCTGCTCCGATTGGTTCCAGTTTGAGCTTATCTGTGGTCTCGAACATGAGCTTTAATATGAGACATGCATATAATCCCATTGATAATAAGGAGAATGATGTTAAACTATCAACTCGTCGGAGAAGACTTAATGGTAGGGCAACAAATAGACTCAAGAATGAAACAGTTAATATTCGGAGTTGTCTATCAAATTTTAAATCAAACATTTCTGAGATTATCTTTGGTGCCAGATCACCGATCATGATGAAATATGCAACACATGTACCTAATAGAAAGCCAATGAGACCAATTTCTACTAGGAGCCTCCCAACTGATCCTAGAACATCATATACCATGAGCTCAAAACTTCTTCGTTTTGAATAGAATGCAGATTTGAGCAAGAAATGGCACGATAATCTGGTAAGAAAGCCACTTAATATGATCAACAATACGGATAGTAGCAATCCACTTTGGACAAAACAATAGGGCATCGAGAGGATGGACACGCCAATGATACTGTTGCCCAAATTGACTGTCTTTCCAAACGACATATTAGCAATTGGCTGTTTGTTTGTGTGTTTGATAGAAATAGAATAATAAGATATAGCTAAGGTTTTGGGAAGGTAAATGATTCAATAACAAGATGACGTTGTTTCTCTTATCCTTGTTGCTGTGGTTTCGCTACTAATAGATACACGATGGGTTCCAGTTGATTATTATCACAATGGTTATACTCTTTTCTTAAATAGTACATTGAGGTTTCTTCTCTATAACGGCAAATCATTTGCTCTAGATCTATTCTTGAATCGTCTTCGAGTTGCAATATTTGGTTGATGTTGTTGTTGTGATTGTGGTGGAATGTTTACAGATTATAGCTAATAGATGCAATGGCAAATGCTTGTTTCCAACCAATCAAAACATCGTGTGCTTGAGGGGGGGCTCTCTAATAGACTATGAACGGGAATTGACCTTATGTTAAATTTCATGGGGCCCATAGGTGTAAAGAATGTTTCAAACTAGAACAGGTGTCAGCTAGAGACCACAACGGTTGTATCGCTCCTGTCCGCCATTGGTAATTTTTCTACTCTCCAATGAGTCTCGCAATGTTTTTAGACGCCGCTGCTACAGCAAAATCCCGTCTATTTTTACTACGCAAACAAATTGCTTCGCATTGCTCAATAGCAACACAAAACACTCAATGCGGCCGCTGCTGTCAGTGCCAAGTTCGTGAACTTGGATTTGAGGCTCAAATTTTGAGCGTACAAAATCCCTGAGAGGCGAGGACGCAGAGTCGTTCACACACATTGGCACTTGGGAGCACGATGCTGCAAAATCCCCATAGTCCAAAGCAAATTTCCCTAAACAGGAAGATGCAGAACTTCAGAGGCATATCGACGTGCTGGCAAGGCCGCGCAAGTTTCTCTCTTTGGTCGCCCTCAATCGTTGAAGCTAGCAGCAGTTAGCTTGCCAAACCAGGGAACCAATAAAGGAGAAATCATCATTAAAGGGACGGCGTAAATGGTGGGCGAAGACGAGCAAACCATCCATTAGTGCTGATGACTATTGTCATGTGCAACAAACTTAACTGGCCAACCATTCAGCCAGCCCGCCAGTGGGCTAACAAGCAGCAGACGACCGGAATTCGATTACTAAACCGACTAGACCAACGGAACCAAAGAGAACCTATGGGAACCTATGAGAAGAAAGTCCTAGTCTAATCTAAGCGACCCACTTAATCCTCAATCGCTACGACTCGCCCGAGGCTCGCTCGTCTTTGACGAGTTGCCAGTAGATCGATGGCAAGCTCGTGGCAGGAAGACAACACGCGCAATGGATGTAGCGTCAATTTCAATTCATCGCACGTCAGCTTCCATTATAAATGGCTGTGCTAGTGACCACACTGGATCCACACCATCGAGGGTCCCAGTCCGGATGCAGCACGTCAGCACATTGATCCCTTTCATTCTCGCCCTCTCGTTGCTGTGCATTTTTCCATTAGGATAGAAATTGGTGCTGGTTATTGGTATTAGTGTTGGCATAGAAATTAGGAGATCTAGGGGAGTGATCGCTCCATAGAAACCTCTATAGACTTTGCTGCATTGATGATGGCCCCTGTATTGTTGCCAACCTACTATAGCGCACAAAGTGGGCGCCAGAATTTACCCGCTCTTTGCTGGCTCTCGCTTTGCCCATTTGACTCTAGACTTTTTGCAAGCTGGGAGAAAAATATTTCCCATTCATTTGTGTGTGTATTATGCCCGTGCGACGCGCGCGTATTTTGAACCAGGAAAAGTAGTCCAATAAGCAAGGGGTTTCGGTATCCAGATATAGTCCAGACTTTTAGCTCATCAATACGTAAACATAGCATTCAACCTGAAAGATCTCAATTGAAATTAAACCTACACAAATTAGACCTAGAAAAGAAAATTTAAACCAAAGATGCTTGCTCTAGTCCAGTAGCCATGCAGGAGTCAACCTCAAGCGGTTCTCAGCAGCAACAACAACAGGAGCAGCAGCATCATCAACAACAACAAACTGAGGCCAATAACAACCAACAAGGAGGAGAGGAATTGATGAATCCAGAGGAACTTCGAGAGCAGTGTAATAAATCTGGACGTCGAAACGCTTTAACTCCAGAATCTCATCATATTGAGCCAATCAAGCAAACGGAGATCCAAGAAAAGATGACAAACTTATCAGTGGCTTCAACTAGTGATATACCAATGGAAGAGTCTAGTGAAAGCCAATCAAGCGGATAATTATATCAACTAAATTAACTATACTTTGATTACAAAATAAATGAGACCACGAAGATACACAATTGAGGTTATTTGTTCCACTATATAACTTTTAGGGAGTTAATTAATTATAACTCAATAGCAATTGTTACAATTCTGACACGAAGAGAGCAGCAGATACAAATACGAGTGTCTTAAACCAAGGGGTTTATCGATGTACCACGTCAATAATATTATAACCCAAGAAGCAAGGCAAAATCAAAACCAAGAATCATCGACGAAACAAGGGTTAACCATCATTTTGATAAATTGAACCTTCAATATCCAAAGCCGACATGTCAATCACCTCATTTGATCACTTCATCGAAACCCTTGAACACGTTCCGTCAGAGTTGCAGCGCAACTTTAGTATGATGGCTGATTTGGACAAGAGGGCCGGCGATATTGTTAGACGAATAGATGATTGTGTCAAGGAATATAGAAAATCGGTAAGAAAGGATGAGCGCGCCTCCTTATTTAAGGAATCGATGGATTTGTTCGACAAGGCGCGAACATATGCCGACGACAAGGTTGACTTGGCAAAGCAAACCTATGATTTAGTAGATAAGCACATCAGACGTTTAGAAAGTTTAAGCGGTGCTCAAGTAGTTAATGACGCTTCAAGTAATGGAAATTCGGGTGATGGTTCAGGTGGCGGCCAGCAGAATAAGGATACAAGCAAGAAGCATAAGAGTGGCGCCAAGACAGGACCAAATTCCAACTCAATTGGAAGCAGTGGGAATCTTTTAGCCGAGCCACTAGCTGTAGACATGCCATTGGATCCAAATGAGCCCAAATATTGTACTTGCCATCAGGTTTCGTTTGGCGAAATGATTGCTTGCGACAACAAGGAGTGTCCCATTGAGTGGTTCCACTTTGCTTGTGTCGAGTTGAAGACTAAACCGAATGGCAAGTGGTATTGTCCCGAGTGTTTTAATATCAACAAGAAGGGAAAACACAAAGCTAAACGCCAGAAGATATGATTACAACACTATATTATACTCTCATTTAGCGCTTTCGCTGCTATGCATAAGATTTAAGATAGCTAACAGGTGCGTTATTATAACGATGAGAGGAAGGAAAGATACCAAATTTAGAATCCAAATTGAAAGATACTCTTCAACTCTACCTTCGGTTTGGTCATGATGATGATAATGATGATCGTCATTAAAGTCATTGTTAATATTAATCTTATTATTATGATTATTTGAGATGACGCCACAGTCTTCTGATCTCTTGGTGGACTTCATCATTTAAGAAACAGTATAAACAGGCAACGATGCATCCCTGGCAAGAGGAGAACAGTTGCTCCACATACAACCAGATGACCTCGGCCAGAGCATACTTGTTCAGCTCGGCAATAAACTGAAAGACCAGCAGGGCCGCATAATGGACTCCAAAGAGAGGAATCAGGACCAAGGTTGACCTTAAGAGCTTCTTATAATTGTTTTCAGTTTCCCTCTTGGAGGGTTGTGGAGTCATGGCTCCTGAGAAGATTTTCGAATAGAGGACCAGCCATATTCTAATATAAATGAGGAAGTTGAGCTATTGGTAAAATAATGATGATTGAGACGATAATTGGATGGTTAGAGAAGTTGTTTCTTTTGACGACTTGAGTCGAAACAGAGGAAATCGTTATATATTAGCAAATTGAATAGAATTGATCGAGATACTTACTATTATGGACATAGTGATGGGAGTTCTGAGGATCCAAAAGTAAGCCTGATTCACGTTTGTAAGCCAGCAGCTAAAATTCTCATAGTTTACCTTTGCCACGATCCACGGAATTATGCAAACAAGTGGCATGGTCCAACCAAAGACAATGTAACCCAAGATTGAGGGTCCATAGGGTGAGACCGATGTGAAGAAGATCAGACTGTACAAATAGACACCTTCCATGAGAATCCAATTATAGTTAGCTAGTAACGAGTATTGCCAGATCACTGTAACGAATTTACATCCCCAGCCCTGAGTTTGTCATTGGATTGATGTAAATTCATTTCAAATTCAACAAGAGAAATTTAATAAACGAACAGTGGGTTAGTGTTTGCTCTTGCAGTTTCCGGTTGCATAGCTACATCATATACGCAATCATCGGAAGCGACAGAGTCAATTATGTTTACTTACACTTGAGTCATCTAGTAATTGTGTGTGAACAAATAAACGTTGTATCCAGTGGCACAAGCATCTGATTATAAATGATATAAACAATTGTAGGTGTAGGTTGTTCTTTGGGCTTCGTAATCGTTTGATGCAGGTTAATATGAGCAAGGCAAACACGAGCGCGAATAGGGAGAGCGAGTAGCCAATATCGGCCACCAGTTGAATGTTGTCGATGTCACTCTCTGAAATTGAGTTGTTTTCTGGGTAATTTTTTAACAATTCAGTTAGCCTCTGATCTAGAATTGCAGCCGAGGTCATTGATGTGGTGGTGGTGGATAATACTGCTGTCGTTGTAGTTGCAGTAGCAGGTGGTTGTTGTGCCGCGGTTATGGTTGTTGCTGCTGCTTTTGTGATTGTTGTAGATGCCGTTCCAACCATTGAACCAATGGAAGAGGTAAGATTATTGATCATGCTTAAATTATTCATTATTCTCCACTGCTCTTTTGAATCTTCTACTCTCGCAACTTAATCTGCAACCAGGTGCAAGGACTGGGGACTCGTTGGTGGTGTTGGTCAATTTGTTGTTTTGATGCTCGTTGATGTAGAAATTCGAACTTTCTCTATTCCTCAACACCATCTTGGCTCTCGAGAATCACGAGTTATCGATTGATTGACGGCGTTAGCTGAATGATGACTTGTTAGCGAGAGGCAAGTCTGCAACGAAGTAGAGTAGACTAGCCAGCCTTTGCCAACCGATAAAAACCAGCTAACAGGCCAATCGAGACATTGCCTGCCTCATGAATCTAGAAGGATAGTGTTGATACCTCGCAAAGGGGAATCAACGCAATAGGCGGAGGGGGAAGGGAGAGAAGAAGTCAAGCCAGTTGGCTTGGGGGCGAGATGAGAAAGCACCGTCGCCCCTCGGGCTTACAGGCCGACAGAGATGGCTTGCGTGGTCGTTGAAAGTGTCGTCGACTAACAAGTCGTTGTTTTAGTCTTCATTGCATCTCGACAATGTCGTCTTACAAGCACAGGATAAGGATAAGGCGCGCAACCATCACCATGAGCCAATCAATGATTTCCTGGTGGAGAGTGCGCATGTGATACCGACGACCGATCCTAAGACCAATCGACGTCTCGATGACTACAAGCCGAGCAATCTGATATGATGCCTCCGCATGATGATATGTGCACGCAAACCTGGGACACAAGCCCGCCAATCAACTTGCCACTTCGATCTGCTTCGATTCGGGTTCGCCGGCCCGAAGCGCGATAGGCGCGAGCAATGAGTTTGGCAAACTGTTTAAGTTTATGATCTAGTGCGTGTCTTTTGATGTAGCGAGAAATAGGGTGTGCTTTTTTACCTCGTCGTTCGTTCAATTGGGATCATTATTAATTTCCGGATGCGCACTTGTAAGAAACTCGCAAGAATAACCTGTACAGTAGAGCCGAGCGTCCTGGTGTTACAGAGGCGCCGGAAGTTGCTCATGGCTATGCAATCATTTTGATTGCACACAAGATCCATCGACCAACCGGATGCCCAGGTGAGCGAACAGCTGGCCCAATTCGCGCGTTCACTTCAACTCGCTCTCCACGGAAATTAGACGAGTCAGTTGCCGGGCATCGGCGACTTATGACTGGTAGTGGTGGTTGTTGTGGGCTTGTAATAAAGAGACAACTAACAACGTTGTTGATATTTGACGTGTGGCTATGTTTGCGCGCTCGGGGCTAACGTGAATTGGAGCGATAAAGAAGAACAGCCGACCGAAGTTTATTATCATGAAGCGGCGACAATGTTGCACCGCGGCACTCTATCAATTGAGCGATAGAGTTTCTATTGGCCAGTTGCCCGCTCGCTAGCACGACTAACTTATACGACGACGACGAAGATGACGACGACTACCAAGTCGATGGCACGCAAAGAACGTCGCCATTGTGCCAACCACCTAGCGCACTAGCCGCGGCTGAAGAGTGCACTATGCGCCGCCTAGTTGTTGGCGGCTCAATTGAGTTTGATCGTCGCGCTTGTCGTGGGGTTGAGGGCGAGGGAAACAAAGAGAGTGTCGATTGAAAGACTCAATTATGAGCTTAGATGAGTGATAAGCTTGATGATCGATAAGACGATCATCAAACCCAAGACAAAAAGGACTCGCGCTCCTAGAGGCACGCTAACTATCCGGCCTCAACTCAGGACTTGAGACTCGGGAGTCGTCTCGTTGTCTTTCGTGCAATGATTTAACTTGGATGGCTCAACCGCTTGCTCGCTGTCCCAGTTGAATGGATTGGTTGGTTAAATTGCCATATTGCTCATGTCGTTTGTGCTTTCCCCAAAGGCGCTAGATACAACTGGCGACAATCACGCGCATAGTGGCGCCTTTGTTGGCCGCTCGATCGGTTGGCTAAGTGAGCAGTTGGTATCGGTATCAGTGGAAGCGGTAGAAAGTGAGTTTATCTGCTCAACTGGTGCGACGAAAAGCGAACAAAGTCAACAGCCGCAACAAAACAAAATAAAACAAAACAATTCAACACAATACAAAGATAGCCTAAGCTCATATCATCATTCTCTCACTCTCTTTTATATATATAAATATATATAAATATATAGAAGCCATAGTTGACGGTAATGGTGGTGGCAGCGGCGATAACTACTCCATATCGGATTTGATCATATGGTCGATGGGTTTTCTCATCCCATCAAGCTGCGTGACGTCGCCCTTGTTTTTGTTTGTTGTTTACCTCGCCGCCAGAAGTGGCGTTCCAGCTACTGGTGGCAAATCATGGCGCAATGCCCATGAAACTTGAATCTTGTAGATGATATCCGTAACGAGTGCCGTGAACGGGACGAGCATTAGACCTAACCAGAAAACTCCGGCACTAAATACTAACTCGTAGATGGCAGCCATGTCTGGCCCAATGGGTATGTATGGCCAGAATTTTGAGTAGATGATTAGGAATACGAACCAACTTACGATGCTGCCCCAAATAGCTAGGTGCGTTAATCTGTATAGTTGTATATAATAGAAGATGGTTAGGATCTATCAATGTGATTCATCTGTTACGATTAGCATAGATCATAACTGATTAATCTAATTGAAACTAGTACTTACATTGTCCAGGAGTTCATCTCAAGTCCGGCCTTAAGACAGACGGTGACCACTACATAGGTGTATAGGATATTTCCGAAAACCAGGTAGCCACCGTCGGATTTACCCGACGGCCAGAGGGCGTCATGATAGATTATGAAGTAGGTGAACCAAAATAAAAATAACGAATGCCAAAAGGCGGTGGCAATCCACATCCAGAAACTTCTAATCATTGATTCCTTGCCACCTGAGTCGCCAGACTTGTACAGTTGGGGGTATTTGAGCATTAGGCTGGCCGGATACTTCCTGTCGAAAACACCCATTGCGAAGGGTGGAGCAGCTGTGAAAATAACATTGTACAAAGCTATGGTCCATCTATCGAAGATTGTCTGACCACTCCAGCCGCTAACAATGGCAAACCAAAACTCCACCACATAGAGGGCTATGTTCTTGTAGAAACTGTACAGGATCATCTGACGCGATCTCGCCAATGACCACGCCCCGTGAACTAGAAGCAGTCTTGTGAGAAACTTGAATTGGGATATCGTGTAATCGGCCGAGTGAGCCGCTTGTAAACCCTCGCTACCGGAAATACCGACGCCGATGTTGGCCGTTCGAATCATAGCAACATCATTCGCACCATCTCCAATGGCTAAAGTTACATCACCAGTAAGGTCCTTGACTAGATCAACCATTTCCGCCTTCTGAAAGGGTGACACTCGACAGCAGATGACTGATTTACATTTTAAAGCTATCTTCATAAAATCACGCTTGAGATCAGCCCTCAGGGCATACTCTAAACTCCTACCATCGATTACAAGCGCCGAGTCTGAGGTTGATGTTGTGGTGTCGATAAGTTCACGAGTTGCATCGAAACTTTCCTCATTGATCAGTATAAGTGGCATGTTTCGTGATAAAAGCTTGCATGAGAAACCAATATTGATAGCAGTCTCTTGTTTGTCGCCTGTCAATAGCCAAAAGTTGATGCCGGCATTGAGAAGCATATCAATAGTCTCAGGTACATCATCTTGAAGTTTATCCTCAATCGCAGTGGCACCCAATAAAAACAAGTCGCGCTCTAGTTCCGCCATGCAAGCATCTAGCATCTTAGTCTTGGCATCGCCATAGGCCAAATTCGCCTCCTTGTATCCCAACAGCCATTGGTCATATTTTGACTGTTCAATTTCGGCGTATGCACAACAGAGAGTTCTAAAGCCATCGTGGGCAAAGCGTTGCAAGTGTTTCGATGTTATTTCAGTCAAATCATCACTAGCCAGTCGCTCGAATATCACAGTGTCCGCGCCTTTGGTGTAAATCTTGATCCTATTGTCAGGTGCCTTGATTATGATAGACATTCGCTTGCGGAAGGAATCAAATTCAAACACATGCAATACCTCGTAGGTTTCAACCTGGCCAAATTTGCTCACTTGAACATGCTGAGGTGTTCGTTTGGTAAACTCGTAACCCACAATTTGGGCACCACGAACTAAAGCTGCTTCATCGGGACTAGCTGCATGGTAGAGGATTGTCGAGGACGAGGTTCTTGATGAGTTTGCCGAGTTCGACATCATAATGTCATCAGTCCTCCCATTCAAATCTATCTCGTCGCTCGAATCCACAGCCGAGATCTCAAATTCTTCACCACCATTACCCCGTTTGCCGCATTTTGAGTCGGATTTTACGTCAAATTTACGTTGGGTAGTCTTTTTGGAGAGACTATCTGTATCGACATCCTTCAAAAATCGTCTCTGAGCCTCTGAATCGTGTTCAGGTACCACAGTGTGACATAGCGACAGGAGAGTTAGGAACTCGTTCACAATGTGGCTGTGTTTCTTTAGGAGGGCATTTTTATCAGTAATGCTAGACTTGGGTCTTGCAAGGGGATCGCTTGTCGTGGCCAGAGAGTCACTTTGTATTATGTCGCCAGTAGCCACATGATAGTCTGAAGGCAATTCATTTTGAGCTGCCTCAGCCAACAGGTTGAATGTACTATCATCATACATTTGCCCATTGACACTGCATTTTTTGAACTTCATCACATTCTTGGTTAGTGTTCCAGTTTTATCGGATAAAATATACTTAACTTGACCTAATTCTTCATTCAAATTACTTGTTCTAGCCATAGCAAAGGTATCTGATTCTTTATCGTACATTTCAATGTCTGAATTAATAAAATGCGCTTGAAATGTTCTCACAACCTCCAATGAAACTTGCAATGAGATGGGAACTAAATTGTTGTATAAGATGACGAATGTCAAATAAGTCATGCCAAAATTAAATGATGCCTCTGGATTGTCAAATATATACCAATGTGGATTACCCGAAGTCCACATTTGTGAGAATACGGCACTAATGAAACCTGTTGTCAGTAGTATAAATACAAGCCATAATATCTGAACATTGGTCACTTTTTCCAATCGAGATTGTTTGATTGGCGTTTCGGCCAAAGAGTTCAACATAAGTTTCGATTCATGACCAGTATATAATACAACACCATAAACCCAACTTGTATTCTTCAACTTGGCGCCCCTTAGCAATATATTCTCGGGCCCTAGAGGATAGGTATCGATAGAGTTTGGCATCAATAACCTGCCCTCGAACTCGTAGAGTCTAGCATTCGGTAAATCACATTCAATAGTTGCAGAGTCTAAAGTAGCTGCTAATTGCTCACTGGTTCTACATACTGATGTGCAGGGTAGCGACTGACGGATTTTTAAATTTGTTTCACCATCCAAATTGGCAGTTTCAATGTAGCACATTCCACTCTCCTCTGAGGAGGAGATCAATAATATATCTGATGGAAAAAAACTTTCACTTATACATTTGACAAGATCGCCAACTTTAACATCTTGCCATCTAATGAGATCCCAGTTGAGTGTTTTCTTGTTTAGAACATAAATTTCACTTTCATTAACCTTCCTATCCGCCTTGTGGCGTTTTAAGTCTTCAAATAACTCCTTGATGGCACTAACACCAAGTATACATATAAGTGGCACAGCTGTAGTATATCTGCCAGTTGGCGATACATTTGGTATCTGCTGAAAGAGTGCAATAATAGTAAAGAATATGTTCGAGTATCTGCGAAATTGCTCTAATAGGAATTTGGGCACAAAGGTAGAATAGCCATATTTGGCTGTAGTTATTCGATTAGACGTTTGTGCATTCTGGTTGTGAGATGACGAAGATGAGCCACCGATTCCAGATTGGTTGATGTTTGTTGAGGATGTTAATGAGGCTGATAATGAGTTGAATTTTATCTTGACCCTGCGAATTTGACCCACCATCTTTGACAGATTAATATTATGAATCTATTCTCGAGGTAGGTGGTTGACACACTTGTAGCCAATAATAAAAGGTCGATCTTCTAGAATAATTCGACTAGTTGGGGTTCTACATCAATAATGAATGAGGCGTGTTGTTGTTTTTACAATCCAGTGATTAGTTGAAATTTGAATTACTAAATCATCAATTAATATGATACAACAAGACTATAGCAATTGTGCTAGCATCTCAAGTTTGCAGTTAACAATAGGAGTGGTTGTGGTGGTATCAGATTCCCGCTGCGTGTGTAGAGATGATTATGATCAATAGTTGGAATGCTGTCAATCTTGTGATGTTAGGTGAAATGAAATGTGAATTAGATGGTTTCTCTTTCGAAGGGATTAGACTACTACAGAGTATTCTTTACGAAGTCTTGACCCGTTAATTTTGTGATGACAACTCTTCATTTGCTCAAAGATTATAATATTCGTTATGGTTATTATTTAATCTAGTCAATAAATCAATTTTATAACACACATAATAATAGTAATAATTTTGGATCACTTCTTTCTCCTTCGACGCCCTCCACCACCACACTTATGGCTGCTATGGTAATTATCCCCTCGCTTATTGCGCCGACGCTTCTTTTTTCTATAGTTATGTCCGGTGTCACTATTAATATGATTGGTTGTGGTGTTTAGATTTTGATTGGCAGCTGTTGTTGCTGTTTTGGATGATGGTGTGGTAGATTGGGATGGTCTACTACTTGTTGTATCGCTGTTAAGGTTCGATGATTGTCGAGGTTCACTTAGTGCGCTTTTGAATTCACTACTTTTTTGCTGTTGAGTTTTCGTGGTAAACGGATGTGATGTCGTCGGCGACGAGGATTCGGGTTGAGAAATTGATGTTTTGTTTGTTGTCGACGACGATATAGGTTGTTGATCGGTTGTTGTCAAATCGTTCAACCGTTCGAGTAATTGCAATGCAAGTTCAGCTTCTTTCTCTTCTTGCCTCTCTAGATCTTGTCGCAGTTGCAGAAGTTTTTCTGGTATCAAATGTTTACAATTAGGAACAACAAAATTTTTAAACCTTTGCTCGTATATTCGCTCGCGAAGTTCTGGTTGCAAAATTTTATCCAATTCTTGTGAGGCTTGTATAACTCGATCTCTAAATCTTAGTCTAGCTAGTCCCATGCGAATCCACTCGGAACCAATGCGTGCCTCTTGGCTAGCATCTTCCCATTGTGTCTCTAGATAATTAATGTGGTGAATCGGCACTGAAAAGTGAACTCGCCTATCGCTCATACCTGATGGGAGGGCTGCAGAATATCAGAGTGATGATGGGCATTACTTGGATTGGAAATATAAACAATTTTCTCCCTATGTTACTCGTGGTGCACATAATAATCTAGATGAATCTCCTGGCCTATTGTTGCTGTCGGCCAATATAGTTGTCGTGCTTCTTTGTCTCTACTGTTACCTCTGTGGTAACAGTAGCTCTAGTATTCGATTATGGCTCTCTGACGTTGTTTAGACTTTGCTTGGTTGGTTGCCCCTCTCTATATGCTAATTTTAATCAACAAGATTGTTGCATGGTATTGGATAGGTCATAGTTGTGGTAGTGAAAGTATTGGAATAGTGTCCATTGAGAGGAAAACATAACTCGCAAATGAGATGGAAAAGCGAAATTCATTTTGATTGCAGATCGTGCAACTCACGCTTACCATAGCTCTCCCTTTGAAAGCTCTCTCACAAAAATATACACAGACTTGGCATCACGAACAGACACAGACACGCACGCCAACGATTCCAAAAATCACTATGCGATTTTTTCATAGAAAACACCACTCTGAATAACAATGTTGTTGCGCGCCTAATGTTGCGCTTGCCTTCAGTGTGCTGCGTATCGAAGATGCAGGCTAAATGCATCAAGTGCAGGTAGGAATTTTACCATTAATGGGGCAGCATTAATGGTAAATTTCAGTGTCTTGCCTTGAAAGTCTACGTGATATCCCAGGGAACGATTAGCAATGGTTTGAGCCAGATTCAAACCCAAAATAGTTTAAATCAACGCAGGAAAAAGGCAAATATTTTGCCAAGATTCTTTCACATCGCATTCAAATTTTGCGCCCTTTTTCGTTGCCCAGCACAATGCAACGATGCGCCACGCAGGCGCATACACGAAAAACCGGCGTGCAACTTCCTCCACTCACAGTGAACGAGAATGCCAAAGAGCACACTGTGTGAATGCGCTTGAAAAACCTATGCCTCACGATGGCGGCCCTTCGACGTGAATATCTGCATGTGCTTTTCTCTCTTCTCAAACCACATTTCTAATGTCCAACCTCTCTTCGCCAAGCAGACCCATGAGGTATTTTGTATTATCATCCTTCTAATTATTTATTCTATTCATCTTGATACGATAACTCATATCACTCAATTTACTGAACTGACTTGATATCTCAAGTCTAAACATCATACTAGAAAGGATTATTATTATTATTGTATATAGATACAACACATAACATTGATTAGCTGTGTATCTTACACTCAAATACATAGATTCTTGAATTCTGTTATTATATACAAAAATGGTAGTACCACTAATTTCAAAGGTTGTCAAACCAAAAGGTCACGAGATCGCCAATTTCGAGAAGACAGTGGCTCAGGTAAGAATCATTCCAAGATAAACAGTTCTCGTTTCAGATAGCTAGATGAACGCCTCCCAAATGCCAGATAAATCAGAACCATGTTGACATACTAACTTCTTTCAAAAATTTAATCACGATCAACACTACCATCGACAACCAATAGGCTCTAACCGATCTAGAACAATCAACTGATCTTAAGCCACAACTCAGAGAGTTGCAAATCACCGGCGCCAGTCAGGTCGCGGTCGGCGGCAAGAAGGCCATCATCATTTGGGTTCCATACCCACAACTAAAGGCCTTCCAGAAGATCCAAGCTCGTATTGTCCGTGAATTGGAGAAGAAATTCTCGGGCAAGCACGTAGTTGTCATCGCTAAGAGAACAATTTTGCCCAAACCAACAAAGAAATCTGCAGGCAAAACTACAAGCTCCAAGCAAAAGAGACCTAAGAGGTTAGTATCATTTCTGTCGATTTAGCCTATCCCATTTCATCCTACCTCTAACAACATCCTTACTAACTTGATTAATCTTCTCGTCGTGAATCTTTTCGAAACAATAGCCGTACATTGACCGCTGTGCACGATGCAATCCTCGAAGATCTAGTGTACCCAGCTGAAATTGTAGGAAAGAGGTTCCGTGTCAAGACAGACGGATCGCGTCTGACTAAGGTTCATTTAGATAGGGGAAACCAAACATTTGTAGAGCACAAAATTCCTACATTTGAATCAGTTTACAAGAAACTGACTGGCAAGGAAGTCAAATTTGAATTTCCAGAACCTCTATTCTAACTGTAATAAACACAAACGAAAAACAATGTCAGCTTAGCATTGATTAACATAATCAAGCCGGGTTTTCAATTTGTGTTATCATTTGATTTTCTGAAATGCTTTATTATTTTTCAGGGTGGAACTTGGAGATTGTTTAACCCTAACCTAGCCTTTAGAAGATACAGGTAAGCTAATCACTTGAACTTCTTCTGTTCATGACTGAATACTGTCTTATTCGTCAACCAAGGTCTAAGCAAACCTCCCGTTACTTCCCACAAACGCTCTTGCTCTTCCTCGTTTTGTGATATCTTGCTGGACTCTTTGACCTCACATTCTTCGAGATAGCAACCGGAACAACTTTCAGGTAGCTTGTCAGATAATGCTGCGAATAAAGTAGTCTCGGCACCTTGAACCATGTTCCTTGTTACTAGTTTGATTATAGGAATTAAGAACGGAAAATACTGTATCAGGAGGACGTGTTCGTATAGCTCGCTTAATATAACACCTGGATGTAGACTGTAACATTGCACATTGTTCCACTTGAGATTTTTCATAACTCTGGCCAGTTTTGCTGTAAACATTATTTGAGCTAACTTGGACTGAGCATAAGCCTGTGAGCTTGAATAGTTGGCCTCGCCAAGTAGATCCTCAAACCTCAACCTAGTTATGTGATGAGTACTCGATGCAACACTTATGATTCTACAGTTGACATTCATCTCATCGGCAGTCTTCTTAAGTAGTGGCAATAGTTCAGTTATCAGTAGGCAGTGGCCGAGATAGTTGACGGCCAGATGAGATTCAAAGTTGTCTTGTGTTATTTGTCTTGGAGCAAACATGATTCCTGCGTTGCAAATCATATAGTTCAAGTGCAATTTCCTCTTATTAAATGCTTTGATGAACTCAACAACCGAGCTCATGCTTGTCAAGTCTAGATTGTGTAATGCCACGGTCCCTCGCTTGACGCTAGTCTCTTCATCAACTTCTGGAATATTTTGGTAGATTTTTGCAGTTATTTGATCAAACTTATCGGGAGTTTGAGATGAGGCAACGAATACAAAACAGCCCTTAGAAATCAAAACCCTAACTACAGTTAATCCCAAGCCTCGTGTCCCACCTGTTACTATTGCGACACGCCCAGTTAGATCACTTGGTAACTCTTTTCTGAAGTCCAAGTGTTTCTTGAACCCCAATTTATATAATATCTCATCCACTAAACTTCTCACTGCTATCATATAGGCTATGATGTCATAATAGAGTCTAAAAAAATCGAATTGGAACATTTTACAATAATTCAATTGTTAGAATTAGATAATTTGAGATCTTGACAGACTGACCAACGACACGCGAGACAGTGGATTGGAATTGGCCACTGTGAGTGAGTCACTTTTCCGCGTCCAGTGAGGCTCACAATGTGAATGGGAGTTTGCGACTGCATACAAAATCATGAAAACAAAGAAGCGAATTTCACCGCGTTCATTTTTCTATGTTGTCTTTCTGCTCGTCCAAAACAATCGCATGCAAGTGGAAGGAGACCCTTCAAATCTTGAAATTTTAGTGTTATTTTATCTTATATAATCCAATAGCGATTAAATTAATGAATTTTATCTCATTTGAAACTTACACTAGCGGGGATGCAAACTAGGCGATCAACCAGATTATCAAACGTTAAGGTAGAGCCAGTCGCGGCAACGAGCAAAAGACGAACCAAAGACGATGGAACTCAGCAAGAGCCTCATGCAAGCAAGAAAGATCGAGCTCCGGAAAATAAGAGAAAAGAACCGACTAAATCTACGGAACCTGAGATCTCGGCGCCAAGATGTAAGAGACAGAAGCTGGTGGTCAAACCTCGAGAAGCAAGCCCTCCGAAGTTGCAAGTTTCCAAGCAAAAACTCGCGCCCTCGAAGAAGATTCGTAAGAGCTCTCCCCAAAGCCTAGCCGAGGAGGTAACAAAACCCGAGCCTATCGTCATAATATCCACCTCTAATGGTCCACTTAGAATTGAGGAACCACAATACCCTATCGTGAAGCATTTGGAAAAATTTTACCGGTCAGTTCCAGAAAACAAAAAGAATGCCATCGACGATGAAATTATTGACCAAATCGCGTTGGAGGGATTATCTGGCGTGACACCTGGCAAGTTATTCCAAATCTTGGACGCAATCTATCCCAACTTGAATTGTTCCAAGAATGACAACGCTAAAAAGTACATCTGGTCTGTGATAGTTAAAAGATACTTAAAGGCTCCCTTGGGATCCAATGTTGAGGTGTACTATATCCCACCAGGAAGCGAAACTAATAGAAGCGACCAAACACAACCGATCGATATTCCAGTAAAGAAGGCCAAGTATCCCATACCCAAGTTACAGTTCGAGCTCCCTGTCCGACTGCCCCGATCAACTATAAATCGCTACTCCCCCAACGAGACCTTCTTGCATCCAGTGCAAGATGGTAGAATTATGGGCTCTTGTGCTTATTACAAGGCTCGTGAGGATGTAACAAAAATTGTGATAGAAACATTTGCCAAGCACAAAAGTGACCCCATCAAAGCACTGGATGAGTTGAATGTCAAGTATCGATTATACAATCTACATCTAGTTGCCCACCAAGATCTCAGGAGAAAGGCTTTATTTCCCAACTGGGCCGACCCTAATATTGATATCAAACTACGCGAATATTGCACTCTGGAGCTGATAGGTAAATCACGTACCTATGGCACAGTGTTTCCCAACGATGCGGCTTTTGGGAGATATCGTATCATGCTGATGGCAAAGGGTTTTATAACCCAATATCAACAGATGAGTTCATCGCCAATCGAACAACATCTAAAGAGATTCTCGCAAATGTTTAAAGAGCACATTCTCTCCACCTGCGGTGCTAGTCACAAGGGAATCTTCAAGGGTTTCAGCAAGCGCGTCAAGTTCAATATTGAATCTATGGAGGAAATTCAAGAGCATGAGTCAAATTACAATAGCGAGGAAGATGACAAGCCAATTGGAGAGGTTTGCCTGGATCCGGGCAGGTTGAAGGTTGATCGCGACACCTTGAAGATGGTTTACGACTATATTGCACAATCTCCACGAGGTAGATCGCAATTGAGTATCAGACGCAAGTTACGGTTGCCCAAGTTTCACGTCAGAAATCATATCAAAAATTTGGTTGCTGTCAAAATGATTGGAAGCAAGCCGGGCAATAATGCTGATAAGAACAACTCCGAAAGAATATATAAAGCACTATATAAGACAAAGTTTCTCAGGAGAAAGGTGGTTCCTGTTGCTTCAAATAGTAGCGAAAAGTTACAAGGTGCTAAGACACGATGGGATTCCACTGATATGAAGGCCAAGAAGATCTTAGGTTACAGGCGAAGTGCTTTCACTCAAGCCGAGGACTCCTTACTAATCATGTGTCGTATTAGTTCCTTATTGATTTGTCCCAAGAGTCGACTGAGTTATTGTGTCCACAAGCGAGTTATTAGGAACATATTGCATGGTGAGTTTGTGGAATCCATCGACAAAACCTCGGACGCATGCCTGAGGAGGATCAAGTATTTGAAGCGGCTACCCAATAATGTGATGTCCATCAACGAGCTAACGGCTGAATTGCGCGATGATCCGGATATTATTCGGTTAACGGAAACGCGGATGGATACTGATGAGCAAATGAATAGGGTTTTTAAGTCGACACTCCGCACTGTTCGGGCAAAGATACCTCATCTGCTGGGTATACAGAATGCTGCCAACATGACCTCCATAATGCCCGTCTCGAACATCTATTTACCTTCGATATCTACAGATGGAAATGGGAGTAGCCAGCATGCATTCAGCTCAAGTAGATTGAGAACAAGTGCTCAGACTGGTAGCGTTGGCGGTAGTCTAGTTGTGTCCCAGATATCCTTTTCCAACAGATCCATTGGCGGATCCCAATCAATTGCCTCGATTTCGATGACGTCAAGGGTGGGTGGTGGCGTTGGTGTCCTGGGAAAGGGTTGCAATTCAACCAAGAAAGGTGACGTTGATCGACGAGTTGAAATCAAGAACTCGCATGATTTAAACGAGAATTTTGAATTATTTGATTGTGAACTAGTAGTTAACATGAATAGGACCCCAACTTTTGAGCGAGCCAAGAACAGTATCGAC
This sequence comes from Aculops lycopersici, assembly GCA_015350385.1. Classification (NCBI taxonomy): domain Eukaryota; kingdom Metazoa; phylum Arthropoda; class Arachnida; order Trombidiformes; family Eriophyidae; genus Aculops; species Aculops lycopersici. The sequence continues at coordinate 2,027,425 of WNKI01000001.1, read as the reverse complement.
GCCAAATTTAATAACTGCACCCTGGCCACTTTGGCCTTTGCCCTGGCCTTAAGCTTGGAACCATCGGCCCAATCTGCCGCTGCTTCGGAAAGGCGCAGCAAAGTGGCAAGCGAGAGAAGACGAAAGGCGTTCAAGTTGTTGGATAAGTTCCACTCAAATTACCCTGACAAGATGGTGAGCTCGGTGTTGAGCAAACTGAATAAGCGATCCCTTCTAACAAGAAAGATTCGTTCAGTGATAGGCGGCGGCGGCGGCGGATCTAGCTCTAGTGCACCTAGCTCCTCGTTGCCAGTCCACGAGCGCTCGAGGACGGCGCTGAAGTTGAATCAAAATGTGTTATTCCTGCTTAACAGACACCAAGCAAGTAGCTTAATGCACTTAACCGAATCAATTGCGCGCAAGTTGGTGGTTAATGCATCCGAGTCATCGTCTGTCAAAGGATCTTCAGGAGTGAAAAAGAAGAACAAAACCAATCAGCAAGCCTCGGCGTCATCCTCTGCAGACAGCGAGGACTTATTAGTAGACAAAACAGCCGTTAGTTGCAAGCTAAGAGATCGAATAGATTTATTTGAAAGCAATGACATGGCATCAACTGCTCTATTGAGCTCCATATTTACCCTAGGCGCTCGGTGTCAGTTGGAGTTGCAATTGAAAATTCCCGCCCATGTTGTCAGCTTGGATCAAGGAAATGAAAACTTCAAAAGCTTATTAGATCGATCAAGTGACAGGACCAAAAAGATACTCACTCAGTTTATGAGTAGAAAGTGCGGGAATCTGGCCGATTGCCTGGTCGTGCAACCATGCAATGTTAGATTCTCGTGTCGTGACCTATCCTTGGTGGTCGAAGCCAATGATGATGGCGAACAATTAATAGCGACGGGCCAAGTTGGAAGCTCGGATTGCCCAGCGAGACTGTGGAAACATTTGGATGGCAGTGTCCATATTCGCTCCCTTTTCAAGCTAATTGAGTCCATTCTGTCTTGGATCATTGTGATGCCCGGCATCCAGTGGAGCTCGTTGCAATCCGAGTTCAACCACTTAATGCCCGAGGAACACTTGCGCGAGTTGCTCCATCTCATGGAGGAGCTCGACTTGATTGCCAGTTTCCGGCAGACGGGATCCCGGGCGCGACCAAAATTGTTTGGCTGGTCTGACGGCCCAGAAGCTGACGAATCAACAACCTTCCAAATAACACCAATAGGTTATTTAAAGTATTGTTATCTGCTTGGATTATACCTACCGCCAACGGAAGCCGACGATGACAACTATGATGCGATGGTTGAGGATGGCGAGGGTGTTTGCGCGTGATGATGGCTCACTCACTCAAGCGCCGAAACGAATCAAGAT
>WNKI01000001.1:1889017-2024523 GCA_015350385.1 Aculops lycopersici | reverse complement strand
AAACCGGGCAATAATGCCGATAAGAACAACGCCGAAAGAATATATAAGGCACTATATAAGACAAAGTTTCTCAGGAGAAAGGTGGTTCCTGTTGCTGCAAACAGTAGCGAAAAGTTACAAGGTGCTAAGACACGATGGGATTCCACTGATATGAAGGCCAAGAAGATCTTAGGTTACAGGCGAAGTGCTTTCACTCAAGCCGAGGACTCCTTACTAATCATGTGTCGTATTAGTTCCTTATTGATTTGTCCCAAGAGTCGACTGAGTTATTGTGTTCACAAGCGAGTTATTAGGAACATATTGCATGGTGAGTTTGTGGAATCCATCGACAAAACCTCGGACGCATGCCTGAGGAGGATCAAGTATTTGAAGCGGCTACCCAATAATGTGATGTCCATCAACGAGCTAACGGCTGAATTGCGCGATGATCCGGATATTATTCGGTTAACAGAAACGCGGATGGATACTGATGAGCAAATGAATAGGGTTTTTAAGTCGACACTCCGCACTGTTCGGGCAAAGATACCTCATCTGCTGGGTATACAGAATGCTGCCAACATGACCTCCATAATGCCCGTCTCGAACATCTATTTACCTTCGATATCTACAGATGGAAATGGGAGTAGCCAGCAGGCATTCAGCTCAAGTAGATTTAGAACAAGTGCTCAGACTGGTAGCGTTGGCGGTAGTCTAGTTGTGTCCCAGATATCCTTTTCCAACAGATCCAATGGCGGATCCCAATCAATTGCCTCGATTTCGATGACGTCAAGGGTGGGTGGTGGCGTTGGTGTCCTGGGAAAGGGTTGCAATTCAACCAAGAAAGGTGACGTTGATCGACGAGTTGAAATCAAGAACTCGCATGATTTAAACGAGAATTTTGAATTATTTGATTGTGAACTAGTAGCTAGCATGAATAGAACTCCAACTTTTGAGCGAGCCAAGAACAGTATCGACGCCAAATTTAATAACTGCACCCTGGCCACTTTGGCCTTTGCCATGGCCTTCAGCTTGGAACCATCGGCGCAGTTTGCTTCTGCCTCGGAAAGGAGCTGCAAAGAGGGAAGCGAAAGAAGACGAAAGGCGTTCAAGTTGTTGGATAAGTTCCACTCAAATTACCCTGACAAGATGGTGAGCTCGGTGTTGAGCAAACTGAATAAGCGATCCCTTCTAACAAGAAAGATTCGTTCAGTGATAGGCGGCGGCGGCGGCGGATCTAGCTCTAGTGCACCTAGCTCCTCGTTGCCGGTTCACGAGCGCTCGAGGACGGCGCTGAAGTTGAATCAAAATGTGTTATTCCTGCTTAACAGACACCAATCAAGTAGCTTGATGCAATTAGCCGAATCGATCGCGCGCAAGTTGGTGGTTGATTCACCCGGGTCATGGTCTGTCGACAGGTCGGCGACGGCTATAAAGGAAATTCCAGGAAGGAACACGAGAGGGTCTTCAGGAGCGAGGAAGAAGAGGAACCAAACTAATCAGCAAGTCTCGGCATCATCCTCTGCAGACAGCGTGGACTTGTTAGTAGACAAAACAACTGTTAGTTGCAAGCTAAGAAACCGAATAGATTTATGTGAAAGCAATGACATGGCATCAACTGCTCTACTGAGCTCCATGTGTACCCTGGGAGCTTGGCGCCAGTTGGAGTTGCAATTGAAAATTCCCGCTCATGTTGTCAGCTTGGATCAGGGAAACGAAAACTTCAAAAGCTTATTCGATCGATCAAGCGACACGACCAAAAAGATACTGACTCAGTTCATAAGTAGATGCGGCCAATCGGTGGTAACGTCGTCATCCTCGCCCTCGTCCTCCAATCAAGACTCGACACTGGAACCACTGACCAGAACATCACCAAACAGCGCCACAACAGCCGCCACCAAAGTGGAGGACTCACGGCGAGCATTATTTTTGCTGAGACACGAGCTGCGCGCTCAGGCGCTAGACAAGTGCGGCAATCTGGCCGATTGCCTGGTCGTTCAGCCGTGCAATGTTAAATTCTCGTGTCTTGATCTGTCCAGATTGGTGGTCGAGGCCGAGGAGAGCAATCTGCGGCAGTCTGAAACTTGCACTAATTTTGGTAGCTGCTCATCGGCAACTAGCTCCCCAGCGCGGCCGCCCGCAAAGAGGAGCCAACGATCGGCGAAGCGGCAGCAAGAAGTGAAGCTAGAGCAATCGTCTCTCGGGCAACCAAACACCAAGCCGCTAGACAAATTCCTCAATCAAGCGAAACAAATTGGCCAAGTGGGAAGCTCGGATTGCCCAGCGAGACTGTGGAAACATTTGGATGGCAGTGTCCATATTCGCTCCCTTTTCAAGCTAATTGAGTCCATTCTGTCTTGGATCATTGTGATGCCCGGCATCCAGTGGAGCTCGTTGCAATCCGAGTTCAACCACTTAATGCCCGAGGAACACTTGCGCGAGTTGCTCCATCTCATGGAGGAGCTCGACTTGATTGCCAGTTTCCGGCAGACGGGATCCCGGGCGCGACCAAAATTGTTTGGCTGGTCTGACGGCCCAGAAGCTAACGAGTCGACTGCAGACTCTGCAGAAGTCGACAATTCGAGATCGAGCTACAAAAATTCAACAACCTTCCAAACAACACCGATAGGTTATATAAAGTATTGTTATCTGCTAGGAGTCTACCTACCATCACTGGACGCCGACAAAATCGAACCAGAAGAGCGAGAGAGAGAGACCTACAGTGGAGACAGAAACAAGGACGACGACGACGTCGAGGAAATGGACAACGACGACAACGATGATGAGATGGTTGGTTATTGACTTTGGTTAGCTAGCTTGCCAGCGCTACGAGATGATGGCTCACTCAAGCGCCGAAGCGACGCAAGAGAAAACATCACTTTGCGCAGCTCGTTGTGGCAACAATAAATTTTCGCAATGAATTGTTGGTGCCATCGGTGCCGATGTTCAATGGATCGTGCGGCCGTCGCGTCGCTGACTCCCGAGTCCAAGTCATGGTGTCGCCCTCGTTGCCTTTCACAATTGAGAGGCGCCAATTTACTGCTCGCTTGCCTCTTGGTCGTCGAGGTTGTTGTTGCTACTATTGCTGCAGCCATATTGTTACTGGTTGCTGCTGTAGCTGGGGTTGTCGTCGTCCATTTAGGGCGACATTGAGTTGGCCAATATTGTCGCTATTGCTATTGCTACTGCTGCTGCTGAAGTTGCTCTTGTTATAGTTGGTGTTGTTGTTACTCTTATTATTGTTGTCACTCGATTGGCTCCCCTCGCCGCGAGTCTTAATATCCACTGGCCTTCCATTGTACTCGCTGGTGCGAACTGAATCGTTGCCACCGAAGTCGCCGCTACCGACTAGCGGCAACTTAGACACCACCGCCGACTCCGAGCCACTCGACTCGCCGGCAGTCTCCTTGGTGGCGACGATCTCTGAACTGGTCGCTGCACTCTGGTGCTCGAGCCTCACTCCGCTATCGCGTCGCTCGTCCTTCGTCTTGGTCGCGGGGCTATCGGTGGGAGTGCTAGTAGTGGTGGCAATAGCGGCAGGGGTAGTAGTTACAGGCGAAACAGAAGTTTGCTGTCTCATCGCTTTGGTCTTGCCAACACTCGACTCGATGGCCTCCAGCTCGTCGCTGGCTGCTTCGACTGCCGATTGTTTCGATGTTCCCGAAACCATCAGCGTCGACAATTCATCAATCTCGGCTTTGTTATTGTTAAGACCATCGCCGCTGCTCTTAGTATCCTTGTTGGGCTTGCTACTCTCGCTTGTCGCCATCTCGCTTCCGGCTGATTGATTGGTCACCGTGAGCTTGGCGGTAACCCTCTCCGGTCCCATTTGGTCCGATTGCTGGTGGCCGTTGCCACTGCCGCTGCCGCTGCCACTAGACTCGAGCGTCTTGCCAGCCGAGTTGCCTGGCGGCGCCGGCGCCACTATTAAACTTGGCGCAATGATCACCGACTCGATGCTCGTCTCCGGCTCGGCCAGCCAACTTGACCCTGAATTGTTAACAATATTGTTACCGCTGCTCGTCCCCGTCAATCCACTTCCATTGCTTTCCTTTAATCCCTGCCGCCTCAAGGAGCCGGCGCGACTCGTGGCCGAATTAGATGTGTCGGCGGCTCTCGTCGCCTCGGGTTTAGTTTTAACCTGACCAGCGTCCTGGGCCGCCGATCCATCAGCTGACTGCGGCTCACCTGGCACAGTGGTCGTCTTTGTCGTCGAGGGAGCCGACTGCTCGTGCTCAGCTCCGCCGCTTCCGCTTGGCGCCAACCCACCGCCGTTTGGACCAACGCTAGCTCCAGCCTCACCACCACCACCCGAGGATTGCTCCTCATTCTCCCTGCGCCTCGGAACAGTCACCTGATCGGCCACTTCCTGTCCCCTCGTCCCATCAGCCAGCTCCGACCCGCCGCCGCCTCCTTCTTTGCTCGACTGATTGGTCACTGGGGCGCGACGATCCCCACTCTGCTGGAGCTCGTTTGTCATCGTCGTTACGTTGGTGGTCGTGTTTGCATTAGCAGTGGTTGGCTCACTTACATCCATTTCACCGCCAACACCGCCACTAGCTATCTGGCCACCAGAGTTGCTATCGGTATCGGAGGCACTCGCTGCTGTCGTGTTGTTATTGTACAAACTATCTATCTTGCCAGCCAACATCTCGAGCCGCTTGTCCTGGTAGTCGTCGGAGTTTTCCGCCACATCCAGTTGGCCAACTTCGCTTATGGTCGACCGCAAGCCGCTAAGCATGCGGACGAAATTTGACCAGCCTTTAACGAACCAGTTCCGTCTGTTGGCTTTCATTTGGCGAGTTAGCGTTCCCTCTTCGCCTTGCTCCTGTTCCCCATTAGCTTCCTGTAAATCCGACCGCCGGTTAGTGTCCAGGTCGGCGCTCGGAGTAGTTGCGTTAGTTTCGCCTGTCTGTTTGGCTATCGACTCGCGCTCGGTGCAAGCGAAACTGCCACTAGCAGCTCCACCGCCGCCGACCTGGTTGCGTTTGTTGCGCATCAGTAGCTCGTCGTCTAGTTTTGAGAAAATCTTAGACTTCCGTTGAGCCGTCGGCGGCGGCCCCGCCGCAACCGATGTGGCCATCAGCTGGCTCGCCAGCGGTGGTCCATTATCATCGTTCGCTAGCTTGCCATTTGCCGTCGCCGGAGAATACGAAGCGTCCCGCTGCGTCGCCGGCTCCTCTCTGACTTTTTGCCAACTCTTTCCCGATCCCGCTGACCCGCCGCTATCCTCGGTCCCGTCGCCCACCGAGCTGCGGCTCGCCCGACTCGGCGGCTGCGACTTGTTCGAGTCGGCGGAGTTTGCTCGCTCCGAAAGAGAGTCGATTGGAAGCGCTGCAACGCGCTTCCTCTCGCCCTCCTCGCCGCCTCCGGTCACCTGTCCGCCGTTTGCCTTCACCATATCCCTTTCCAATTGACCTCCGCCCTCCGTCTCGGCGCCACTTGAAGGGGCGTGGCCGTTGCCATTCAAACCGTCGCTGGAGCCGTCGCCGCCAGGGCCATTGTCGCGCTCACTGCCCGCCAGCGAGTCGCCCGGAACCACCCGATCCGAGCGCAAACCCGAGGAACCGGAACGGGAATAGTAGAGGCAAGTCAGCCAACATAATAACACAACGCCACTTAGATACATGACAACCTTAATGTGATAGGTCAAAGCGAGGAAACTCTCCAAGTTGGCCACAATTTGGCCAAGCTTCGGAGGTATCACAGCAAACTCGCGCGTCATCACCAGCGGGATGTAGCTAATTTCCGGCACGGTGCCAGTTTGTCTATTGGGAGAGGCGATTTTCGTTTTATTTTGGCGATGTTTTTGGTGTCGTTAGTAGGGTTTTCGTTAAGCCAACGTAACGTAAGGTTACGTTTTCAGAATTGATATAAACGAGTTAGTCTCCAACTCATTGGGCATTAAGGTTTATGGTTGATGGTAATCGTTTGTCGCAGTTCAATGGCAACACCAATTGATTCGGTTGTGAGTCTTTCTCTCGTTCACTCTCTATCATAAGCTCGCCATTGCTCGTCGTTTATCAATCGAGAGTTAAACTGATGATTTATGTGGCACAGACTGGTTAGCGGTGATTGGTGTTGCCAAGCTTCCCTCGTCGCCAACACCACTGCTACTGCTGCTACCAACTGTCGCCTCGAGCCAGAAGAAGAGAGGGAGAGCTGCAGCAAAAATCTTCGTGCTCGCGACAAGAACAGCGACCACCTGCCGTCAACAGGAAGTGGCCGTCTGGAGATTAACGATCCTGCCGGCTCTAGACTCTGGGACTTCTCAGTCTTAAAGAAGTTTTTCCCGTAGGTAGCAGTAGCTAACTAATAAATGGGGGGAGGGGCAAAAACATAAAGACTTACCTGAAGGAGGGATCGCGAATCACCTTCATGAAGAGGGTCAGAGTTATGTCCGCTTGAAAGGGTATACCGAGGCGACGGAGTATTAACAACTGGCTGGTTTTATTAACCGGCGCCCTGGTCTCAATGTTGCTATCCAATAGTTCGGAATCAAACTCGTCAATCGAATCAGTGATTCGCGAGTCAGGCATAATATGAGGCATTGTGACGACAATGGGCGAAAAGTAGCTACAGGGAGCCAACTCAATGGCTCCATCCAACGAGCAATAATCGTCTCGGGTTCCATTAACGCAAAAGCATTGATTGTCTACATTTGATTTGGCGCTTGAAAAATCCTCAGGCGCAATTATGTAACTGACCGCCTGACCTTCGCGCAAAACTCGCGTACCTGTTGGTTTCAGGTGGATGATGCGACAGAATTGGGGCGCAAACATTTCTAAATTCTGCTGCGCACCTATGGGCATGGGGCGCAGCTCGCCGGCTGAAGCCTGAAGTCTATTGCACTTCCCCTTGAACTCAGTCATTCTTCGTTTCCCCTTGTAGCTAATCACGTCGCCAAGTGAGCTCATTGTTGCTTGAAAACCGGTGTAAATTTCAAAAGGCCCACTCAAGGTGGAGTTTTGGAGTGCAACGTAGCCAAAGATTTGAGTTGGCAAAACTTCAGGTATTTTCAAAGCGAAGCCAAAGGTTTCGGCCATCTTCTTTGCCTTCTCCACCATGACAACTCGCCGGCCAACTAGCGCCTCTCTCGCGGTTGTAATTCTAAATAAGGTTTCATTGAACCTTTCGGCCATACGATTGACACCCGCGATCGCGGAACCCCGAACCTCGGGATCGAGATGCGGCATAATCTCGCGGGTTCCCTCCAGGAATGAGGCATAAATGGGATTTAGCAAAACAAGTGGCTGGTCCAATTTGCGATTCAAGGAGCCAGCGCTGGTTTCGTTGAGCGAGAATATGCGCGTTGAATTGTAGGTTAGTCGGTACTTGTTCGCCGACAGCTCGATTATCCTCTTTTCCGGCCGCGAGCTGTTATACGGTTAGCATTAGTATTTGTATTATTATTATTGTTATTATATTAAAAACCGGAAGCGGTAAGTAAACAGACGGTCAAGGTTAGGATGGGGTTGTTTTTATTCTATTCCAATGGTGCGCTTATCTAGCAGCACAGATTAGCGCGGCATGCACCTCACTTACTTGAAATGGAATGGGCCAACCTTGCGAACCCGTACCTTTTCGCCGGCTAAGAATTGACTGTGTTTATTTATCAGATTGGGATAGTTCAATGGGATAGTTGCGTTAGATAATGGTTGCATTTGATTTGAATGGTAGTTGATTGGCAGTGGTGAAGTCACACATAGAGACAGGAAAGCGAGAAAGGGAGTTTAGAGCGGCGGTATTAGTGATAGGGGCAATGATGAGAGTGAAGCGGAAACGCCGCCGTCGTCGCCACCGATACCAAAGGGAAAGTGAGATAAACGATTTATTTTCCAGTTTCCGGTGACGCCAATGACACTAGAGATGATGATGGCGACGATAAGAGGCGATGATATAGGCACTTGGCGGTTGAAGTCTCAAGTGATGTCGCGCCCCGTGTCGGCTGGCGAAAGTGGGGCGCGATTTTAAGAGTCGGGAGGCGTTAAGATTGGAGTTTGGAGATAAGAATTCAACTCTGGCTAGCTTCCACTTCCAGGTTCGCAGCGGCAAGCTGGCTCGCCATTGAGCGTTCGGTGAGCGTATCCGCTCATGCATAAGTTCGCGCAGGTGAATTGTCTTCCGGTTTAAGGGTGGCGCTCGGGGGTTTCGTTGTTGTTGGGTAACTCGAGCCCTTGGAAAGACGAACCATCCAACGCTCGCTTTTTGAAGGGGAAAAAATTCAACCATTGCGCAAGCTGAAGTTGACGTATCCCAAGGGCAAGTTTCCGCCAAAGAGTCTAGTGTCATCTCCTCTGACTTGTGAGCAATACAAGTGCCAATAGTGATTCCTTGGAGCGACTCCCTCTTTGCTTCCAAAATGAAATAAAATCAACAACAAATAAAGAGAGATGGAAAGATTATACTCACTCTGGATTTTGGACGTCGTAAAGCCAATAATAAGAGTCGAACTCAACGGGCGGCCGCGACCAAATGGAACGAATCTCCTCATTTGTTGCTAATTCAACAGTTCGCTTTATTTGATCATCAATTATCGTTGGCATGTAATCAAATAGCAGTCCAGTTACAAAGAAGCCACTTGTTAGCAGGAGGAGCAATAAAGCGCGCGAATTGCTGCCGCCGCCACCTGCGCCGCTGGCCATTGTTTTTATATATATATTGTTTATACTTGTCTAGTATTATACAATTGAGTCATTCGAGTGCTAAGAGTTAATGGACTAAGTTGAAATTAATGGTGTTTCCTCTTTTTTTTCTTTATAAAGATATACCTTAATATATGTATTTGAAGAGGGGAGTTTACTTTTGACAGTCGATTGATTTGCAACTCACTTGCAGGTAAACTCTCCACTCATTTAGTTGAAGAAGTGACGGCCCAATTAGCGAGATGAACTTCAATCAGCTTGAAGTATGAGCGGGTGCACTTATCTTGAAACTCGGCCCACTTCTGGTCTCTGCGGCACCTCAATAGCTTCCGGCCTGTTCACTTCCGGTCTAGAGAGTACTTGTGTCTTGTTGATTCACTAATGTACTGATATAGCTAGATTTTTCTTTCTCTCTGTCTCTCTATTCTTGCTTAACCCTGACGTTGACTAGACAACTAGCGCAACTTCATCTCTTCCTCTGTTTCTATTTTAACTACTATACACACACACACCAAAGTTCATTAGCGCCACTTGGCGTTCATCATCAAGAAGAAAGGTAGAGAATGAGACTAAGTGACTGAACAAACAAAGAGTTTGATTTAGTTTGTCGCCAAGTAACCAACCTACAGCAAACCTTTCACTTCCTGCTAAACTTTTCCTCCTCCTCTTCATTCTACGACAGAATGTGTTTGAAATTGATGCCTCTGCTCGCTACTATAATGAATGGCTTGGTCGTCTGGCGGACTCTTCAGTTTGCGCTTGAGAACTTGCAAAGAAGAGCTTGACATTTGGATGGTTAACTGTTAAGGTGAAAAAGTGGAGCACGAGATGGAAAGATGGCGAGCGAGCGAGAGAAATTGACGACGATCAACACGAAAGATTGTGTTTAAAAGGGACACTTGAAAGGGAGGGGAGAAGAAAGGACTTGTCTGGAGGAAAGTAATATTTGAATGAATACCAAAGGTTAGAACCGACTTTCCATTAGCTAGTATGTGGAGTGGCCTCAAGCACGACACTAGGTGCCTTCTGTTGCTTTTGCCGCAACCGTTTTCTAGTTTGAGCATGAAATTCAATCGATTTTCAGAGTTGCTGCTGACAGGCTAGCGACAATAAGGCAACGGCAACCTCGACGACTTGTTAGCTTTAGGAGGCAATATAATGATTGTTATTACGAATTCATCAGTTTTTTTGCCAGCGGCTTCTAGTGGGGCTCATGGAAAAATGAATGCAACCACACAAATAACAACAACAAGTCAGGGGCTCACGGGATAGGAGACTTGAGGGCAAGCGTGTGTGCCAGTGACCTAGCGACTTTGCGCCGCTAGGTGCCGGACAAGTGTCGTTGCACTTGGCATGCGATTCGCGACTTTTCGTGTTGTCTGTCTTAGCGTGGTTGCAAAACTAGCTTTGAAGCTGACTCTGTTTTTCTGGCAAAAGGAGCAACAGCAGCAACAACAACAACACCAACAACAACAGAAAACCAACCGGAGGAGCTCTAGAGGCGGAAACTGGAGTTGGAGCCGATCAATGATCCAGATCGAAACTATGGAAACCGTAGATCCCTTTTATTTTCCCATACATCTCAGCAGCAGCAGCAGCAAATCCCACTCTTTTCCTCAGTCGTCGTGGTAGTTGTCGTCAGTTTTTTGGCTAGACTGTCAACCAGCCTCAAAGCCCCTAAGGCTGACTAAAAACACACCGGAAACCGCAAAATGGCAAGTCAAACAGTGAAAATATGACAACATTAGCGTAGAGCCAATTGTTTTATCTTCTCCTCTTGCTAAGGAGAAGAAGAAGTGAAAAATAAACGCCCACTTGCTGCAGCTGCTCTTTTTGTTGGTGAGAGGATGTTTCTTGGGCCTCAGAAAATGTAACTTACAAAGAGCCTCGAGGTGGCGCTTTGTGGCGCCTCGCGGAAGTTCGCCGAGACAGTCTCTCAAAACGCTTTACACAAACGATGAACCCTCTTGACAGCGAGCTAAACTGGGGAGTGGTCCGCTCGCTTGCTAGATCGACCCGGTGGTTGCTGGTGGCCGGAGTATAGAGGGATGCTCAGAGGATTTAGCTTGAGCAGGAGGAAACAAAGTCAGTGTCCAATGAGATGAGTGAGTCTCGGTGAGTGGAGATGTTCAAATGGCATAGCGAAATTGGAAGAAAACTTCTAGAGTTTTGTTTTAGTTTTTCCACTCGCCGGTTTCCTATTGTTCAGTCGCCTCAACTCCGTTTGCTCGCCGACTTGATTCATTTTCATGGCAAAAAATGGGGGAAAGGAATGGAGAAGAGGAGAGGAGAGCTAAAGTTGGATCTTCTGAGACGATTGAGAGATCTACTCACAAATTCCGGCGGCGTCTCCAAGCTCCAGCTTGCGTCTTTTTGCCATCCCGAGTCGCCGGTTCATTTGGCCAGCTAAACTGGCAGCGACGGCCATACAGCTACCAGTGACACTGTGAAATAATGGCTCGCCGTTAGACCAAAAGAGCAGTGGAGAGCGAGAGAGGGGGAGAGAGAGAGATAGTAAGTCAGACGAGGATAGAGGAAGAGGTTCAAGAGTTTTAGCCCAAGTTTGCCGCTTGAATTCATGGGGCGCTCTGTTTAGTGCTCACGGCTAACGGTTAGTTATTTGGAGCAGTGGCGTTTTCGGAATTGCCGCGGCGGGCTTAGTTTGCTTGGTTCCCGAGTGGAACCACCACCACCACTATTCTCATGAAAACTCTTTGGAGCATTATTCCTGGCAAAGGTAGCAACACTCGATTGGCTTGCTATCTAACTCAGTTTGCCCTGGCGGTGTGATAGTGTTGTGGAACTGAATTGGAGTTACGCGGCCGAGATTGACAAAAGTTTTCGCCTCAATTGCTCAGCAGATGATCACTCTCGTCTCTTTTTGGTTGTGTCGCTAGGTCACCTAGCGACAGTGCGGCACTTGCCCCGCTCAACGTTGGAGGCCCTCATCTTAACTTAACTCACGGTAACTCAGCCACCAGCGAGAAACCAAGCGACCGAGCGGCGGGCCGGAAGCGACTCGAGCGGAATGAGTGCCCGGCCGGCTGCCGGTTCCGTCGGTCGGTCGTTCGATTGAGGCGAACCGATCGGTTGGATATTCACGTTTCCGGTTGGCCCCAACTCTTGTTCTTGATGCCAGCGGCTTTTGCCGAGGGAGCTGGAAGTAGAGGTGGATCAGCGAGCTAGTTTTTTCGCCTGGCCCTCGAGATTGGGAATCTCTTGGTCTTGGTTGTCGAAATCCTCTCTTCGCTGCGGTGCGAGGGTCGTTTCTCTCAGCTAGCGAGAGACAACATTGACAACGAGCGCCCAGATCAGAAGACCACGACGACAAGCGACTTGCGCTACAAGATGGATGGAGTCGAGGATGAAAGACGGAAGCTGCCAGCGGAGGTCTCGCCAAGTTAGCGGCTGTTCTCGCTCAAAGCCAAATGAAGGCTACTACAGTTGGCTGGCCAGCTAACCATAAAAAGCTTGTGCCAAGTGCTCGAGTCAAGTGAGAGAGACGCGCGTTGAATTTGTACACTCCGCCATCATCAGCGCCGACTGCAACGGCAATGGCAACAACAACACCCTCGACAGAGAGACAGTAGCAGCAGCAGCAGCAACCACCACAACATCAGAGACTCGAGTGGCCCGTAACTCGTTCACTTGGCTCTGGTTAACACAAACCCCAGTTTCGCTTCGGAGCGGGCTCCAAATTCACCCTCATTCGGCGAGCCAGCCAACTAGCTTGCCAAAACAAGCTCGCCAACTTGATTCATCTGCACAAGCAGCGATCGATTTTGGCGCGCTAGTTTTGCTGGCCAAAGTTGTGGCGGCGCCAACTTGTCTTCGATGGTAAATGTTGTCTGAGTTTAAGTCCAACTTGGTGGCCGTACACTCTCTCCCCTTGCTAGAGGCGAAGCGAGTCTCTCACTTCGCCTCAGAAGATTTCCCTCCAGTTGACTACCACTCGAGTCGGTGGCCATTTTTCAACGCGCGCCAACCGAGGAAAACAAAATCAGTCATCCACTCGAGTGTTTGTGTGCCGTCATCCGTTTTCCTCCTGCTAACAATCCTCTCTTTTTATTCGGCTCACAAACACAACTTCATTTGGCCGGCCAACTGGAAGCCAAATGAAGACACGCATTCAGTTCGAGTTGCAAGCGATTGAGACGCTTGAAGGGAAAAAACTCGCAATGCAACTTGATTGTCGCCGACATGTCGAGCAAACCGAGAAGAAGAAGTTGTTTGGTTCAGAGAAGAGAAGAGCCCTCCCTCAGGGAATCAGACTAAAAAGGGGCAAAAAAGAAAGAGTCTAGCCAACCGGCGAGCTGAGCAACATTAGCGACTACGCGAACATTAGCGCTACCAGACTGATAAACTGCATGGAAGAGACCGAAAAATCTCGACGTTAATATAATAGAGAAATAATCACCCGCAAACCGTAATAGTAGCGGGAATAATGATAATAACCTTCATTGTGAGCACAACGATCGGTCTTAACGGTTTGGTCTTGCCGGCCGGAAGTGGGAACTTGTTTGTTTGTTTCTCTCCCTCTCTTCTACTGTTTTTGTCGCTTTTCTTCAGCGAGAACAAAAACGAGAGAACGAAAGAAATTGGCCTCCTATTCTCAGAGGTTAACCTTCTTTTCCCCCTGCATTCGAGTGCAATGAATGCAAATTCGTGCACTGGTAAGCGCTGCCAGCGTCGCCGCCGCCGCCATCGTTGAGTTACTTGGCAGGAAACCTAACGAGTGGCAAAAAATCCCAAGTCTCTCAACACCAAGAGCTAGCCACTTCGACGTCAGCCAGAATTCAGCAAAACTTTGGCTAGGGTTTACCTGCCCGCCTGTCAGCCAGCTTCTCGGAGAGCCAGCCAGTCAAGTGGCTGATTACGTGGCTCACGTCTCGCCACTTTGCGTCACCTTTGAGAAAAACTCTCCTCTGCTCAACTCTGGGGCGCGACGAGAGGAACACAGTGAGTTGTAGAGCGCGGAGAAAGAAGAGGGGAAGCCGGAGAATTTGCCACGGGCTAGAATGATGAAAGAGATTGAGCAGCCAGGTCGACTGGCGAGCTTACTAGTCGACTAACTAGCTAGCTTGGCGTTAGCGATGCCACTCGAGAGGCTCCCAAATTAGCGCTCGTGTTTGTGCGACTCTCTCTCTCTCTCTCTCTCTCTCGTTGCTCTCAAACTTCAACTTCAACTCTAATTTCAATCTCTAATTTACAAACACAACTTGCAAACTCCAATCCTGAGCGTAGATTTTCAATGTTTCATCCGACCGAGTTACGCAAATTCAAGCGGACGATTACGATACAAGCACACAGAAAGTTGGCCTTTTGATCACGATTCATTCAACAACAAGAGTTGGCTGCTGCTGGCCGATGGACACAAGCGGCACAAGCCGCACAAGCTCGCCGGCCTCACGGGCCCCAAAAGCTGCACTGGATTGGAGATTCGGGCGGACGACGGCGAGCTTGCGTCTGCGCGGCAAGTGAGCAGCGACTAGCTAGCCAAGTTTCGAAAGGCGCCTGTACCGTCGTTGCCGCTCACTTGCTCGTCTGCTAGCGTCGTGGCCACGCACTCGATTGCGCTTTAAATACACACTTACACACACACAAACAAAACACAAGTTTCGAGCGAGAGAGTGAGTTTCTAGTTTGGTGCGATGCGCTTTTAAGATTTCGCCATTATTCTCGCAGTCTGCGGTCTCTTTAATAGACTGCAATGTCGGTTTGCGACTGTTAGCCTGTTAGTCTGTGAGTTGTCATCAAAGTTGAAGTTGGAGTTGGAGTTTAAGTTGATGCTCAAGCTTAGGTTGTTGTTGTTGTTGTTGCTGCTGCTGTTGTATCTAGAGTTTGTTTGGTTCGACGTCGCCGCCGCCGCTGCCAACTGAAAACTCTCCAGCTCCGGCTCCCGCCACCAATACAAACGACAGCAGCAACAACGACAACGACACTGACATCAGTTGCCCAAGTGCCAGTCGACGAGAGATTCATAGAACGAGAGAGTCAGTCTCACGTCAGCTGGCTAGTGTTTGGCGCTATGCCGCTGCGGTCGTTGTTGTCGTTGATGTTTTATTTGTGCGCTTGTGTGTGAGAGTTTGAAGTTGGCTAGATCAAATTGGCAAGCTAGTTAACTGGAGCGCTTGGTATTGTGAAAGACAGAGAATGACAATGACAATGAACGAGCAAGAGGATGAGACTCGCGGCCAGAGAGAGGAAATCTCAAGAGGAGAGCAGCAAAAATTACAATTACAAGGCAAGAGACAAAAAAATAACACCCAAATCGAGGAGCTGCATTGACAAGTCGTCGGCCGTTCCGACGAGCGAGCCGATAAGTTATCAATGTAGCGCTTTAGTCAAACAAGATGACGCCATTACATCAAGGTGACTGCAGAAACAGAAGCAACGATGGTAACGAGAGTAAAAGATGCGACCATTTATATACCTCCTCAATAATCAATACCAACGACAAGCTCAAAATTCATTCACCTGCTTCAATTGCCACCAAGACTCCAGCTAGAGGTAGCTGGCACCTCCAGCTTCCGGCCGTCCAGCTGCTATTAATAATCGTACCAATACTAGCTCTTCACTATAGAAATGATCAAGTTTCCTGTCAACCGGAAGACGGGAGCAAGAGTTTGAGTTTGAGTTCGAGTTTAAAGGAGAGTAAATTCAACGATTTTGTTGGAAGAATAAAGAAACCACCGGGCGCCGAGTGTTTGCTTTATGGCGACCCTAGTCAAGTGCAACTTGTTAGATTGCAGGATACCTACGAGCTCCAGTTGAATCAGTCGCTAAATAATACGATGCAAGTTTATAGAGGCACCCAATTAGCGCTTACAAATAGATCAAGCAGAAACCAACAGCAGCAACCTCAGCAACCGCAACCAACAAGCAACTCCAAAGCCCTCCAAATGTTTGCCTCAATTTGCAATGGTTGGATGAACAGTGTCGAGTTGTCGGACGGCCGGAAGCAGTTGGCCTACTGGGTGCTGGATTCGAGACGCCAGGCGCTTGTTGCCAAATTTAACTATTTTGATCCGCTCCAAAGTTACGATTACTCTGGCTTACGCGAAGCGCGTCTCACCTCGCCAATCTTCCGTCCAATTCCAGCCTACCACTCGATGAGTGATTCCAAGTATTACGCAAGTTGCAAATTTACCTTTCGCTCCTATCAAACACTAAGCTCCCACTTGGACTTGTATTTGATTACAGTGCCAACAAGTGGCGGCTCTAATCTGTTACTCTCGCCCTTGGGCAATGACCAGCAACAGCATCAGCAAAGAAAGTTGAAGCAATTGATTGAAAATGGAAAGGGTCTTGCGCTGGCAAGTGAACGAGGCGAGCAGGCTGTTTGGTCGACTCACACCGTGGATTTGCCCACCGATTTTGGCGAGAAATCTCTCTATAGATTGGAATTTTCTGCTCTAAACTCAATCCAACTTAGATCCGATATCACAACTTCCTACAACTTTCTCAAGGGAATTGCAGTGGCCAACTTCTCCCTCAGTCCTCAGTGTTTTGGACTCGAGGTTGAGCCCGAAGAATTGGAAAGAGTTTACAAGTTAACGGGCGAGAATCCGCTCGATTATAGCAAGTCTCTTGGATTCACTATCAACTCATCGCTGGCAGGAACAACAGGTGGCTCAAGTTCCAGGTTTCCTCAACAAATTAGTGGAAATGCAAGACAATTAATCGAAAGTAGACAATCGTATCTCGTTCACCTCTACGAAACTTACAAGGGACTTTTATTCTGGTTTATCGTTGTGATATTGGTGATATTAGTTGCTTCAACTCAATATTTGCTTTGCCTCTACCACCAAAACAAAAACTCGCCGCCTGGCCACGGGGGCAACAGCTCAACAAGTGGCTGGAATTCCATGTTTTTCTGTTGGTGCTGCTACAATTATTGTCCCATTTTAACGAGCAACACCAACAACCGAAAGCAACGCAGTCAATTCTCAAGTGGAAGCTCCCAAAATTCCACCCAACTCTTTGGACCACATGGAAGATTGAGGGTCAAAAGGAGGCATAGAGTTTATGTTTCCTCTTTGACTAATGATACCGGTGCTAGTGCACAAAATAATAATCAAAGGAAAGGCAACAATCGCAAATACTCGAATGAAGAGCAAATAAAACTGAAGGAAGTGAACGAGGAGTTGATGTTGCGTCGGTTGGGTAGTGAGCCGGAAAACTATGAACTAGAAGGAAACATAAACTACAGGCCAAATGGTGGAGGCTTAAACTGTGCAGGTGAATTGAATTCCTTGCACACTTTTACAGGTAACAGTATGATTAGTAACAATAATGG
Source organism: Aculops lycopersici (assembly GCA_015350385.1). Taxonomy (NCBI): domain Eukaryota; kingdom Metazoa; phylum Arthropoda; class Arachnida; order Trombidiformes; family Eriophyidae; genus Aculops; species Aculops lycopersici. The sequence continues at coordinate 2,007,603 of WNKI01000001.1, read as the reverse complement.
CAAGATGATTAATGGACTCTCGTCGCTTGCAATGGCCAATTGCGCCTCATTAGAACCCTACCAAATTGATCGCGAACGATTGACTTTCACGCAGCCGTCGCTAGGTCGCGGCGCCTTTGGCGAGGTCCATAGAGGATGTCTTGCTTGCTACTATTCCACCGACGATAGCGGAAGTTTAACCCTTTTGAACGATAAGCAATTGCAACAGAAGAGCGGTCGCCACCAGGACTCTCATGAGCTTGACCATCTAGAGAGCCAGTCTATTAAAGTGGCCATTAAAACACTCACCGACGATAGAATGAGTCAAGAGGATTTTATTAGGGAAGCGATAAATATGTCACAGGTGAGCCATAGAAACATTGTCGAGTTTATTGGCGTTTGTTTCGAGCGGCGCCCCTTGTATATTGTGATGGAATTGCTTGAGGGCGGAAACTTGAAGCAATTTTTACTTAAAAATAGGGACAAAATCTCAACAGGTGGCGGCAGCAACCAAAGCTCAAATTTAGTTCAAATCTCAAATAGCATCTATAGTCTACCTGATCCAAATGCAAGGGCACGATTGAACATGGGAGACTTGTTGGTTTTTGCCCTGGATATTGCGAAAGCCTGCGATTATTTGCAACGCCAACAGTTCATCCATCGAGATTTAGCGGCACGAAATGTCCTATTGACGAGGGATACAAAATCTACTTGGTCCTCGCCACTTGTTGCCGGCTCGCCAAATGGCCCCTCGTCTAGTCCATTTCTATTAGATCACGAAAACTCAACAACCAATCTGAGCCACACAAACAACGCGAGGAGAAACTTTGTTAGCTCGCCACCATCGGCTTTAGATGTGGAAGCAAATCACAAGGTTGATTTGGAGCAAGTTTACCTGAACGGCTACCGAGAATCGGGAATCGTGGCAAAGTTGGCCGATTTTGGAATGACACGCGATGTCTACTCAAACAATTACTACCGATTTGGAGGCAAAGAGTTGCCAGGTGAGTTGATACATTCGAAGCATTCGCCTCGAATGCAGTGTAACCTTGAGACTAACCTTTGCGTTTAAATAATCCCCCTGACATCAATGTTCAAAACACAATACTTATATTGAAAAATATCCCATTAGTCCGCTGGATGCCGCCCGAGTGCCTAGATGGCGTTGCAACCACCAAATCGGACGTTTGGTCGTTTGGTGTGTTCTTGTGGGAAGTTTTCTCCATGGGCCAGCTACCGTACCAACATCTATTAGACAACCAGAAGGTGATTGAGTATTTGAAATCCCGGAGATGCGCTAGACCTAGAGACTCGCTACAATATCAGCTACAGCAACCACAACCACAATCTTATCAAGTCGACAGTGGCAAAGAGATGGAACTTTTGTTGACGATTTCAAGTGAGAACATTGCAACCAGCGCCAATATAACGCCACTGCCACCTGAGGATTCGATAATAACCGAGAGAGATAGTAACAATCAGAAAACGCAAGCCTCGAGTTCAACAAACACCTTACCACTGGGATTTATTAGTCAAAACCAGAGCCAGAATCAAAAGCGAAATCGAAACAATAGCATCAGCATCATTGATTCCGATTTGGGTCCACCACTTCCGCCGCCACACGAGAATACTCCGCATCCGATCTACTCCATTATGTGCTCTTGTTGGGCCATAAATCCCGAGGAGAGACCGCAATTTGAGGAGATCGCCAACCGATTGTATTGGTGCTTGCAAATGGACGAGGTTTTGGGCACCAGTTTACCTTGTTTCTACGAGCAACAGCGCCACTCGTCGACAGGTAGACCAACTCACATGATGACGGGTAGCAATAATGATAACAACAGTGGCAATGTTAATCAACATACTCAATTCCACCAAGAGAAACAGCAGCAACAACAGCAACGATCGCAACACTCGATACAAAACCACCAAGACCACCGACTGAGTGTAGGTAGCGCAAGTGATTGTGAGGCAAGCGAGCAGCAGGAACAATATTTAAACCAACTTAGCGCCAACAATCTGAACCAGCAAACCATTTACCTGAACCAAGATGACGACGACGACGATGAGAATCGGAGAATACTGTCGCCGGATTCCGATGTGCAAAGCACCTACCTGGCTGCAGCCTCGCAAACCACTCAGGTAACCCAACTGAACTGGTGGTGATGATGTTTTGTTTCGCAGATTAGAAACAAAACCGAATCAATCTGACAAAACACATTGGACAAGTTAGTGATGATGATCTCGCTTTTTTATGCCACATGTAAATCAACCGACAACATGATGATATAATAGACAAGGAAGAAATACAATACAGCAATCATCTAGAGAGACGCCACTTGTTTTCGTGACACCTGATGATTGTTCTATTGCACCAAATAAATTGATGATAAAGAGTCTAGCCAAATGCTCAAGCCAAACATGAATAAAAACTGTTAAAATGCGACATGGTTATAAATGTTGATGCAATTTAGAAGATGTTCTCTTTCTGTCACTTTAAATAGATGACCGGTTTTCTTGAATCACGCGCTTCTATTAATTTTAATATGGCTACTGGTAAACAGATAAGTGAACGGAACATATTGATTGTTGATTATAGAACCACTCGCTGCTCTTTATCCTGTTGTCCACTAACTTTTGACTCGGAGCCTCCACTGATGACACGACTGAAGATAAAAATGAGTTGCTCGAGTGCTCGAGTCAACTCTCTTCCCTCAAGTGGCCCTCAAGTCGAGACTCCCTTACAGTGGGTACAACAGGAGAAAGGGTCTCAAACGGTTCAAGTGTTGGTAGTTTCCTTTGAATTTGCATTCCCTGCTTCAACTTAATGCTAGTGTTTTGCAGCATGAGCTTGATTTGTCATCTTGGATCTTGGAATGATGAATTATATAAAGTTCTTGCGGTTACCAGAATCATTAACAAACCTTTACCTGCATTTATCGGCTCGCTTCATTGCCAATCAATTCTCTCATTCACAGCTCTCAACTCAAATTCTCGCCCACGACTCTGACCAAATGATTGGAGCCAATTTGTGGACAGCACTCGCCTTTTATACCCCCGAACATCGAAAGACCACCAGGTAGTTAGCGGCAGCGTCATTGTGACGCAACCAGCCGAATCTCCGTCAACTGACATAGTGGAGGGTAAATCGTCGTGGTCGTCGTGGTCGCGGTTTCTGTTGTGTGAGGCGCGAACACAAACGTTCATTTGGTTTGGTTGCCATAGTTGCCCTTTGCTTTTCCTGGTGAAAGGGCAGAGCAGCGCTGGCAACAATAACAACAACAACAACAACAACCAGAGCAAATGCAGCAACCACAACAATAGCCAGTCATTCAGGCTCGGCAATCATGGCAACATTTTGCCCGGCGCCCCTACACGCGCATTCGAGTGTACGAGTGTCTATATATATGTGTGTGTGTGTGAGCGGTACATAGCGACAATCCGGCCTGCCAGTTAGTCAGTTGGCAAACGAGTGGGAAAAATGCGAGAGTTGGCGGCTCATTTTCGGGCGGCGCCTAGGTAAAATTCGGCAGAAGCGAGGGGTTCGCGTGATCTAAAGTCAGATGCCAACCAGCCGGTCGGTCGGTCGCTTCGGTCCTTCGCTAGTTTGACGTCCGATTTGCAAGCCGACGTGCCACTAGTTTGCGCCTCAAATATGGATAGCAGCTATGTTCGATTCGGCTCGCTTCTTAGGGGCGTTCACTCGTTTGCACGCGCTCACTTCCGAGGCCACTTGTTGCTCCAGTTCGAACTGGCTCGCAAGTGCTAATTGACGCGAGCAGCTGCCTCGTGTACAATGCGAGCCCACAAAGAGCCCTGGTAGTTGGCGGTGAGTCGAGGGAACAGGTTTCAATTTTCCGCCTGGATCAAAGTAATAATGGAGCTGGTTTGAAATGTAGCTAATGGGCGCGACTGGCATCCCTTGAAGTGGGAGAAGCAATGGGCGTCGGCTATTCGATTTGAGTTTAATCTGATCCGGTGTTGCCCGTTTTCCTCATCCCCGAAGTGCCGGAAATCACGACGGCCGATAGACTATTAGTTTTGCTTCGATGATTGCGGTCATGACGCGTCTCCTGACGGCCACAAGAATGGAGCGAAGCGCACGCGATTTGTACGATCTGATTTGCATTGCATCAGTCAAGTAGCTTTAAAGGATGGTGAAGCAAGAGCAGCAGCACCGGCACCAACAACAAAGCCACTGCTTGCATCAATGCAAAAGGCGGCAGCGGCGACCTTCCCAGGTGGAAAAGTTGCGCGCGCCGATTGGCCTCCACGTGACGTGGGCGACTTGTGGCGCGCCACGAGCGCCGCCGGTGTGGGCGTAACTTGCAATTGCTCTTTTTGCTTTAATTGCGCCGCTCGGCTCACCTGGCCGGAAGTCGCGAGTGCGACAACAAGCAGGCGAGTGAGCGAGCGCGCGAGCGAGCAGCCAGGTTGCGTAACGCTACGTTCGTGCGGGACGGGCGCCCAGTTTGGTTTTTCTTTTGTGGTTGTCGCCGATGAGGTTGCCTACAACTAAAAGGTAACCGCCGCACTGTAGAGGTAAGATTGGGAGACAAACGAGCAACTTGGCCGAGCGGAAGGGAGAGTGCGATAGAGAAAGCACTCAAATCGTCATGGAAACGAGATAAAACCGCGACTTTTGTCCACCGACAAATTGGCGACCCGAAGCCGCCAATTTTCCGTCTCATTCTCCTTCCTTCCCCTCTCCGTCTCTTTGGCCACCGAGGCCAAATGGCCAACTTCGCACACCTCACACTTTTCCTATCTCTCGCTCCCTTGTTTAGTATCAGTAATTTTGTTCCCACTTTTGCTGCTCGTATCCTTTCCAGCGATAAAAGTTGCAACCATCAACTCGAGTATCTCGTGTGAGAATTACGGTTTTGCGCTAAGAGCTAGCGCTAATTATATCCAATATCGAGAGTTCAGTGCAAATCGTCCAGTGTTGGCAGGGTTTGCATTTATTAGTTTCTTCAACCTTTCTAAACTCAAAACAGTCAGTTAATCTTTCGTCTCTTTACTCTTTGTGCACGATCTTAAACTGAAAGCCACAAACTGGAGCCTGGCGCTCGTTTGCGCCGAATCTTGACGACCAGCTTTTTCACAGCCTTACCTTTTGCCTCCGGCGCTGGCCAGTATAAATGTTCCACCTGGCCACTGGGCAGTCTACCTATTGCTTGCGTTAAACTAAATATTGACTCTCTGGTGTCGCCGCAATTCGAATCCATACTCCACCAACCACCTGTAGTTTCAGGACCCCGATTGGTCGCGTTACAACTTTGCCTGTCGTAGGTTTCAAATCTCGAACCATTAAGCGAGCTCAGGGGACTGCATAGATCACTCGCACCATTGGAGTTGGTTTCGCCCAATGTTGCATTGCACTGGCCAACTTCTAGCCTGAAGAGCGATTGCTCGTCGTGCACCTTAAAATGATCAAATTTTAGATGCAATTGTTCGAGATCCGAATCTAATTTTGAGCTTGAATTTGCAAATGTCAAGTCGATTTGCATCTCAGTTTGGTTGATGCCCACGGAGTTAGAGGCCAAGGTTTCACCAACACTTGTTAGCTGATGCAGTAGATCCAAGCCGATGAAAAACTCGGCCCAATCGTTCAGCTGACCAAAACCTAGCTTATAGTTGGCCCAATCTAAATGAAAGTTTACCTGCGAAGCTTTAATCTGTTCCAATAATGAGCTTGACTTTGTATAATTGTTAAACGACTTGTCGATTCTCCTTAGTATAACTGTCCAACCGCCACCGTCGTCCTCTGGGTCCATGTTCATGTCGCAGTAAACGTGTCTAATTGAGCCCTTAACAAACACATAATATTGTCCCGTGCAATTTGCGCCCGCCAATCGCAACTGACGACAACTGGCCGGCGTCACTAGATTAGTCTTGGATTGGCAGCTTTGCCTGATCGTAGGTTGCTGCTTGTTGCTGTTGCTGTTGTTTTGATTTGACAAATCCAGGGTTCTATTTCTACCTGGAATCTTGGACCCCGAGAACCAGCGAGTTCCGGTTGAGGTTTGTGGCTGTTTGCTTTGAGCTGAATCATGGTCGTCCGTTTCATTTCTGTTGTTGAAGTTTATCTCCACAGTTGAGGGGCCTTCAAAACCATCACCCTGCATTGGCTGTTTCGATTTCATTTCAGTTAATTTGGTTAAAAACAAAGCCGACTGCTTGACCACTGAACTGATCTCGTCCAATCTGCCCGTTAGCAACCTGATCTCCCGTCCGATGTAACTCTGAACACCACCCTCTCCATCTAACTGACTCTCTCTATTAACCATCTTCGAAGTTGTTAAACTTGAACCTGTCAGCATGCTCTTCACCAACTCACTAAGTTCACCTGAAAGCAGACGAGCAATCATTGAAATTTCGGACGATCTCAGTGCGCTGGGTGGGTGCTGTTGTTGTGGTGGAGGCTGTGGTGCTGTCACCTCTTCTGACGCTGGTTGCCCACTTGGCTGAGCTTTAGATTTAGAGGCAATCAGTGAAGCCAGTCCATCTACCAGGTTGTTCTGTAAACTAGCAGCCAAAGAGCACTCCTCTTTAACCAGAGAGATTTGATTTGATATTGAGTTGTATTGGTACGTTTGATCGAGGAAACGAGACATCAACTTGTTGAGTGTCAATCTAAAACTGGCCAGTTGCTCTCTGGTCATTGTGCTCAAGTTGTCGAGGGCAGCACCAAACATGGACTCATACTGCTGACTCAATGTTAACATAAATCTCTTGTGCGATTTTGAACCAATCGATGGAGTGCCACCTGCCTGGTTTTGGTTGCTGATACCTGTGAACCAGCTATCTGCAGTGATGAAATCGGTATCCTCGCGGTCTTCATCTTGACTCTCCTCCGACCACTCGGTTGCAATTGAATTGAGATTTGGGGCCAACTTGTTCAGGTGGAAGAGATCTTTGGATTTGTTGTCCTCTAAACTTGTTTTAGCTCGAGGGTTTGTGTCATTATTTCCATTTGAGGTTAGAGCTAGAGCCACAGAGGGTACCTGAGCCGACGACTTGACCCGCTTGCAGCCACAATGTTTCTGGACGCTAAGGTTAAGTAGATCAAATTTATTGGATAGTTGCTCTAGACTCTCGAAAATTCTATCTAGCTTCTTATCATGGTAAATATCCGAAGTTAACTTAGACTCTTTAACTCCTTCGTTAATTGAGGTAGATGTTTCATGAACTTCAACACACTTTGCAATACTTGCACAACAAGTGACTAAGATGATCAGGTAAGAAAAGATAGAAGCCATAATGGTAATCGATTCGATGAAACTAATGCTCTCATTGTATCGATAATCTCATCGAACTAAACTCTAAGAATGAAGCCACAACATTCAATGCTTAAAGTGTCAATGAGTGTATCCTCTTTAATTGAGTAGACATTAGAAGACGCGCTCTCATGTCAACACCTAAAGGCGAGCACAATGGACGACACAATATCGGGTTTTACCAATATTGTGTCCACAGCCTTGACAACTCTTAGCAAGCTTATCGGTCGAGATCTAAGGCAGAAAACTGAATGCCTAGATTGTTGCCTAAGTAGAAGAAGAGACTCAAGATTGGAACTCTCGCAACATCAATATGGATACAAGATTGATTGTCAAAATGAGTTGTTATTTCTGTCGTTGTAGTCTTATTCCTAAGTCTTGACTTCTCTAGTCTCACTTGTGACTTCTGACCATAGATTATCCTGGCCTCTGATCAATGTATAGCTTGTTATCCATCCAAATGGTTGTCTGCATACTACCACCACTTGTTGTCGACTCATCCCATTCTTCGTTTTCATTTAGAAACTCAACGTCCTCTGCTTCGAGAGCATCAATTGCTTTCGGTTGCTCGGGATAATTTGATGGCAATGATATACCACCACCGCCACAACTTATAGTTTGTAGGAGATTTAATAGCCGATGGCAGTAGTTGTTGTAGTGAATCATCGTAGGCAAGTCACCAATATGTTGTTCACTTGCAAAAAGTTCCAAGAAACTTTCGCACAATGCTCTGGTTCTATCTAAATCAATGCCAGCTAATAATGGTGATGAGGACAAATACTGTTGACTAGTCGCGCTGGTGGTTGCGGTGCAGTTTTGAGCTGGATATTGAGTTGAAATCGTAAGTTGAGGTGCCAGTCGGGCAAATAGTTGCTTGTAAATAGATTCAATCTCACTTCCAATGGCTAAAATTTGGCCAATCTTTCTCACTGTCCCAGTTATGGTGTTTAGATCCTTTTTCAAGAGATCGCGAACCAAGGGGTTCATTGGTTGTCTGTTGTTGTTGTCGTGATTGTTTTGGGTTGCAGTAACACAATTGCTTGTGCTACTATTACAATGACTACTGGCGCTGCTGCTACTTGTTGTTGTTGCATAACCACTACTACTTCTCAATGACGAGCTATCTGAATCCTCCTCTTGACTAGTTTCGAAGAAATGCAATGCTCGATTGTAAGGCGAGTAGGTGATATACTTGGCCCTTCTTGAAGCGGCCGCATCTATGAGCTTAAGATTCTGTTGTTGAGTTTGACTCAAGTCCAAGTCGGTGATTTGAGAGAATAGAGTTGCGATTGAGTTATCAAAATCCTCTAATTGATTTGTTAGTATCTTTGGTTGGTGGTGTTGCTGGTGATTGTTGATATTGTTATGATTTTGTGATATGTATTTGCCATTAATATTGTTACCATCTATCAAACTCTGATTTCTCACCTCGAGACTCAATTGTTCCAGAGCCTCGATTAATTCTGCCATACTTGTTACTGAGATGACTACAGTGTAATAATGATGTAAGAGTTAGTAACTAGGGATCCATGTTTTTGTTTCGTTTCTGGCCAAATATAAAATTAATTTTTGTATTCCAAATAGAAAAACTAAAACGTTGGAAACTTTTTGGGAAAACAATATAATATGAAGCCGTGTAAATTCGCTAACATAAATCTGGAGTATATTAATACATCTGGTCAATGGCCTACTTATCTGGACAGCATCAGTTCCCTTCTTGACTCATGGTCTACATGAGCATCGACGGCTTCGTTATTAAGTCGACTCGACTTCGGAGGTAAGCTCGCTACTCCAGTTCATTATTAAGGCGAAGGCGGCTACAGCTAGAGTTGCCGCTGTTTGTGCTTACAATGTTGTCTTGCTCCCTCTTATGTTTGCAACGCAAGTTGAGTAATGGAGATCGAGATAATATAATTGCGAACTAGAGGTAACAGAAAAGGTACATGAAAATGAGGCAACAACAGAGCAGCGAGTTTTTTCGACACTCTTTCTTTGGAAAAGCAAATGGGAATTTTGTTTTCCCCTTGCCGGCGCTTTTCGCCTCGCCTCGCCTCGTTTCTTTACCTTAACACACGCTCACGCATTCATACATTCACGCTACAAACTTTCGTCCGCCGATTGCCAAGAGCGGCGCCTGTTGCATGCGTGTACGAAGGCTCTGTTCGTACACACCAGACGCGGTCATGACTTGCGAGCGTGAGTTGCCACCGCAATCTTGCACGAGTTTTGCATCTTCCGAGATCTCGATCGGTGACTCACCTTTTTAATTAGACTTTGCTGCTCTCAGATTATTATTTCTCAATCATGCTTTTGATTGAAACAATCTATGATCGAGACGGACACCACGAATGATGCAGGAGAAAGAGAGTAGAAACTTGACGACACAGGCGGCGCCTGGGGGACCGCGTGGCTAGGTGAGCCACTTAGCTAGTAAAAAGAGCAAGTGTTTGCGCAATCGCACTTGCAACGCGCGTCCATTTCCAACTTGAAAAATTGTCGCGCTAACCCACGAGTAAGCTAGGTTCACTTTACGTGGCACTGGTGGCGCCATTCATGCGCTCAATTGCGCAACTATGTCAGCTGGCTTGCTGTCTGCCCGCTTCTCTGGCACTTAAGTGGCAGTTGCCTCGGTCGGTAGTTGTCAATTTGGCTGTCGAGACGGCAGTTAGTTTGCGTAATAGTATCGTTGTCCACCCTAAAATCCTCGATTGAGGGTCATGGGCGCGAGCTTGTCAGCCGGAAGTGGCTCTCTTCTCTACTCCTTTTTATTTCTCTCGTCGGCCTCAAGATTTCGGTCATCCAGTTAGTCCAACATTACGTCACTCTTCACAACGTTTGCAACTCAAGTAGCCCACTGTCCAAGATTAAGAACCAACTTTTTTCTCCCAATTCTTTCAAGGAAATACCCTCCTCAACTGAGAAGCTGAATTAAAAGACACTTAACTATTAATTGATCAACGAATCGACGAAAGGCAAGAGAGAAAAAGTTGAGAAGATGAAATGACGAGAAATGTGTGAGGCCAAGATAGAAAATTTTTTAAGTTTTACAAACATAAGCCAGTTTAAAGGTGACATTCAAAAAGGTGAGTTGAAAACATTTAGAATGTGTAAGTGTAAAGTCCATTCTAGAAAACCATCGAGTCATGCTCTAAAAGCTTAGACATATAAGTCACGAACGCAAATTTTTCAACAACAACAACTAATACGAAAACATTTAGCTATTGTTTTCGGAAGCGGAAATGATTAGCTCTGCTCGGCGGACAAGAAGCACGCAACAGATTCGTGACATAATGCGGCAGGTTTACTTTGCAGTTCATCAAAAAGCTATCTCAAATAAGTGAGTGCCTAGCAACTAGCTTACCGACCATGACGAGCTCTAATTGATGGGAGAAGAAAGTGATTAGATGGTGCTGATTGATGGCCAAGAGGGGCCTCAAAACGAGAGTGAAATGTGAGTTTAGGTAGAATAATGAGTAGTCGCTCGATGGTTTAGCATGATGTTATGTTGGATTTTCATGCTCAATTATGAGGAGGAGCAGAAGCGGAGAAAGAGAGAGAGGGGGAGAGAAAACAATTGGCAAGACGATCGCCCCATTTGCACATCGTGACGAGCACATATACTGAATTTCTCTCTTGAAGTGTAGTTAACATGCAAAGAATATGACGATAACAACAAGCTACAGGGAGTTTGACTCAAGTGTGTCATTGACTCACCAGGTAGATGACAGCTTCCGGTTAGAGCTCTTAACCGAATCGTGTCTCTGTTGGCATGTACGACGCGTCACATCAATCGTTGGCGGGCTCAGTGTTGACCTCCCCGAGGCAAGTGGGTGGCCGTGGGACAATTGACTTAAGTCGGAGTAGAGAGCACGTTGTATGCTTAGTAAAGTAGAGGAGTCCAGTTAAGTGAGCAGTGCGAACCACTTGTCACTGGCCACCTACAAACCAGTCATCTCTAAAAGTTTGCTACCAAAAGTTTGACGTTGTGCTATATGGTCTTTTTCGAGCGAAAGGGAGTTGGAATTTTTCCTCTTTCTTTCCGACACTCGAGAGGCTCAAGAGGACACGGCAAATTTTCGTCCCTCTTTTCGTTGCGCTCCCCTCCACTTCGAGTTGTGCAATTTGATTTGGAAGTTCTATTAGTCATTGTGGCTACGCAGCTGCGAGGATGCTTTGTGACACGTAACTTGTAATTGGCAAGCAGTGATTCTCTTTCTCTCGCTCCCCTTCATGTAGTCGACCAAACTTTCGACTACATCAAGAGGGTGGAAGAAAACACGATGATCGATCGCTGGATTTTTTTTTTGTTGCCAAAAAGTCTACCACAAAAAAGTTGCCGCTGTTCCCTGTCATCGAGTTGGGTCGTCAATTTTTGAGTTTTTACGTTTGCAACCACCGCTTGCACTGCTCCATTTCAACGTCACACTTGCTATCATTTACGAACCCCCACTCAACCGGAACCACTCTCATAAACTCTCGCTGGCCACTTTGAACTCGAACCATTAGATAGTCGGGCCGAGAGAACCGGAAGTGGCCGACTCACGTACTTGAAGTGCAACTGCTGTTGCTGGCATCTGCTCAGTTATTTCGACCGCCTCGAGGTTAGTTGAAAGTGGCAGCGACTGTGGCAATATTAAAAATCGTTAGGTTAACTCGCTGCTCCCCTAATTCTTGCTAGACTTAAATTACAAGGTCTCCCTTTGCTTTTGTGTGCAGTGCTGGTTTTTCTCGGAGAGACTTAAGTGCCTGTTGTTGTTGTTGTTGCCGGCCGACTGACTGACTGGTCGTTACATTGGGAGTAAAGTGACTAGTTTGTTACTTCCCTTTCGGTTGAAACGACCAACGTTAGCTCAACGGACCAACGAGAAGGAAGTAAAAGAGGAAGGGTCTGCAGCAAACAAGACTCATTGATATTCAGGCGAGAGATTTCTGTTGCCACAATATCAAGTGGCCGCAAGTTGCCTAGTGGCGCCATGAGTTACGATGGGATGGTCATGATCAGATGCGATGAAATGAGATGAGGTCTGTGATGGCCGATGGGATTTTGCCCATCCCTCGCTCTCTTTACATCTACCTGCTCAGCATCTACATTTTAACCTCGACGACTTCGACGGAACCACAGACCAGATGATGAATAGTAATTGATATCCAACTCGGTCCCTCTGGTTAATTTTGAACAAGCTTTCTAGTCGCTCGTCAAGCAGCGAGCCGTTGGTGAGAGTGAACTAAGTTCGCTTGTTTGCCGCACTTTTTGCCACTTCTAGACTGGAATACGTCGACGTTAGCTTACGTTTGCTAGCTTGCCAAACGAACGAGCAAGTCGCTAGGAGGCTAGCTCGTCAACGACAACAATAAAACCGCTAAACCTACAGCTAACCAGCTAGCGAGCAGGCTGGCAAGCCAATGCACCATAACCAAAAGGGCGATAATTTCTCTTGTTGTTTCCATGATAATTAAATTAGATGGTTCCAGCAAACTTGCCAGCTGGCTGGCTGACCGGCCAACTCGCTCGACGCCGACGCGAAAGTTCAAGCAAAACTCTCGGTTTGTCGGCAGGTCTGTCGGTTTGGCGATTCCACTCCACACCATCCAAACAACCAACCGCCGCAAACACCACTAGCCTCACCGAAGACACGACGAACTAACCAGCAAGCTTGCCATTAGCTAGGCCGAATTTGTGTGCGTAGCTAAACACGACCATTATTTTGTCGCACTCAACACCAACGACAACAATCTCAGCGACCATGGCATTATTGTTGTCGCCAAATTTGCAAATGAGCCAAAATGAGTTCACCTGAGCAGCGAGCTTGCGCCTTCAACTTCCGGTTGGCGCAATTCGAGGCGGATTGTCAGCGACGAGGACGATGAGGGGGAGAGGAAAGGAAGGGAAGGGAAAAGAGCAGCGGTAGTCATCTCATCCTCAATGTTTTTCTCGTTGTCCTCAACTTGGACTCGATTAAGTTGTACGCGACTCTCCATTGTCTAGTGATTTGTTTGTCTATCTCTAACTTGTTTTAGCCAAACTACCTGCTCCCTCAAAGAATGGCTTACTATTTTTGCTCGCAAACAACACAATTCAACATCAAAAGGGCAACAGCCTCAACAACACCAACAAAAGGTTTCTTGCTAGACAGACATGGAGAGAGCGACAATGGAACGACGTCTAAAAAGTTAGCTCCAGTTAGGGGGAGGCGGGTACAGGTTTCTCATTAGTGTTTTGTTGGCCAGGTGGAGTTTTCTTCTAGCAGTCGGCAGTGTGTTGGTTTTGATTTCGATCTCTTTTTTGTCGCTACATCCTCCATTCGCCTCTAAAAGAACAACAACCAAATACTCGGTCGCTCTCAAGATTTTCGGTGGCTAATTTGGTGGCAGCCATTGAGAGTCCATTGGTTAGACAGGCGAACAAAAAGAGAAAAGGGCAAACTTTAGAGATGCGACACTCGAGACTTTTGGGTGGCACGAGAAGTCAGGAAACTTTTGCTCCAAATAGAGATCGCCAACTGATTAGGTATCGGCTATTCAACTTGAAACTGCTTATTAGTACATGTATCATTACAGGCGGAGCACTGCACTACACTGTAGATGTTTTGCCTTTCCAAATCTTTGCTCTGATTTTGGTGCATGTTTACTAGCGCGCTTTTCCTTTATATTCCGCCAACTAAACCGATGGGCCCATTTGAAGCTGAGCGAACGCGACACGAATGCGTGCGCCATTCGTGTTTCTGGGCGGCTGATTGAAAACAAATTCGCTCGTTCTCTCCATTGTAATAGGAACCTGCGCCAGCCACTTGAGTGCTTTGCCTGCTTCTACTTCTGCTACAATGGAAGCAACTACGCCTTTTTTGCCGTGTGACGAAACACCAGCAGCAAGGTCAACTGGCAGGAAGAGTTTGCGGTCGGCGTTTCCGGTTGCGACAGATTTCGGCGCTCGCTATGCGCTGAGCTGGTTTGAGTTGAAAACTCGTTGAAAAGTTGAAAGCAATCTAAGCAGCAGCAACATCGAGCTAAGCGATAAAGTGTTTGAATGCTTCAACGACGCCCACGACCAGTCCCAAAAGCAAATTGGCCACAAGTGTGTAAATGATGCGAGTGGAACTCTCGTATGCTGAAACGCGATTTGATTGTCTGAGTTGGCGGATGTGATTTATGTGGTGCCATCACGCAAGACACACACGAGACGCGCGAGTTTTATAGTTGTTGCGTCATCCTCGTGGTCGTCATCCTGCTAGCGAAGGCCCTGGCTTAGTTTGATTTGCGGTTAATAATCTCTGGCAAACGGGAGCTTATGTGATCGCAAGCGTTACTCTAGCAGCTCATTGAAAGTGTCGACTCGAAAGTCTTCATTGAGCTTTTGTGTGGGGCCAAAAAAGCGGTAGCCAGGCCACAATGTGGCACCGGACGCCGCATTGCGGCCGACAATCGCCCGCTCCCCTTTTAAAGGTCGTGTTGGTCCCCCTCGCTCTCAGTGCGACGCGATGGCCGCCGCTTAAAATAAGATGAAGATAATTTCTTCCATCTTATTTCCATCTTGTAGGAGATGGAAAACTCCCGCCGCCTCGAGAAAAGTCCCGTTTCGGTGCCAAGCGAACCGAGTAGTAGAACCAGACGCGAGTGAAGACGACGACGACGATTTCCCGAGTGAGTTTGTTGTGCATCGTTCATTTTGGCCGAGTTGCAATTTGAGTTGCTGGCGACAAGAGTCGACGGCGGCGGCGGCGAGCCAGTCTATCGGTTGGTTTGGTTTGGTTTAGATTGTAGAGGCAACAGAAGGCAGGAGAAGTAGTGGCGGGAATTTAATTTGATTCTCGCTTCGTGTGTTGCGCAATCGTCGCAACCGTCGCCATCAAGCTAGCTGGCGGCGATGACGACAAACTCGCATCGCGAGCCTCTGCTGTTGCAATTGCTGACTCTCCTGCCACCAAGACCAAGAGTGCGGCGACCACTTGCTCACCGCCATGATTGGCGCCAACAGTCTCCGCTTATCCGACTGCTGATTTGTATCTCGTGAGCGGAGGCGGTCGTTGCGGCTAGAATCTAGTCCCTCTCCAAGTTAGCGACAACTAACTTGTTGGGGCCAGAGCGGCCGAGGCCCAAGCAAGCCACCAAAACTCATCTTATTTGCGGCTCCGCTTTCCCATTCGCCCCGCCGCCAGCGGGAGACCTAGCGACAAACGACTGGCGACTATGCGAGACGCGCGCGCGCTATAATCGCCAGCGGAAGTTTATTGAAGCATTAAATCTCTAAAATCTCCCCTTGAGAAGTTGGACTCTCCAATAGTTGGACTCTCTCTCTCCCTCTTCCGCGCGACTTTAACTTCCAACTCCAAGTTCAAGCCTCGGATTCGGCTCTCGTCTCTGCCTTAGTCGCGGCCACCAGAATCAGTGATAGATAGATAGATAGAGATATAAACTGAAGCGCAAGTTTGTCCGTCTATCTGTAAGCTAAGCAATCAGTCCTTCGGCCGTCGGGTTTGGAGAGTTCTTCGCTGGAATTCATTCATTGAATTTTTACCTGCCCAAAAGAGCAGTCCGGCGCCAGATGAGGTAAGCCAGAACTAAACTTGAAATCGGGATGCCTCAGCCACCGCGACAACAATAACATCAACCGGTGGTCTAACCATCACCTCGGTTTTGTTCTGGCTTAAATCCAGGGCTACCAGCTAGCTAGCAGATCAGCTTTGGTATCCCGGAAACCCGAAGCGACAAAAGCATACCAGCAACAGCACAACCATAGCAGAGACAATAATCCGCCGACAGCTTAATAAGCGCCAAGTCCCTCGAGCTTCCAATTCGTAGCTGACTGAGTTTGTCGTCTAGCTGCAGAGTGGATGACTGCGTAGACTCAAATAAACACAAACTCGCCCACTTGAAAGTTCGCGCAACCACTTGATTGATGGGCGAAGCGGAAGTGTCGGCTCCAAAAGGATTCCAGCTAGTTGGTTCGTTTGTTTGCTTGTTTGCCCGCCACTTGTTTTGGTTTAGTTATTTCAGTTTGCTCTCAGTTCCGACTGGCGATAGTTAGAAACGATAAATTCAGTGTGAAAATGGAAACATGAATGACACACAAATTTAGAAAGTTTCACACACTTGCGATTGTATCTCTTTGTGTCTGTCTTTGCTCTCGAATTTGGATGACTTTTTAGCTTTTAAAATAAGCATTAGCTACTCTTATAATATTTCACTTCCGCTCTCCTTCTTGAATCATCACCGTAGCTAAACAGACCTGACGTTACATGTGGCTAACCTTCGCTCAAGGTTCAAAGTCTACCTTTCTTTCTGTCTCTCTAAACAGAAGACTCGGCAATGGCATCCCACTAACGTCAGCTAGCACCAAGGAGAACTCTCCATTGCTTGCCGACGAGACCGTTGAGATTAATGCAGAGAGAAATTTTGGCTAAAAGCGCCGGGCAAAAGTTTGGATGCGCGACATCGAACCATAATTGCCTTTTTCTTTGACTCTACCTCTACCTCGGCCTCTACCTGTGCTACTACCTGTACCTGTCACCAGGTTGTTAGTTCGGCTATGGCCGCGCGCTAACGTTAGCGGCGGCGGCGGTGACAACATTAGTCGTCTCCTCTATTTAGTTGTAGCTTTTTCAGGCAAAATTTCAACCAACCCTTAGTTCTCCAGAAGTGCAGCGTGATGCGACCGCACCGCGTCATGAGTAACCTGAGAGTTGCTCTTTTGGTAACCCAAATTTGTACCAGCTCGCGTAGGTGGACTGAAAAGTTCTTTTTTCTACAAAAAGTCAATGGACACAAACTGTCGATGGGCGCAAATTTTCACCAGTCAAAGCTTCCGCTTGAGTCTTATCGCTGGAACAAACTAGGCCTCAAAGCGCAACGAATTTGTTTGTTTGCCAGTTCAGTCTATCAAAAGAAGATTGTTCTTTTTTACTCACGCGCTGGATCGAACCCAAAGATAGCCTTGAATCAACTAGCGATCGCTTGCTCGAATGCAGCCAGTCAACTCCATCGACTCTCTCTCTCTCTCTCTCTCGCTTATACCAACACTAAACTAAGCGCCACTCGCTGGAAGTAACAGAGGAAGAAGTAGAAGTGGAAGCCAACTTTCGGTTTGAGTCTGGCGCCGAGATGATTGAGCGATCAAACTAATTAACTTTCGCTTCAACTGAAGCGAAAGTTTGCGAGCTAAATTAACGCTTCGCTAACGTCGGCCAAAGGAGTTGATTGAATTTTAGTTTAGTCTATCAAATTGACGATGTCGATGATAGACTCGATAAGCGGCGAGTTTTGCGGGTTTAGAAACAAAGATGAAGGCCAAAACTTCTCACGATCTTTTGGGTTGACTATAATTTTTCATCGTAACTCTCTACCCCTTCAGTTTCATCAACATGGAACACTAAACTCGATGCTCAACTCCGATTCGCGAGACTTCATGACACGATCGCGATGATTGCGCCTCGCGGGCGTGTTACGTAACAACAGACTCCTATCTATCCATCTGTTTTTCTCCATAATCATCTGCATTGCAAATCGGCGCCGTAGAGTCCAACGGTTGCTCCAGTTGCCGCTTGGCCTTGTATCTTAATGAGAGAGTCCAGAGGAGAGTTCGAAGGACAGCGAGCTTTCCCCTCGAATCCAGGCAATCGATTGGAGTTGCAGCTAGAATTGCAGTTAGATTACTGTGGCTAAAGGCGGAATCAACTGACCAACTAACACAAATGAGCTCGCCAGTCGCTCACTAGCCGCTCGCTTGAGAGCAAAGACAACAACCAAAAGGCAAACACAACTAACAAGACGATAGCGACAACGAGAACGACGACAATGACGACGAATGATAAATAAACGAGCATCCGGAGTAATGAGTCGTGAATGTACAATGAACACCAAGGATTGCGCCGGCGAGAGGGGAAGCAGTCGTTTGGGTTGCTCATGTGTCCATTTGGGTCAGCGGCACTTGTGATGAATTTATGGTTGCTCAATTTCGACGTGCTCTTGGGGGCGGTAAACTTTGTGGCGCAAACTTGCCTCTTCTGAGTCCGTTGTCTCTCTATATTATTGTCTGCATTGCTATCTGTTTCAAGTTGCGATTCAGCTCGTGTAACAGAGGATATCATATTCAACATTACGAGCATTCAACTTTGACCAACAACCAAAAGAGCAGCAGCAGTGGCTCTAGCTCTAGCGGCGAGTCTTTAACGTTGATAATGTGACTGCCTGTGTATTCATCAATCGCATGTACTATTCGCGCTCCGTTTAGTAAGAAGCGCAAGAGGAAGAGAGAGAGAGAGAGAGAGAGAGGGAGGGAGAGAAATGAAAGGAGATCGAGCTGGTACACAAATTGAATTGGAATCCTGCTTTTTATTTTGCCAAGGACTCGGTTGCGCAAATGGGGCGCGCGCGATTCGCCTGCTCACGTAGGGGTCCAATGGAATCTAGAATTCAGAGCTAGAACTAGGATGAGAAATGGGGAGGGCAGATCAATCAACTCGAGTGTCCGCCGAATCGCCCTTTGGTTTTTCTTGACATTCAATTCTATTCCAAGTCTCTGTTGCTGTCTTTCTCCTCTTTGGTGGACGACGACCGCAACTTTGGGGCCAAGACGACGAAGTATCGAAAACCGAGCAAGTTGCGTTGCATCCATAATCCTGAGAGATACAATACTAGCGTCCCCATTCTAGAGGTCATTAGTTTCTAATGACCTAATCGAGTTTCTGCCGGGAGGAATGCAACCACTTTGTTGGAGAGATTCCGTTTTAGTGGCTTATCAC
The DNA here is from genome assembly GCA_015350385.1 of Aculops lycopersici. Taxonomy (NCBI): domain Eukaryota; kingdom Metazoa; phylum Arthropoda; class Arachnida; order Trombidiformes; family Eriophyidae; genus Aculops; species Aculops lycopersici. The sequence goes on along the minus strand of WNKI01000001.1, from coordinate 1,988,609 downwards.
AACCAAACGGATAGCCTACAAAATAACCGAAGAATGTAACCTAAACGGAAACAAAGTCGAAGCCCCTGGCAAATTGCGTGTTAATTGAATTGCTGCCTCTAGTGGCGGTCTTCTCCTGTTTCTCACATCAAAATTTTCCCTCTAGAGTCTCCGCCTTTCAAGATACAAAGAGCAGGACTAATTTCCCGTTTGTTTCTAGCCACTTGATTTCCTGGAATCTCCTTTTTGTTCAAGTGGATTTTGCTCGATGGGGAAACGAGGCCGAGAAATATTATCGCAAAAATGTGACCTAGATGAATCGTCGCGAACAAAATCCCAAGACCAACCGAGCAACTACCTGTTCGTGTAAACTGTGTCGATGTCTTAGACTAAACTAAAGACGATGATAACTAACTGAATTCTACATTCAAATCCAAACATTTCAACCAGATTAAATGCAAAGGAGATTGTCAAGTTTCTATTCAAAGTCTGAAGTGATTTGTGCATTGAATTGACCGTGTAACATTCAATAGATAACAGATTTTAATTATAATTGATGTCACCAATTTGTGCCTTCTAAACTTGACTCGTGGAAAGGAGTGAAGGACTGATTCGAGGAAATAGTTACACGGAAACAAGAAACCTTATGATGGCTCACACAAAATTCAGGCAAAGACGAAGGCGACGACTCAAACGAAACCGAGATGATTCGCAGGAAACAGGTGGTTTTTGTTGCGATCTCGTTGCTGGCGAGATTACAACTTCCAGAGGGAGCATCAAAAATAGACTCGTCCATTTAGCAACTGAAATATCCTCCTTCTCCTTCTCGCTATTGCCATTAGTGGAGGTGCAAGGGCAACCGTCGAGATACCTCACCGAATCGACACCTCAAATATCTAATATTAATAATCATAATAGAAGAACCGAAACCCTTTCAGTAACAAAAGCAAAAGCAAAAACAACAAGAACAAAAACAAAAACAAAAACAAAGACAAAGACAAAAACAGCAACAACAGAAACAATCATTACCTCCACTTTACTGATGATGCTCACTTTCTTCAGCTACTGCTCCAACCACCATGTCCATGGCTCGACAGGTTATGCGGCCAACGAACAAGTGGTTGGCCGGCGCTCCTCAGCCATTCGCTCACCTGCGATTCTTGATCGAAATGCTTACGGTGAACTCGCTTATGGCACAACAATAAACTCGGCGACTGACCCAATTGTGTTGTCTCCAATCGAAATGGGAGCCGGCAAAAAAGAGGCGAATGTGGCGAGACTGAGAAATTTAGACGGCTCAAGCGGAAGCGCCGGTAGTCTATGGTTACCGGCATCTAGAGTTGAGCGCAGCGGCCAACGTTCACGGCGGTACCAAAGGAACCAAAGACTGGTACACGGGATGGAATTGAGGGAGAGGCACGACAATCGAATTGGCAGCAATGGTTATGTAAGGGGCGGCCGAGCGACAGGGGCGTCAAAATTGACACTGCGACCATCGGGGACCAAAACGACCACCGCGACAACTGAGCGATTGCGGCGAGAAGGCCAATGGAATGGGAATCAAATTGCATTCCGGCGAGCGGAAAGTACAAGTCCGTCAATATCACATTGGTCGTCCCTTTCGTTGCCGTCGCCGTCGCTGGCATCGCATCGAGCCATTGGCCTCCCTTCACCTAGGGCGATTGAAATGAGCAAGCGCAAGCGGGAACTGTTATTTGTCACCGAGATACCGCGAGATAGAAAGCAGCTTTCTTCTGAAGCTTCTGCCGTTGGTTTCGGTGTTGATCGCGATGGTGCGAGGCATAGAGGGCGGAAAAGTGAGCAAGGTGTAATCCTCAACTCAGACTACAACTACGACGGCCAGGTTGAGGTAGGTCAAGCGACAGCGCCGATTGCAAAGCATGGAGTCGCAGAAGTGGAAGCCATGATGACGACCATGGGCTATGATAGTTATGAGAAGAGCTTAAATCTGCATCGACCGATTCAAGTTGAAAAAAGGCAACCACCACTGCCACTACCATTGAAACGTAGTTTAAATTGGCCCCCGAAACACGAGAACAGTCTTGTTGGATCCGAATCTGAGCGAGGAAATGCGAGCATCGGTCGCCTTGCACTCGCCGCTTGGTGGCCGAGTGGTTCCTCGGGCCGCTCGACACTCGGAGACGATGACGCGAGTTGTCAGGTGAATCCGGTGACACAACGACCACACCATGAGCAGCCACCAAAGTTGGTCGCCGCCGCTGCCGCCGGCGCGGCTGATTCGGGATTAATACTCCCGATGGAACAGCAATCTGGTGGCAAGGAGTCGAGCCAGCGACTAGTAAGCAAGAGGCAGAGAGAGCAGCTAAGACGATTGGATGATGTGATAAGCAAATCAAACGAACCTTATTGGCTCAATTTTCGCCCCGTTGAACTTGGAGCTCGAGACTCGAGTTTAGAGGGAGGCCAGCAACAAGAGAAGGCGCCAGATAAGTCGAAGGTTTCCTCTTGGTCTCGCCGGTGGATGGTAGAGGGAGGGGAAAAGAGTAGCGGCCCAACTACTAACCATCAACCGGAAGACGCTAGAGGCATTGATAACAAGCGAACGGCAAGCTACAGAGTCTATAGCGATAACAACGACAACAAAGATGGCAATGTTAACATGTTTTCCTACAAACAGGCTTTAGACAAGGACATTGAGTCTCTAATTCTTGAAGACACTGACATCAACGATGGCTACGACAAATTTGATGCAGTGAATGATAAACAGGAAGCTGGGCTGTCGTCGACGTTGCTATCAGGGCTCGACGCCTATTCGTCGTCGTCGTCACCGCAGTCGTTTTCTAGAAGTTTTGGTGTCGGCGCTGATGCAAGCCAGAAGGCAGTTGAGTTTTGGAGCCAAACTAGTGGGCCAATCGAGTCGTTGCCCGCCGGAAGTGGGAGAGTGCAGACTGAACTACCGCCGGAAGTGAGGAGTGATCCAGTTGGTTTTTTGGATGCTCAGGAGAAGGCTCGAAGAGCAAACCGGAAGCTGAAAGAAACAAAGGAGAGCGAGGAAAGAGGTGAAATGCTCAAGATGGTTGCAGATGATCAGCCATCAACAATGAGTCAAGAGTCGCCTGAAATCAAAATCAACTTACAACAACCACCACCAAACCACCTGTTTCAAAGTGAGCAATATATGCAACAAGATTCCTCATCATCGATCGTCCATTTAACTCAAGGTCGAAGTGAAAGTCAAAGTTCAAGTGAAGAAAGGATGGAACAGTTGGAAATTGCAGCGACAAACTATTTAAACTCTACCTCGGCGCCCTTCGATTACTTGACCTCTATTGATCCAATCAGCGGAGCCACAATTGATAGTATTACGGGATTAGAGTTGGATCCCGAAACCGGAACTCCCTTTTCTCGTTGGTCCACCATTACAATTGCCATACTGATTGGCCTTTGCGTTGTGCTAACCGTATTAGGAAACATCCTAGTCCTAATGTCCTTTGTCTATGAGAGGACAATCAGACAGCCAAGTAATTATTTGATCTGCTCCCTTGCGTTGAGCGATTTATTTATTGGAATTGTATCAATGCCCTTCTTTGCCATCTACGTTCTTCGGGGTTGGCGCTGGACTTTGGGTCCATTTTGGTGCGATATTTGGCTGGCCACCGATCATACTCTGTGTTTAATTAGCATTTACACCGTTCTCTTGATCACAGTCGATAGATTCTTTTCCATCAAAACGCCAACCAAGTATAGGGAGTGGCGAACGAAGAGGAAGGTTATAATTATGGTTATTATCACTTGGTTAGTTCCGTTTGTCATCTTCTTTGGCACCATAATGTCGTGGGATTGGATAACGGGCAAGCGAGATTTAAAGGAGTACGAGTGTGCCGTCCAATTTTTAAAGAATCCAGTGTTTAGCACATCGTTGATTTTATTCTACTTCTACTCAACGTTGGCCATAATGTTTGTTTTGTATGCCGGAATCTACAAAACGGCAAGGGATTTGGCAAAAAAGGCCGAGAATAAGCAGAAACGAATGCAAGTGATGGTGGCAATGCAGCAGCAGCAGGCGGAAATGATTGCCAGGTACATGGGCAGCGGTGGTGGAGGCGCCGGAGTCGGAGGAGTCGGAAGTGATCCCACTCTGGGACATGGGGGAATTGGCGGCTGCGTCGCCTCGGCGTCGGGCAACGACGGCAGCGGGGGGAGCAGCGATAAGACTGGCGGCGCCGGAAGTGCCTCGGTAACAGGTGGCACCAGTGCTAGGGCTGGTGCAACCGATGGTAGCGAGTTAACAAGGAGCGAGAAGCTGGAGAATATCAATGGAAAGGATAGGGACAAGATTATGGGACGAGATACAGGGGCTGAAGGTGGGGAGTTTCCGTCAAATATTATGCGAATTTCGAAACACAGAAACTCGGTTCGCATCATGAGACACCAAAGTATGCGAGCCTGTGAGACAGATCCAAGTAACGATTCACATTCGTTTCTACCAGTAGGTCTTAGTCAATACAAGCGCAATTTGGTTGCGGCCACAACTTCAGATGGGTCGAAATCCTCACTTCTAAAGAATCACAAAAATCCAACAAGTGGTCGAGGTCAAGACCACAAGCATCAGAAGCGGAAGTCGCGCACATTGGACCTGGAGGCTTCGCATCTGAGTGGCGCTGACTTTTGCGTGGAGGAGTTCGAGCGGGAAAGCGGAAGCACCAGATCGAGCTCGCCCAGTTTTGAGTCCGACGACGATAGTGCTCCCGAGGGCAGAGATCCATCGAGTCGACCGAGTTTCTGCGAATCCCAGATCGTTAGGCGCAAGCAACAGCAAGAGCAGCGGCAGCAGCAATCCAAGGCTCTGATTGGCCAACTGCGTCAGAAGCGCCAGGCAAACAAGAGCTTGAGGGCGAGACGCGCTGTGGTTGGTCGCGGGATAAACCTTTTCTCCAAGTCGGGAGGCGGGAACTCCGAGGTTGACAGCACGGGGGCGAGCCGGACCGCTTTGGGATCGAGTCCAACCAATAGAAATGATCCAACGAGTGTTAGGCAGGATTTTCACAGACCAAGGCCTCAGTTGCCGCTGATACCTAGAGCTCCCATCATAACTCGCAACGAACTTAGAGATTTCATGTTGCTCAATACAAACTCAAGCTCAAGTGAGGCAAATCTCAAGACAAATCCAACGACAGATTTAAGCACAAGCATCGCGGCGGACCAGGTGGATATTAAGAGTAGCAGCAACGAGCTGGAGCAAATGTCGGCGCCGGATGACTCGAACAGGCAACAGGTGTTTGCGACGAAATCCGATCCTCCGTTGGAATCGTTTATGGCTGCGAGAAAAAGTATCCAGCTCGATTTGGATGCCGCGGCAGCTCTCACTTCTCTAGAAGACAAACCGGCAGCCGAGAGTCGGCATCCGTGGACGCATCAGCAAATCAAGATGACCAAATCAAGTGGCGACCAGCAGATGGATACTTCAAGAAACAATTTGGTTCCCCTGGCTAGATCCAACCATTCAACTAGCAACCATTCGATTGGTGGTATCGAAAACAACCAGCAGCTACAGCAAGCTCCGTGCAAATGCACCTGCTGCCACGCGCCTAGCCGGAAACACTCGTCGGCTTGCGAATCAACCGTTCGCTTAGAACATAGCAACCTTTACCTCTCAATAAGAAACTGTGACCACTTGAGTAATTACTCCTCGTCACTGAGATCAAGTCGTTCCATTAGCTTCTCCGACTCCATTCTCAGCTCGTCGGGCAGGTGCGGCGGGGGTGGGCGCGGCGCGGGTTGCGGAACGGCGCCCACGTCGCAGGGCGGCTACGAGCTAGCGACTAGCATGCTCTCAATGAGCTCCTACTCGCGCCTATCGCACTGCGGCTGCTGCTCCATTTGCTCAAATCAAACTGTCGATGTATATTGTGATCATTACCAGAACCAAAATAATCCGAATCAGATTAGCAAGCTATTGGCTCAGCAGTCACAGCAAAAGCAGCTACTGCCAATTTCGCCTCGCTCCTCGTGCCGCAACCATCACTCAAGTCAAACGGTAAAACATCTCACCTACTGCAATCATATCCAAACAAAATCACTCAATTATAATAAACTAACGCCGAGCGCTAGCATTGGGAGGCGACCGAGAAGCGCAAGTGTGACTAGGGACTCGACGAGAAGAGGGCTGCAAAACAAATTTTGCTTGCGAAATTTAGATAGACCAGCAACTGGGGATAAGCCGTCGAATCAGCAGTCGAAGTCAATGACAGTTTTGGTCACAAATGAAGAGTCGTTTGCTCCTATTGGTGAAGCCGAATACCGGAAGTTGTCGCAAACTAGCGAAATGCGCGGCGAGAAACTTGCAATTAGACACAACAATCATAGACCAAGCGAGCCAACTATAGCTAGTTGCAGGGCACCAATTGAGAGAAGTGAGCAACCGGAAGTCGGGCGAAATCTCAATGCTGGTGCAACTGAAGAGGCGCCGAAGATGGAACAGCACCAACAAACTCAACAAGGCAGCTGGCTCGGCGGAGTGCTGAGCTTGAGTCGCGGCAACAGTCGCCGCAGGAGGACAACGGAAATAGATGGCGGTCAGAATAATGACACAGCGACAAGCACGGATATTAGTGAGCAAAAAATTGGAGTAACCTCTCTGCTGGCCTCTGTTGGCCTGAAGACTGCCAATCAGGCGGCAGCAGCAGCAAATTTTACACCTAAAAGCAGACTTCGCTTATTTTCAAGAGACCAAACGGCGGAAGTTATCTCACAGAAGAGCAGCGGCGGCGTTGACAAGAATGATCCCGAGCACAAGGAGCACAGACGATCCACGGATGCAACAGGTCATGGCGTTGGGCATAGAAATAGTGCAGCCATCGCGAGTTGGGTGGTGAGTCCATTGGTTAGGACAAGTGGCATCGTGTCGAAGCGGCGCCGAGGCAAGGGATTGCGGCACACATCCAAGTCGGAAAATAGAGCTAGAAAGGCACTGAGGACCATCAGTTTTATCCTAGGCGCATTTGTCTTGTGCTGGACTCCTTATCACATCTTGGCCTTGGTGGCCGGTTTCTGCACAAATCCTGACGGGTGCGTCAACACCCACCTGTTCTACTTCACCTACTTCCTTTGTTACACAAACTCGCCCATAAATCCCTTCTGCTACGCGCTGGCCAATGCTCAATTCAAGCGAGCATTCTATCGGGTGCTCAAGTGTAACTTTGGTAGCTGGCAGCCGACGGATGTAAAAAAGTGATCTGAGTTATTAATTAAAAAACTCTTCTCTTGGCTCAATGAGATCTAATAAAACTTAACGATGTCACGTGAATCAACTAAATTTGCATGTGGTCTATCTGTGTATTAGAATAGGACCACATTCATGACTCGTTCATTTATTGCCTACTCAAGTTGATGTCGATTGCTCTTGATCTTGATTTTGGTTATTGTTGCTTTTGGCCGTGGTTCCCAGTTCAAGCTCATCTAATAAATGCACAAAGAATGAATATATAACAAATTTGTTTCGCTTTTGCGAAGCTAATTGTGACAAGTAAAACCTAATTTGTTTGCTAACCACATAGGATGTTACAAGTTGCTTTGGAACTAGCGTGTAGTTTGCATAGTTTGACTCAATTAGTTTGGTTAAATGTAAAACTGCCTCATCCAATGTGGCGTTCTCAACATCCAACAATTGGTCATCGTCGCACTCGTCCCAAATTGAGCTAGTGATTCCGTTTATACAAAAAGTTGCCGTGTCCATGGTGAACGCCGCTTCTAGTAGTCGTATTGCGTGTCTTTCAATCATTTTGCCTAATAGTCGACGTGCAATACAATTTATCATTGAACTTGAGCAACTAGTGTGGTCCTTGCTTATTGAGTAGTGCATCACATCAATCAACTTTGAGGCAATAGGGATGTTATCACAAATTTGTATTGGATCCTCGCAGCTGCTGTTGCGTTTCCGCCTTTGGCGTATAGTAATATCCTCTATGTCCTTAACAGAGCTGTCCAGCAGTTCATCGGTTGCATCATGATATACAGATTCCATGCTACTAGATGGCGAGCTAAAATCGCCGTCTGTATTGGATCTAGTTTGTGAACTTGAGGATGATGTCCGATTTAGACCATACGAGGAGGCGGAGTTTGTTTTTGTTGTTGTTGTTGCAATTGACTCAGGTGCACTATTTCTCGGCCTCAAGGAACCACCACGCGAGTCCAAGCCAAATGTTTGCATACTATTTGAAACGTGCAAATAGTTATGCCGTCTATCCAAGCTGGCGGACTTCAGTCGACTTGATCTATCCGCTCCAGGCACCGATAATAACTTGTTGCTATCACCGCCAACACAACCACCACCACCTTTTCCAAGGAATTGATTTGATCCAATTTTTGGCTGACTCGTTATAGTTTGCATCTGTTGAGCATTAGGGTTTATGGCACTAGCTTGCGAGTGACGGTGGCGATTCGATAGTGGGTTCGTGGTAGGTTGCCAAGCCTCAGGACTTGAGGTTAAATCTTCATTTGACTTTTTCAATTCGGGCAATGAGGATTTTAGGACACTCAGAGCGTTCCTCAAACTGTCCACCAGATTTAGAGATTTTAGTTTCGATTTTGATATATTTGAACTGGCTGCTGAAGAAGTCGAGGGGTCTCGATGATGGTCCAGTGGTGCACTGTAGGAGAAAAACTCCTTAAACTCATAACTATTTGCTATAAGTGGTGAGCTGTTCAAGGCTAATAGAAATCTTTCAAGAAATCGCTTGCGTAGCTTGATAGTTGATTGATCCAATTTAATATTGGTGATGCCCGAGAAGAAACTTTGAGTTGCCGCTTTGAGTTTTGTCGGTTTTGGTATATTTTTCATATAAGGCCTAATACGAGGATTCTCCTCCAAACGCAATTGTAGTATGACAAACTCTCTGAACCTCCTCTTAACAGTCATGGTTCTTCGGGAATATTTCAAGTTACTGTGGGTTGTTGTTGGGTGGTTTGTTGATATTTGCGATATCGAATCGGAATGTAAATGGCGATGGTTGGTCTGATTATATAAATTTGAAGTAGTTGGTATTGCAGTGGAAGTACTCGCTTGTTGCTCATTGATTGCTGATGATGTTATATTAGAGTAAACTCTTCTATGTGTAACATTGAGTACCCTCTTGTCAATTATTGGAACATCTTGTTGTGACGACGACGACGATGGGTGCGTTGGACAGAGTCCTTCGTATCTAATACAATATAAAACGTAACACGACTTATTGCTCTTGACCTCTTCAGTTGCATATATCTCTATATTATCTAATGGTTTCCTCATGCTATCACAATTTGGATTATCCAAGTTGATATCGTTTACTGTCGCCGTCGACGCAGAGGACGATGACGCTTGAGCCTCCTCCAAATCCAAAGATCTATTGCCACGTGCACTAGTCACTATGATTGGTGGGTGGCTCGATGTCGAGGGAATTTCATTGTTATTATTGTGACTATTACTATTCATCAATTGCCGCCGCCTTTCTGCCCTCTCCTCTAGATCTTCCTCCTTGCACAACCTAATGATTACGGCATATAACCATTTTGTATTCGATATTTGATCAACAATCGGCATAAACACCGACTTGGTTAGCATTGCAACCACCAAGGTATATAAAGCAGAGGTTGTTCTATCGTCAGGTTGTTGCTGGCTTTGGTTGTTGTTGAACTTTGCCGAAAGATCTTGTAAGTTTTTGGTAGTATCTGTGCAAATAAGTCCAAATAAACGGACCACACTATTGTGACAAATATCATACTCATAGTTATCAATTTGTTGCTCAATGGATAAAATTTTCTCAGTGACATTCTCGTGGATGATATGATCATGTAATAGGCTAACAACCAGCTGACCAATCTTGTACTTGTCCAACTTCTCCACACTCAACTCGGCTAGTTTTGTGAGAGCATCCTCAATTAGACGCTCGCAATACTCGACAAAGTCGTGATTTGTTGGACTTATACTCGTGTACCATTCAACAATGAAAGATTTTGATATATTAATAACCATTCGCTTGATGGAGCCTCGAAGTTCATTACTAAGCAAATCCTCCTGACTGATTTGGTTGCTGCTCTTACTGCCGGCACCATTAGCCAATCCCGTCGACCTTACCTTGAATTTTCTCTGATATCCATGTTGTTGTGACTGTTGCTGGTGTTGGTTCTGGTTTTGGTAATCTCTGTGATTGTTTCCATTGTTCTTAAAACGATTGAACATGATGGCAATGTTGTAAATTAATGCTCAAAACTCCCGCTTGCCTGTCTACTGGTGACATAATACTAATAATAGGCACCAATGGTGTGGACAGAGTTGTAACAGAGGGAACCAAATGTTGCAAATTCCACTTTTTCTCTATCTTGGAAAGTTTTTGTTTCTTTTCAACGTTACAGCATCTATAATAGTGATAATAATAATAATAATGATTATTCCCCTCCAGGTATAATATGTTTTAGTTTTGTGTAAATAATAAAATTTAGTTGCTTTTGCTTGACATGTCATGCAGTAACAAGTTTTCTAATTGATGATATTTTTAAGCAGCAGGTTGCAGCACCTCGAGGTATGTGAGTTCATCATGTTAACATTCACAGCAAGGACTACAGAACAGCAACAACAATAATAACAACAACTCTAAGTTAATCTGCTGATACGATTTGGGCTGTCACTAGTAAGATAGAGTGACGTAGGGTTCGATACTGAGAAGGGTTATTGTATCAAAGTAGTTGATAGAGTAAAGTAATTAAAATATGGGTGGTGTCGATATAATGTATTTAGCGGGCTCCGTGTGGAGAGAGAGTAGGTAGGTTATAGACGGAGGGAAATGATGCATCACATTGCTGTCGCCACTCGTCGCGTTGTGTTTTTGTGAGAAATAAGTGCGCCTCACTCTCTTGCTGGCTAAAACTCGACAGTAGTTTGTGTGATAAATTGCTTGTGTTTGTCTCGCTCCTTTCCATGCATTTGCTCGCTTGTTTGGAGAACGTAGAGGATAAAAAGAGACTGAGTTTAGAGAGAAAAGCCCCCAAAATAATCGCACAAACAGCCAGTCAGCGGTCAAAGTTCAAAATTGATGCGCCACACACACAGAGAAAGAGAGACAGAAAGAGAGAGAGAGAGAGAGAGAGTAACTCTAGCTACATCCCCGAAAAAGCCCTTCGCATGCAAAGACCTTTGAGAAAATTGAGATTTTATGTGTGCGGCTCGCCGAGAGAAACCCTGTGTTTACATTTCGTGTAATTCAAGAGAATTCGCATAAAAAGATGGTCGGATGCAAAGTGGCCATAAGCGCAACCACTTGATGACCTTGAGATCAACTTTGGGTATAAAACTTTGTATTGATTGTCACTTCTACTATATCATAATCTGATTGATTTCTAGTTCTACTCTGTTCAGTTGTGAGAAGTGTCGCCCTCTTTTGTGGTGATTTTGCTGAGTTTATCAATAATCTAATTAGCTAATCAAACTCCCGATTTCGAAGTGTAATCTATAGAAAGACTTGAGACAACCACTGGGCTCGAGAGCATTCTCAAAAACTTTCCCATGAGTCGCATTGTTCTAAAATCTGAGCACTAGACAGTGTTCTAAAAATAGAAAGCACTGTCCAGCCAGGCCCAAAAATTTTCTAGCCTATGAGCTAGTATCTCTTTGCATCACTTCCATTGAGATTCGAATCAATCCAAGTTAATTCAACGTTAGATTTCGCCTGGTTCTTCTAACTGGTCGCTATGAACTTCTTCACCAAGCTACTCGTTTTGGCCGCCTGCCTACAGGTGGCTTCCACTATGTCGACCGAATACAAATCGATCAACAAGTGGTTCACTGGTAATGTCCCAGCCCATGTTAAGTATCATAAGGCATTGACTAGAGCTAGCGAGTACTTCAGGACTGTCCAAGGATCGATGAATCAAAAGGAAATGGCTGCTTGGAGTCAATTCTTGAGCTTGGGGTCAATTGTAGAGAAGTGTGACTTGGAAGCTTTGCATATTTTGCGCAAGAACTTCGACGATGCCGGTCTCAACTGGCCAGAAAACTCGGGCAATTTGAAGTTGCGCTTGCAAAAGATGATCTATAAATTCCAAGAAGAACACTCGGCCAAATGTACCGAGGCTTCCAGGGCTCTTGTCGGTAGCATCACTTACAAGTACAATGTTCATAAGAGATTTTTGGGCAAGCTAATCAACAGACTTGATAGAATTTCAGAGGTGGGAGCCTTTTATTATTCTAGGCCAAACTCAAGCAACGAGGTTGCCTTCTACGAGGGAATCGAAAAAATGGCACCTGCCGAGCTCGCAGGGGCTATCTACCAGGCGTTCAAGTTTTCAGATAAAAATTTTGTCAATTCGTTGAACAGGGAGACGAGTAAATCTATGATTGAGATAACATTCGACACTTGTAACCAGTTCATTATCACTACTCATGACTGGATGGATGTGCTTATCTTCAACCAGACTGCAGTTGAGTTGAATGTTTCTATGGGCCAAGACGATATGGATTATATCAGATTCACTTGGTTGAGATTTCACATTTGCGAGCACCTTATCAAGCGCAGCCAATCAGAGCTTATTGAGGCCATCAAGGAGCAATTTAAGAGTTAGATTGTTGTCGTAGTCGTTTTTGCTTTCATTTGATTGAATAAACGAAACCCCCTTCATTCATTTGTTGAAGAATATCTCAAATCTCGACAGAAAGTTTCTTTTTCTCTATCAGTTTGTCCTTTGATTGTGCACTCGCAGCTACCGGTGGAGGACATAATTTCCTACCACTTAGGCAGAAATATGACCAACTTCGGTCTAGCCCGAGACCAAACCAAACGACCAACGACCACCATACCTCGGTGACAGTATTCCCATGTTTTTTCTCATCTCAAATCCTGCGGCATTTGAGGCCTCTGAAATGTGACTAGAGAAAGCATTCGATAGTAGTCCGCTTACTATCTAGACAGTCTCCCAATAAAGGCGGGGATCATTACGGCCTGGAACAGTATCAGCTGCCCTCTTCTATTCATCCTAATAGGCTTATTAGCTATGGGACAACTACCTGTCAACTTACAAGTTAGTTTAGTTGCCTAGCCCACTCAACGGTTCACTAGAGTCCCTTGTTTTGGGTTGGGTGACGGTGATCATTCCTCTTGTAAATGTCATATCTATCTTTGGGCGTGTCAGTTGGAAGTCTTCCCCCTGCATCACCCTTGCCATGTCTTCATATCTCTTGGTCCTAGAGTAATGTAGATAAACCAAATTGAATTTTTCCCTCCCATCTCAACGATCAATTTGGATATCTCATCCCAAGAGTGACAACTGAAAGTCTAGAAAACTTTCAGAGAGATAGGTAGCAATCTAGATAAACCAACCGAGAATAGTTAACACTGTCTCGAGCAAGCAGTATCACCCAGAACGACCTTCAGCTTGGTTGACAGCTTCTACAGGAGAAAATTGTGTCCAACTGATGACCGCAAACCAAGCTTCTTCCCAACCGAATCAAGACGCAAGTCGATCATCTCACACTAAGAGGAGCAGCATAGCAAGTACATCTTTGTCTATATGCACCTGATTGATATATTTGGTTTGAGCGATGGGTTCCAGACACTCTTGGAGAGAAACGTCTTAACTTACGTATTTAAGCCAGTCTCAAGGAAGAGTATGCAGCGATACTGTCGGCAAACCGAACCTTCGATCTTCCTGAAAAAGAAAGTTAAGACTCTAGGGGAACATCGCCACTCTCACTTACCTAGCTACCTTCGTTGATAAACTAGATGTACAAAATTGGGAGGCTCTTCTCGGGAACCAAACACCCTTGAGAAGCCCAAGTCCATAGTGCACACTTCAAAGCCACCTAGGCACATTTCAATCCCCTTACTACTACCACTTGGCTCGTTGGCTAGTGCTGAAGTACCTCGCACATTCCGTTATCAAAATCTTGAATCGAAATTCTAACTAGATTTGGAGCCTCAAGATCAAGTTCACGTTCAGATAGAAGACCAATCCTCTCTTTTGGGATAATTAAACGAGAAAAGACCGCTGAGTAGTTTCCTCTATTCACCTGGATTCATTTATTCCTTTCTCTCTCCCTCTCCTCATCACTTACGATTGAATTCAATTAGTTCAGAGACTTCTAGGCACAGGCCACCGCACAAGAATAGTATGGTCATTGTTAGGGCATCCAGTACTCGTTTCATAAAACTAAAATTGTCGCTGGTTAAAAGGCGCCTATCGTCGCATGGTTTGTGGTAGCAATTTTTATAAGGTGTACGCTCAATTCCATTATCATACAAGACCACAGCCTCCAAAGGTGAAACCAATTCCAATTCGGCACGCCAAAAACTACTCTGATCTGAGCTCAAATCTGCCGAATCAATCGGATGATATTTGGCCTGGTCGGGTTTGAACCCCATTGCCCGCCAACTGGCTTGGTACACTTCAACTAAATGCCTGTCCCGATGGGTGTTCCGACCTATAACCGAGATAAAGTCGCCCCGGAAGTTACTTTGGCGCGCCGATTCGAACAACTCAGGTGAATCCTTGTAAAATTTCATTTGCGAAAAGTCCTCGGGATCATACGTTAGTATCATATCGGATTGAATCAATTTCACCGACTTGATTTCGCCGCTAGTTATCTTTGGTCTGATTATGTCTCTGATAAAAGCTCCACTACCCAGTAGTCCCACTTCCTCTTGATCGAACCAAACAAAGACTGGCTGGCCGAATCGAAATCTGCATCGTTGTCGCGCAATTATGCGAGCCACTTCTAGGATTCCCGCTGAACCAGATCCGTCGTCATTAACTCCCGGTGCTCTTTCCACCGAATCGTAGTGGGCACCAATGATTAACCATCTACCTGATGCCACTTGTGTTTCAATGCGACTCTCAGGCAACTTGGCGATCACATTAACTCCGTGCTGAGATGCAAAGAATGAATATTCGTTCGAATAATTATGAGTTTCAACGACGAGACCGTAACTTTGGAGTTTATCCACCAAAAATTCAACCACATTCTCCTTTATATATGTCTCAGATCGTTCCTCTGAAAAGGGGTAGTTGATGAAGCTTTTGATGGAATCCAAATCCGTTTCCATCCTTTGAACATATCTCATTTGATGTACGTAACCCTTAATCCTTTCCTCTGTCGAGGAACTAGAGTTGGCGTCATCTCTAGCTGATGAATGTTTAAGCTCATGTTCATGTTTATGCCTTGATTTCGCAGATGCTTGACTTGCATTGATGATCAATATGAAGGCCGCAATTAAAGTGGTAAGTATAATTAAAACTTTATCCATGTTTTTCTATTATCAAGTAATCCCACTATTCTATTGGAAAATATAAAAATATATAGCCACCCGGAGAGA
The DNA here is from genome assembly GCA_015350385.1 of Aculops lycopersici. Classification (NCBI taxonomy): domain Eukaryota; kingdom Metazoa; phylum Arthropoda; class Arachnida; order Trombidiformes; family Eriophyidae; genus Aculops; species Aculops lycopersici. Next base: position 1,973,310 of record WNKI01000001.1, on the reverse strand, counting down.
GTGAATCGATCCATGTTGTGGCTAACAGGTAATATGAACGCCCAACTCTCATTTCATGTAACCTGATCTCCCTCATTGGTTGAAGTGCAATTGCCTAACTGAATTAAGTTCAAGTTTACAAACACCAATTTCAAAATTTCTCCACTTCAATATGAACAATTTTTGTCGGCTCCAATATTATTATATTCATCATTTTCATGTTTGAAAGTCGTTTAGATTGATTAAACCGGAGCCGTCACAATCATTTGTAGCTCAGGTAGATCGTTCAGATGAATATCATGCTCACTTGAATCCTTTAGCTTCACCTCTGAGACCGACCTGGTACTTCTTGTGGACACGAGCCTGTGCCACTGGTCAATCAAACTGTTGGGGTTGGTACACAAAGAGTAATGATCCAAAGAGGGCGCCTGATAGAAGTTGGAACGTCGCTGCAAAGAAAGTTTGACCTCCTCCCTTAAACATCATTGACTTCCCATGAGTTTTGATAAACTCACTCAACGAGCTTGTAAATCTCTCACTGATACTCATGTGCTCACCTTCAATGTGCTTGATTGAGGTGGAGTAAAAATTCTCGAGATTTGCCAATGAGCTAGCCAACTTCCGCTTCAATATTAGGTGGTCGCCATTCATAAAGTGATGCGTGCAACTCGGTTGAAATAACATGGTTGCGTTGTGATCCCTCGATTGTCCATCGAAGTAGTATAACTTTTCCAAATCTGTCAATACAAAATCTCCCGCCAACTCGCTTGACTTTAGTTTGTCATAGTTGAGGTTCGCCATAAATACAGGTGAGGTAGTCTTTAGTCAAACAATAAGATAGCGACCAATTTTGTAATCTAGTGGACTTGATAGTTTACCCTCAATAAAATCAATTGTTTTTCTTCATCCTCATCATTGTCGCCTTTATTTTCAACAGCTTGAAAGTTGTCATTTGAAATCCCGTGAATAATTGGAAGTAAATAGAGATTTCTAATAATTCAGGACTACCCAAGGATCGTTGTAAGAAGAGAAGGTGGCCGCTCAGAGTCAATTCTTGAGCTTGATGTCTATTGCAAAGGAAAATGACTTGAAAGCTTCGCATATCTTGCGCAAGGAACGCAAAGGATATAAGATACGCATTCTCGTGTCACATATATCATATGTGCAAGAGCTTGACACAAAGAGACCAGAGCAAGCTAGTTGAGGCCATGAAACGATTGGAAACGAAGCAAGTAGCGGAGGCAAATAAAAACATGCTTTGATTTGATGCCATCGTATTGATATGATGATGATGATAGCTATTGGTCTTTATTCGTCTTCTTTTTATCCCTCAAAGTCTCCAATCTCTTCTCCAATGGTTCGCCTCGAGGCCTCTTCATGAGAGGCACGTATTTGTTATCACTCATTGTATCACACGTGATTCCAAAATCTCTCCACCTGTTGAGATCCAACTTGAGGCGCTTGCAATCTGACTTCTCGCATTCATCTGATTTCTGCTCATGATCTCCACTTAGTATCAAATCTTGAATATCAAACAATGCACGTTCAATCATCAGTGTTTTAGTCTTGTATTCGCACCAGAGTTGCTTGAGATGTTTCAATAGATTTGCAAGAGCTCGTTGGTCATGAATCCAACCCAGCGGTAGATCATCGGCACTATACTTGCAGTCAAATAGGCATAGCGGCAGGGGACTAGCTTTGTTATAATTTGGCCTTGCAGGACATCTTTCAACATCCAGGAGATCACGAACCACCTCGGGTGATTCACTTTTAGTTCCAACTAGAAACAATATAGACATTATGCATCGTATTTGGTGGTACAGAAAACCCTGTCCTTGTATTATAACCTCATAGAAGGAGTTGGGATATTGTTTTGCGGGTAGATCTTTCGAGAAGTTGAGTGGCCTTATTTCAGTTCCCATAATTGTCCTAGTGTGGTCTGTAACTGCATTCAGATCCCAGGAGCATAAATTTCGGTAGTCATACGTTCCAACTAAATAATTTGCAGCCTTTTGCATCGATTCGATACACAAATCACCCTTTGGGAAAATATAGCTATAAGATCTACCCCTGCAACTAAATCTTGAAGAGAATCCCTCTTTGACTGGGGCCCAAGCTATGGCTTTGATCTCGTCCGGTAGAAGGCGGTTAAGAATCTCAACATAGTTGAGTTCGGTGCGATTGTCGTCTCTCTTGGCAGTTCTGTCATCTGGCACATAATCAGGCGGCGAAAATAATCCGACATTTTGGGGCTCTTCTTCGTCCAATAGATTTGATCGTATATTGAGATCAACAACTTGTCCAAAGGATGATACACCTTTGTCCGTCCTACCGCATCTATTGTAATTGCAAGTATCTCTTGACTTTATTAAACAGGCTTTAGTTAGAGCTTGGAACAGGTGGTGTTCGATGGTATTTATTGCATCAGTTTGATCAGCGAGTCCCGCGTAATCCCAACCAAAATACAGGATCTTCAATGCGATTCTTCGTTGCTTGTATTTCGAGAAGTCAAACTCTTTCTTTGTCTTGTGCATTTTGAATATGAGAAAATACTCAAGGTCCACAGTGAATAGAATGAAATGATATTATGATATGCTGTTCGATGAGATCTCTATCGGTTTTTGGACAAAACTTTGCAACCACGTGGGTGTTGTTGTTGTTGTTGTTGTTGTTGTTGTCGAGTAGTGTGAGCGCGTGAATCCAAACACGAGCAATACCTCCAGTCCGTCGATTTGCTTTGCAGGAGTTTGCATTAATCACAACTTAATAAGAAGCTTAGCTAGTCCCAATGCAAAGCAAGCTCCAATTCCACCCAAGACCGCGGGTACGAAGTTGCGTTTAGACTTCAAATCTTGGATATACTTTTCGTCTATGTGATTTGGAGCTTGTAGCAGAGGATTAGATATGTGTTTTCCGATCTCTCGCTTAAGAGAGTTTAATGACATCATTGTTGCCTTGACTGTCTTCGATATATCATCCAGCTCCTCGGAAACTTTTCCAATGCCCACGTAATCCTTGCCGAGTTCCATGATCTCTGGATCGTTTTGTATCTTTCGCTTTAGATATTTGAGTGTAACGCCAATGTACTCGATATGCTTGTTGATATCATTTAGGGCCACATAGATACCTGGCGACGAGAGCATAGATTTCTCAGTCATGTCATGCAAACTTGCCGGTTGCCATCTCTCACAATGCATTTGTCCAATGTTACTTAAAATCTTTTTCCTCGGACCAACCAAGTCCACTCCACAGTTGATGAGGTCTTGTTCGTCCATATCCAATAACTGGCTTAGCGTAACCTTATTGTTTACAAACTTATCAATGAGTTCTGGCTCTCCGATGGCATGGAAGAACAACTGCAAGTCATGGAATATTACATTTGAATCGCTCTCATCGCTATCCGAATCAAAGTGGCTTGCCAGATATTCAGGCGCGTCAATGGCTTCGAGCAATGGGTTTTCAGCACCAGCATTACTCGTTGGCGGTTGATCTTCCATTGTAGATGTCTGGTCCTGGTTCTGGTTTTGGTTATGGTTCTGCTTGTTGTTGTTGTTGTTGTTGTTGTTGCTATCACTACTACTACTACTATCACTATTATTATTATGCAATCATAAATTTATAATTGATACTTTTGTTGAGGTTTGGGTAGCACGCGGGGCTCGCCGCTCGACCTGTTGTCCATTCGGGTGGCAATATCCCGGGTCCGCCGCGGCGGCTGCGCTCAGCCGCTGATTTGGTACCAAAAATGCCGCTAGAGGCGCCTAAAGCGAGAGTGGCGTTTTTTCTTGCACCGTATTCCCTGGAGCTTCAAATGGGCAGTTTCAAAACACAAACAGAGACCAACTGCGCAGACTCGCGAGACAAAAAGTGGCCATTGTATTGTGCAATAGTTCCAACTCCAAAGGTTCAATTTAATCCAATTATTTTGAATCGAATCGTTCGCCGGTCGACTCTAGATTACACTGCATCATTGCACATTTCGAAACTTTATACTCAACGAGATAGAACCAAACAAACCGACAGTATGACTAGTCCGTCACCAAATTGTCACCAAATTCCTAATCAAATGTTAAGTTTCAATGGAGATCTAGAGGTTGGAGAAGAATACTCGCAGCTCCACAATATCACCCAGAACCCGCAACAAATGAGCCTCAACTCTCAAGCTCTATCTGCTCGAACACCAAAGTGTGCAAGATGCCGTAACCATGGCCTAGTGTCGATGCTAAGGGTAAGTAGTTTGATTGGTTTTTTTTCTGTGGAATTGCCTTTTGAATTAAATCACCTGAGATTAACACACACACACACACACAAACATGCACAAAAAAAATCATTGATTGTGATTTAAAGGGCCATAAGCGACACTGTAAGTGGCGCGACTGCAACTGCGCCAAGTGCAACCTAATTGTCGAGCGCCAGAAAATCATGGCCGCACAGGTGGCTCTGAGGCGCCAGCAGGCGCAGGAGGAAAACGAGGCCCGGGATTTGAGTAAGCAATACAAGGTGGATCGATTTGTACAGGAACTTCAGGAGAAGAATGGCTTGACCTATTCGGCGGCATTACAATTTGTTCAAACAACGACCACAACCACAACCACAGAAACAAACCCATCGGCGGATGCACTATACAGTAGTGCCAGTGCAACATGTAACTTGAAGCCGCACTTGACTCAAACAAAACCATCGAACCCGGCATTGAATGAAGACGCAGCCACCTGTTCGAATGTTGGCGACATGTTCAGGGGGAAAAAACCTGTCAATTGCTTCGAATTTGGTTCTGGTCAACGGGACGACTCATATTCACCTAATTTTAAGACACACAAATTCAGTGACAAAAATAATAACAACAACAATAACCAAGAGGATGAGCAAGATTCAAATGGCACAACGGAGAGTGCGGCCTCATCGACTTGCAGCGTTGAGGTTGATGTCGGCGAGAATATGCTCAATTCTTCAAGTGGAAACTTTGGACTGCCAACAAACAAGAACGACCGGGAGCTTCAAACCGGATTAGCGCATGACTCGGACGACACAGTCAAGATGCAGCCAGATCGATTCGGTAAGTATGCCACTCGCCGCTCATTGTTCGATACTTTGCCTTGCTCTTTTCCTCTCCTTACCCGAAGCCCACCAAATGCCGATTGTTTGATTGACAGTTTGGGTGCCTCGTCAATTGGATAATTTTAAAATTTGTCGCCTCTCTCTCTCTTTCCTTTTATAGCTTATAGCAAAGGTCAAGATGATTTGTCGCTACTGTAGAGGAGGAGGAGTGAGGTTTTCTTTTCTCTCTTTTTTTCGGAATATAAAAATAAAACTTGAATCATGTCGTGAATTTTTCTCGTTTTGACATACAAATTGCCGCACCAGCCACCGTGTTTTCAGCAATAGCAATGCAACTATCGAGCAAAAATAGAGCAACAAAGTGGTCAACAAACTCCTCGGCTCTCTTATTGTTGTCAGTATTACAAAATTCTCGTTGACGTTTCAAGCCACTCGGAGAGTTAATCTTGTTTGCAAACAAGAGAACCTTTGCGAGCAATCAAATTGTTCCCAGGTTGCCAGTGTGTTTTCTTGTCGATGTTGTTTGCGTCACACGAGCAACAATACGCCAAATTGCTCTCGATATCCGGCTACTGGACTCGACACTTCGGTCATCGGAGTTACTTGCACATTGAGATTAGTTTAGTTTAATATTGATCGAATCATCTTGCTTCTCACGGGCAAGGGATTTGCCTCATGCTCTCGCGCTAATCATAACTCTCAGGTGGAGCTCAAAGAAAGGTATTGATTAACTAAAAGTTGAAAACTATAGGCGCCAAGAGATGTGTAAGATTAAGGCTGATTAAGAGTCTTTCGTGATGACACTAAGCTAAAAAGCTCTCGCTTAAGATGTCAATCATTTTTATCCAAATCCACCGACTTTGGAGAGCAAAAAGCCAAGACTCCACAAACTAGTGGGAGAGAGAGAGAGAGAGAGAGATCAGGTAATTTAAGCAACAAATTGTACCAATCATAGCACAAAGAGCTACGATTCCAGGGCGACAATTGCGCTTCCAAGAAGCCAATCACTTGTCACCCCCAAATCCACCATTGACTGTCCGCAATCAATTGAGGCAAAAGGGCAACGGCCGTTGATTGCCGATGGCCGCTGAAGTGGCCAGCGCTCGTGGGGCGTGTTTCCTTGGGCGCGCCTTGTTGCTGTCGCAGAACTAACTGATAATCATGGGCCCCTAGTTTGGTTGCGCTTTTTACCTGCGCCAATCACATGTGTGTCATCACACGACCCCCGCATTTGGGTTGAAGCGGCAAATTTTTCGCTCATTTCTCGGACAAACAAAAATACGATGTCACCTTTCGCCGACCATCATACCAAGAAGCTAATTCCAATTACTCGAAATACCGACTCAACTTGTACCACGAACCCGACTCTTCTTTTTCTCATATGACACCGCAGATATATATCGGTATTTTAGTACAAGTATATTAATTTGTCCATGTTTCAGGGAGAACCCAACGCTATTCTTGTTTTGGAATGTCATTTCTTCCCGTTAACTGGCTTAGTTTTGACCAATTTGGCGCCTATATAAGCGAGTGGTCATTCCAGAGTTCGATGTTGTGTTATGTTATGAGCAAACGAGAGGGAGAGAGTTAACTCCGTCTGCCCATTGGAATTTGTTATATAGTTTCAGTCTATAGAGGAGCGAGTTCCACTCGCTCACCGCTGCTCTTTTGACGATAATCAATTTGTGCCCGTGTGACGCAATAACAACACGATAACCGTGAGACACAAACTAGCGATTCCTTGGGCCAAAAACCTCTTGCCTCCAGTGCTACCATTTTCCGCCTTCTAGCTGTTGACTCAAAACCATTGCAATGGCAACTTGGCGACACATAATCTAATACCAATTTGTTGTTATTATGACCAACTTCTTATACTTGTAAGGCAGAAATTTTTTCCTCCTCCTCCTCCTCCTCCTCGAGTTTGTTGCTTCCTTGTCATCGCAACCGACAATCCAAAAGACGGAGAGAAGCGGAAATTGCTCCAGTTCATTGAAAATTGTTAGTATGTTATTGGTATGGTATATCGCTACCCTATTTCCACCATTCGTATGATAGAGCAAACCACCGCCATCAGAAGAGAGAAGGGAACAGTTTAAGTGTATGAAATTACACTTTGATATTATATCTGTGTCATCGTGTTGCTCGTCACTTTGATCAGTGCCACCAAAGTTGTCGTTTATTGAGGGCGCCGTCGATTCATAACATAGGACATAACAGTGGACAGTGGACAGTGGAAGCGGCGACAACAACAATGAAATGAGAATGATTGCTCCTTTTCATTGCTCCATCCCAACGGAACGAGTCCATTGAAGCTGCTCATTTAATGAGCAACTATACCACAGCAAATGGTACAGTTGCTCACTTGGCTGTCTCTTGGGGACTCCACTGGTTGCACTTTGAGCCATGAGATCAAAGATATGAACTCGATTTCTAATATGATCGACTCGCTAAATTGGCGTCACTTTCCAGTGTTTCGAATTGTAGTCGTCGCCTTGGTTGCTATTATCGTAGTGGTTGACATGGAGAAAGGGAATTGATTTTGCTTGTTCCTCAAAAGAAATGGAGGAATCTCTCTACTCAAAAGCGGAAACGACAATTTAGTGACAAGTGAGCGCCTCGGTTCCAGGTTATGATCGATATTCTTTGATTTGATTGGTTGTTCAAATGGCCAAGTTGAACAATCGGCTCAATGACGTCAGAGTTGAGAAACCATTTGCCGCTTCTGGCCAGAGATACACGAGAACGACTACGACAGTTTAGGGTATTGTGTGACATTTAAATGAAATAAGTTTGGTGTTTGAGTTGTCCGGTTAGTTTCTGGTTGTGTTTCCTATTTGTCACACCAAGTCAATAAGGAATCCAGGAAGATTTATAATGAGAAGCGACGATTGTCCAAATAAACCATTAGTTTAGTGGTGGTGGGTAGTGAGTCTCTTAGGGCTATTGTTAGACCCACTTGCTTGTGCATATTAGACCACATTGAGATGGCTACCATTAAACGATGATGAGGTTGGAGGTGGTTCTCCAGGTTGCTGCTCTTTTGAAACTAATAACTAAATCCGCTTCCACTTCGGCTTCAGCGATCGCCACTTGAGTTTATTTGTGCCTCTCATCTTTAGTGTTGTCTTGTAGGGTAATGGTTTTATTGGACGCCAAATGAATGGACGAATGAGAAAAGGGAAGCTACACAAACAACAATATAACCAACTCACTTCACTTCACAACTTTGGTTAGTTGCTGGGGTTAAATAAACACAATCGACTTTAGCTAGGTGTGAACAGCGACACTTTTATGAGACTATGAGCTGGTGCTTAATGGGAACAACTAACTAGATTCATTCTGACAACAAAAACTCTATCCTTGTGTACCATCCAGAGCTATGAGTTAGTTATTATAACTTCCGCCCAAGTTTCTCTTCTGGCTCCATTGCGTGTCACGAACAGAAGCTTAAATTTGAGTGGATCGGTTTCACTTCACTACAACTTCACACGCAGGCACCTAGCTCCATTTAGAAGCTGATGTTTGCCTTGTGCTTGTGTGCATGTGTATGTGAAAGTGGAAGTGGAAGTGAAAGCGAAAGGGGAGGAGAGTTTGTGTTTGTGTGTCTATATTGTGGCCAAAGCGGAAGTTGTTACGTTAACTCTCGCTCTTGTTGACTTTCCCAAGTTTCCGTGGCTCAGCGATCAATATAATCGCTTCCACGATTCATCTTACGCTTGCTTATGTATGGGATCATATTGTAAATTTCCAAACAGAAGCTGTGTATAAACAAATTAAAGTGACTTTAGTCGGCTGAAAAAGTCAATTTACCGTGCTGCTTTGCTAGATATAACTTGCGCCCAAAGTCTCACCACAACCACAACTACCATCAGCGACAAGTAAACCAAATTTACATATTATAATTGGAAACTAACATGTAACGCCTCCCAAAAATCCAACCAACAATATTGCATATCGCTATCCACTTTAGCGAGTCTCAAGAGAATTGGAGATTGTGTTTCACTTGAACCGGAAACAAGCAACATGTCATCAACGAGCTCCGTATCTGGACTTGCAACATCCGCCCAAAGTATTTCCGATTTCTTCGAAGTCAAGAGCAAGAAGCAAAGGGTTCAGCCACCAGAGACCCTGTCAAAGACGATGAGATGCACTGGTAACTGGCGATCATTAGCACAAGCACCACCAAAAACCACCTCCACGAGATTGACATCCGGTTGCCTAATGGCCAGCCCATCGCTTGTCGCGACCAGTGGTCTCGATAGTGCCCCAGCCACTTCCGGCTATTGGCAACAAACCACCCTTTTCCCACCCCTAAGTTCTGCTGAAAGATTTTTGACTCAATCCTTGACAAATTGCAGCCAAAGTATGGATATGTCGCAGTATTCGGGAGCACAGACAACCTCGAGCGCAATTGATCCGGCGACAAACTTTTTCAACCACTTGATGGCTTCAGGCGGCCTTCAGCCTACGACGACGACCACAACGACCTCAATGGCAACTCACAATTTAAACGCACTAGAGTCTAGAGATGCTAATACGATGAAAGGAAATGGATATCCATCGCCACAAAATCTGTACGATTACGCGAGATTCGCCCTTCTCTTGGGATCACTGGGCTCACAACAAGCCCATTGCATCGGCGGCGGCAGTTCCAGCATACAACATGAACATCGGCAGCAGCACCACCACCAGCAACACAACACAAGGAGGGTCGGAAGTGAAACCAGTCCACAGCCGCCGCAGCCCCAATTATAAGTCATAGTTATTTTATTACAGTTATTATAATTATGATGATGATGATGAGCACAAAGAGGCTTTGTGAGTGCTTGTGTAAGTGAGCCGAGTGATCGTTCACTCGATCGTTTGTACGACAAAACACTCTCGTTTCATGCGCGAGAGGATCCACTCTTTTGTGTGCGAAAAATCATACAAAATGTACACACAGAAACAGCAGCGTTCATACACGTACACAGCTCACCGGACGACAACAAAAAGTGAATCAGCTGCTGCTTCAGATTTCAGCTTCGTTTGAGAAAAAGGACATTTAAACATTTCCATCGAACACACACAACAACAACAAAAACATAGAGACAGTTTGGCAAAAATTTCCATCTCTTCAATCAACAATATGGCAACAAAATTACTCTAATTTAGAATTTATTTATCACTAAAATGGTATCTTGTCTCTTATTCGATAGTCTCTTGTGACTCATCTCCAACATCCACAATCATAGATAGCTGATGTAAAATCATTCTAATTATTAAACAGTCTCACTGTATATCGCACTTTTCTCAGCGACTACAAAAGCGAACCTTCGCGAACGGCATATTCATTGATGTAGCACCTCTTAATTTTTATCAACCAAGCTAAACAAGAGATAGAGAGTATCGATATTAACTCAAAGCAACTCATACATTACAATCATGTTCATCAACGACCATGCAAAGCCCGACCATCAAAGGGGCAACGACATCAAGGCAATGGAGCATCCAACCCTAAAGGTCCCTTACGAGGTTCTCAACAAGAAATATCGTGTATCACAAAAGATAATTGACAGAGAAGTCAACCACCTGGCTCAATCCATTCAGGAGCTCAGAAATACAACATCAATTGCGAATGCCCACAAGGCGCTGGATAATGTGGTGGAAAATCTAACCGTTGTCAAAAGGAAGGCAGACGAATCTATGTTGGATGAAAGAGAGGCAGCTCAAGTTTGCAAACGACGACTCGATCATCTGAAAGGGATGTTTATTTCACCCGAAAACAAATTGGCAATTAATGTTTGGAAAAAGAAGCGATTAGATCGTTTATTGGTCGATCATTTATTGCGCGAAGGTTACTACGACTCGGCCACCAGATTAAGTGAGCAAACTGATCTTAAAGACTTGACCAACGTTGATTTATTTCTCGTCAGCAAAAGGGTAGAGGAGGCTCTAGCTGCTGGAGATACGTCTAAATGTTTGGCCTGGTGCCATGACAACCGATCCAAACTGAGGAAAGTCAAGTCAACCTTGGAATTTCGCGTTAGACAACAAGAGTTTATTGAACTAGTTAAACAAGGCAGACGTCTTGAGGCAGTCGAACATGCGAGAAAGTATCTAACCAGCAACATCGACGACTCCCAACGACCCGAATTAGAGCACATTATGAGTTTATTGGCCCACCCATTACATACTAAAAAGGAGCCATTTAGATCATTGCTCGACTCATCGCGTTGGCAAACCTTAATCGATAACTTCCGACAGGATAATTATAATCTATTCCACCTGAATTCGGTGTCAGTCTTCTCAGTTGTACTACAAGCTGGCCTATCGGCTCTAAAGACTCCTCATTGTTATAACAAGAAACAAAATTGTCAAGAGTCATCGATTGGAAATAACTCAGATTGTCCCATCTGTTCACCATTGTTAAATGATCTAGCTAAAAAATTGCCCTACCCACATAGTTCGCAGTCAAAACTAACTTGCTCAATATCAGGCCAAACGTTGAACGAGCACAACCCACCTTTAATGTTGCCAAATGGATACATATACGGCGAGATGAGCCTAAGAGCAATGGCGGCCCAAAACAACGGTATAATTGTGTGCCCCAAGACCCAAAAAGAGTACAGGTTTAGTGACACCGAGAAGGTATTTGTCATGTGATCCCATTACCTATCTCACTAAATGTAACCACATACATTACATGAGAGCAAAGCCAGTTAACACATACGACACAAACACAAAGACGAGGACTTAAGTCTTGCGTCCATAATGTTAATGATTCGACATCATCAGGTGGTCGATGTAAACGAGCATAAAAATGCACCACAAAACTATCGCAAGAGGGAACAAATGAACTCAAGCGATGCAAACACAAAGCTAACAACATCATCAAAAAAAAACAGTGGCGACTAGACAGACGTAACTCGATCCTCATCTACAGATGGTCTCTCTCTCTCTCTCTCTGGGTAATTATCACATAGATCAAACGAGATTATTATCAATTCAATACATACAAGCGAAAATGCGCTCAGAAAACCAGCCAGCAATCTATCTGGCTATGAAACTTATGAACTAACTAATGTTATCAACAACAACAAAAATCATTCTAATAAACCGGCTAGAGGGAGTCCGATGAACAAGAGAAGGAATTTAACAATCATCGTCAAATAAACTGTGCAACACTACAGATGTGCTATCATTTTGATACATGGAAATTTTCTCCTTTTAAACTGGCTGGACCCCCTAGGTGGTTGTGTCCTAGCTAGTATCTAGTTTGTTTTTAAACTTGAAATCTCGAACAACTTGCTTGACGTTTTGCTACTGTTATGAGAAAGTATTCCTCTTGACGCTAAAAATATGCATCTACAAGTTGATTTGCTTCTCCTAGTTCACATCACCCTATTAGTAATCTCACCTGCCACCTCACTAACTACCATTCCGAATGATGTGAAAATTAGCTCTGAGCTTGTGACCTCAAACTCTGGTCGCTATGGCAAATTTAAGATCGAGGAGTTTGCGGATTCCATTGAGGGTAATCTGCATATTAATGTAGAGGACGTGACGTCGGATCCTCGTGTGTCCAATCCGATTGATTATTACAGGATCCGGCAGAAGCAACTGGGCGATATTTCGCTGGAAGATGACGATACATTGATAGAATTTGACTCGGGTGACTTTTTATGCTCAAGCACATCGACAAAAAAGTGGCTCTTGAGTCCAATTAGCGATCTATTGTTGGACTTGTATAGTAATGCGAAGAAACAACTTTCTAAGATGCAATTAATTTTGGACAAAGATCGCACGTCCATTGGTCCGAAGGCTTTGTTGAGATTAGTTCACGAGAATGCTCCATTGTTTAAATTGACCATGAAAGCTTTTGATCCCGTGAAGCTAATTGACGTCTATTATTTTGCAACATCAATTTCGCTAGGTAAAAAAGTTGTTGTTAGAATTTACTGCACAGTTCCGTTTTGGGATATTAAAAACAAGGGCGAGTTAAAGATTGATTCCACAACTTTGGCAGACATTCAAACACACACTAATACAAATCTCGCTAGAATTGGTGCCATTTATACGACAAGCTCGGGTGACAAGTCTCCATTGAAGGACTTGATGGCTAATGATAAACTCAAGTCAATCATCATCAACTACCTGTTAATTCAAGATTTATCTTTGGCGGGAAGAGAGAGACTTGGTGTCTCACTATCGAGCGGCACCAGTGAGGTTGCAATCGACGATCCCTTTCGGCTACCTAGTGGTGCAGGTTGCGGTTCTCTATCTCCGCATGCCTCCTACTATATAAGAGCAAAGCAGTTTAGTGGCCGATACGAGGTTAATAAGCGCGATGGCGAACGATTTGTGGCCTACGATTCTTTGACCAACTTCTTGCGATTGGATTATATTGGCAAGAACAAGATGGTTTATGATTTGAAGAGAAAGTCGGTCACCTATGTAGCCGACACCTCAACTATAACAGGTGAACGTGAGCGCTTTACTTCCGCCAACAAGGTGGATCCTTCCTCTTCAAACGAGACTAAATTCGAAGACTCAGTCCATTGTTCAAAAAGTCTACTTACCGCAGAGGAGGATTCTAATATTGGACTGTTCGATGTGGGCTCAATGGAACAAATTCTAGGCTTTCAACCCTCAATTGGTCTCTTGTATTTGGGACAAACGGAATTGGAAGATGGAACTCACTGTTTGGTATTGGAGAGAGAAATTACTTCAGATCAAGTGCCAGCTTTAATGTCATTGGCGATGGTTATAAATTTTCAACCATCGGCTCGCTTATTTCTGACCTACTGCTTGGTTAGTGAGATTCCAATGGCAGAAGTGGAATCACAACTAGTCCACGAGACAACGTGGCTCAAGAGGATAGATTTAAGTTCGAGAGTGAAACCGATTCAATTTGCGATTCTAAATGCAAGATTAACCTTTAGTGAATCGGCATGGTCATTGGAGGCAATGGGAGAGGATACTAGCGAGCGCTTTAGTCACTTGCAACATCCGGTGCGCACCTTTGACCTAAGTGAATGCAAATCGGATCACGAAAAAGTGGAATTGGAATTGATAATTAAGCAAACTTCAGATCGAGTTTGGAAGTGGAACGCGGGTTTTGGTCATGGTTATAATTCGGGCTACGAGCAGAAAACGCAGGGTTTCTACGGCATCGAATCGCTCGAAGAGGGAATAATGTACTTTTTAGTCCGTAGAACTGGCCTACCAAGATCCTCAATCACCGAACTCGAAGTGTCGGTCATTCCCAAGACTCTAACTGACAACTTCAAGGTCGATAAAAAGAAAGACAACAGCGACGAGGAGAAACAGTTGATTTTGGTTAAGAGTAAATTATCAAGTCCACTAGATTACAAAATTGGTCGCTATCTCATCGGTTGGCTAAAGACTGCCTCTGCTGAAATTATGGCAAAGCGGGCAACAATGATTTCATTGCAAATTAGGATGACTTTACTCGAATGTTCCCTAGCTCTCGGATCTCAATTGCATAATTCCAATCAGATTTACATGTTATATTGCCCAAATAGCGGCTGCGGTTACCTGCATCAATTGGACAAGGTTGACTATATCAAAAAAGTCTCCAATGACACATTTGGCCCTTCAATCAGACAATACTTTTACATGTGCGAAATATACACCCAAGACAAGTTTGGAGATTTAGATATGAGTTTGAAGACATATTTAACAACGACATCTTTGAAGAAAAACTTGTATTCAGCTCCATTATCACTGACACCCGACGATAGCTCTAGCAGCAACTTGACTTTCAAAGGAGTCGTCTCTAGAATATCCACTCGCAAAGCATCCAGTCAGGAGTCGCTGGCCAGGCCAATCATATCGGGCACCTGTTACACGAGAGAAACTAGCCTCTCATTAGGAAGTGATAGTAAAAATAACAATGTGAGAAATAATAGGTTCAGAGTGATCGAGTTCAAATTGGACCAACATCAATCGGTGATCCAATGCCACGAAGCGTGTGCCATGTTAGTCTTTTGTCTCTCTCATTCATACGATAAGTCGACTAAGATGTGCACTTTATCGAACATCGATACCAACCTGTTGAATAACAATGACAAAATCTTGGAAAAACAGATAGATAGCAACAAGAATCAGGATAACGAAATTCCTATCCAACTTAAGGAGACAAGAAAAGACCAAAACTGTGATATCTATGCACTAAATGCCATCCACTTGTACAAATACGAATCGGATAGATCAACAACGCCGGCCGCCTTAAGTGATCGCAACTTCCACTTTGAGAACAGAGATTTGAATGGATGTGCTAGTCTGTGTAGGAAGTATGAGCTTATGGAGTTTGAGGACGGAGATGTTAGTACAAAATTCGAGTGTCAATCATTCTACTACCAGCCAGCAGGTTCCTTGTGTGCCATTGAGGATCCACAGTTTTACCTGATGAAAGAGACACATCGCTCCTCGGTGGCCTCTGATCGTTCCTCTCTCAACAAGAAGTATGTTGATTCGAGTCAATGGTATTCAGTGCATCACTTCCAGTTGTTCAAACTAGATTTGAATCAATACTATGCAGGTGAGGAGCACCAGTACCAAATGTTGGTCAAGCAACCACCTGTTGCCACCGATGAAACTCTCGAGTCCACTTTGGCCAATAGAAAGAACTCGGCGTCGAGTTCCATTTTGTATGGACAAAGTCCACAGGACTGTCTCTACGAATGCGCATTTCTAAACGAGTTTTGTGTTTCGGTTGACTACTGTGTTCAGTATGTGGATAGAGTTTTAAGTTTGACTTGTGCAATGTATCACATCAGAAGTCCCATGTCCTTGAACCTCCGCTATGACAAACTAAAACCAAGCGAGTTGGCGGGAGATTTTGTATTGACAGATTTGGAAAGGTTATACTACCTCGATGGACAATCGAGGGATCACAACGCAACCATGCTATTTCAACCGAGTTGCACGCATCACTTTATGAATGGCGACCACCTAATATTGAAGCGGAAGTTGGCTAGCTCATTGGCAAATCTCGAAAATTTTTACTCCACCTTAATCAAGGACATTGAAGGTGAGCACATGAGTATCAGTGAGAGATTTACAAGCTCACTGAGTGAGTTTATCAAAACTCATGGGAAACCAATGATGTTTAAGGGAGGAGGTCAAACTTTCTTTGCAGTGACATTCCAACTTCTATTAGGCGCCCTCTTTGGATCATTACTCTTTGTGTACCAACCCCAAATGAGCGAGTTGATTATGAATACAAACTTGAAGAATTTAATGATTCCAAACAGACTAAATGACCAGTGGCACAGGCTAGTGTCCGCGAGAAGCACCAGGTCGGGCTCAGAGGAGGAGTTAAATGATCCAGGAGAGCATGATATTCATCTGAACGACCTACCTGAGGTGTCTTTGACGGCTCCAGTTTGATCAATTTAAACGACTTTCAATTATGACAACGATGAATATAATAATATTGAAGCCCACAGAAATAGTTCATATTTCTGTCGGCTAGAGAGATTTTGGAATCGATGATCGTAAACTTGAACTTGATTCAGTCAGGCAATTGCATTGATACCTAAGAGGGAGATCAGATTACATGGACTCACTTCATTTTTGTGCGACGAATTGGAATTGGATTCACCTTTGGAGGCTGTGGTCTTGTATGATGATAGGATTGATCGTTTATCTTACGTTAGAAAAATTGCTATCACAAACCATGTGACGTCGACCATATAACCAGCGACAAATTGAACTTTATGAACGAACGTATTGGATGCTTTGACAATCACCATATTATACTCGATTAGCGCCCATCGCCGAGAAGTCTGGGCAACAGTTTAGTTCAATGATAAGTAATAAGAAGAGATAGAGAGAAAGGAATAAAGAGAGGGAACTTTACTAATTAGTCTCTTAACTTTTGATTTCTCCAAACAACATGCTTGATATTATATCTGAGCATGAACTTGAACTCGATCTGAAAGCTTAAATCTAATCAGAATTTTCATTCAAAATTTCAATGACGGGACGTGAGAGGTACTCGTCCACCTCAGTACCGGCCAACAAGTCCAAGTGGTTGTAGTATGGGATAGCAATGTGCTCAGGTGGCTTTGGAGTATGCACCAAAGTCTTGAGCTTCTCGACGGTGGTTGGGTCGGCCAAAGCATCGTTGGTTCCGGAGATGAGCACCCAATTTTGTACCTCTAGTCTGCTAACATCGTAGGCTGGTGGTTTAACCTGGCCATATAACTTAAGATTCCTCTTTTTCTTGTAATCGAAGTGGGAGACCTCCTGCGAGTTGGATTGTTGACAGTATTGCTGCACACTCTTGAATGAGACTTGCTGAAAGATGTGAGCCAAAACGTTTCTCTCCAAGTTGGTCTGGTAGTCTCTGGTTGGACCGAAGATGGTCTTAAGGAAAGAGTGGATAAGGGTATACTTGACATGCTGGCTCTTCGAGAACTTGATGATCAACTTGCGCACCGCGTCCTTTATGAAGAAGCTTGGAGTGAATCCGATGCCACGAGTTGGCAAAATTGGACACAATTTCTCGAAGTAGAATCGATCAAAGAAGGTGAAGTGGTTAGCCGCAATGGCTGGTCCCACTTGGAAGAAGGTTCTCACTTGCCGGGCGTAATCTGGACGGCTGGATAGGAAAGCCAAGAGAGTTGGAGTTGAGAGGGAGAAGGTGTATAAGGTGAGCTCCTCTGAGCCAGTCAATTGTTTGACCTTGTTGATTTGACGCTCCAAGTCGAAGGCTATGATGTCATCGAGTCCATATTGCCAGTATTGTTTAGACTTCGAAAACTGCTCCAACTCGATGCTTTCCAATGAGCTCAATGGCGAGTAGTCGCCCGAGTTGATCTTAGCCTGAACCTCTGGATCGGCGGTGTATCTCTTGTTCTCGGCGTTACTTCCTCGACTTCCCATCAACCAAACATCGTAGCCCTCGTTGGCCAGAGCAAAGGCAAGCGATCTCTGTGAGCTGGTGGTCTTTTGACCCTCGACACGTGGCCATGGTTGCGGGTGATGTTGAATGCTCGAAGCAATCAAATAGGAGGACATATCAACATTAGCTCCATGGAACATCAAAACAGGTATCTTGTGCAGCTGCTTACGGTCTGCCAGTGGGTTGATCAGGTGCACGATGTTGGTTATGTAACCATCAGTGGCGGCTACATAGTGGTTTTCGTATTTGAAACCAGATCTCTCAATCAGCTCTTGCTGCAGTGGTTTCCATCGGGAGTTGGTGATGTGTTAGTTCAGATTAGATGATGGACAGCCAAGTTGAGCTGTCATCTCAAGGGACATTATCACTTACAGCAGTCATTTTGATGGCGTCGTCGTTGCTCGAATCGTTAATCAACATTTTCTTGAAAAGGTCGCGATTATACTCGCATCGAGCGAAGCCAAAGAGGCACAAGGCCAGTAGGGAGAATATTGCTACCTTCATCGTGTTAACTATATGACAGTTGGTTTATCTGGATATTTACTTAGTCTAGATTTTATAGGTTTTATCTTTCTTAGGGTTCTTCGAACTTATATTTGTTACTCTCAGGATGAGTTATCCAAATTGATCGTTGAGATGGGAGCAAAAGACGCAATGGAGGAGGTGGAATATCCAAATATAACTCAAGGACAAAGCGGTAGATAAGGACATGGCAACAGTGATGCAGGGAGAAGAATTCCAACTAACGTGCCCAAAGATAGATACGACATTCAATGGAGGAATAATGACTGTCATCAATCTAAAATAAGAGACTCTAGTGAGTCGTTGAGTTGGCTAGATAACGAAGCAAATTCCACAGGTGATTGTCTCATAGCTATTGGATTGCTTGAATAAATAGAAGAGAGGAGCTGATACTGTTCCAGGTCAACGCGCCCCTACTGATCCCCGTCTTTTTTGAGCGAGTGTCTAAAGGATGATTGACAGTTTTATCCTGAATGCTTTCTCTGCTCAAATTTAGAATGCTGTAAATGCTACATGATTTAAGATAAGAACACATAGACTCTGACACATAGAGATGGCGGTCGTGGGTTGATTTGTTTGGTCTGACTATTGGTCCTGGCCAAGCTGGGAAAATATCGCGGCCGACCAGAACAAACTATCATCATTTTTTACACCTCCAAATGTTGGTCTAGCAACCACCAGTTGCTGAGCAAGCTACTGATGAAACTCTCAAGTCTACTCTAGTCAAATTTTGAGAACTTGGCGTCGAGTCCCTTTTTGTACAGACAAAGTCCACAGGACTGTCTTCACGAATGCACATGCTAAATGAGTTTTGTGTTTCGGTTGACTATTGCGTCCAGTATGTAGATAGAGTTTTAAGTTTGACTTGTGGAATGTATCAAATTAGAAAGTCCTTGAACCTCAATTATGACAAACTAAAACAAACCGAGTTGTTTTCATCACTTTATGAACAACAACCACCTTGCGCCAAAGCGGAAGTTGGCTAGCTCATTGGCAGATCTCGAGAAAATTGAAGGGGAGCACATGAGTATCAGTAATAGATTTACAAGTTCATTGGATGTATTTATCAAAACTCATCCAATGATAAACCAAGGATCATGTACATCAATATGATATATATTCGACGGATCGGAATGGATTTAAATACCATCAAAAGCTTCATCAACTACCCCTTCTCAGAGGAAGGATCTAAGCCAGAATTCACAGAGAAAGTGGTTAAGTTTTCGGTGGATAGACTGCAAAGTCACGGTTTCGTCCTCATCTCAGTTGTGGCTCGGAATACCCAACAGGACAGGCATTTAGTTGAAGCCTCGACAACCTTTAAATTTAATGATACTGTTTGATTCAAAATTGAATGCAGTGTTTGGGTTCGGGCTAAATTTACACACCCACGGGTGCTGGAGCGGCCAGTTGAATGCAACAACGTGATCTCAACTTCTCATGTGCAAAGGGGAGTGTACACCGAAAACATGCCTGTTTTTTTAAGGTGATTTCACATGATTTCAAAACAACGCGCTCACCTAAAATCACATTGTAAACCCATCAAAATTGAAAAAGGAGTCGCGCGAGAGGCAGCAAAATATTTTGATTTTACTGTATTGCAATCTTTCATTACATTTGTGACCCAACACTATCATTAGCTCAGCCTCAACTAACTTATATTGAATCATAGCCAAGAGTTCTACAATGCCTGGCGGCGCTGAGTTATCGGATAAACTACCTGACGAGTTATTCCAACTTGTGGAATCTTTCAAGAAGTTTCTGAGGGAACAGAAGAGCTACAGAGACCAAAAGTTTGATTTAGATGCCATTACAGAGATTGGGCATGATGCCGAGATGTTTACAATCGCATTTCAGCGAGTTGCCGTGGATAGTGATAAAAATTCACAATTAGTAGAACAAATTAGGGAAGAAACGAATAAATTATTACGCCATGCTGAGTTGGCTTATAGTATCCTGAGATCCAATTCCACAAACAATTCTACCTCAAATAATCAGCAACAGCAACTGAACCAAACAAGTAACTCCATTTTGAACCAACAACAACCGTTCGCCAACCTAACTGAAACTCCGCCCTACCGGTCAAATCAATTTGGTAATGCCTCAACATCTCAGTATTTCAAGGAGCTGGCGGAGCAATTTGAGTCTCGAATGAAGGCATACGGTGAGCAAATTAAGGAATTGAAGATGTCGCTAGATAGCATAACCAAGACATATAATATTGATGAGCTTTCTACTTGGCTCAAGAAGCAACACGAGACATTGGGTGAGATTGCGGCCAAGGTTTATATAACTCACGAGAGGATTATGGATTGGAAGACCAAGACAGACGAGCATACAAACCAACTAAAGCGACTAGATCCAAATTTATATACCAAGCATCAAGCATTTTGATATTGTATATGTACATATGGCTTTATAAATAATAATCTCGGTCATGCCATAGGGAGATATCCGCTATCTTCGTCGATGTTGTTTTGGGTTGCAAATATTGGGATGCTACTAGGTATTGTGGCCGTCGAGGAGCCACTACGAGATCTTGGTGCTCTACATAGGAATTGGTCCTCGGAAGTTGAGGCCAGTTTCATGGTAGCCAACAACAGTTCGTGCAAGTGTCTTGCAGTTGACTTCTTGTTTAAAGCCATCCAAAGGTCACCCTGTCCTACCTGAGAGTGTCTACCAGATTCAATGTAGAAGTTTGAGTCCGTGTGGCCGCAACGTCGAATGCTCCGTAAGACCAATTCAATAGTCTTTGAGCTCAGCAATGGGTGGCGCTTGTGAAATCTTTGATGGCTGGGCAAGTGCTGTGGCAGGTGAGGATTTGTATTTGATGTGATAACAAGCGATTGGGGTTGCTGGTCAGTAGTGGATGTCGTAGTCGTCGCTTGTGGCGATATAATATTAGCTACCTGAACTGGCTGTGATGGTTGTTCCTGGTGTTTGTTCTTCTTTGAACTCTTACCCGAAACTGCAGTGCCTAGTGCCGTTAGCACGGGAATTAGATCAAGCGAGTCCTTGCACAATGCCAATCTGTAGGGACCAGTGATATTCATGGTCTTGGCCAATCCTCGATCTAGCAAATTGGCCTCGAAAACTGCGTCGTAACTCTTAAACTCCGGATACAAATTCGAGTGACACTCCTTGATTTTGTTTAACCACTCATTCATTGTAGTCTCGTCTTGGGCCAAGAAGGTTATAGTATTCTCGGTAGTGTAGACAGAGAAGGCAAACTTGTCGTTTGTGTCATGTTTCTTGTCTGCAAATAATAGATCGACAAATTGTATACATTTCTTAGGTTTCTTTGTTGAGTTAGCCTGACGATACTCTATGATGGGAATACCATTATCTGGCACCAACAGGGTAACGCGATAATATTTTCTACTCGAAGGTAGCTTGTGTAAGATGGAATCCAGGACAACTCTTCCACCGTCGGCGCTCATTTTTACTCTTCTTATGTCAACTTGTTTGTTTTGCTTATTGTTAATATATCCTCTAGTCTTCTAATAATCTCCCTCTCCTTCCTTTAATAAATAAACGCCGTGTTGTTGTTTGTTCGATTTTTCGTTTCTGCGTTTCGACCCCCTCCTCTTCTGCGCTCGCGCACGCAACTTTTCCCCCTCCGCAAGAATATGCGCGTGCGGCCCCTCTTTTTTACGCTCGCAGACCCGACTTTTATCCCCACCCGATTTCTCCGCTTTCATCCGCACTCACTCTGGTTAGCTAATCCTGGTTAATCGACCTGACATGCTGCTAAGTTGGTTCGTTCGCCCCGTTCGCTTCCTCTGGTTATCGGGTCATTGCCTCCATCTCGAAGGTCTAAGTCAATGTTTGAGTTTCTAATGAGAATTTGCAACATGAGAAGCCGTTCAGTTGCTTGGTGGCTCCAACAAGCAGCTTTGTTGTCCGACGAGCCAGATAGTTTTGCTTCCAAACTGCACACGATCCTCACTGTAACTAACGCGCGACACTGGACCTGTGTGAGCTGGACAACAGGTTGTTTAGTCTCTGATCTGCGACTACACTTCCAGTTTTAGGAGCGTCAAGCTGGAACTGTTCATTTGCTAAAGTCAGCCAATTTGACTTCATTCATACAGCTATATAACATGCACACGGACATCAATTGAATCATTCGAACGAACAGAGAAGAGTAGACGTAGTAGGAGAAGAGACGAGAAGAGAAGAGATGGGAGTTTGTCAGCAACCGGTTGAACTGCTAGCTTTAGCAAGCGAGATTTTCCAACTGCAGGTGTAGAAGGGCAAAGTAAGATTCTTTCTCGCTTTTTTGTATGTGTGTATGTATGTGATTAGCTCGCTGGACTCAACAGGTGAACTTGACTTGTGGTCGACACCGACAGTCGAGTCGCTATTTGCTTGCACTTGAACCTTGACGCTCTTGATAAACTAGCCAACCCTCAAGATTGAGGCTATTCTTTGACCATCGGGATTGAGGTAAACAGCGAAGCGGTAGATAGAAAAGCGTATCAAGAAAACTGGAATTCGGCCACTTATTTTTGGTCGATGTTTAAATTTGGAAAAAGTTAGACGAGTAGAATCAAAAGTAGATATCAAAGAAGAACAATAATAATAGCCATTGATCAAGCCTCGAATTGTATCCATCTATCGAAAATCTAAATCAAAATCATGGATCGAATCACAGAGAATCTAATGAGATGCCAGCTGAAAGGCGGCAGTAAGAATGAAAAAATAAACAAGAAAACCAAGTCATCAGGCAATCGGAACTTGAGCCAACAAATCAAATCTAATAACAACGAGGAGGACTATGAAAATGGCTACCCGTCATCGCCTGTAGAGGATGGCAGAGTTAGTGGTGGAAGTGAAGAGTCCGCTTTCTCCTCAAACTCAATCATTGACTCCTCCACTTCCTCGCTGACTTCGCACTCCGACTTGCACGACTCATCTTTGTCCCCCTCTTCAGGTAGATCGTCGGCCGACAATCGGACAGATGAGAGTTTGGATGCCAGAAAAACACTGAGTCCCCATTGCAATTTGACTCCTGAAACTCTTGAGTATCTCGAGATAATTGAACGAGTAAGAGTTACTCTGTTGTCATTGTTGCAAGAGGAAAAAGGTGGAGATGAAGAGGATCAATGTGAGGAAATCGATCCGCAAGATTTGGAACAAATACAACAGCCACTAACTAAACAGAACAACCATGAGCAACAATTGGTCTTTCGATTGATTAGTCGCTATGTAAACTATCACACTTTAGCAGCGAAACAATCTTCTCAGGAGTCAATTGAGAAGGAAGTCGGCGAGGCTGCTATAAAGTTAAAGGATTTGCTCAAATTCAGGCACCAGAATCAATTGAACACGTTGCGAGATGATAGTTTTATCAAAGAATTTTATCAACTATCTGGAATCTTTCAATTTGGTTTAGACAAAAACCAGATTCCAGTTTTGTACTTGAGAGCGAGAATCCACCGGAAATGGTCAACAAAGATGGACGAGGCGTTCAAGCGTTTCGTTGCCTACAAAGTAAATCAGCTTACGAAATCCTACGCCGGCCCTCAGGCATCAAAGGCAGTAGATGCCAATCAAAATGATAAGGATGGATCCTTTGTCATCTGTTTCGATTGCCTCCACGTAAGCTACTCTTGCATGGACATGGACTTTTTGAGATACTTAGTCCAACTTCTAGTTCAATATTTTCCCTCCTATTGCCGCTATGCTCTCTGTGTCGACTTGCCCTGGTTATTTAGATCAGTTTGGAAGCTAGTTCAAACTTGGCTTCCTGAAGAGGCGCGAAACTCGGTCCATTTGATTACCGCTGAACAACTTGTGGATTTTATTGACGCCGATCAGATACCTAATAGTATGAAGATTAACGATCTAACTGCTAGTGAGAAACCCAAAGAATTGAAACATAAGTATCCAGAAAACATCGACCAATTCAGATCAATTGAGGACCTCGCTAGGGAGATAAATCTGAGTACTAGTGAGGTTAAGCAGTTCAAGAAACATCTTGGGGCAGTGATTAAAGAGTACGAGTCGTTGGGAGCCGTTTGAAGATAGATTAGTTAATTTTTTGATTATGTATAATAGATTCTAATAAATTATTTCAGCCAAACCCTTCTGCCGGTCTTATCAAACTGAGTTATCGATTTAGCATTATCATTATTCACAATATTCTTTCATCATTCTTTATGACACAATAAAGGGAGTTGTTTGAGATTACTTGCTCCCGGCGTTGTAATTTGATTGAATCAATCATCTAACGATCGTGAATCGCGACAATGATGGATGAAAGGGTTGAGATATAAAAGTGTAGAGATGCTATAGATTTATTTTTGTCACTGTTGCACTTGCATCAGTGGAGATCTTATAAAAATTTGATTGATTAATTTATGTGGCTCTTGGAAGATCCCGCTTGCTCACTATTATTTAGTCAGTCTTGGATTGCACTAGTCGAGTCGTAGCCCGAATGCTCACCTGAGTTACCGCCGAAACCCAAAGAATCTTGACTCAAACTTCCCTGTTCAGTTTCGCTAATCGAAGCGGATGACTTTTGCTTCGCTCCCAATCGAACGCAACGAGGGCAATTCTTCTTCTTCCTGTGGAAACAGTTCTTATGATAGACAGTGTGACATTTGGAACAGGTGGCTCCGTTCTTGGAGAACGGGTAGAGGACATCGCGCGGATCTTTGCATAGTTCGCAGTAAAATCCCTTTCCCCGGCACGACTCGCATTTGCCAACAATGTGACTCTCTAGAGTGACTTGCAATTGAGTAAGTTGATTGTAAACTTGATCAATATCAAAGAGGTCGTTTAGTGTGAAAAAGTTTTGCAGTTCTCCATTGAGGAAGTGTTTGGGTGTCGTTATTAGACAGGGCTTCTCCGGTTGACCGCAAACTTCCAAATATTTGAGCATCGATTGAATGCGCTCTCTAATTTGTTTTATCTCAATAAGTCTATCGATAAATCCATATAACATTGAGTTGATCTGAAATAAATTAAATAAAACTGGCTTTGTTCTAAGGTAGCAAATTTTTTGCAACGACAACTTGCTCACTGGCTTCAGGGTAAAGTCCCAACTTCTTAGAACTCGAGCGGGTATTTGCGCTAAATCAGATCCAGTGTGACAGTTAAAGCAATAGTATCTTCCATCATAATGACACAATCTCGAGCTCGACAAATCTATCTCTTTATCACAATCAAGACAGGTAAAACCTTGTGCATGTAATCCATTCTCCGGACATATTTGCATTATAAGCAACTCTTGTTTGTACCTCTTGGCCTCGTCCATTTGTTTGGCTCTCAGTTTCTCGTAGTCGATGTTGTTGCTATTGCTCTTTAATGAACCACCAAGTGGTTGTTTTATTTGACCTCCACTTCCACTACTATTACTCGTAGACGGCATGTCATTAGAGTGGTGAGACTCATTCGAGCTATTTGAATCATTTGGGTTATTTTGCTGCGAGTTCGACTGAGCCAACCTTGCCTCTAATCTCTCCTGCTCCCACCTGACACGTCGCCTATCTTGAGCCTCCAACAATTGATCGGCCAACACAAACTCGCCCTCCTCGGAGGTGATGCCTAAACGCTCGAGAAGAAGACTTGGACATATCCTGCCATCGTCAAATGACTCCTGGCTAACTTGGTGAAAACAATACTCGCAAGTGAGCGTTCCGTTGAGGATGAAATTTGAGGCTCTTGTGGGTAAAATTGACTGGGCCAGTGGTTTAAGTGGCCTTATGGCAGAGGCGGTAAGTTGAATCGGTGTTGCTAAGAACCTAGATGATATGACTGCACTTATGTAGGGCGACAAGTCGGCCAGGTAACCTGGCGACTGGAATAATGTCGATTTGACAAATCTATGTCCGTTGCACATGATATCTGGACAAGACATGGAAATATGTGATATGTTTGCTGCTTGTGCTTAGTTGTTGTTGTTGCTCTCCCAATTGTTGGTGCTACTATCGGTGGTGCTCGTGATGATGATGATGATGATGATGATAATAATAAAATAGCAGTCAGGCAAGCTCCTCTTTGCACCCCGGCCTGACAGTGAATTTTA
Organism: Aculops lycopersici; assembly: GCA_015350385.1. Classification (NCBI taxonomy): domain Eukaryota; kingdom Metazoa; phylum Arthropoda; class Arachnida; order Trombidiformes; family Eriophyidae; genus Aculops; species Aculops lycopersici. The sequence continues at coordinate 1,946,800 of WNKI01000001.1, read as the reverse complement.
TCGCATGCGTTGATGCTACTACTGCTGTTGCTAATGAGGAGACACATTAGTTAGTCCCAGTCAGTTGGTGAGCTCCAATGAGTTAGATAGATAGATTGATGGTTATCTATGGCGATATGAGGATAATAGAGTACAGTAGCGAGAAATGGGATGCCGATACAGGCTTTCAATTTGGATGGTTGTTTTTGTTGTTAACATTTTTCATGGCGCGCGTTGTGCGAGAGTTGGTGTCATTTTTCTCTCGCACAAGAAAATAAGCACGCCTTGTTTGGTCAGCAGACTAGCAGCGATATCCTGCAGATTACACAACTGTATCACTGCAACAGAGAGGAATCGGCCTTTCTAAATCATTGGCAGGGGATTCTTACGGGACCTGATTTTGAGGAGGCGTGTCGAGATTTCTAGGAGATAAAAAATGTAGAACTTTAATCTGCGAACATGTATACGTTGGTGATTACGCGTAGGGTAGGTGCAAATCGATTTTTGGGACCAGTCGTCAAACCAACGGCGATCGCCACAGCCAAAACCAACCAAACCAAAGCAAGAATTCCGGCCGAAATTTCAGTCACGCCCCCTTGCCTCTATCAGTAACATAGAACAGCCGAAACTTATGTCGCTATGTGTACATTGCATGAGTCAAACTTGAAACTCTATCCACATACCGGACGCAATGGTCAACCGGAAGACGTTTAGAAATGTAGATTCGTACGGTACATAATACCGTCTTTACTACATCTTATTACGTCTTGACTAAAGTGCTGCAACATTTGGTATTGGTGGTTTTGTCTCATCTTAAAATCTGTAGTATTTTAAGCGTTCGATATGTATGCAGAGGAAGCATTCGACATAAAGTCTGTCTACTGTCTTGACAGTCGCCCAAAATAGACGGGGATCATTACGGGCGCTTTGGCTACTATCAGCTACTCTCTTCTATTCATCCAAGCAAGCCAATAGCTGTGGGACAACTACCTAAGGAATTCGCGTCGCTATCTATCCAACTCAACGACTCACTAGAGTCCCTTGTTTTATGTTGACGACGGTGATGATTCCTCTAGTAGGTGTCATATCTATCTTTGAGTGAGTCAATTAAAATTCTTCTCCCTGCATCACTGTTGCTATGTCTGCCAATTGCTTTGTCCTTTAGCTATATTTGGATTTTTCACCTCCCTCCATTACACCTTTCGCTCTCATCTAGACGATAAATTTGAATATCGTAATCTAAGAGTAGGAACCTATAGAAAGAAAAACCGGAATTTAGAAAGACCAACGGACGTGTAATTAACATGATGAAGGTAGCTATCTCCGCTTTGCTAGCCTTATGCCTCTTTGGGTTTGCTCGTTGCGGGAACCTACCCAAATTCAATGAGGAATTTAAAGCCAACGATAGAAGCAACGACGATGCCATCGGAATGACAGCGGTAAGTGTTAATATCCACTGAGATGACTGCTCAACTTGGCTGCCTTGTCGAGATTCATCTTCTAACCTGAACTCCCACATCTCCAACTTCAATGGAAACCACTGCAGCAAGAGCTGATTGAGAGATCCGGTTTCAAATACGAGAACCACTATGTGGCCGCCGATGATGGTTACATAACCAACATCGTACACCTAATCAACCCACTTGCCGATCGTAAACAGCTACGTAAGGTACCTATTTTACTTTTCCACGGATTCAATATTGACATGGCCTCCTATGTGGCTGTCTCGAGCAAGCAGCATCACCCAGAACAATGGCCACGTGCCGAGGGTCAAACGACCACCAGCTCACAGAGATCGGTTCCCTTTGCTCTGGCCAACGAGGGTCACGATGTTTGGTTATTTGGAACTCGTGGAAGTAACGCCGAGAACAAGAGATACACCGCCGATCCAGAGGTCAAGGCTAAGATCAACTCGGGCGACTACTCGCCATTGAGCTCGTTGGAGAGCATCGAGTTGGAGGATTTACCGAGGTCTAAAAAGTACTGGCTATACGGACTCGACAAGACCATTTCCCTCGACTTGGAGCGTCAAATTAACAAGGTCAAACAATTGACTGGCTCAGAAGAGATTAACATCTACACCTACTCCCTCTCAACTCCAACTCTCATGGCTTTCCTTGCTGAGAATTCAGATCAAGCTCGCCAAGTGAGAAACTTCATCCAGGTTGGACCAGCCATTGCAGAAAAAGCCTTCAGCTTCATTGATCGCTTCTACAAGCAAAAATTGTGTCCGACTGATAACCGCAAGCCAAGCTTCTTCCCAAAGGAGTCAAGGCGCCAGTCGATCATCAGCCAAGCAGAGGAGGGGCCGCATAGCAAGTACATCTCTGTCGATATGTACCTGTGTGATCTATATGGTACAAACCATGAGTTCACACTCTTGGAGAGAAACCTCTTAACTCACGTATTTAAGCCAATCTCAGAGAAGAGTATGCAGCGGTACTGTCGGCAAACCGAACCTTCGATCCTCATCTTCCTGAAAAAGAAAGCGAAGACTCTAGGGGAACATCGCGACTCTCACTTACCTAGTTACCTTGTTGATAAACTAGATGTACAAAATTGGGTGCTCGTCTCGGGAACCAGCGATGCTTTGGCCGACCCAACCACCGTCGAGAAGCTCAAGACTTTTGTGCACACTCCAAAACCACCTGTGCACATTGTTATCCCAGAGTACAACCACTTGGACTTGTTGGCTGCTGTTCAAGTAGACGAGCAGGTCTCACGTCCCGTTATCAAAATCTTGAATGAAAATTCTGATTAGATTTGAGCTTTCAAGCTCAAATTCACGTTCAGACATAAGATCAAGCCTGTTATTTTGAAGAATCAACTAAGGTTCCCTCTCTTTACCTAGATTCATTTATTACTTTCTCCCTCTCCTCATAACTCATAATTAAATTCAACTGTTGCCTAGGCTTCTCGGCACTGGCCATCACTTGAGTATAGTATGGTTATTGTTAGAGCACCATATTAGCGTTACATAAAGCTCAAATCGTCGCTGGTAAAATGGCGCCAATGGTAGTATGAATTGTGATAGCAATTTTCATTAGATAGAAGCTCAATTTCACTATCACACAAGATCATAGCCTCCAAAGGTGACTCAAATTGCAATCCAACACGCCGAAAACAACCCTGATCTGAGCTCAAATTTATCGGATCAATCGGATGATATTTTGCCTGATTGGATTTGAATCCCTTCTCAAATGTTCCCGTGCCAGCAACATAGAACACCCGAGGATTCGGGTGTGCGGTCGCCACAGAGGCACACTATTATTTGGAATAGGGCAGTGGATTTGCAACGATTGTCCGGATGGCGTGTCCAGGTAACGGATAGTCACGACTTGTTACTTATGTGCAAGGCATCATGATTGAGATGGACGGACGAGCGAAGGCAATAGTAGCAGTGCCAGTGACACTGGAATAAGAGGAGAAATTTGGACTTTGAAGATGCAATGGTTTCGGAGGAGACCACCTGTGAGAATGCGCTTACAAGGGGGTGAGTTACAAATAAGAACTAAACTCAAAGTGACGTCTTTTAAAGCTTTACTACATTGATAACAACCACAACGACGAGTTCAAGTGACCAATTGATCGGATGAATGAAGAGTTCAATGTCACCTGTGACTTGAGAATGAGCAGGTGGCAATTACATTAGTCACCACATTGACTAGCAACAAGTTGTCTTGTTGTAGTCTCTTCGTGTGATCTTAGTTACGTTTGAAGCCCATGTATCATGCCACTGGAAACTTGACACTTTGATGTTGTTGTTGTTGTTGTAATGGTGACCAGCGGCCTACTGATTCGATACTTCTTGTGTTTGTTGGTGGTCAACTTATGTTGAATCATTATCTCGGCAAGTTTACCGGATAACTAGCGGGAAAAGAGGAAGTGTCGACATTGTTCAAATTATCTTTTGTGTTCGAGAGTGTGAACTTCGAATCGGTTTTTGATCCGACCCTTTCCTGTGAGTTGGTTAGTCTTCAGTTTGAATCTTCAGTAAGTGAGTGGAAGAGAGGAACTAGGAGGGTAGTTGATATCCAAGGATCCGGCAGCGCAGTGTTTCTTTTATGAAAATCAGAATTCGAAATCAACTAGCTAAATAAAACTTGGACAATCAAATATAATACTTTTTTACTCTTACAACGACTTTGACATTCAAATCCGAGTTTCCAAATTCAAAACCTATGGTGAAATGAGAAGAGACGAGACGAGACGAGCACAATAAGACCATCAATTCAACATTTATAGACTATCTTTTGTGCTCACTTTTGCCCCAATTTTAGCAGTCAATCTTTAGTCGTAGTCCATATTGACTCTTTACAATTGAGCCTACGTGTGTCCTACTTGTTGGAAATCAATGAGTCAACGTGACAGGCTCTTCAAGGATTCTCTCAAGATTGCTGCTCACTTTCAACTCAGTTTAGAATCAGAGTTTAAAATCTAAAGTAGAGCTTTTGAGTTATGAAGTCAGGCTCAACTGTCTGGACTCTGCAAGGTTTGGAGGCTAACAAGGAGAGTCCACCTGTGGTTACTTTCGGAGAGGTACATGCGACATATCAGCGTGTAGCCTAGGCCCTGAGGATCATGAATATCCTTATTGGCGATCCAAGTTTTGAGAAAAATTTTGAATATCGCGCCTCAAAGTAAGCGCGCCTAAAGTCAACTGTGGCATCTTGATACCAAATGAGCGCGAAACGACATATTAGCATTTAGAAAAACATAAATATTATTTTTTAGGATGAATATCTCCAAATTTCATCACATTATTGGGGTTTTACATATTATATCCATTGCAATTTTTCTAATACAAGCATCAGATGACGAAGACGACGAAATTGAGAGAACGCTAGAGCGAGCACTAAAAAAATTGAAGGATCGACGTAGCCAATCAACAAGTCGACCGACAAGACGACCACCACCATGCGAAGAAGCGGCTGAGCGATTTAATCTCGGCGCCGGTCGCGGCCGCATTCCAATGGCTGCGAGTCAGCCAATTGAGATTACTGCAACCAAGATTGGACCATTCGCAAACGGAAGTGAACAGGAGCGACCAACATCGTCTCGCGACAACCTAGTTTTAACCGACGATACTCAGAAGGCTTTGACAAATTTTGGCTCCCTTCTATTGAAGGATACACTTGAGGTGCCGAGAAAAAAGTCGAGTCCAAGGCGCAAATCGTCGAGAAAATTCGCTGGAGCAACTCCGAGTCGCCATCAGATGGATGACGAGGTCACCTACTTCCGGGATCAACAATATCATTCCAACTATCGCGGAAATGCGAACTTGAGGAACCATAGAACTACAGATGGAAACGAGGTTTCAAGATCCTCGCAAGACCAACCGGAAGTCCACAGGGATCCAGCTAGTTACCAAAACGGCAATAATTATCAAAATGATAACAACATGAACTTGAACGAATATGGAACCGCAACTGAGCGGAACTCTTTCTATCGTACCACCCCAACGCCTTCCCTGTCCATCGAGAGTCCCAATGGAACAAATGACTCGCTGGGCGAGTATCACAGGCAAAGACTTAATCAGGATCATCCAGACAGCAATGTCAGTATCCACAACCAGCGGAACAAGTTGCCGGAACAGGTGTTGAGTGGTGGCGCTGATGTTTCATCGATTGTTGACTATCCAACGCCAAGCAGTTACCCTGAAGACAAGTCCTCGTATTCTTACAGCTCTTTTGGTGTTAGGCATCAAGATAACGAGACTTCGCCGGTTGGAATCGGAAGGGCGTCATTCGAAAACCACGTGGAGTTGAGGCGATCAAATCACACAACAAATAACTCAACCTTCCCCGGCCACAGCCATTCGGGTGACCGCGATGGTCACGCCTCCCCCCTGAGCTACGGAAACTTTACCTCGTTGAGTCAGCTGAGTGGAAATGGAAATGTAAGCGGCAGGAGGGAACCACTGGCGTCGGCTCAATCCACAGGTGGCTACAACGAGCAATATGGTCCGAGTTACCTAAATAACTACAACTACACTGGCCCGAACCGGAAGGATCCGCGTCTCTGGTCGGCGTCCAGCTACGATGCCGACATGCGCAACTATTCCCAAAGTAACTATCACCAACAACATCAGCCGGCTTACAGTAGTCGCGATTACGAGCCAGGCGCTCGATATCCGCCGCCGCCGCCGCCACCACCACCTGTTGGTGGCGCAGAGAACGATCATCACCACCACTACTACCATCAGCCGAGAATATATCCCATGAACAACTACGCCGAAACGCCTCGAGGCCAAGACCATTACACTGCCTACTCGCGACCAAATCGGCCCTTCGGCCAGCCTAACTCGTCGTCGTCATCACCCTCGTCGTCGGGTCACAACTATCCGCCGCCAAGTTACCCGCCGCCGCCGCTGCCGCCGTCCATGACCCACGGTGAGTATCCGCCGTTTCCTCGCTACTCGTCGGGAAGTGAGCACCACGATCATCGACACGCAAATCCAAATGACTATTACTCGACGTCGGGTAGTACCGGGTATGGGTCCAGACATCCAAGCCAGCAACCTTATGGCAATCATCCCCACGACCCATACGGAGGCCAAGAGCAGGGATCGCATGTGAGCGAGAATCCTCCGGGTCCCATGTATCCTATGGGATTTCCAGATAGGAGCGACTCAAAGACGGTGAACGAGTACCTGAAGCGAGTTCACTTTAGCGACTCCGATCGAGACAAACTAATGGCAAGGTGAGCATCATAACTTAAGCCAACTCATTGATCATCAACTGGTCTTTCAAAAGCACTATCTACTAACAAATCTCCACACCAAAACACACAGCTACCTTACCTGCGACGGACTCCTCAATGACAACGACCACTGCCTAGAGCGACTCTCCTGCGAGTTTAGCGATCCCATGAATATTGAGAAGGCCAACAAACTGGACCGCGCCGTTAGCTCCATGTGAGTATTGCAATAATTATTTACTTTAGTTTCTAAGATGATAAAAATTGAAGGCTCATACACTCATACCAAACTCCCATCTAACTGTCGCACTCTCAAATAGATTACTCGGCCACATCCTCATCAACACGTACATTCCAAATCAATTCAAGCTTCGACTCAAGAGCGCCTCGCTCTATGGCTACACCCAAAGTGGCAAGTGCGCCCGATTCGCTTGCAACAAATTGGCAAAGTCCACAAGCAACACCAACACCGACTCAGAACGTTGAGTTGGTTGTTGGTTTAGAGGCTGAGGCGGGCATAAGTTATTCGAAAACTACATTGTTATACTATAAATCGTTATTAAGAGACTAGAACAAATTACACAGTAACTCTAAGAGATCAACACAGATGCCAAATAGAATAAAGAGCGCTAAAGTATGCTAAAATCTAAATTTTTGTTCAAAATGTAACCTTACCATGACTTTCTGGCTAGTTTTTATTGGATAGGTTCTCTAGAGTTCAACGTTGTTCTTGACTCATCGCTGGTTTCTCAGTTTACTTGTAGAAATTTCAAGTAAAACCTTCAACGATCCTAGCGCTTCCTTGGCTTGCAAATGCATTCAGGAAACAAGAGACGTGAACAATGTTCATCTTTAGAAAAATGACAATTCAAAAAATCTTTTGTCATCTAAAACGAGATCCTAGAAGGGGAGTCCAGTGGCGAGACACAAAATCCTATTCCGGTGCATAGAGTCCCTCTGCATTTTGCACAGAATGACTGGACATGAGATGACAGAGGGAGCGCACGCAAATCTTGGCCTGTTTTATTTGCCCCCACTCAAAGCGAAGGCGACCACTGGGCGACGCGGAGGCAGCAGAAATAACAACAACACTCGCCGAATGCACCAGCCAGCGGCATGACCATAGATTTGTGATGACAGATATCGCATCTTAGTTGGCAGATACATGTAGCAAAGCGTATACTAATACAGATTGAATAGATTCATTTGATACACTTGAATAGTTGTAATCTTTACCTATTGTAACTGTATATTTTATCACATTCATAGAAGAATAGAGCCACTCGCACACAACAAACTTTTGCCAACTAGTGAATACTTTCTCTCATCAAATCAAAGATAAAACCGCTAACTTGCGCTCGATTGGTGCGATTGAGAACTCGATTTCAGCTCAGTTTCGTATACATACTATAGCTGTCAATAGTTGGCTAGTTTTATAATTAGCAGAAAGTTCCAAAAGCAAAGAGGATTCAATTGATCAATCAATTGGCATCATGTCACCCTCAATTGCTGGCGAAGTTCGAAGATGACACCAGTGGTTGGAAAGGAAACTTGCAAGTTCCAAATTTGCACCAAGAATCGCGACCTGATTTCCTCAATGCCAAGAGGCAGAAGCATTAGATAAGATTATTACTATTATAAGAGGTGAATTAATCGACCACTGAGCAACCAAAACAAAGTTATACAAAATAACAACAGAGATGAGTTTAGAATCTTCAATTAATAATGATAGTATTACAGTTAGTGGCCATGGAAGTTCCACGGAAAATATAGCAATCCCTTACGACGAGATCATCTACAATCACAACCAGAGTCCAGCAGCTAGAAATTTTAATCAATCACAATCAAATACTAACAATCATCACCAACACATTAGTCACCACGAGAGACCAAACAAACCCATCGGAGTTGCCTTCTTTGGTGCATTTTTCAAGTTTAATAGCATTGCCGCTAAGCGAACCTTTCACAAAGCCTTGCTATTATGCATCACCTTCATAGGATACACCTGTTTCCATATGGGCCGGCGCCCGCTGTCCATAGTGAAGAATGTACTCAATAGAAATTGTTCAGAAGTTCATAATATTACGCTATTTGATCAAATCGAAGACATTGTTTACATTGAATACGAGGGATCGTCTGGAAACGACACCACCTGGTGCGATTGGGCTCCGTTCAACGATGATAAGACAGCAAATCAATTACTGGCGCTACTGGACTCGGCCTTCCTATTTAGCTATGCCTTCTTCATGTTCTTCAGCGGTTTCCTAGCAGACAGGTGCAATCTGCGATATTACCTGTCGGGTGGAATGATTTTAAGCGGAGTATTGCTCTATGCCTTTGGCTTGGCATTCTACATGAACATCCACTCGATGACTTACTTCGTTGTGATACAAATACTAGCTGGGGCCATACAAACAACCGGCTGGCCCTCGGTGGTAACCTGTATAGGAAATTGGTTTGATAATTCATCGCGCGGATCGATTTTCGGCGTTTGGAACTCGAACACAAATTTGGGAAACATTCTGGGCGCCACAATTTCAGGTTATTTTGTGGAAAAATCCTGGGGCTTGTCGTTCATTGTGCCGGGATTTATAATGCTCGGTAGTGGAGTCTTAGTCTTCCTATTCCTCGTACCCAGACCTCAAGATGTTGGCTTGCTTCCAATTAGACCAGCGGGCTCGTCGAAATCGGACGGCATCCCAAGTTCACCTTACTGCGACCGCGACGCTGAAGATGGACGACTGAATGTTGACGATGACGATGACATTCACAATAACCATCAGACGGTTACAGAGACAACCAATATCTATAGTAGAGGATCAGCCAACCGGCGGAAGTCGCCCAGGATTTCGCGTCAGGAGGTCGACTCGGCAGTTTCAGAGTCCGACGAAAGTCAAGCCATGAATACTAGTGAGCAAAGTCCATTGATAAACGATGGCGACAACAATCAAAATTTGAATGGCGACGAGATAAGAGTTATTAACCAGGCAGGCCGTTTGGAACACTCCAACTCAAATACGGTTTCGTTCTGGACTTGTGTCATGATTCCGGGAGTAATCGAGTACTCGCTGAGTTTAGGCTTCGCCAAGCTAGTTAGCTATACCTTCCTCTACTGGCTACCCCGTTATATAACCCAATCAACTTTGAACAATTCCGAGCAATCAGCCTACCTGTCGGTTCCCTTTGACATCGGCGGCATGTTTGGAGCAATTGTTGCCGGATATTTAAGTGATAGATACAAGAAGAGCGCGGTGATTTGCACTGCGATGCTGATCCTGGCCATTCCTGCCATGTTAATCTACGAGCGATGTGCAGCAATATCAAACCTTTACAACATTGTACTTCAACTCGTCGCCGGCTTCCTAGTTACCGGACCCTATGCACTGATTACCACTGCCGTAAGTACTGATCTCGGATCGAGAGTTAAGGATGGCAAGGCGATGGCCACGGTGGCGGCAATTATCGATGGAACAGGTAGCATTGGCGCGGCCATCGGACCTCTATTTGCAGGTTATGTTTCGGATTCCGGATGGCAGACGGTGTTTTTGATGCTCGTTGTTTCCGATCTACTAGCCTCGCTATGTTTGACTCGAGTTACGCTGAAGGAATTAGGCTTCAGGTGATTGAATTGAATAAATATCTGGAAACGAACCTTGCTTAGAGAAGGAAAAATTTTGATTCACCTTGAAGTTATGTAAATTTGTTTGTTTTTAACTGTAATTAGCCTCAATCTGCATGCGTGCAACCAAATTCCAAAGTTCGAAAAGCTAGCGACCACCAGCGGTGATGAAGACACTACCTAAGGAACGCTGTTTCTCGGATAGTCTTCATCTTGGATGATGGACGCCGCAGAGGATCCATTGAAAGCAACAAGTAAATGGCCACACCAACTGAAGCGGCCCCTTAGAAAGAGGCTGTAGACAGCTCCAGGTTCCTGGGCTCGCATATCCCAATTGGTCAGTTTGTGTTGTTGTTGTTGTTGTTCTCCTTGGTTCGCAATGGACTTTGTAAGGTTAAGATTTTGAAGTTTGAGGCTCGAGCCTCGAAGTGGCTGCCGCCGGCGGCTTCGGCAGAAACTCTGTGCTATTTCAATGGAAGTAGCCTTGTACATTGAGTACAGGCTGTAGTAATAGCCACTCGCGCAGGGGGCAACACAAATTTGGGGCTTCATTCGCTGTGCTAATTTGCGCCTCCGCTTGGCCATCGGACAGTACATGGAGCCAATGGCCACGGTCGCTGGTTGCGCGAACTACAACCACTGCTGGCCCACCGCCGGCCCCCACAACCAGAAGCAAACCGGCTGGTAAAATTGGTGGCACTGGACACAATTTCAAGAGCCCGGCCAGAGGTGGCATTTGCGGTAGCCCATTCTAGGATAGAAAGCAGTGGGGCTATAGAAGGAGGCCTGCACACGCACTGGTGCATATTGAAACCAAAATTTTGAATATTATTTGTATCACTTGTTGCACGTCCTCCATCCCTCTCTCTCTGTGTTAATGAAACACAAAGAGGTAGACCAATTTCAATACTCTTATCTATCTGATTCAACTGATCAGTATATATTTAATTTACATCATTCTGATATCGATCACGAAAAATATATTATTAAACCATGAGCGGCTATCATTTTAGATCTTACAGCGAGTCCACAACCAACGGGTTCAATGGAAATGGCGCTGGCAGCCATTTGCAGCAACCAATTGTAAATAATAACAACTCAACCACCATTCAAGTTCACCATCATAATAATCACCACGATTCAGGTGGCGGCGGGTCAATTATCAGAATCCACTCGGATAGCCAACAAAGTTTGGAGCGATTGTTCAATCCGCACCACAATGAAACTTCCGTTGTTCCACTGAGACAAAGGAACCTGCCCTCGTCCTTCTTCAATCCAACTCCAAGTGTTAGCAACAGCAGCACTCGTTTGGATGGAGTTCCAGAGACAAGAGTTGTAAATAGTGCTAGTTTGCATACTAGATCCACGAGTTTCGATGTTAGACCCAAACCCAATGGACTACACATGCGAACCCAATCGGTATTGGCTCCAATGACCGGCTTAAGTGTATCCTCCTCGTTAGCCGGCTCGTCGGTTGGCGGTGGAAGCACCAATCAGCTGGTTAGATCCAATGATACTCTATCAAACTCAAGCACTAATTGCTCAATGAATCAACAGGCATCAGCGCGAAGCGGCAGCAGCAGCGGTTTTGGTGGTTCCAATCTAACCACAACCAGTAGCTCAAGTTCCAATCTACTCAGCATGCCAACGATGGCAGCCGACTCGACAACCGCACCTCAACAGCAGCAACAACAACCACAATCTCAGCAACAATTCTCATCTCAGGTGGTGAACCACCAACAGCAGCACAATCCGCACTTGCATCACCATCACCATCACCCACACCAACACCATCATCAGCACCACCAACACCCGACCCAGGTGACCAGGAACGTTGTGCCGGCAACTGGAGGATTCCATAGTAGAACCTACTCGTCGCCGGTGGTTTTAAACAATAACAACCACCACCTTCACCACCACCACCATCACCACCAACAGGTGGCTTATGCCTCGCAAACGGGATTGGAGCCGATGGATTTCAACGCCAACCAGGTGACCTCGTCGACAAATTCCTCAATGCAGTACCCATCAGACTCGCAGGTGGCGCTAACGAGTGGCTGCGCCTTCGGTGGCACCATAAAAACCGAACTAGGCGGAAGTAACACGCAACTAGCTCCCCCGGTGCCGAGCCAAACTCAAATGCACCAGCATGTGGTTACTCCTCAGGTGGCCAGCAGTGTTCAGTGTGGATCCAATGGCAACCTCAATCAGCTTGTGCAGCACAATCACAATCATAATCAAATGCACCATCACCATAATCACAATCATCAGCAACACCAGCACCAAGTTTTACAACCTACTGAAGCCTTAAATCAGCAGATGGCAAATGCAAGTCTCAGTGGAGGACCAACATTCCAGCTTATTGGCGGCGACTTGCAACAGCAACAGATTGTTGCGGAACCCATTCAGCAACCTCATGTTCATCAAAATCAGCAACCAACTGCAGGTGTAGCGCCCAATAACACGCACTGTCGCTTCTACTCGACACCTGTTGCTATGAACGGAAATCCATTCAATCAGCAACAACCTCAACAGCAAGCACAACATCAACACCATCACCAACCACAACAACAACAACAATACTCAGATTACTATGGACAAAGGTAAACCTGGTTCCTGTGTATATCAAACAAAAAGATCACTGCAAATTTTATCGAAAACAATAAATTTAATCTCATCAACTACTCGTGACCCTGTGACTCCTACAATGATCTTGCTCTGGTTTTCTATGATGCAACTCTTGAGTCGTTATGTACAAAGGCTGACCTTTCAAGGTTTGTGAGTTCGCCTCGGTGATGAGACAGGCCACATAATCACCCGGTTTGATTAATCTAATTGCAGAGTTCTTATTTCTATTCTCAACCTCAACCTTGGGCAGAATTGTCTTGACATTTGCATCGACTCGGCCAACATAGTACTCGTCTGATCTCCGACTATTAGCCTCTACTAAGACTAGTTCAACCTTTCCAATCCTACTCTCATTGATCTTAGTCGCATGATGCCGGAATAGATTGATGATCTCTCGAAGTCTATCAGTTTTCACCTGATGCTCGACATCATCAACCATCTTGTGGTAGGCATGAGTCTTGTCTCGCATCGAGTAGGGAAAGGCGTAGATGTAGTTGTAACGAACCTTGTGGATTAAGTCCATGGTTTCTAAATGATCTTCTTGAGTTTCGCCGCAAAAGCCGGTTATGAAGTCACTTGATAGAGCTAAGTCTGGTATTGCGTTGCGCATTCTAGTTACCAAATCTAGATAGGCTTGTTTCGTATACCCTCTTCGCATTCGACTTAAAATTTGATCACTACCCGATTGAGCTGGTAGGTGGACGCAACGAGATATGTTCGGGTATCTAGCCATAACCTCGATAACTTGGTCTGTGAAATCTTTTGGGTGTGGACTGGTAAATCTAACTCTGAGTTCAGGGCTAATCTTGGCAGTCTCCTCCAGTAAAACGTCGAAAGTTAAACCTTTAGTTCTTGGTTTGTATACTGTCTTGAAACCGTCAGCAAAACTTTCCTTCTCTACAACCTGATCAATCAAATCATGTCGGCCTATGGTATCCGGTGGTGTTGTGAGATCTCTATAACTGTTGACATTTTGACCGAGTAGTGTGACTTCTCTGATTCCTCGTGCGAATAAATTTTTAGCCTCATCTATTATTGTTCCTAGAGGTCTACTTCTCTCGCGCCCTCGTGTAAAAGGAACTATACAATATGAGCACAAATTATCACAGCCTCTTGTAATTGATATAAACGAAGATATGTCATTCACACTTGTCACTGGCCTTACATCACTATAGGTCTCGTCGAATGAGAGCAAACAATTGATTGCTTTCTCGTGTGAAAACTTATTGATTGCAAATAGTCTCGGCAGATCTCTATAAGCGTCAGGACCTGCTACAATATCAACCGAGTTTGAGGTATCCAGTACCTTCTCCTTCAATCTCTCGGCCATACAACCGAGAAGTCCAATTTGCTTCAACGGATGACTGGGGTCCTCTTTGTGATTTCGCAACTCGTGCAACTTGCCCCAAATCTTATCCTCGGCTGATTCGCGGATCGCGCATGTCATTAATAGTTGGATTTCAGCTTGCTCAGCATCATCGACCAACTTGTAGCCGTACTCTTGTAATATAGCTCCCACAATCGAGGTATCGTTCACATTCATCTGACATCCATAGGTTTTGATATGGACAAGAACTTGATTGACTCGATACTGGCATCTTGCAGATTTGGAACACTTGGATAATGTGCTAGGATCATCACAGCTACATAACAACTCTGCCTGTTGCCTTGCAGTCGTCTTGCTTATCTTGGGACTAGATTCGTTGCCAATGGTTGCATTAGATGAGGTTGCATGAGTTCTGGTGTAATTAGTGGCCAGTATTTTGGTTAGCTTTGCATGATTTTGGTTTTGCAAGAGTCTTTGTAGACATCTCAAATTTTGCCTAATCATTTTGTTTATTGTCCTTATAGTTTCGCTCAGTGATTGTAAGTCTCCTTCAGTATAACTGACGAATGCATTGTGTTAATATCGAGATAGTATAGTATTTCGAGTTCAAATTCAAATGTATTGTGAAAGTAAAGATATGCAATCAGGGGAAGGTGAAATGTAAACAAAGTCACATGCGAATCTACAGGACTAGTGAAAAAAATTCGCACACAATTCCAACGCGAGTTGTTGAAAATTCACTCGCAGAGGGCAGCAAACGAGGCGACACTTGGCTGTGTTCTTTGCACTTTGGGGCCGGCTTGTGGCCGACGCCGCTGCCGTCTCAAGCAAAACTTACTGACCGCAGGCGCTCGCTCGCGTTTCCTTGTTCGGGTTCCCGGTCGCCGGCTCGTTTTATTGGTTCCATCTGACGCTTTTGCCTGGCCCCAAACAAAAGGAGCGAGGTCATTGTGGTTTTGAAATATTTGGTATCTTATTTTGTTAAAAAGTTGATTAATTTTCTCCCAGGAACCTCATGTAATATTCATATTATAACATTTCAAATCAATCTTTTACCTTAAATTGATCAATTCTAACCATCACCTGTTAACTAGTTACACCAACTAAAGGCAAAGATAACAAAATGGCCTTGGACTGTCCGCCGTGTTTCAATGCCTACAACAACATCGAGTACCGGCAAAGATCTCAAACTTTGCAACCAATTCGTAGTTCAAACGGACACCATCGAATTCCCATTGGCCTATGCCAACCTGGCTTCGATAAACCATGTCAACAGGATCACAAGGAGTGGATGATGAGAAAGTACTTTGACTCTCTGAAGCTTTGTGAGACGAGCTATGCTAACATGCCACTCGACTCGGTAAACCAGAATTACATATCCTCCCCGCCACCACCCCAAATCAACTTGTTGAGTCGATCTGCTGGTCATCACAACGGAAACAATGGAGCTATGATGAGGGCCGCATTGCATCACCACAATACCCCGGGCAACCCAAATACCTTCAGCCAGCACCCAAGCAACCATTTCAACTTAATGAGTCAGCTCGCCGGGGCATTTTCGCCTCATGATCTTGGTGTTGGCGGCCATCACATAGGAAACGGTCATGGGGATTCACATCACTCAATTATGAAACAAAGACACCAACAACACGGAATTCACACTAGATCTCACTCGCAACATTATTGCCACACTAATTATCATCACAATCAAGCGGTGGACTATCCAAGCAGCAACAATTATTACAATCTATCGAATGCTGGTCATCGATCTAAACCACCAGGTAGTCAGCATAACAATGCCTCCTCGCGACATCCCACGCCCACTCATCACCTTCATCAAACGAGTAATAATACCAATACAAATTGCAACATTACGGCCATTAACCAAACCAATGAAACTATGAACCATCTGAGTCACCAAAATTTACACCAAGCACCAACTCAGCAACTACATCAGCAGCACCCACCACCGGCTTCGGTTTCTCTACACCAGTTGAATCAGCATCACATTTTTCCCGGCGCCCATAGCTCACCATCAATTCACCAGCAACATCATCACAACAACACCGCAACCAGTCGTCACCATACCCATCAACAGCAACATGCAGCACAACCTCCTCACCTACCTCATAAGGTTGATATGATTGCTGTGATGCAAGTCTGCACCGAGTTGGGCTACCTCGACACCCAACCACCAACGCCAAGTGCCAGGAACTACACCGTGTCCAGTACGAGAGATGGGCGTTTGTTTAAGGTCAACTACCCTCAAAGACGGATATTGAAGTCCCCGTTTACCGATAGGTCCACCGGGTTGTGCTTGCCCCGAGGCAGCCCCCTTTTTGTCAAGGGACCATCCAAAGAGGATAGATCAAAGCTAAGTGCCTACTACAACGAACACCAGCTAGACATTCCATTTGTCCAAACTCACCTGCCCCAACCAAGTGTAGCGCCAACTCTCGCTGCATGGGCCCAATAATAATAAATATCATCAAATTATCGATTCTTCACTATCAGTTATCGTCCCACTCCCTTTGTTATTGTTTTTTTGTTAGTAAAAGCACACGAGCTGACTACATAATTAGACTCACATGATGTTGGTCAGTTGCCTAGACCTACTTGTTGATCTAGTCTCTCAGGTAAGAGCTATCCAAACAGTTGAGCGTGTCAAGTATGGACTAACAAATAGGTGGTTGCACTCGGGATAGAACTCTTGTTCGCTGCTACGACATGCCTCATTCCATTCTGAGAAAGCAAATACCTACCAACCAAAACCATGGATTTTCCACCAAACTCAGGGCACCCAGCTCACTTTTACAACATCTCGTCTCATCACATGCTAATGTTATGCCAGTCTTTTGATTGGAATGCTGTCGAGAGATGGCAACAAGTTGGAGGGAAGGAAGTATTAGCATTAGTGGCGCTGTGGAGGTCCATAGACTTTACATGAGAATGACGGGAATGTATAGAAGCAGATGAAGCTACACGAAAGATGGAGAGGACTTCCAGCATCATTTGAATCTCAATGGCCGTTGGTTTGCTAGCAAGCATTTGGTTTTGTCCAACAAGTTGCTGTGGAAGAGAATGGATCTCGAGATCGGCTCGCAAACTTTGTTGCCTTTGTGGTTGTGAAGCAACTTTCTAAGCTCAAGATGCAGTTGTCCAGCGTTCATCTGTTAGTTTGCTTGTTGGTCTTATTGATTTTATCAAAAGAGCGGATGATATAATGAAAGTTTTGAAGCTAAGAGTGAGCGTGAAATTTGCGACTCGAGGGTGGCAGTAGCGTTGGTGGTTGCGGTTGGCAATCGAAAACTATCGACTTGTTTATGAACTAAAGCGATGGTACGTAGGTAAGTAGGTAGGAGCAACATCAACAATAGCAATCATAATGGCAACATCCAGCAAACTAGGCGGCCGAGAAGCTATCTAGAGATTCAAACTTGGTTTCGGCCGAAAGGCCAGGCGGCTCTCTTTTGCGGGGTAGAAGATAGAAAGAGAGAAAAGGGAGAGAATATTTAATTCTTGGTCGGGCAACTTGTAGCTTTAAGTCGGACGGTTTGTTGTTGCTGTTGTTTGAAAGGCAACTAGCTAGAGCCACGAGAGAAGAGGATGCTAGAAATAATCGATAATGATAATTATTTCGCCTTCGCTTTCGCGCGTCGCGTTTTGTTGCGATACGATTCCGTTGCTCTGCTTCCCATTGCATCATACCTCATCGTCAGCCTAATCTGGCGCCAGTTAATTGTCAGTGGCAAGCTTTATCAACAGTTGCAGCTCAATAGCAAGTGCAGGGCGGACCACACGCAAGTCGACTGGTGGTTGGTGTGGTTGCTGGTGTTGGCCACTGGAGCCATCACCTCTGATCTGTTATGCAATCGCATTCACTTTAAATCCACTTGTTGCACCATTAAACGTGGATGGTGGGCGAGCAAATCAATGGTTGCTCTCTAAAACAAACCACTTGTTGTTCTCCTATTCTTCCCTTCCCTGTCCCTCCCTCCCATTCTTTAGCTTCTCGTTGTTCCGTTTCTATCGCTCGTTTTTCCATCTACTGGATTGTTGGAACGAGGAGGAGTTAGAAGTCGCGGGTCTAACCCGCGACTTACCTGCGCAGGTAAGAAACTGTCCGTTTATTTTACCTCACTTGATAAGCAACAGTAACGAATCGAAGGCTGCGCAGCCTCCTATTTGTTGCCACTTGCATCGATTTCCCTTCTCTCTATCGAATCTCTCAAGTAGCAGCTGGTAGCTGTAAGTATTTTCTTTTAAACCAAAGAGAAAGTGAGCAGCTCTAGCTTACCAGTCCACCTGCGACACTGGCCATCGATCATTTTTGCTCTCGAGTCTCGGGTTCCCTTCTTTGATTGACTAGAGTTTGCGAGCCTGCCAACTTTCGGCTATCGTCTGGCGCTAATGGCTATCCTTCACCTGTGTGAGGAAGCTACAGCAGCATCAGCAGCAGCAACAACAACAAGTTGCTTGTTAACACTAACCCTGGTTGGAAACCTCCGAGTCTGTCGTTGACATCCACACCAAGCGAAAGTTGATCGGCTCACATAAACAAACCGAGCATCATCAACGTCATCGTTCTTTGGAGTGAGAGTTGGAGGCAAACAGTCAAACTAATGAGACTACGAGAAAAGCGAGCGAGTTGGCAGCAAGCAAACTAAGGCAGCGACGGGGAAAACTGACGGAACTCTATGGGCTCGCTATAAATCATTGACCGACAAAAGCTGAGAGTGGCGAGTGTGAATCGGAAGAGGATTGAGGTTTAGCTGGAAGTTTGGTTTGGTTTGGTTTGGCCAATCGGGAGTGGTTGTCGCACTTTCGTTGCATGGCTGGTGTGATCTAGTTACATTAGATGCACGGGAAGTTGCACTAAACAACCGGTGTTCTAAAAAACGACCACCAAGAGGAAGACGGTCAGTGAGTAGGGAAGAGTGAAGTTAGTTTTCCAAAAGACTAGTGGCGACTAGATAATTAAATTTGGCTTCGTCTCTCTCTCTCTCTCTTTCTCTCTTTTGCTTGCTTGCTTGCTACCGGATGATAGATATAAACATACCACCACAATTGACCTGCACTGGCCAGCCGATTGACATGGCAATTGATCATTGATTTTTGAGCTAGCCAAGTTGCGGCTTCCATTCCTTTGGATTCGAGTGGAGCTTTGAGATCGAGTTCGAGTCCATCTATCTCTTTTTTGTTTGTGCTAGAATTTTATGGGAGAAAACGGAAGCTTTAGAAAAGTTGTAAAAAGCAAGTTTCACTTGATCGCGAGTCAAATTTTGAAGTTAGTGTGTTCAGTTGGTCAAGTTTTGAGGGCATAAAAGGGAGATGAACTTTCGATTTTTTTTCTCAAAGAAAAAGAAACAATTTGCTGCCATTCAAATCGAATTGAATTTCATTTGTAGCTTGAGAGGGAAAGAAAAGCGCTAAATTTTTCGAAACAACTAAACTAACCAAACTAAATCAAATAGAATAGAAAAGAATCAATTCAATTATCTAGCAAAAAGAGCAAACTGTTATTGTTGTTGCCCGCGGCAATCTACACGAAAGAGAGGAGGCAAGAGGCAATCTCGCAAGATAAGAGGAGATTGTATTTATGTCATCGATTGGCAAAGTTTGACCAACAACTTGGCTCTACGAGGATCTCTACCTTAAAAATTTCGACCTCGACAATCTGGCCACCACCTGGGGGATATATTGCAATATCGGCGTTAGATGCGAACGAGAGCAACGGAGATTAGGAAGATTGTTATTGTTGGAGGCGCATCGCATCGCATCGCATCGTAGATTTGCCAAAGGTTAGCCTTGGAATTGGAGTTTGAATTGGACCAGCAAAAGAGAGCGAGAGGAAGCTGCAAAGGTCCGAGTTGCGCAAAAAGTCAATTGGACGGCAGAAATTGAATCTAACAACAGCAGCAGCAGCAGCAAGAGCAACAAATTCCAAGTAAATTGAGTTAGAGTTGATTGCGCCGGCGGTGGTCAGCTTAACTCTTTGAAGGTGGCGGTTGTGCAACAAGTGGTGTACCTGGTGGCCAATGCGCAACAAACTATCGACAGCAGGAGCCTGTTGCTCTTTCTCTCAATTCAAGTGTCGCCTTGCGTTCATTTCGTTCGCCAGCATCGACGAGTTCAAATCTGCGATCATCTCGCGGCTCCTCTGCAAAAGTGAGTCACCGGATCACAAGGACCGAGGGGGAGAAATAGGAAAAAGAGGAAGAAGAGACGAGTTAAGTTAAGTTAAGTTAAGTTTGGTTTAGTTTGGGTTGGTCGCGGCGCATATGCGAAAAGCAAGCGGTTGCCTTATCTCCCCGGCGCCAGCTTATCACTTCCATCGACACCATCAGCCAGCCATTCGGTTAGCCAGCGAGTCGGCTAGTTAAATCGACTGTTAGCTCACCATCTCAGTTTGGCTCTAGATTGGCATTGCCACGGTTCCGTAGTTAGAGGTAACGGTAGCAGTGGTGGCGACGGCGGCAGCTTCAGTGGTGGCGGCAGCTAAGAGAAATTTTCGCGCCGCTCGCCGATTAACTTGTTGCTGGTGCCACTACTAACAGTTGGTTAGCCGGTCAGTCGGTCGCTAGCCACTCGCTCAGTCAGTCAGTCAGTCAGTCGCTCGGTCGCTCAGTCGCTCAGTTGCTCGCTCGGTTGGTCGGTCTCTCGGTCAAGTTAGCTTGCCAACGAATCAACGAGAAAAAGCAACAAGCTAACCAGTCGGACGCTTAGGGAGTCAGCTGGTCACTCGGACGCGAGCCAAGAGATTTGGAAGCCAGTTAAGCTCACGTTCGCATAAAGGACATACACATTAGTTATCATCAAGCTAAGCGAACGTAGGTAAGAAGAAGGAAAAGAAGAAGTGAGAAGGGAAAACACTTAGCGACGACAATCAGGCGCCCGGCTTTTGTGTGTCACCAAGACACCGGTTGCGGCAACAGCAACCACAACCACAACAACAACAAGCGCCAAGCAGTAAGTCAAAGTCTCCGTTGACGTCGGGGTTTCCGACATCCACATCGATAGTCCAGTTTTGACTCGCTGCCATCAGTTGGTCTCTTTTTTAATCGCGACCGGCTATCTAGAACGAGCAAGTAACAAGCGCCAAATTAGAGGGAAAGAGTTTAGTTAGCTTTGCTGGCATCACTAATAACACTACTACAACCACTACATGCACTTTGTTTGTTGCTTTAATTTTTTTTTCAGCCACAAGTTGCGTTTCGTCACTAAGCAATCAAACTGCCTGATGAATCATCAGAATCAAAATCAAAATCAAAAGGAGAGAAGCTAAAGATCGGCAACAAATAAGAAAGAAACCAAGACTTGGATTTGTAATTTAAATCTATTTGAAGTGCCATTAGAATTTTGAGAAAAGAGAAGAGTCAAGATAGAAAGACAAAATATTGGATTGGAGAGAAACACCAGAGTCGTGCCCAAAATGTCGGCTCCCAATCAAGACAACAGCAACGACGATAACAACAATAACAACAATGGGATTGTCATTAGCAAACCCTCGCCCTTGGGCGCCATTGGCCTACCACTTGGGGCCGATTCGACAGCACAATCACAAAGCGACATGATCATTGGAAATCAGCAGCAAAGTCACAGTCAAATTACGTTGAGTTCAAGCGAGATATCCGCTGACGCAATCAACGCCAAGTTCAGGTGAGTTTCTGTTTTTCTTCTTCTCGTCGTTTTGTTGTCGTTGCTGTTGCCGTTAATTTTCAATCATCAGCGAGTTCATTTCAATTCAAGTTCCATTCGAGTTCTCATCTTGAACTCCATCATTCGCATTGTTCATTGTGGTTAGCTTCTCTCCCTCTCTTGCTCAATTGAATGTAAGATGAGCAAAGCAATCAGAGGAGAGAAAGAGGCAACCCAAGTGAGCAGTCAACTTGGGCGCAGGCGCCACTCGCATGCCATTGAAATCCGAGTAGCGAGAGTCCATTCCGCTCGCCACTGGGGAGCTCCACTTCGGCGCGTGTGGGCGGCACGAGCCCGAGTCGAGATTGTGACAGCCGCTGACAATGGCAGCGGCAACGGCAACGGCGGCAAGTGGCACTCGAGTACAGTACATCAATTGTTGTTACGCTCACCACTGCTGCTGCTGCTCATTTGGACAGGTAAAAAGCCACCCCTCCCTCGTCCCCGATTGGCGTAGACACTGCCACGCCTCCCAGGCGAGGCCCACTGCTCATCTGGATGGGTTGTGGGCGTGCCTGTGGCGGTACTGTCGCCTGTCAGTGTCGCTGGCGAAAGGGACCGGAAACTGGAGCCATTTGTCTCGGAAAAAAGAGAGACTGTTGTGTGCGTGTGTCAACCGAACTGTTACAATTGATACATGGACAAAATGCGAGCTGGCGAGCAAACAAAACAAAATGTAAATCTCGCTGTGAGTTCCAATAGAGAGTAAGAGGAGCAATTGAAAACAATGGAACCGATAGTTTTGATTATGTAACAGGAAGCAGAAGACCGGAATCTCGGCTAGAGGCGGCGTCTCTGGCAGTGGCAGTGGGATCGGAGTCAGATCCCACTGGCAACGTTTTAGGCTAATGTTGTTGACGCGCCGCCACGACCAACTTGGTGGTGGCCAGGAGAGCAGTCAATGAACTGACTGCGTTTATAGACTGACCAGTAAGTTGGCTTTTTCCCCTCAGTGGTTGTCTTTTTCCACAAACTCGACTGATTCCGTTGCTGTTGCTGTTGCTGTTGCTGTTGCTGTTGCTGTTGCTGTTGCTGTTGCTGTTGCTGTTGCTGTTGCTGTTGCTGTTGCTGTTGCTGTTGCTGTTGCTGCTGCTGCTGCTCGTGACACTTGCGACGAGTAGCCAACTTCCACGAGATGAGAAGCGAGGAGCAAAGCGAGAGTCGCTGTCAGTATTTTGCACGCCTAGCGCCTAGAGGTGTTGGTTGGCGCAGTGGAGAGTTTGCTGCAATCGCCAGAGCCGAAGCCAAAGTTGAAGCTAGAGTTAAAGTTAAAGTTTTCTCGCATTCGTTGGCAAATCCGGTGCCAGAATCTGAGGCAAACGAGAGAGTGGCGCGCGCAAAATGCAACGTCGCCAGCCGATTGGCTGGTTAGTTTAGTCGCACTCCGCGCCCGCCGACTTACTAAAATCCAAAAGAGCAGCGACGCCACTCATGCAGCTAATGGACGCGAGCGCAAGAGAGAGGCCGACCACTTGATTCAAATAAACGAGCCACTGCAACTGAATTAACATCTACTGGCAGCACTAAAGCCACCAGTTTGCCCCATCGCTGGTCCCAAAGTTGACAAGTCGAACGGTAAAGTGCACGCAACGTCCATTCTCTCTGTCTCTCTATCTCTCTATTTTAGCTCTCTGATTTAGATGGATTCCCTTCTGTTAACTTTCCGCTTGAAGCCAGCCGACGAGGGAGAGAGAGTTTTGGTTTTAACTCGACTGGACTCGACTGAAGCAAATGCAGTGCCAGTGGTCAGCGGGAAAGTGCCACCGACTGACAGTTGAACCGGAAGTTCCAGAGTCTATTTGTAGCATAGCGACTTTCTCTCTAGCTCGCTCCGCTCACTTCCATTACCTGGCGTAAAATCTCACCTGGTGGGCGAAGCTTAGTGCCATATATGGCGGTTGTTGGTTAGAGATAGAGATAGAGAGAGAGAGAGAGTTGAGGAGAAACAGAAACCGCCGCCAATTTAGCGGGCTCGACTTTTCGCGGCCACTTGGCAAATTGGTGGAGTCTCCAGTCTTTTAGGCTGGATTTTTAACGCGATTAATCATCGTTTAAATCGTTTCACACTCCACCATCCTCCCTCTCACTCTCTCGCTCGGCGAGTATCGACATCCCACTAAGTTGGAGCAGATATCGAGGGCCGTAGCTAATTGCTCTCCTTCTCCTCCTCCCAACCGGAAGTCGCTCTCACTCTCCCTCTCGATCCTCATCTATTTCGGCGGCCATTGAAGCAGCAGCAGCAGCAAGGTGTCAATGCGCAGCGCGTTAATCTTGATTACTTGGCAACCGGAAAGAGGGGCAGCGCAACCTTCGCCGTCGCGATTCTACACGCCTGAGCAAGATGCACAACCAAAGCTGAAGACAACCACCGACTGTGTGAGCATTAAGTCGGCGCTTTTTAGCAGCAGAGTCCCTTGCTCCGCCTGACGACAGATTGGAAATAAATAAAAATCTCGAGACTTCGCACTCTAGTTGGCAAAAATTCAGTTGCCTCTCTTTCCCACTTTCCCTATCGCAAGTTTTAGTCTGTTGCGAGTCGACAGTCTTCGTCTCAAATTCAAAGCAGCAACTCCCGTAAGCAAGCAGGTTGGTCTTATAAATCAACATTATGGTTGCGCTCTTAGCTTATGGCCAACTTGCCACCTCCCAACTCGCTCGCCATTAGCTTTGGAATTGGCTCGCCTCGAAACGAATCGCAAGGCAGCGCTGCTATGCGGTTCAAAGATGCTTCCAAGATAAATGAGTCATGACGACTTGGTCGTTGTCCATTAACTTTTTATCCTAAGATATGCCTACCAAAATCATGATTCAGATTTATATATCTCTGCCCCCCCTCTTTCTTATATTTATTGCACACTCGTATTATCATCATTTGCGCAACAAATACTCTCATTTGCTTGCTCTCTAAGCATCTGATTAACTTGGAGCTACCACCTTCTCAGTTTCTTCATCATTTTGATTTCCTATCTCGCTCTTTGTTTTACCTTCCCTCTCCTCATCCTCGTCCATGATTGCCGTTAAATCGGTGAGTCTTTTTACAACTTCATCCTCTATCTCCTGCGATCGGGCCAGCTCCTGTTGCTGCACAACCGTCGACTCGTCACCTTTACCTGCAACACCAGTGACAGTCGAGTGCTTGCTTAAGATTGCCGCCGGATTGGCCAGTGTAATGAGCGAGTCGCCGCCACTTGTCGTCGTTGTGAAGGTCAATCCTGAACTGGCCAATTGCCTCTGGTGTTTGGCCATAAAGTATCGCATAGAGGAGGAGGTTGAAGTTGATGTTGGCGTCAACGAGGGTGCGGCCGAAGTGATTACCCCTCCATTTTCTCTCACCGAATTGCTCGACCCGGTTTCGGTCGTGGTGGCAGCATTTGTCATGCCACCTGACGTCACCTGATTACCGGAAATGGTCCAATTCTTGTTCTCCTTCTTCATCCGGCGCCGCGCATTTGCGAACCAAGTACTCACCTGAGTCAAGCTCATCTTTGTTATGATCGACAACATGATCTTCTCGCCTTTAGTTGGATAGGGATTGTGGCCATGTTCATCTAGCCAGTCCTTTAGCGTGGCCGTCGTCTCTCTCGTCGCATTCTTCCTTCGAGCAATCAGACGGTTTGCTGCAGCTAAATTGGTGGTCAATGTCGACGATTTCTTAACTTTAAGTCTCGCATCCTGCTGTTTACTTTTCGGTGCCGATTGATTCTCTTGCGGCTGCAACCTGTTAGTCTGCGGCCGACTCATCTCTGTGTCGCCATTCAATCTCAAAGTCTGATGCTGCGACTGCTGCTGTTGCCCACTTTGGTAATGCTGAGCTCCACATCTACCGCCAGTCTCAGGTAAAGTCGGGACTTGATTGTCGTTGGTACATTGGTATGCTACACAAAAAGCTCTCGCATCTCCCGCCTGTCCGGGTGTTGGTCTTACGATCGCCTCTGCTGGTTGAGTTTGGTAAACGACTTGGTCCAAAGTTGGATTCGAAGGATATTGGTGGGGTCGTTGTTGTTGTTGTTGTTGTTGTTGTTGTTGTTGTTGTTGTAATGGTAGTTGATGGTGCTGATGTTGTTGTGGCTCTGTCAAGGGGTATTGCCGAGTTTTTTGGCTGTTTTGTGATGGTGTCTCGTCGATTCGCATGTAATCCACCATTTCTCCTCGCGCAAACGGAACGTATTGTTGCGCCGTATCATGTCCATACTGATTATGGCCAGCGTATGCTAGTTGGTTGTGATTAGTGATGTTAGTCGAGTCATTTGTGGAGTAGTAGCCGCTGCTTGATGTCGGACTCGATGGTCGCGATTGTAAAGCTGTTGGTGGCTGAGATTGATATGGATACATGGCGCCAGGGCCACCGTTTTGCGCTGGTTGCGTTGGAATCGCTTGAAAGTAACTCTCTGCCGGTGCCGACTGATATGGATAATAGCTTCCTGTCTGATGAAATGGACTAAAATCCAATTGGGGCGTTACTGGGGTGAAGTCCGGAGTTCGTAGACGCGCCTGACTGTTCACATAGTCCGCTTGATCGCGGTATTCTTGTGCTTGACTACTAGGGTGATGATTACTATGATAAATGAAATTATTATAATTTACTTGCAAACTCAATGGGTCCGGGTTGGCTGGCTGACCAGCGTAGCCGTAAAGCTGGTTATCCTGAACCTGATCCATGATTTTCGTTAACTGTAACTTCTTGCGGCTGATCAAAGATGAAATGAGCATCTTTTTCTCTCGATTTCAATTAATGATGTCCAAGGAACGACTCCCAAATTAGACTTAATGACGTCAAAACGTTTTCTCTGCGACACTAACCTAGCAAGTAAATTTGGGCTAAAGTAACCAGCGCGTGCCTATAGACTGCGAGCTAAACAAGCGCATAGCACTTCTTTTTACAGATAAAGTTTCACTTGCCACGCGCCAAAATGATGCGCCGGCGCACTGGGAGCCTCATGTGTGGCCCACACACATGAGGCATCCAAACTCATCGTATAGGCTACTGGTTGAGTCTATGAAATGAAACTCGATACCTAATAATCATCATCATAGCCAACTAACTAACTAACCAACCAATTCTTGACTATTTCCACTTCCAATCGAAAACCAAAAATATCTCATCATGCAAATATGAACACGTTAAATCAATTAGCAACCCGCCCTGGTGGAATCGGCGGACGAGATTGGAGCGGGTACTTTGCGTATTTGTATTTGCATCACTGGTACTAAGTTTATCGCTAGTTACACTTCTAGCGGCCACCAGTTTTGGCGGTCAATTCTCGACAAGTAAGTATACTATTGCCTCGCCAAGAGTAGTTAACATTGAAAGCCAATTAGCAGTGGTCATCTACCTGCGAGATAGATGACCATGTTTAAGGTTTCAAAGAAAAAGACACGATGAACGGGAGGAGAAAAGAGCATCCTACTAGACAGTAACATGAGACTAAAAACCTCAAGCCGAGAGACAGAGTCAGGCCTTGACTTTTGGGAGGTGAGAGTGGGGGAAAAAGCGCTTGACTGGCCACTCTAACTTGAGTCGACCAACTTTCCGCCTGCACTCACTTTGGTGGTGTAATTTTTGAGCCAGGAAACTGGAAAGTTTCCAAGTGGAGACTCAAAACACAGAAGTCCAAGTATCTGGTGCACTTCCATGAGTTGACTTCCATGGACTCGCATAAGTTTTTTTGTCACGTGAGCTGGAGTCGGCATAAGTCACTTAAGTGTCTGGCTAGCGGACAGGTGACACCGCCAATCGATGACGCAGCACTAATAAGTCGGCCGAACGGCGGCGGCGGCTGTGACTTCAAAGGCCTGGAGTCAACTAAGCGAATCGCACTCATTACGATTGGCGCAGTTGTTGCTATTGTTGTTGTTGTTGTTGTTATCGGTGCCACTTGATGTTGCTCATCGGAAGGCAAGCAGAATACTAGTGAGCGAAATTTAGTGGGAAGTGCGAAGTTCGAAATCTCGTTTACGTTTTAAGGCCATCGACTTGCGACTAGATTGGCGCTCGAAAAGGCGACAACTACATCATTTGCGATGGCCAAAGAGACAACAATAATAACAATGCGAATCGCGAGTTAGTTTGATAGTTGGAAAAATGCAAGCGAATCTCGCAAGGTTTGTGCGTCAAATTGGCTAGTGGGGCGAGTAAAGTTTTAGCTGGGAAAAAGGTGAAATTGAAATGTGCCAATCAAATGCATGAGGAGCAACAGCAACAGCCACAGGTCGCCAATCGATCCACTTGTCGATCGAATCGACAAGTGGTTGTCGTCGTCGTTAGTTCATCAGCACGAACCGCAAACTCGGTCATGTGGCGCCAAGTTTTCAAAGTTGGCAATTGAAAGTCTACAACATCAAACTTGAGCTTGGCAGTTAGTCAGCAAATGAAATCTCGATAAATAAGCGATCGAATCGAGAAAAAAGTTGCGAGCAATAATAGAGTAGTCTTTTAGTTAGATTTCAGTTTGATTTAATTTAATTGATCATTAACAATAACTATATTAAAAAGTTCTTCAATCAAAAAGAAAGAGATAATGTCCACGCAACGTCTAAGAGGAAGTCACTTCCTGTTGGCATGTCTTTTGATCGCCTCAATTCAGCTGCACGATAATATTTCGCTCAAAAAATCGCCATTCATTCAACTAACCGAAGGATCGAAAATTGAAACCATCCGCTACAATGAACGCGATGGAATCGATCTCTACTCTGCCTTTATGCTACCCCAACAACCACAACCAAAATTGCAACCGCAACAACGAACCCAACAAAATCAACGCAAAGTCTCTGGTCTCAAGTCGATTTTACCTGCAAATTTGATCCAGTCGCCACAAAGTGGCGAGCTCCTCGCACCAAGACCGCCAGTGCCAAATATCAAGCGACAGGCGAAGCAGATTCAAGGTTTTGTAAATAGCGATGCTTTGGAGCGACAACAGCAAACGACAAGCCAAAATGTTTGCCTAACTCCGGGTTGTGTTAAGGCTGCCGCGGAAATTCTCAAGAATATGGACGAAAAAGTGGACCCTTGCGACGACTTTTACCGTTACTCTTGCGGAAATTGGATCGACTCGCAGGTGATTCCCGAGGACAAGACTTCGGTTTCGCTCTTTTCCGTGATTCAGGATGAACTCGACAACAAGTTGCGCAACCTGATCGAGCGACCGGCCATCGAGGGCGAGACCCCAATTGTAAATGGAATGCGAAATTTGTACGAGAGTTGTATGAACACATGTAAGTATCGGGTGTCTCTCACCCTGTCTCCCGCCCCCTTCCCTCAAACTCAGGTACTCGTTACCTGTATGCGTCAAAGCGAGTAACATTAATTAACAATCCATGTATATTTATATGATAACAATGATCACATTAATCATAGCTCACATTGAGGAACTAGGTAACGAGCCACTGCTCAAGGTCATCCGCGAACTAGGGGGCTGGCCGGTTTTGGGCGCAAAATCTGGCTGGTCGCCGGAAGCAGCCAAGTCGTTCAATTGGCTGGACCTGCTGATTAAATTTAGGCAAATGGGATTCAGTCACGATGTTCTCATTGATCTGAGTGTAACGCCAGACTTTAGAAACAACACCAAGCATGTGATAGATGTAAGTTTACTGTGTATATTTATACCCATTAGCGAGAGCGTGGGCGGCGACTTTTCTAACCGCAGCCATTGCGCTGTTTGCAATCTAATCAATTATGTCTTCTTCTTCAAAGAAACTAACATCCTCATCATTTCTATTTCTGTCCCAACTAACTACATTAACACTCTCTACTAGCTGGATCAAGTTTCGCTTGGAATGCCAGATAGGAGCTACATACTGAAGGGTAAGTTTGGCTGCACTATGTAAATGAAACTAATCCTCTCGGACCAACAGCTACTTGTTTTTGATCATATCAGTTTACCAAGAACAGAGCGGAAGTTGAACTACCGTTGAAAGAATTGCGCAGCTAAATGTCTGAACTGAATTCAAGAATTAGATTCGATTCAGTTTAGCGCATCAGCTTTCGGTTTACTTTGATTCAAATTCCTTTTGAAATCTCCGCGATTACAGGACAAAATTGAGACGGACGATTCAATTGCTTTGCGGTTAAATGCAAATCTCTCAATTGAATCGAATCGCTTCGAGTTACCTGGTCACTAGCTCAATTCAATCCTCTCATTCGAGACAATCGAGCGGTTAATTGATCCGCGCCACCTGCAAAGCGAGACTTGGATTACGCAACACTAACCTCCTCGCAACTCACTAGTCGTCGAGTTTTGGAAGGGAGGAGTTGGGGAGAAACAGTGAGACAAATTACTAGCAGGTAGCTGCCGGAGGGCTTGATTTGTTGCGCTAAGACAATAGACAGAAACAATCAAGTGGCTGTTGATAGGATAATTTACTCTGCTCACCTGACGGAAACAATCCCATAGGAAGGACTTGAAATTGAGCAAAATACTGACCGATAATCGCTTTCTAATCTTGTTTTTATCAACTTCAAATTATCAGGTCTCAACGATTCCGCTGTGGCCGCCTACTACTCGCTTATGGTGGAGAGCGCCACTCTTTTGGGCGCCGACAAACCGGAAGCCGAGCGCCAAATGCTCGATGTGTTGAACTTTGAGACTTTGCTAGCAAACGTAAGTATAAGCATCCAAGAATCTAGATTCTTTTTTGTAAATTGATAGAAAAAAGACTAAAAATCGTGGTATCGTTTTCCGCTGTTCTCGGCCAAACAATCAAAATGCAGTACTCATTGCCCCGAGAGGAAAGGAGAAATATCAGCAGTTTGTACAATAAGATGAAGCTGAGCCAATTATCCACAATTGCACCAAATGTAAGTAGAACGAGAACAGAATTGAAGTTAAATTAATCTTGACCTACACTCTTGATTGATTTTCAATTGAATCCATCTTTTGAGAGATAAAAAAGACAGAGGGAGAATTTGGGACGAGGCGAGGAAATAAAATCGAGAAAAACTTTTCTCGATTTGATATATTTTCAGTTGCAAACAGATCGACTAAATTAACAACTCGCCAACAGACTCCAAGACCTTAATCGCCTTGGATGCTTTAGTACTTGCGGTGGTAGTGATCGTGGTGGTGGTCGTAGTCTTAGTGGTTCAACGAGAGACAGAGTAATTTATTTAGCCATGAAGATGCTGCCAAGCAACCACTTGTTAAATCACACACACGAGTTGTCAGCTCCATTGACTCCCTACCTTAGAGGAGGGGAGCTTTCCACTCGTGAGCTCGTTGATTTACCGAGACTGTTACCTGCAATCGAGTCGAGCATTTGCATTCGAGTCACTCGCTTGTCTCTTGTTGGTTATGTTGTACATAAGTTGTTTTGTTGTTACGGGAAAGGGAGAGAGAGAAAAGAGGAGCGCGACTCATTCGAAATGTCGGCGTCATTTTGAACTTTCGACAGGCAACAAGTGGTCAGCTTGTTGAGTGAGCAAGTGAGAGTAGATATCAGGAGTAAGTTGGTTGCGATTGGCAAGCAGGACGCTCTCACAGTATCACAACTAAGACATCGACAACGACACCGACACGCCGATGACGCAACAGCCGCCGCAACAGCTATCGCCCTTGGCGCCAACTCGAGGCAACAAGATGGGAGCAGATGAGAGAGCGAAGGGGTCGCGAGATACCATTAGCTTTTTCGTTTCGTTGGCTATGGATTGCTTATACTGATTCTTGAAGCAAGAGTTGTCTACTTATCGCTTTTTCAACAGACGACTTCTTCCATAAACGACCTGTTCAGACTTCCAATGAGCAAGCGGGCGAGCGAGCTAACGAGGTAGCGACCGAGCGGCAACCTCTTGATGAGGAGATGGTGTCGAGAAAATACTGCTAATAATAATAATGATAATGATAATCAACTGCAGCGAGTTGCGGCGATACAAGATTAAGTGGACTTGTCGATGAGTAAACTCGCTTACTTTTAGTTGGTAGAGTTGGAAGAAAAACCTAGCAAGCTTTAGCTACAGATAGTAGTCTGCTGTAAGTCCGTCTATCCAACGGACTAGCAGTTCACCGGATGGAAGCGACCAATTGATATAATAGATTCAGTAAGAAAAAGAGGAATGAAAGTTGGTTCTATGCCGGCGGCATAAACTAACTTTGTGTGATGCTTTAGATTTTTGCGTGGCTTTTGATTGCATTGCTTTTCTCACCTGGTCCCCCTCTCAATTTGCCTAGACTTCGAGAAAAGTAACCAGCCAACGAGATGATTTCAGATTATCTAACCTGAGGAAATTTTCTCATCTCAATTCCATCCGAAAAAAAATAATACTAAATCGCCCACTCAAATTTCGGATTCCATTGTCGATGTCGACATGAAAAATAAAAATGAACGAACAAAACAACAGATCGATTGGCAAAAGTACCTGAGCAACCTGTTGGAGGATCCGCAGCTCAGCGGCGACGAGGAGATTATTGTCAATGTGCCAACATTTTTCGCAAAAGTTGACAAGCTCTTGGTTGAGGTTGAGCCAAAAACTCTTGCCAACTACATGATGTGGCGTGTGGTCCTGCAATCGGTCTCAACTCTGGGCAGGAAGTGGCGCGATTTGGCTCAAACCTACAATGCCGTCATCACTGGCCAAGAGCGCGAGGAGCCAAGATGGGAACAATGTTTAAGCTCGCTCACTGGCACACTTGGAATCGCCATCTCGTCCATGTATGTCAAGAACCATTTCAAGTCCGACTCAAAGGGATTGGCAGTTGAGATGGTCGACTACATTAGGAGAGAGTTTGTTAGTATCCTCAACGAGGTTGATTGGATGGACGAGCAAACAAAACAGGAGGCGAGAGAGAAGGCCCACGCCATTGCCTCGTACATTGGATACCCGGACGAGCTGCTAAACGATGCTCTAATTGAGGATCTCTATTCGGGTTTAACCCTTCGCAAGGGTCAATATTTCGACAACATTCTTCACCTGCGCAAATGGTCCACCGATTACTCGTTTAAACAATTGCGGAAGCCAAATCTCAAGGTCGACTGGCGCAAGCATGCAAGAGCTGCAACGGTGAACGCATTCTACAACTCTCTTGATAACTCCATTGAGTTTCCGGCCGGCATTTTGCAAGGCGCCTTCTTCGATAGGGCAAAGCCAAATTATCTAAACTTTGGTGCCATTGGCTTTGTTATTGGACACGAGATTACTCATGGTTTTGACGACCGCGGGCGACAATTCGATAAGGACGGCAACAATAGAAATTGGTGGAACTCTGAGACGGACTTGAGATTCAAGGAGCGAGCTCAGTGTATCATTGATCAGTATAGCAACTACACGGTGCCAGAAAATCTGCTCAAGGTTAATGGAGTCAACACTCAGGGCGAAAATATTGCGGATAATGGAGGACTTAAGGAAGCCTTTAGGGCCTACAACCAGTGGGTTCAACAAAACGGCCAGGAGCCAACACTTCCGGGTTTGAAGCTGAACCAGCGCCAATTGTTCTGGGTTAGCGCCGCAAATGTTTGGTGCGGAAAGTACCGACCGGAAGTGCTCAAGATGCGCGTTTTAGTTGGATCTCATAGTCCAGCTCAATTTAGAATTACGGGACCACTGTCAAATCTAAAGGAATTCAGCGAGACCTTCAATTGTCCTGCCGGAGCTCCATTGAATCCAGCCAAAAAGTGTTCCGTTTGGTAGATGTTATTATTTCAACACCAGCACCCACTGCTACTGACTACTCTCAGAAAATCTAGTATCTCAATGTCCTCAAGATGTTGTTGATTAATTTTGGTGTCCACGACATTATTGTCAAGTCACAATCAGTTGCTTGTAAGTAGCCGAAGTAACAAGACCTCTCTTTATTATTAATTATTGATACACCTTAACTGCAACTTAAACACTATTAAAAATTGCCAAGTATAATAAACGTATTAACCATGATATAAAACACTAGTAATATAAACAGCGCGAGAACCAGTATATTAACGTTCATTTTAACCTTGAGGAATTTTTCATTAATAGAACCATCCTCTTTCTTCCCTAGATCTATTGCTACATTGTCGTTTGGGAGCATTTCCTTTTGAGGACACTGCGGAATGCTTCCTTGAGGGTTGTTCATGTTGATATTGACCACTGGCGTTCTCTTGAAGGTTGCTATGTGGCTATGCAGATTAAATGCTATAAGCTTGATTTGAAATTCCAATCTTGGGGGAAATGAAATCTCAATCTGTCACCAAAATGAGCATCGAATTTTGCTCCCCTCCCCTCAATCATACGTTCACTCACACTGTAAAAAAGGATGAAATTTCAACGCACGCACAACAAGTGGCAGATGCAGGCTGTAGCCAGTGAGAGTTGCAGTGGACCCAGCTCAAATTTCGGATCGAAAGTCCAGCACCCGTGACGCGGGCTAAGTTTTTTCAGTGCGTGCATTTGTTTATCAAATTCAAATCTCTTGTCCTCTCAGATAACATGGGCTAATATCATTCGATTAGCATCGTTATTATT
Source organism: Aculops lycopersici (assembly GCA_015350385.1). Lineage (NCBI taxonomy): Eukaryota > Metazoa > Arthropoda > Arachnida > Trombidiformes > Eriophyidae > Aculops > Aculops lycopersici. The sequence continues at coordinate 1,912,423 of WNKI01000001.1, read as the reverse complement.
ATCGTTACAACGTTATCATGTACTAGAATACATTATACCATAAACCTAAGATTTGCCAGCTCAAGTCACCAATCAGCCTGCCAAATACAAATCAATATAACAACAAGAACGAACGGTAGATTATGTTAGCTGCTTTCAAGAGATTCTTTGGAGTCGGAGCCGACGACTTGGACGAAGAGGATCAGAAAATTTTGGAGAAAGATATTTTTAGCTACACTAAAATAATCAACTCAAACAAATATGCAGATTCAAACTCAAACACCGAGGCTCTTGAGAAGCTTGTTGGTGCTTTGAGTCTAACCAACACAAAGGGTGAACAATCTTCCGAACCAAAACAGGTCGCTCTTGTTACCAAGCTGCAGGCGGAAGCCAGTCATTCAAAAGAAGAACATGCCTCATCCGAAGGACAAGGTGGCAGCCCGGAGACGTGCAAGCCAGTTACTGAGGAGGAAAATAAGGGAAATTTAGCCTCACAAAATTTTTCCGAACGCCTAGCGATTCACAGACAACTCCTAGACGAGCTTGATCGAGGCGACTTCCTACCTGGACAACCTGTTCATCAACCGGAAAAGTTTAGCAAAGATCCAAAGTCTGGATTCAAATTGCGTCGATTCGACATTCCCAAGAGGATCTACGATGCAATGGAAAGAAATGATAAGCAAGCACTAAATTTAAAGGAAACTATAGGACCGCAGAACTATGTTGAATTTTTCCAAACCCTGCTCTGGGTTGAGGAGGCTCATCAAGCCATAGAGATGCATCGTTATGATTTATCCAGTGTGATGTTAGGCAAATTTGATCAAGGCAATTGCTACACTCTGTTTGTACCTGGATTGGCCGAGGGCCGACCATCCTTGATGAGAGGTGATAGGCTGTTTTTGAGGAACTCCAAACGATCAACCCTTTACGAAGGCTACATACATGACGTACGAGAGAATGACATCCTCATCAAGTTACACGAAAATTTGCATAGTTTGGTCATGGACGGCGTCAGGTTCGACGTATCGTTTTGTGCATCAAGAACTCCATTCCGTCGTAGTCACCATGGAATCTTTCAATACCGAGAGCAATCTCTCATGAAGGACATCGTTTTTCCCTCACCAAAACATATTGCTTGTCCCAAAAAGCCAATGATAGAGGTGAAACCTGAAATGGAAAAATCAAACTCGCATCTAGTCAACAGGCAGTTGAACAAGTTCCAGAGAAAGGCTGTGATTAATGTTCTCAAGGCCGAATGTCGTCCAGCTCCATACATTATCTTTGGTCCACCCGGAACTGGTAAGACAGTGACACTTGTTGAAGCTATTTTGCAAGTTTATAAACACAAACCAAATTTCAAGATTCTAGTTTGTGCCAACTCTAATGCAGCTGCTGATCTTTGTGCAACTAGGCTATTGAAATCCGGAGTTGTTCCACGTGATCAATTGGTCAGAATATCCGCCTTCTATCGGATGGAGAAACTCATTCCACCTGAAATCGAGGATATCACCGTGGATATGGACACTTTTTGTATGTTAAAATACAACCAGAATCGTGATATCAAGATTATAGTGACCACTTGCATCCAATCGGGAGCCTTATACGATTATACTGACAAGTACGATTATGTGTTTATTGACGAAGCTGGTCATGCAAACGAAGCCGAGACTCTCATCTCCATTGGTCTTATGGCAAAAGAGGGATGTTGTGTTTTAGCCGGCGACCATAAGCAACTAGGACCTGTGGTCATGTCAAAAATTGCTGAGTTTTCCGGCTTGGGAACTTCGATGTTAGAGCGTCTTTCGCATCGAGCGGTTTACTTGAAGCAGATTCGTGGCCAACAGGTAGCTTACGATGCCAGGTACCTAACCAAACTTATCATCTCGTACAGGTGTGACCCTCGAGTTATGGTTGTAAACAACAAGCTATTCTACGACAATGAGCTTGAGTTTGCCGTCAAGACTCCAGAAAAATGGATGGAATTACTCAAGGTCGAGAGTCCATTAGTTTTCCACGCAGTCACTGGACGTGACCGTCGTGAATACCTGAACCCGTCGTGGTTTAATCCAAATGAGGCGATTAGAACACTAACCTACGTTAAGCGTCTCTATGATGCTGGATTGAAGGCCGAACAGTTGGGTATAATAACTCCATATCGGCGTCAAATTGAGAAGCTACAGCTTCTTTTGGATGGCGCCCAATTGAGGAGATGTAAGATTGCAACAATGGAAGAGTTTCAGGGAGATGAACGAGAAATTATTTTGATCTCAACAGTACGCACTAGAGAGAAAAACATTCAATTTGATCAAAAGTTCAACTTAGGTTTCCTATTCAGTCCAAAGCGATTCAATGTTGCAGTTAGTCGTGCAAAATGGATGGTCATAGTGGTTGGCGACCCAAAGATATTACAACGAGACTCAAATTGGGTAGAGTTTATGGAAAAGGCACACAAGTTTGAGGACCCGGCCGACATTAAGAAGGTGTGATTATTAGATTTATATATACCCCCTTCAGCAACGAATTCCAATCCGATATCAGTCATCATTGATTCTTCCAACTATACAGTTATCTAAAGCAACAAGTGACATTAATCCAACTAGCCCCAGTGTCCACTTCAAGTTTCAAGTAGACTTTAAATGTGACACGTAACTACTTATTTTATATCTTATATTTCACATCCTAGTTCACCGTTACCTGTTCTATTATTGAGCTAATACTGCCTAATAAACAATTATTAAAAAGCAAGTCTTTTCGTCGCTTGTGGTCAGAGGGAGCTCTCTAGTAGTCGTGATGGTTCTTCCCACAGGTTTGGTAATGAATTTGTATGGACACCTGCAAGCCGCTGTTGGCCATTTGTAACCAATCGCCTGTCACCAGTAAGTCACCGCCCACACAATGAAACCTAACGGGCCCTTGAAAATTCAGACTCGAGAAGGCAACTAACACTTTGTTTGGTATCAGGAAGCCAACTAAGCTAGCCGTTATCTCGCACGTTATCCTCTCACGTTTGCCATCGTCACTGTCGTTTCGTGGATTGAAACCACGAATCAACATCAGTCTCTCGAGTTGCCACTTTGAGAAGTCAGATAGAGAAAGAGAGAGAGAGAGAGAGAGAGAGAGGGACTTGTGGTGGCTTTGGTGATGGTAACAGCAATAGCTAACTAAAACTCGACTCAAGCTACTGATGCTAACAATAAATGCTTTTGGGCATGACGACACCTGAATGGAACTTCCTATTTAGCTCGCGCGCTCCATGTTTGGACTTGTTTGTTTCTGTTTGTTGCTGTTGCTTGTTGCCAACTACAGGTTGCTCTGCTCACTCTCCCTCCCGGTGGCTCGCCTACAACAACAACACCGACAGCATTAGCAGCAACTTGAACTTGAACTCGTAACACGTTCCTCAGTAACTCACTCGCTCTCCTCCCATTCAAATTCCAATTGGAACTAGCCGACAGCGTCAATACGCCACCATCTCGCCGTCGCTTCCGCCCCCTCAACTTGCACTCCAAATTCCTAGCATCCAAATCCACTTCTGTCGCCGCGACGGCGACAGCGACAACGATGGTAGCGAAACGAGGGAACCACACGAGAGGCTCGAGAGGGTTGCCACCACTTGTTGCCTGTTAACTTTGCTTTTAATACTGTAGGTAAAGGCAGCAGCAGCAGCGATACAAGCTGCAACAAGTGGCCACAGGTAGCAGCGAGTGACGCGAACTGCAACCTATGTCTGCTCGACTGTCAGCCTCTCAATGGCCAGACACCACGAGACTCGGCCCAAATTTGCGTGGGCACCATGGGCGCGCAGGTTTCGCGCAGTTTGTTTGTGTCTCTGTCTGGCAGCTAGCTAGCTTTGACTAGCTAACTGCCAGAGATGAGAGACTTCAATGGCAAATGGCAAGTGGCAAGCGCGCGTAACATTGAGTGCAATCAGCTAGCAAGCGACAACCTGTTGGCTGCTCGCGTAACAGGCAGGCCAATGAAATTGTTGTATTGCACCTGCCGCTCACCTGAACGGCCAGGCGAGAGTTTGTGCAGGAGACCATCGAACAGCAACAATCCAACCAACTGACTAAAACTAACTAACTTGGCGGTTGTGAGGTTAGTATTCATTCAACACTAAATTTAGCCCTATCAACGCAAAGGCAACACATTCAATTTGCTGAAGCCGCAACCACAGCCACGAGCAAGCGGAAACTAAACTGCAACAGCAACAACAAACACCTGGCATTCCATTCGAGTCTCTAGTGTTTCTCGCCTTAACTTTGGTTTTAGCTTAACTATTTCTTCGTTAGTTAGATTCAGTTGAGAAGAAAGCATAACAATAGAGAGCTAGAGCAGCGTTTGGTCAGTAAGATTAACAGCAACAGCGGCAACAATAAGTTGCTGTAATAACTCGTTCACAAGATCACCTGTTGCTTAGCTCACACTTGATATCAGCTTGCAATTGTGTGTTAAATCTCCGACTCTAACTTTAAGACATTAACAAGAGAATCGAAGATCACGAACTACAACCAACCAATTAACTTGGCAAAACAAGTAACTTAGCAAAACTCGACTGAAGCGACAAAACCAACAACAACAAGATGTATAATTACAGAGCCTCACATGGTAAGTGTATTTCTCTTTACTTTCTCTCGATTTATGTCTCACCAAAACCCTTTTGTCCATTCATTTCTCTCTATTATCATTATTATTATTATTGTTAAACTAACCGCAAAATCATGCTACCCTCAACTTCAACTTCGAATTCGGCTCTAAAATCTTCAACGTCAAAATCTAACCCATCGACACAAACTGAACCTCAAAATGAAACGGAGATGCAATCAAAAATCAAAACCAAACAAACGACTTCACTTCAAATCAATTCAACGCCAAAATCAACAAAACCAATCGAACAAAAACCACCCATGTCTTTCAAACCTAAAAATCTCGACCTGATTCCGTTGCGCGATTCAGATGATGATGATGCCGCTAGTGATGTATCCACTGAGAACTTCAACCTTGGCGAACGAGTTCTCCTGGATGGAAAGCACCGCGCCCAGGTAGCCTACTTTGGTCCAGTCCACTTCTCACACGACGACGATTGGGTTGGCATTGCTTTCGAGGAGCCAGTTGGCAAGCACAACGGAACTGTCGCCGGAACTGAGTACTTCAAGTGCGACTCAATGCACGGAGTTTTCGTTAGATCGCATCGTCTCCAGAGAACCGACAGCTCAGGTCATGTGACTGCCCGTGTCAAGTCACCCTATCGCCTGAGACCCAAGTCATCAGCTTCGATGCGCTCCCATGAGCTCGAGCTCGAGGGCGACGACATCTTTACTCGCGCCGAGCAAAGTGATCCATTGGGATTCTACGAAGCTCGCGCTGGAACCATGAGATCGGCGAGAGAGGACGAGCTAACTGGAAAGTTGGGCAGAGTTGTTGAGGATTTGCAAGATGGAGATCAGGTTAACTTTGCCTCGCCATGGATCCACTCGTCGCGAACACCAACACCAACCCAATACAAATCGTCCGCTTTGCCCACTCGTAAGGTTATAACCCCAAGTCTTGCCAAGAAGGCGACGACAATCAACAAGGCGAAACCGTATAGCATCACTCTAGGTTACGGCGAGCACGACGGAGGATACTAGAAATGCTTAAATATATAGAGATCTTTACATGGACATAAACATAAACAGAGACAAATAACATACAGAGACACACAAACAACATAGACATATAACCTGCCGCTCATATACTCATAGGACCACCATAAGCTCATCACGTGAGACTGACTTGCATGACGCACAAGGAACAAGACGGATATCACAATTACAACAGGTGTCCGATGTTAATCTGACCAGGGTTGCAATTAGAGATGGACTCGACTAACCAAAGTGAACTTACACAACGAGAGAGTGATGATGATCAAGACCCGATATTCAATCAAGACCTCAGATAGGAAGCTACTCCCTACCCAAATGTCGCCCCGTTTCCCGTTTCCCATTTCCCATTTCCCATTTCCCATTTCCCATTTCCCCTTACCTTATCCCAACCCATCACATCCCATCCACTAGCCCCAATTTCCGATTAAAGTATCGATCAAGTCATCAGCATGCTCAGTGGCATTCACTAGCGTAACAAACTTCTCTACTGTAGTCTTCTTTCGAACACCTATCCTTCTCTGTTCGAGGTTCATGTATGATTTTGTCTACCATAAATGATGCAACTGTAATTTGCAGTCAGGGCAATTTTATACAAAGAGCGAGAATTCGGGGTATTGGCCCCAAAGTTACGAGGCCCAAATCCCTGAAACACGTGAGCGCCAGAATGTAAACATCGATGCATGCGAAACTCAACGTGAGCGAAGGATTTCATTTGCAACTCACTCAAATCTGACTTACTTATCTTGAAGTCATCATATCGATATTATGATCCACATTATATGACAACATAATCTTTATCTATTAGATAATATACCTCATATTAAGATGGACGAGTTCAGAAAGGAACTGTTGACCAAGGAGGCGTCCGAGAAAGCTGACAGTGTTAATTTACTTGCCATGCTCGAGAGTAGAATCCAAGAGGTCATCAAAATTGAACAGGAGTGTAAGAGAAAGCAACCAAAGTTATTTCGTCAGAGATGTCCCCGGTTCATGCGACGGAGGGCGGCTAGTCATAATATTAATCGAGTTCCAAGAAGGTTTAGGATTGGAACGGATCCAAAGGCTCCCGAGAAGAAGAACCTCAAAAGACTGCTTAAGAAGCGGCGGAGGTTGCAGTTTAGGAAACACAAACGGATACTCAGTCGATATGCTCGATACAAATACAAAGACACAGACAAGTGTGTTTTGCATAAGTGGTTTGCAAAACGTTTTAAGATGGGCACCGTGGGTAACTTGAACGGAGTTCCCATTCGCAATAATACCAAGAACAAGAGAAATTTAATACGACAAGCAAAATATGGTTGTGCTTATCTATCTTACGCTCATTTGATTGCACTATCAATTAGCTTGGCCGGACCCAATGATGAGAATGGTAGAAAATTTAGGAATCAACTAAACCAGTTGAATCGATTGTCAAACGTCGTTTCTGGGTTCACGTTCCTCGCCAGGTCGCTCGAAGGCAATCGTTATGAGGTGGTGATCCATCTTTACAAGCCAGATTCACAGGAGGAATCAGATCGTATATGTCCAAGCTTCGTGTCCATTAAGGTTCCAAAGTCAGTGGACAAGCTGGAAAAGCCACCCTCAATTTTGACCATGTGGATCCCTCGGAATCATCAAGATGAAGTCCTCAAAAATTTGGAGTTGATTTCAGCCGAATGTGTCAAACCATTCCAAGTCAAAGTGATTCCACCCCAAGAATGGACCAGACTACGATTGATTGGTCCAAAAGCTAGACAAGAATCTATTAGGATAGCAAAAGAGGCAAAGGTACACACTGCCGCAGGTGAGGAGGCTACAATGAGACTGCACAAGTCGCTAGTTGACCGAATTGGTCGCTTTGTGGAAGATGATGATGCCAACTTCACATACTATGCTACCTCGCCCTTAACTGTTGACATAGTGTTCAAAAAGAAGCTAGGACGAATGTTGTGGTACAAGTTGATAAAGACCAGAGCTCATCTAGTCGGCGGATACGAGGACGTGACAGAGATATTTAAGGCACCTTTCAATCCAACTCCCTTCGTCGGCTTATCTGTGATCAAACCATAGCTTAATGAATCTATCGACATTGACTAGGCTTCTTGTTTCGAATGACCAACGCAATGGTGGTCAACACTTATCTAGAGCACCGCTCGAATAAAAGTACAGTTCTTTGCAGAAAATTAGTTTAACTCACTCGAATGCACTTGTTGTAACAGCGGCGGCAGCAACTATACCAACGGCACTTAAAACTGTCTGTGTGATTAGGGCGGCCGCATCGCTTTGTTGTGGCTCAATTTTCCAGAGAAAAACCAGATTTTGCTTGCGATTTGTGTATGTTTGCCCATAAGGCACACAAACTCAATTCGTGACTTGATAACCGCGCTTTAGGTGGCTAAAAGGCAGTGGTAGTGAGCTGAGACATTAAGGAGTTGAGTCGACACAAAATTGAATCCACAAATATAACTCAAGTAGTGGTTGTGGTACTTTTTCCAGGTGATTACCTTGTAGAAAAGCTACCACATTACTATTCTATTTATTCACCAAACCCACCAACTCAAATTAGTAGCAACTTGCAACAAAACAACCTCAAGTTTTTTCATCGCGTCGCGCAAGCACCCGCTTCCAACTTTATATAAAATTTGAGGCGGAGATAATAATTGCCACTTAGTTTGGGAGATTTAAAAGAAGGATATTGCCGACTCTCTAGGAAACCCGACACTTTGTATGAGATAATTGGCCATCAGTAGTTCTGATTTCTTTGAATTCCCCCTCGTGCCTTTGTACGAGTATTGCTAATTTCTTCAAGATAAATAAGTTGATCTCTCGCCTACCCTTCCAGGGAGTTCATCGTTCGACTAGCAGGAGTAGTGCCAACAACAAAGTCGCCATATTGTTAATCTGGTTATTAGTTCCACTTATAACTACATTCTACTTTGCAAATCTCTAGACTTATATCGTGATGCGAGAACAATAGAACTAGAACAATTCTCACTGCTATTAACCATCTATTATTATTGATCGGCATTTCAATGATTGTGGGAGCAGTAGCAGGATCAAGTGGCCACTAAAGCAGCAACAATTAAACACAAACTTCTTGAGATCCATTTGCCTAGGTAAACAAGCGATCGCTAGCTCAAGATAAGGTAAACAAACACTAAACTTCCATAAACGAACCACCGAGGCTTTGCAGAGTAGACTCAACATTGCAACGTTTTATTGCAAAATAATTCTTCCCATCGGGGTTCTCTTATTACACTTGTAGCTCCGTTGCCGCCGCCGCCGCCACCACTAATTCCAGTCTCATCTGAACTCTGTAGCAAACGAGAACGCGAATACAAGTACAATTTGAAAACAAACAAACAAATAGGAGGGCCACTGTGGAAAAGGCTACTTCGATTTCTCCCTGTATCCCTTGTGACTAACGACAACTCTTCACGTTAGCAATCTCTCCCTTTCCCTTTTGCTTTTGTTGCAGATTGGAAAGAGCAAAAGCACAAGCACGCCAGTTGCAAGCAACAGGCATTACCTATTGGCATAGCAAAAAAAGCAGCAACGCGTGTAGAACAATGGGAAACAAAAATAAGAATAACAAATCCTCTCATTACCCAGCAGCGGGAGGTTCAGTACCGAATGCGCCAGATCTCCAGCAAGTTCTATTGGCTTCCCAACAACCGCCGCACAATCCATATTATCCAACCCAACAATTGGCAGCCACCGCCGGGGCCCATTACGATCCAATTCTAAACAACAACTTTAGTCCACCGCCACCTTACAATACAGATCACTATCCAAGCGCCTTGCAAATGTCTCGCTTAAATCAGCAACAATCTCAGGGTGGGTCGATACAAATGTCCAACACGGGCTATTCGCGCTTAAGTGGAACAGGTCAGCAACCACCTGCCGTTATTATCCACCAATCAGCGGCCCCGTTGCATTACGATCGCCGTGCGGAGCGCCAACATCGCCAAGTAACTAGCTACAATCGTCAAGTGTTCCTATTGGGTTTAGTTACTATCCTCCTCTCCGTTTTTGCCGAATCACTTTGGAAGAAGCGCAACTATTGCAATGGAGGCTGGCAAAAGCTAACCGTTGCCAAATTTGGCCAAGGCAACACAATTTCACTACAAGATCTTCGCGAGGCCCACTTCCAGGTGGTTGGTTTAGGCTGTGTTATCCTCGTTCTATCCCTCATTAAGTGTGCCATTGGCCGCTCCAAGGGGTACTCCTGCTACCTGTTTCTAATGTTCCTACTAACACTCATTGGAACCTTAACAACTGGAGCACTTGCCTACCTAAGCTTCTTTGCTCCGTGCACCTCAGAGGATCTCATCTCGCGAGGAGTCAAAACATTTGTTGCGGCATTTAGTGACACTCTACCAGCGCCGGACCAACAAATGCTTGGCGAGATGTCAGTGTTTTCCAGAGCCAAGGAGGATCCAAACGGGATTATAATCTTCTGTATCAACTTCTTCAACTTTACACTGTACCTGTCATCATTTATATCATCAATGGTCCCATGTTGATTGCGTTGTTGTATAATTTTATGACTCACATGAAAAAGAATGTCACAGATGATTGATTGTCATTAGTGGATGAGAAGATCAGATGTTGTAGGAAATTTAGCCATGAACAAAAGTAGCGAGATTAGTTAGCATACACTAACACCACAACCACAATACGATTGCTGTGATGCAAAACTGCCACCTGTAGGCCGATCTTCGCGGATCGTTGGACGGGTTTTAAGATTAGAGAATGGACACAAATTCCACTAGCCAACCCAACCACAAGACGTAAAAACACATCTAGACCAAACTGGAGGAAAGGAAGATGCAACGGAAAGCACAACAGAGTTGTCCCCTTCGACTTGACGAGAAGAGTGTAGAGGAAGCATTGCGTGAGAAGACCTAATATCAAATTCAATATATTGAACTCTAATTATCACAACCGATTCAAATAAAAAATTGCCATTAAATTTAAACGTGTAGTGGTTGTAGAAGTGAAACTTTTTCTTTTTAGCTTTATCTTGGCTTCCTCTTTTTAGTGGGATAATCTCGGCCTTTTGGTCTTTGAAACTCGCAACACCAATAATAGTGCCATCAAAATGAGTCACCAACAAATTACTCAATCTTTTTACACAAGTTAGCACCAGGGGGTCGGTCGGCTAGTCGACGTAACGCGGTCAAGTCCATAACTCGACCGGATTGGACTTGACTCCGCAACTAAGACCTCTACGAGTGGCCCTCCAACTGGACATCAAACGACCACTACGACTTCATTTCCGAACTAACTCGAGCTTAGTTGCTACCTCCACTAGTAAGACCATCTAGCAACAAAACTAGAGCCGACAGTTGGAGGGGGAGTAGGAGTTCGAGTTCGAACTGGCGTTTCATTTACGCTACCGCTGACTCGAAATTGACTAGCGAGCTAGCTGGCAAACCCAACTCAGCTCATCTTGCGAGCAAAACCAAGACCAACAACAGCAATCCAACCACCACGAGTTGTAGCACTCGTTGTGCCTCCTAGTCGTGATTGATGAGCTAGCTTAATATCGATCATGAAGTGGAGGCAAGGAGTCGAGTTGGTCAGCCAAATAGCAAGCAAGCAAGTTGTTCGACACTCTCACGTTGCCTTGAGACTTCGGTGAGTCCCAACAACAAACTGCTCTCAACTCTTTTTGCTGCTGCTCTTTTCTCGCCTTGGCCACTCTAAGCACTTCCGCTCACTTCCGGTCTCTATGTCTCGCCCGACGCCACCCAAGGCTCAGCCAGTGGCAAGTGGTTGAGACTAGCCTGCTTTAGTTGCGTGGCTAATGTCTGCTGACGCCAGTGGTCGTCAACGTTTCATCGTCTTAGTTTTCTCAAGCGAGTAGCTGAAACAGATGCTCCTCTGGACGAGCAACTCGCTAGCTCACTATCAATTACTGAGCAACTATCCAGAAATGTCGAGGTTTAGATCTGTTCAAATTCTATCTCAGTTTGGTGATAGTTTCCATGATTTTGATTTGATTCATGACCAATTTTCCAGATTGACGAACTAGACTTGTGATTTTAGAAGCTTAAATAGTATAATGTATTTTTGGCCTCATGTTAGTAGAAACTAGAGCAAACTAGAGCAAATAATAGGAATTTCAATCTGACCAGACGCTAGAGAAATGTATCAAGTTGACCAAACACTGAATTGAACTCCAGGCCAAAGTCAAAGGCTTGCGCTGTGTCCATTTTGTATAGCCTAGTGTCCAGTCTACGGACACTTGGCTGTACAAAATGTAACCTAAGCCCCGGCCACCAACAACTAATTGGCTACTCGGCTCATTGGGTTCCCATAAGTCGACGTGACGTAACTTGAGATTGGCATTGGCGTAGTGGGTGCATTTAGTGCCTCGAGGCTCGAGCCAAAAAGAGGGCTTCTTCAAGCTCGACGATTGCCTCTCTCGCCCGATTACACGAGTGTTACTCGAAATGGAGGTTGCTAGTCGACCGAGAGAAGAGCCAGCTTCACAGGAGAAGGAGGGCAACAACACAAGTTGTTGGTTCACGAGCCAAGTTGAAAATCAATAGCCTCAGACTAAATCCCGTCCCCACCGACCACCTGCTCGTCTGCTTATAGAGCTTGATCACATGACCAGCCGCCCAAATTTGTTTCGTTTCCAGGCCAGAATTGGGATTGCAATTGATCGCGCCACTGCCGATTGGTTGCGATGGGAGCATAGGTGTCGCGCTGGCCAACTTTGCTTTGATAGTATAACAAAAAGCGGAAGTCAACCACCAAGCCGGCAGCAACAGCAGCAACAATAACAAAAAACGAATGACGAGTGGCCTTACCGATCTGCACTGAACTACGCATATTAAAGCTAAGCTCGCAACCTTTGAGCTCCTCCTCCTTTTCCCCTTCGCCTCCCAGAGACTAAAACCACCAAGACAAGTGGCGAGCTTATCGCTGTTTTGTCCCCAAATTTGTTGCCTTCTCTCTAGTTGTTCACTGTTATCGCTTCCAAATTGCCGAGTAGGCAGACAGAAAAGAGCGGAGAAAAATTGGCCTCGACCAAGGGAACGGTGCAAATGTAGTGCTCGTTTGGTCGGACTTAGGGGTCAGTGGTTGGCCTGTTAGCGAACAATGGCCAACAAAATTCCAGAACTTCCGCTTGGTGTGACTTTTGGCGCGAGTTCGGAACGCACAATTGGCTCCAGGTCGCCAACAACTATCAAGACGACGATGACGAGGGCGCCGACTAAACCTAGATCGACAGCAGCCGCTGGCCAGAGAGTCGAACCGTCAATTCATGAGTCTGATCGGTGGAGAAAATTTCGAGACAGGGGGGAGGTTAAAAGAAGCCATTGGCTGTTTTATTGCTCAAACTACTGCCGCTACTTTCTACCGACCAAACAACCAACAAACGAGAGAAAGTTTAAGCCAAAATGCGAGACTAGTCATCCGTTATGGTCGCACGACGCTCTTGGTGCTGTTGCGCCGGCGAGCTGGCCAAAACCGTCGCCCTCGGCTCGCCAGTTACTCGTCAACCAAGCGGGTCAATGCGATGAGACGAGTGGCGGTAAGGCCAATTTAGGGGTTTCTCGAGGTTTCTCACATTTCAACACACGGATGCGCTCGCCAACGCAGAGTTGGTGGCCACACTGGTGGCAATAAAGGGATAAAATTCAGGCTGGATCGTGGTGGTGTGTCTGTGATTCCAAAACTAGAGCAAAAACAGTGCCATCAAAAGAGAAGTCCAACGACGAAAGGGTTATAACTCACTCGATGCAAAATCTAAATTCGGTTTGCGCACCAAGAGAGTTTGTTTGAGTTTGCGCAAGTTGGGCTCTCCATTGCAACAGCTTGCACTATCCCCTAACCATCAAGCTGCCGGAAGTAGAAGTAAACTGGCTAGCCTCACTTAGCATGGCTTGCATCTGCTACTCTTGCGCTCGCGCCCACTCTCACTCTCACTCTCACTCTCACTCTCACTCTCTAATTTGCAAGTCGCCATTATGTTTAGTCAACTCGCCAGACTAGCAGCCAACCAAATAGCCAACCGGCCAGCCAGCCAGCCAGCTAGCCAACTCAAACAATCCAAGCGAATGGAATCTGAAGCTTCACGTGCACATGCCAATTTTCAGTTGGCCGGATATTAAGTTTAGGGTCCGGAGATGAGCAAATTGCTTGATGGAGAGAGGGAGGTGGGTAAAAAAACGAACAGAAAGTGCATAGGTGGACATGTTGACTGGAACACTCTGGGGCGGTCAGCGGAAGGGTTGGCGCATTGATGTCGCAAACAGACTTCTTTATTCGAAGTAGAGGTAAAGATTTGGAGAGCCCCAAGGTTTCAAGCTTTAAGGTTGGCCATTTTATTTGTTTGCTCGCTCGCTCGCCTGTTCATGAAAAATTTGACACCCAGTAAGAAATAAGTAAAGAGATCAAGTTTGAGCAAACCTTGTGTCGGTTCCAGGTGAGCGGCTCACTCTGTGGCGCTGAGGTCTTCTTTGTGGTAGCGCTAGGCGCTCGCTGGGCGCGTTGGTTTTGAATGGCGCATAGCGACGCACGCTTCCGCTGCCGCAGTTGCTTCTGTTACCGTTGATACTGCGGAAGTTGCCCATGGCGCTTTGTGCGCATATAGCACCGAGTTGCCAACAACACTGCAGTCTTTCTAAGACCGATTGCCCAAAAGGCCTTCGCTCGCTCTGCTCTCTCGTGGGCGGACTTTGGTATTGCCAACGGTGAGCACGCGCACATTTAGGCCAGCGAAAGACGACGTTCACTAGTAGGACGACGACGACGACGACAACGATGATGGCGCGCGTCTCTCTCTCTTTTCCACTCGCTTCCGATCTAACGAACTCGCTGGCCAGCTAGCCAACAAAACTGCGAGCGCTGCGATCAGTTAGATTCGCCAGCTCACATGAGAAGAGGAAGCAATGGAAGCCCAATTTGGGGAGAGAGAGACAGACAGTTGGAGGGAAAGGGGAAAAACTCGCTCACTCTGGTGCGACCATAAGAATACTGACATCGGCCATTTATATCAAGTTGCGGCAACGAGAACTGCGAGAGAGAAAGCGAGGTAGTAGTGCGAGTTTGCCGGCAGCAGTAGGCAAACAAGGAACAAGAAGAAGGCCAAGACCAGAGGAAGTCAGGAGTCAAGGGTGGCTCAGCGGGCAACTGCTGCTGTCATTCGTGTGAAAAGCAACGAACGAAGGAGAAGAGTGAGACGAAAAGAGTAGAAGAGGAAGAAGAAAAGTGGATCGGCAAAACCTCAAGCGAGCTATTAATTTTCCAACGTGTGTATCTCTAAACTGAACCAACTACCACCACTACTCAACACTAGACACACTGTAAAAGTGTAATCAAGTCTTTCAAGTTACAACGACGACAACGACCCCGACATCAACTAGCCTAGAACAACGGCGACGAGAGGATTGGCGGGTGTGGCTAACAAGAAAGAAGGGGCAGATTGGATTTACATAGATCAGCTAGCGGGAATTTCACCTTGAAATTGCTATTCTGCTTGTCTTGTTTCGGCTTTAGATTGACGGTTTTGGTGGCAGCAAAGGAACGTGAAATTTTCATGTCCCAAAAATAAATCTAACATCCTGAAAAAGTAAACACAGAGGACAAATTGATTGCCATTATTTTAGCGGCAAATTCCTGATCAAACGTATACATCGAAAGAAAGGAAAGGGAAAATTTTAATCTTGGAAGCTGTCAGTCGTCAGGTAAGTGTTAAGCTTAAGGCAAATTTCAGAATTTAAGTTTTAAAAATATCAGCTGATCCACATGAGGCCAGCATTTTATATTTCGATGCGGAGATAGCGCATGCAGCTCCATTGATCCCGGTGTCACAATACTGTTTGCTGTGTCGGACTACGGCCGACCACGAGCAAGCATCTGGGGCCACCGCGACGATCTAGTGTACCTAGCGGAGCGCCTAGCGCCCGTCGCTCGTAACTCGAGCGTCAGAGGGAGCAGCTGACGCGTTATTTTTAGCTTGGCCGGCCAGCTGGTACCTTCGACTGCAGGGGTCCAGTTTACTACAATTGAACCATTGCCCTGAACAACAACAACGAGAAACAATGGTTATGCAACGAGACACTTGACTTTGCTCGCCCGCCTGGTTGTCGAGGCGAGCTCCCCCTCTGGTCTCGCATGAGACAGAAGAGGGCTACACATCCGTTTCAAACATAATCATTCGTGTTAACTTTGCTTGTTCTCGGAGGTGGTTGTGGTGTAATTTGCCAACTTCAGGACTTTTGCTAGCCCGATTTCTATCTAGCTGGCTAAAGGTTGGCCCTGAAATTCCACGTTTCCTTTAGGCTCGCTCCGTGTTCCATTAACCCGCTTGGCGGCGTCATTACGCTCGCCTCTTTTATTAACTAGCTCGCAAATTTTCTCTTGGACCACGAAAAGTCGAGTAGCTCTCGAGTCAGTCGGTCGCTGGGTTTGCTAGCTCGACATCGTAAACTCGGAAGCGGAAATCCAACTGCTGAGAGTCAATCCTTCTTTCCATTGAACTTGAACAACTGGCAGCCGGATTCGAAGCTCCAGATTCCGGAAGACTCAACCCCTCTAGAGTCTCTTAGTTCCAGTCTCTCTGCCGCTTTTTCCCTATCAACCATCGCAGTAATACGAAGCAGATTTTTATCTACTCTATCGAGATATCCAAATTTAATGCATTATTCGCGGCGCCAATTGTAACCCGCCCCCAAGTTTCGGGACAACCGGAAGACTCGTAGAGTAGATCAAAAGATTAATCTATCTTGACTTTGCCCTAGCAACTGAATTTCGGGTTGCCAGTTGAAGCAGATGGAAAAACAGACACAGATCGCAACGAAGCTCACGTGAGCTGCCAATGGGAAACCAATTTGTTTCCCCTCACTTTTCTGCCTTCCCCCATCTGCACTCACCTGAGGGCGCCACCAACGGAATCCACTCGGCACTTCCGGCGAAACAAAAAAGATAGAAAGAGTTGAGCTCATAAATACGATCGTAGAGCTCGTTGGCGCGCTGGATCCGTTGGGATTTTCGGTGGCGGAAACTGGGCGGTGGAATTGTCAATCGATGGGCTGAATTTTCGGTCAATTTTAGTTGCTGCAATGCACTCTTTAGATCATTACCTTAAAGGGAAAAAACGGGACTACGGCGACGCTTGAATCTATCGCCCATGTCGACAACGAGTTAACGAGTCGCTTGGGAGCGAAATAATAAAAGTCGAGCTACTTTCAGGTAGCTAGCTAGCTAGCTACAGCTGTAGCTAGAACTCTCATAGCAAATCGATTGTTAGGAATACCATCACGACACGTGCGATAGACACAATCAACTTGGGGCTTTGATTTTTTTGCACATCACCAACAACTCCTAAGCTAAACCCTGCGATTACCTAACCTAGTCGGTGGTTGTTGGTGTATCTATTCCCAACTGTCGTGGTCGTCGTGGTCCGATTCTCGCCATCCATTTGCTCCTCTTTTCCCATACAGTTGGCTGGTATATGGGTAGAAAATTTAGTCGATTCATTACAAGAGTGAAGAGTTGCGGCAAATTGAAATGAGTAGGATCTGTAGAGTCAGTCAACGAAATCGACTGGCTGACTGACTGACTCTATTCAGCCAACTAACTGAGTGGGACTGTGCACTTGCTCATTTCGTCCACTCCAATGACAAGTTACTGGTACCACTGCTAATACTGCCGCTCACGCTAGATTATCATTCTATTTGCTAGCCAAGGATTCAGAGAAGTGGACCGAACATTGCACACTCACAAAGATAGACACGCTGAGGTTGACCAATTGAATTGGTAGTCTTGACAGCAAGTTGATACCAAACAGCGATTTGGTTGGCCGGTGGGTTTATTTGGCAAGATAGCCAGGTCGCGAATCGCGAGTTAGTCGGCGGCTTTAGTGGCGATGGCAATGGCAATGGCAATGGCAATGGCAATGGCAATGGTAACGGCGATGACGGCGGAAATACAAAACGAAGGGATTGCGAACAGTCGAGTGGTGTGTGTGTCCGTTTGGCCGTGAAGATTCTTATTCGGGTTGCCCGCTTTGAACTCTCGGTTACTGTTACTCTTTTATTGGACATTCTAATGTCTCCCCTCTATCTGTACTCATTGTAGTTCTTACGGACGGAATTCTGTTTCCGCCGGCGCCAAATTTACTCCTGTCGTTGTCGCGATCGATGGCAGTTGCGACTACTCTTGCTACCACCATCGATGTGCCGGAACTCCGAGCGGCCCAAGCGAGACGCCCACGCTTCTGTAACTTCCGGCGGACGCTGCCAATGATCTAATCTGATCTCACAACCAATACCCCTGCCACTGCCGCTGCTCTTTGCGCGCTCCCTTTTGTGGGGCCACTTAATAGTCGCTGGATCCTCCTAATGTGACTCCATGCACTTTACTTTGGATTCCATCGGTCGTCGCCGGTGTTGGTGTTGCGGCCACTTCACGGCCGTGGTAATGGTGGTTGTCGTCTGTAGCTGCCAATGGCCATTGTCATGGTCGCGGTCGTCTTGTTACGTAACTCGCCCCAAAGGAAGCAGAGAAATGAGAGTAGACTAATGAGCCTGCCATACGTGCAACGAATGATATTTGAGCCTCGAGCGCAAAAGTCGCGCCGACCAAATAACCACCTGAAAGAGTTACTTTGCGGGCGAGAGAGAGAGCGAGGAGAGCAAACAATTTGGCGCCTAGCCAGCCAGTTCTTCTCTCTCTCTCTCTCTCTCTTTCTCTTTGTTTGCCGGCCAAAGACTCTCTGTAAATTGGGGGCAAACCGGGGAAAAATATCGATTTCGAGTGGTTAGCTTGACAGTGGACCAGTCGAGCAACAAACGCTCCAACCGACCGATTGGATTGATGAATCGCCTGCCCGCAGGCTACATAATCAGTCTGCACGAGCGAAAGGATCCCGCTCTAAATTCGCTTTTATCGCCACGGCGTGATCAAAATTTTACCTGCTTTTTGTTGGTGCTGTCTATCGGGTGCTGCTTCATCTGGTTTGCAAACTGCAGCAGCGCAATTGTCGTCACTGGTCTTTCTTTTAGTTTGCTTTCTTTCTCTTGCCAGGTGAGCAATAAGCAGAGAAATGGCATTCAAATGCAGTCCAGTCAGCAAAAGGGGGGGGGGTCTATTGATCCTGTAACCTGTTTGGTGGTAGGTAACGGGAGAGAGAGAGAGAGAGGTTGTTCGATGAGTTTGGGTTTGCGTCGCTTGAATGGTTTTTTTTCTCGCTTCACCGCTAGACATAAACAGACGAGAGTGGATCACGTAGATAGCAACGAGAAGATTGCTGCTGATGACGAGCAGGCTATCTGTGTGAATCCGGCAAGCTAACCGCCAGTCCTCCGACTAAGCGCGGCTCAGTTTTCCCAAGAGCCACCCAGCGAGAGACTCGATGTTGGCCCTTTCAGCAGGCGGCCAGGTGGGCAGATAGTGGCAGTGATGCGCGTCGTTGCATTTGTTTGGTCTCTCGTGGAGCTTGTTGTTTAGTTTGTGGCAACTTTTCTCTCCATCCATACTTTTTTCGTTTCCTGAGTTGGTTGCATTGTTATTATTGTCGATGGATTAGGAGTACGAGTAGGAGCACGAGTATTAGAGTTTGGTACCAGTAGAGTGGCAATAGTCAAGGTCGCAACTAGAGGTGGTTCCTGCATAGATACTATGCAAATATGAGGGTCGGCCTAAAGGATCGTTTGGTGTGGGGTGATATTTTGATGCCCATTTGAGTTTTGCTCATGCTCAAAGAGTAGTCGTCCTCTCTCGGTAGGCTAGGGGACATGGAGCGCCAGCCGAGCTCGAGGTTGCGGCAGCAGGCCACTCGATTAAGGTTGGTCGATGGGGCCGTCGTAAGTCGTGGGCTGAGCTGTCGGCTGACAGGTGAGCTGTTGGCGCGCGATTCGGGTGAGGCGTGCCTAGCTTTAGTGCGCGAGATAGTGACAGAGATATGATCTCGATCCTCGATTGATGGACGCGAGAGGGAGGAAGTGCAACTTCGAGCCATGGGTAGCAATTGGACGTGATAGCGATGGAAACAGCCACTCGCTTGGCCTCTTTTTCGCCTCACTCTACCGTTGCATTCTCATTCTCCTCGCCTCTAACTCGCGAAGGAGTCAGCCAGACACAACCAATTCGCTGAGTAGCGGAAGTGAGAGAGCCAATGACGAGAATACTTCTATACTTTAACTACGTCACTTGGGGTAGCAACTTGACGTAAACAAACTTGCGACGACGACGACGACCATCACGATGGTCACGATGAGCTAGCTAGCAGCACAGATTTAGGCAAGGGAGCAAGTCGATGCGAGCAACCAGAAATCAGTTCTTTGTTTACCTGGCCCCCAAAACGGAAGAACCAAAAGGCAGAGCGAGTCAGGGACTAAAATTGGAAGATGCGCGACGACTTGGCGTTCGTTTGTTTGTCCGCTGGCCGCTGCAACAGTGTTGCCCCTCGCGATTTGGCCGCCAGTGTTCCATAGGTTCCATAGGCTGGCATCTGCGAGCGCCACTTGTTCAAGTGCGCAACGAGAAAAGAGTATCCGCGGCGACAGCAGCAGCCAGCTGGAAATAAGCTGGCCACTCATTTTCGTCCTCTTTCCGGCGCGAAGGTATGAGCAACCACGAAGCTGGAAGGCGACGACGACGACAAAACATTCAATTAACTCGCCTCTACGCTCCATGTCTGGGTCCGTAGCTTGCTAACATCTTTTTTGTCGCGAACGTCGTTGTGGTCGTCTTCGGTGTTCCCTTCTTCCTCTCGCCTTCGAGTAGCAAGCGGCAAGTTGCAGGAAATGTAAGGCAAACGCGTGACTCATGACTCTTGCTCGACCAGATGAGAAAGAGAGAAGTTGCTGCGAATTGCTCGAACGCAAACGTTTCAAGTTACCACGACTCCAGTAATGGACTGCTTATGGTTACATAACTTTGGGCGACGACGACGACGACGACGACGGATACGATGACCGCGACAGAATGTCGCGGCTTCCTGTTGTTATTGTCGCTGCGTTCGATTTGGTTGTTTGGTTGGGCCAAGTTATCGCTAAACTGGTGGCTAGCGGATAGAAAAGTGTAAGTGGAAAGGGAACCGCAGAGTAGTAGCCGAGAAACAAGCGACAATATTAGTCGCTGATCAAATCCCGCGACTTTTCCTCTCTTTCTCTCTCTCTCTCTGGAAGCAAATTCAAGTAACCGGAGGACTCGTCGGTAACTCCAACTTTCGCCTCCAGGTCCACGTCGGCTACTAACTTCATTGCGGCAAACATTATTAGCGAGAACCAAGCGACAACAACAACAGCAAACTATTTCTTTTCGTCCCATTTGCTGCAATGCAGTCGAGTTTCGGGTTGCACTCTGGATTGCCAGTCGATTTTAGGAGGAAGAGCAGTAACAAAATTAGAAACACAAGAGCAAATTGAAGGTAATAGAGACGCCGACGCAGCAGCAATAGAAGAGCGGCGACAATTTGCGTCCCGCTCTAATTATTCGGCGCCAATGGAAGGCTGAGACTCGGGGTCCTCAAAGGGCCAAGGCAAAGGGGACAGTGAGGCAGAGGAAAGCTTATTTTGCTCGCGACCTCCAACTTCCTCCCACTGCTCTGTCTGGTCTTTGCGCATTTCAAATCGCACAAATACCAGACAAAAAGGAACTTGGAGTAGAGGGACTCACGGTGGCAGTGGCGGCGGCTGCAACGTAAACGGGAGCAGCAGCTTCCGCTTCGTCAGTACGAGAGCAGAGAGGGAAAATAGAGAGGAGGAGCGGAGACTAAAGGAGAGGGGAGGAGATAAGACCAAAACTGTCAAATGCAGGCTCCATTTTGGAGTTGGCCGGCTAGCTAGCTTGCCAGCCACAGCAAGTGTCTTGAGAAAGTGCACAGAAGTGGCGAGCCTCTTGCTCTTTTTCTCCCTTTCGTCCCTTTTACTCGCCCTCTCTCTTCCATTTGCTATTGTGTAGCCAGCCGGCTGTTCGGTGCCCAAATAGACTCGACTATTTGTTTTTGCTGCTCAGTCACAATCAAATGGACACAAGGCTTTGCCCTCGTCCTCTCGCAACACGACCCGATTATCTCCAATGCAGTCGCAGCAAGAGAGCAGCCAAACAACAGAACTGGCCAGCTAGTGGTGGCACTTTAGAACCAGACTTTAGTGGCATATCGAAAGCCAGCCACTCGGCATTGGCATTTGGGCGGCCGCAGTGCGTATGGTGGACAGAAAGAACCGGTCGCAGATCAATTAGGCAGCTGGCGTGCAAATGGGAGTCTGATTTTAGTGGTGCCAATGGAAGTGGAAAGGGTGGTGAAAGCACTAAACTTGAATGGGTTTCGCATTATAACATAGCCAGGCGCTGGGTGCCAATTTGCCCCTTCCATTTGCTCAATTATGCTGTGCCCCTCCACCAAACTTTCCATCATAGCACCATGACTACCACGCTCGGCGCTTATGTACGTAAGGGTGACAGCAACCAACAAGATGGTAACCAAAGTCGACTTCTAAGCCGAACTTGACTCCACTCGTCCAGGTTTCCCTCTAGCGACTCGCACGAGCAATTGGCCAAAAACTGAGCGAGTTTTGGCTTGATATTATGTCGACTTGATAGTGGAATTCTGTTATATTAGATATTGGATCTCGCCCATTGATTGGCAGCTGGAAGCAGATTAGCGGCTTTGTATCCTGACTCCTATAAATATAATAAGTAGCTACCAACTCTTCTTCTCCTTCAAAGACCAGAGCGAGAACCTCCAAGTCGACTGCTGCCCATAAAGCATTAGGCCCCAAGTCACTCGCATTACTGGAAGCCTAATTGACTCTCTAGTGCTTGATTTTGGCGTAAGTTAGCGAAACTTGATCCGCCCAGACGGAAATGCGACACCCACTTGTTGTGGCTGAGTTTGTTGCGGGAAAATCAAAACCGGAAGCGAGCTCAATCTTTTGAGTTGTATCGAGCCGAGCAAGCAAAGCGAGTTCCCAAGTAGCTAGGTATGCTTGTATGCAGCTACAGAGCTACATTAACCCCATTGATAAACCAAAGGCGCCGTTGAGAACCAAGACGAGGACCAAAACACCAAAGTGAGAGGCGGCAAGTGAGTAAGCGGAAGTCTCTGGTGTGTGATAAAATCATTAATTTCGAGGAAAACACTTTGCCAGTCTTCTTCGTCGTGCTCGTAGTTTTTTTCTGTGTTTGTTGGTTGGTCGGTCGGTTGGTCGCTATCATACATGATGATAACACGCCAACTAGGCAAAACGACGCTGAGATACAACGAAATTCCAGAGGGTCCATTAGGGGGCGCGAAATCGCCACTTGCGCTGCCCACTAAAACGCCACGGTTTGCAGTCTGTTCTCCAAGAGCCCTGATTCGAGACAAACCGAGGCGGCGCACTCTCCTTCGGCTCGCTATCTCGCTGCGCAATCGCCGAGCCGAGCAAACACTCGAGTGATGGTCGTCCATTGGCTCGAATAGCGTCTTTTCGGCGGTTAGGTGCCGCCGCTTTTGCTGGCTGGCCGCCACCGACCCCAAAGGTTAGCCGACTACAAGCGGGCGGCCAACGAGTTTGTACGAGTTTGCGAGTTAAACGGAAAGCGGGAGAGAGAGAGAGAGAGAGAGAGAGAGAGAGAGAGAGAGAGAGAGAGAGAGAGAGAGAGAGAGAGAGAGAGAGAGAGAGAGAGAGACGACGTACGTACGTACGTACGTACGTACGTACGTACGTACGTACGTACGTACGTACGTACGTACGTACGTTACGTACGTTACGTTACGTTACGTTACGTTACGTTACGTACGTACGTACGTACGTACGTACGTACGTACGTACGTACGTACGTACGT
>WNKI01000001.1:1828924-1888997 GCA_015350385.1 Aculops lycopersici | reverse complement strand
GTGTCGTAGTGTAGTAGTGTGCTACTACTAGNATATTAGNGAGTGATTGTGTGATCATCATGNTATGATACTCGNTGTTGTGCANGCATCNGATGCTGNGAGAGAGAGAGAGAGATAGCGGCGACCTAGGTTGGCCAGCAAATTTTTCTCGCCAATCCGTCGTCGCGGTTGTGTAGTCTTGTCGTTTTGTGATCATCTTTTTAGAGTGCCGCCATAGCCACCATTGCTACACGAACCAATTGAGCTTTCAGCTGTACCGCCACCAACCCATCGCCACCACTCCACTCGTGCGCAACTTGGCGAGACCGAATCGCCAAGACCGACGAGCGCAAAGCGAGAATTGAGTTGTCCTGTTCATGTCAGCGTGTTCGACTCATGTGTTCCGTTAGCTACTAGTGACTCGGCGAGCCAGTATTCGTGTTGTTGAGCAAAGTGGGCGTACAAATTCCTTGACAGTTAAATTTAATTTATCTTCGACATCATTGATTCCAGTCCGCTTCGAGCGCATCTGCTTTCTCTCCTCGGGCGTGTTAAGTGATAGGCGTGGTTCGTTTCTGCCCTCGCTAGTAACTAGGTGGTCATCTTAGCGAGTCCATCAGTGAGTTGTAGATCACTTGCTAACCCAGCGGCGAAAGTTCCAAGATGAGGTCTCAGAGTCGAGTTTGCAAGCTTCGGAAACTAATAACTAGCTAGAAAGACTAACCTAAATCTAACCCGCATTCCACCAGAATAGACGCAGCAACAAGAAATAAAAATCAAAACTCAAATAGACAACCTGAGATCAACATAGCGACAACCGGAAGTAGTGAGCTATTCAAAAAAGCAAGCTAAAATGCACGTGGGCCTCATCCTTCTAACGCTGGTCTCCGTGTTGCTGATTATAATAATGGTCACCTGTTTCATCTGCTTCGTTCGCTCCAGGCGAAAGGAGGACGAGGAACTAATGGAGCAGGTACAGTATACAAACCACCAGCGGAATCAGCAGCAACAATTACAAGTTAATCAAATGTCGAATCAAATGGCACTGCAACAGCAACAACAACAAGTGACGCCACAACGACAACCGACTTTGTCCCCATCGCAGTCCGACCAAAATATGAGTGGTATGATAAATGAAATGAGCATTAGACAGCAGCAGCAACAACAACAGCATCAAATGAGCCAACAGCAAGCGATGCAGGACCAATACCAGAGGTCGGCCTACGCAACAGCCACGGCCAGTCCCTATCATGGCAATGCCTCGATGCTTGGTGGTCCGGCGGGCGCACCTGGCGTTGCAAGCTCGCCTCGAGTTATGGACAATCGACAGGTGAACACGGATATTACGCAACAAATTAACTCAGCCATCATCGGCTCCTCAGAGGCCGAGTTCCAGAACGACTTCATCCAGGTAAGTTTTAGATTCATTATTATATTAATATTTTTCTCTTACAGTAGATAAGCCAACTAATTTTACTGTCAACTATACTCTAGGTCTTTCCCATGTATCAGATTGCGCCGCAACCCGAGAAAAACACAACACCATACCTGACATGAGAATATTGCATATTTTGACGGTTCACTCCGGGAGAAAGGAGGATATGATTGTGATAACTTATGAACTAAAACGCATCAAGATCTCGTTAAAGTAAAATTTGAAAATTTGCCAACTCGAATCTCAACAATTGATCGTTTATAAACCAATGAAGCAGTTAGAGGAAAGACCAAGAACAAACTGGACCATCGAAACAACTTTAACCTCAATCTCAACCAAATGATATTCTTAATTTAATCAATGAAACACATACATCGAAACAAAGGCACAACCCGGAAGGAGCAAATCATCGTTTAATAAATACCTACAACCACCACTTATTATACACTGAAACCAAACCAAACTAAACTAAACCGAACTACCTGATTAACAAGCAGCAATCGTCGGCTGCTTTCCTTTTGTGTGGCGACAGGTGGTTCCCTTTTTGTCACGATTTCTTATACTGTTGCGATTTGCCTCAAAAGTTTCGCTTGATCATGCGACGGGCAGTTTGAGCGAGTCACTCTCTCTTCCAATCCAATCCGATGACCTCTTCTCTCTATCTCTCTTTTCCCCGCAGAAAATAAAACTAGCTCGCCTCAGTTGCAACGGGTCGAGTTTATCAAGCAAAAGTCAGTTGCAGCTGGTGGTTTTTGTCAGCTTAATTTCAGTACCAGAAACAAACCTGCACCTTCAAGATGAACCTCAAGATTTCCTCCTCTTCAGCGTCGTTAATTGCTGTTTCAGGTAAAGCGAGATTTGTGCTCATGGCCGAGGCACTTGCGTTAATATTGGCCACTTTGAGCATCAACCTTCCGACGAGCAGCTCGTATCTAGTGCCAAATTTGCCGAAGATTATCGGCGATTCTACTCTGAATCTGGAGGCAAAATTTGCACTCGTCGATCAGGTGGCTGAAAATATAACCTCGACCAGCGGCGGCGGGTCACAAGGTAAGCTTTTGTCGCAAGCGGCTCCTTACGAAACAATCGAGGTCAACAGAAGAGAGGAGCCTCAAAATGTCTCAACAACAAGCGACGAGCAGCTGAGCAACAATCTAGCCAAACTACTCAATGCTCTCAATTCAAATGGGAGCAACTCCTTTGAGATTTTGTCGGAAACAATGTCAAACAATAACAGCAACAATGAAGCACCTGATTTTACATTCAAAAATTTGCTAAACAAATTGAATGGATCACAAGTAAATGCAACAGATGAACTCGAGGCCAACTTCTTGGTATTGAGAGAGATTTTGGAGGAGGCCAACCAGACGAGCAATTGGAAAAGTAACTCCAGTTCAGTACTCAAAGATAATCACAACTTTTTAGTTAGATCCCCGCAGAGATCTAGGCCAATTATCACGTCGCCACTTGCGTTGGAGCAATTGATGACAGTGCCGCCGATTAGACGGACAATTGATGTTGTTGCCGAGAATTACACCGCTAAAAAGATTGCCGTCGAGGCCAATATTTTTGCTTTAAAGCTATTTCACGAGTTGAATGTTGAAAAGTTGGGAAGTAAAAATTTAATCCAATCTCCGTTTGCCGTTTATCAGGGATTAGCGTTGCTGTTATCTGGTGCCAATGGTGACACGGCCAAGGAATTGGATCGCGTTTTGCTAGGCAGCCAATCGGTCTATGAGAACACCAAGCTAACTCATGATCAGGATCGCAGTAGATTGTTGGCCAGTTTGGGAGATTCTATCAGCAAACTGCAATGGAGTGCAACAAACCATTGGGTTCAGTGCCCAAATCCTTTTATGCTTTCGGGGGTTTTCGTTGGAAATGGCAATTATACTGCTAAACTAACGAAAACCAATTGCGACTGCCCAGTTCCAGATGGAATGGCGGCGAGTGGCACCAACAGTCAATATAATGGCGGCACCACTAACCAGCACTTGATAGTAGCAAACAACCTGTTATTTTCACCCGCTGCCTATGAGATTTCAAATGAATTCAAGACTGTTCTAGCTAGTCATTATAATAATACTGCTCTGACTAAAACGGAAGTGGGCAGCACGGAATCAATTCAGGTTATAAATTCTTGGATTCGAAGCTCGACTCTGGGCACAATTCCAAGTTTGTTTAGTAAGAGGCAAACTTTCGATGAATTCAATGTTATGACCATGCTATCAACCGCCTGGTTGGCTCAAGAGTGGCGAGATACCTTCTATCGCGTGAGCTCCTCTTTGCGAGCAGGTATAAGGTTGAAGGGGCAGAATGCACCGGTAACTTCTGTGGCGAAGAGCAACCAGGCTTGGGATCAAGCTTACAATGGATTCAATCGAGACGCTGAGGTTCTCATGGAGTTTGTTGACGATTCAAAGTCGTCGCATTTCGTTGAGTTCATCAGATCGAAACCAACAAAAAACATCCAACACTACCACTCGGTTCTCAACGGACAGGTGGTTGATATTGTCGTTGTTCCGTTCAGGGACAGCTACCAGAGATTGATTTTGCTTACGCCCATCGCGGTCCAAGGTAATCAAATTATCAAGGAGCTAATATTGAACTCTTTGCAACAGGATAAACCTATGAATGTCACCAGTCAAACTGACACCGGCGCCTCGCCGGTCAATGGAGCAAGCCAATCGCAACAGCAAATGGTTCAACCGCCCGACCATAGTCCATTGACGCGATTGATATCTAATTTGGCCAACAATCCAAGGAGAGCATTGAAATCATTATGGAATACAGTGAATCCTGAGATTATCACCAAAGCGACTCAGTCGAATACACAAATACCAAAACTAGCTAATGGTAGCGAGACCTTGTTGGTCTCAGGTATTCCACCTAGAGTACAATTGTCAATTCCTATACTTAGACTCGACGCCGACGCTACCATCTCGGCTGCGCTAAATCATATTGGAGTCGTCAATACCTTCGATCCATCACAGGCCAACCTTATTGGCATCAACGGCCATCCATTTAATTATAACAAGTTGCACTTGAGCAATGTAATCACAAAGACCACCTTCAATATAAATGAGCATGGAATCAACTATGATAGAACTATCAAAACTCTGGAGTCACTGCGTGTTAATACAGAGAGGAGAAGCTCAAGCTCAAGCAAGGGACAAAAGCAGCAGGTGGTTGTTGATGATAAACCGGACCTAAAGGATGTGTTTCAATATGAGCTCATAGACGATGTCAAGCTAAACAAACCGTTCGTTTACATGATTGCAGACTTCAGGACTAACTTAATCCTTTATACCGGAGTTCTAAGAGTTCCGACACAAACTGGCGTCTAGTATGTCCACGTTTATATTTATGATAGATTCAAGCTATTGCTACATTTGGCGAAGATCCATTAAATGAACTAATAAAAGGAACTAAAACAATCCGATAATCGCCAAGATGATATAAATCAAATCCCGAGTCAAATTGCAAATGGAAACTAATAGATATTCTGTTGTTGTGTCGGTTCACCAGGAACACGATGTTGACGAAATCAGTGGTAGTTGTTTATTCTCACAATTGATGATCTAATCAGAGAGGTGGTTTTCCTTTCGGAATGGTAGTATTGTTTAAAATTCATGATTTTGTTGATTGGTAATGGAGATGTCATGTTATTTCAATGCTTGTTCTTCTGATACTGTCAAATCGCACAGGCAGTTGCGTGTCCGAGTTTCGTTTTCCAGATAGGTGCTAACATCATGATTTGAGTTCATTAATTTGAAACCATTAGATCGTGGTAGTGAAGCTTCTGAATGTGAATATAATATCCTGGTTGAGCCTTTTGATTGTATCCAACATCCTGAATAGTATGGATCTTCAATCCTTTTTCTTGATGTAGGAAGTTGGAACGTAACCCGATTGGCCGCGCTTGTTTTGAACCAGCGACCAATCGGTATTACCGCATTCATCACAACCCTTTATCAGTTTCAATGGCTGGTTACATTCGATAGTCAACTGATTTGGCCCTATGGCTACAAATGGCCACTCAGCGATGTAAATCTGAAACTTTTTCTTCTTTCTCTTCTCTTTCGTGCTATTGATGGAATTGTCGATAGCGTGAATACGAGCACCAGTTGAAGCTACTGACTCGCCGGCAAGATCCTGTTGCCTAGAGGTATTTTCCTGCTTCAACCCTTTCGGAGCCTTGCTCTTTGTTATACCTGTTTCATTCGCTTCATCATCCTTGCAATCTTGCTGATCGGCAATGGGAGTGCTTGTTTGTTGCCTTGCATCTATGGGTCCATCATTATCGCCATCTGGCTCATCATATCTATCCGCAACGCCCTCAGTTTGAGAGCCACTTACGTGCGACAATGGGGTTGAGGATATTTCACGAGCCGCTATGGCCATCTGGTCGAAATCTGAACTCAGATGACTCGCTGCCGATTGTGGTCTTGACGAGATATAGTCGTCGTTTCCGCTGCTTGGCTTTGTATCATGACCACTTGTTTCTCCGCTATCCTTGCGTTCCTTTTCCAATATCTCGTGTATTATTTGCTCATTCGATTTTCCCCAACCTGAAGAGTCGCTACCGCCGCTAGTGTTAAATTCTGAAGTTGCTGCATGTCCTCCGGCTGAATGTGGCCCGCCTCTTGCTAGTTTTGTCTCACAAGACATGAAGATACTAGAAGCTACATCGGATGCAGTGAAGGTCATCATCAGTGGCGTTTCCAGTAGACTTGCGGTCTGTTTTGTATAGGAAAGGATCAAGGTTCGTCGACATTCCAATAGAACCATGACGCAATTCCTAAATATATCCAAGGCAAATCGATTGAATAATGGTAATTCTAACTTGAGCTGATCATTCACTCGGTCGTATAAATCTTTAGCTATCACATATTGATCACGTAGTGTTTCCTTCTTCCTTGGATCACTACAAGATTCATATTCTTTGCTTTTGGTATCATAGTCTAATAGTTTTGTTGATCTCTTTCCAATCAATTGTTGTGGACCAGAAAATTTTTGCAACAATTGGTTACAAACTGCAACCACTTGCCTCTCGATAGTTCGTTTAAATGCATGGAAGTGTTCACATATTAAAGCCTTGTTTTTTCTTCTCAGCTCCTCCAATTCTTTTCGATATGAGTTTCCCTTGTCACGGTAGAGATCGGACAAATTCTCGCTAGTATATTGGAGTGACAAGAGGAACTTCTCAAAGTGTTCCACAAATGTGGACAGATTCTTGGCGAATACCCTGATGGTCTTTTCAATACTTTTGAAATTCTCATAATGGCGCTCGAACTCTTCGTCTCGCGTCAATGAAATCAATCCTAAACTGGCAGTTATTCTTGTGGACAATCTAGATGTCTTCTTTCTAACCGTATGCATCCAACTCCTCAACTTATCCTGCTGCTTTAGTGTCAACAAAGAGGTTGATTTTGATGGAGGCTTTGGTGGCAATTGTTGTTGTTGTTGGTCTTGGTGAGATTGTTGGCTAGTTACATTGTGGGTGGTACTAAAATTGTGATTACTTATGCTGCTGGTGGTGGTCATATTGGGAGCCGTTGTGGTCGCGAATGTCGGCGACGGATGATCGCTAGTCTGGTTACTACTAATCATTCTGTAATTGGCAATATTATGATCTGGAGATATTCTAGTTTACATTCGTATAGCTTGAAGTGATTATAGCTAAAATGGTTGTATTTCAATCTTGATATCCCAATAACTCTTGATACAATGTAATTATTGAAACGATAACAAGTGTAAAAGTACGATACAAATATAGATACAAAAGAGTGGTCAATTTTGGTGCTCTATTTCTCTTTACTGTTACATCTAAAGCAATATAAAGATGAATAATTTCATGATGGCTTACAAAAACAACCAGGAAGAATAAACAACAACATAATCACGTAAATTTGCCAGTCTAACAATAATAATGTAGTGGTTAGTTTCGACACGATCACTTGTGTCGGCTATTTGTGCAGCGGCGGGTGGAGAAACTTTGGCGTCACCGTAATGTCATTGGTTCTCAAGTGGCGAAAAGGAGAATTTGTGGCGGCAGAATCTGGGTGCAATCTCAATGGTGCAAAGGCGGGCGACTACAGTTTGTTGCGGAAAACTAGCACTCTGAAGCGGCCACAATGTCTAACAATGTTGCCAATGGGGTAGGTCAACACAAAAACGTGTTTTTTACCAGAGAAAATCGCGTGCAGCTTTGTGAGGCAGGTGAAAATAAGATTTCGCAAAACAAATCTTTCCATCAATCTATATTCCCCAGGCCGTCATTGATATTGCAATCTAAATCTGACCCTCGAAGTGTATTTTCCATACAATTCTATGACATCATATGTTCTTCGACGCAACAAGTTGAAATTAGCTGGGGAAGAGGCAAGCGAAATTTGCAATGCTCCACAAAAAAACAGTTGGTTTCAAAATTAGCCAAAATAGATTAGCCAGAGATGAGAAAGATAAGTTGAGATAAGATCGGATACTCTCGTAAGGGAGCTCATTGTATATAAGGATATTAAGTTGGTGTGCGTTACATCAAACTATGGATCACTTGCTGCCGTTCTACTGTTGAGGTTGACCGGAACTACTGCCGCCCGGTGCGCCAGGATTTCCACCATTGTTGCTATTATTGCCATTATTACCTCCAACCTGAGTATTGGGGGCATTGCTGCTGTTATTGGCATTGTTCTTCTCTTCGCTTGTATTAGATTCCTGAACCAACTCTAGAACCGTCTTCAAGTTTCTCTCTGATCCAAGGAGATTTCCAAACCATGGATATGCCTTTGGACAATTGACCCCGGGACAGATTTGCAAGTACCTAGCCTCGGACTTCTTCGACTGCTCCTGTGTGGTGGCATGCGACTCATTGTCGGTGTTAAGTTTCACAACACAAGTTTGTGGTCGATTACAACTAGTCAACTTAACCCTACCCGGCTCGTCGCACTTGAACACCTGAGCCGCAGAGGTTGCCGGAGTGGGCGCCTTAACCCAATCTAACATTTGCTTGAAGCTGACAAACCAAACGTTTGGATAGGCCTTGGATACGTGATCAATGAATTTAGTCAATGCTTTAACCCTATTCTGGTTTAGCACCCATTGGACGTGAAGGTTGATTTGGTACGGAGCCCTGGTGGTGTTATAGTGACGTTCAAAGTTTTCAATCAAAAAGTTGACAATATCCGAGGAGTCAGAATGGTCGTCCTGCGAGGGGAACACACATTGGTCCAAATGGTGGCAGGTACTAATCTCATTTGTCATTGGATTCAATGGAATCTCCCAAATGCCAGGATATGATTTCGTTGGACACTTGAGCGACTTTCCGGCAAAAGTAGACTGTCGCTTGTGTCTGCTTAGCGACTGATGGCTACTTGAATCATCATTTAGGGAGTCAGCGTCCTGATGTCTACGTTGCCTTTGTCCCGGTTCATAATTACGACCACTTCCGCCGTTTGAGGACGAGGAGGATGACGAGTGTGAATCGCTATTATGTTGCTTCTTGTTACTGCGAACATTGGCACAGTCAAATGGAACCTTCGAATCCAAGGTGAATGGCCACAAGGGGAAGTCGCTCTTTGGGGCCACAATGGAGGAGCTATAGGTGAGGCCAAAGTCGTTGATCATTTGAAACATGTTGTCGCCGCCGGGTTTTATGTAGGGCGCTCTCATTCCCACCATATCCTCGCGTTTTATCACAGGTGTATCACCATTAATATTTGTTAGCTGGAGAACGATCTCGCGCATACCAACCATCTCCTCGACCCAATCGCTATAGTTGGCCTTGTCAGTCCACCACAACTCAGGCAAACGATGACTGATTGAATGTAGACCGATTTCGTGACCCTGGGCAGCTAGCCAGTGGACTTGAGCGTAGCTAGTGTACTCGTGGCTCACAAAGAAGGTTGCCTTTATGCCGCAACCATTTGGATTCAATCTCGACTGACCGGAGCCAAATTTGTTTGAGTAGCCGAGAATCTTTTTGTAGTGATCAAAGACTAGCTCATTGACGGCGCCACTAAATGATAGCAACACCATTTGGGGTACCTGGTTTGGTTGTAAGTTACCTGGGATTGCAGTTCCATCGGCTGAGCAGAAGCAATCTGGCAACTGACACTTGTTGTCGCAGGTTGGCAACGAATCCTGTGCGTCCTGTGTAGCTTCATCCTGTTTCACCTCCTCCTCGTCGCTAACCGGTCCACAGGTGAGCGAAGACGTCTTAAAGGTACAGAATTTCAACTTTGAGTCAAAGTATAAGCCTGGCGGGCATACCTGTTGCCAGGGATGCGAGCTACCGCAAAGGATAAACTTTTTGCACGAGCCTTGAGTGGTTTTGTTTTGTTGGAATGTATCGGGTGTTTTTGTGTATGTTCAGTTTTGAAAGTATGGTTAATCTCTTGCTCTAATCTACCTTTGCACAGGAGATAATCTATTTCGCAACAATATGAAGACGTAAGATATAGAGACTACTTACTTGGATCGGCAAACAAGCCGTCTGGTCGTGGGCACTCAAACTTGACGTCGGAAGCGGAACCTGTAGAGGAATCCTCCTCGTCGGCATCAGGATCTAGAGGCTTCCTAGTGCTAGCTTGCTTGTTTCTATTCGATTGCTGCAATGGTGTTGGCTGGGCGGCTTGAGTTTGTGCCGCCGCTGCAATCCTCTGATTGGACGATGATCTAAGTGCCTGGTTGTTGCTGCTCGAGACACTTGGCGCTCCAATTTGGGTTGCCTGGTTATTGTTGTTGTTGTTGTTTTGGTTATTATTATTGCTGTTCACCGAAGACTGTGCCCTTCGATTTTGTTGTTGCCAACTTGGCCCACCTGTAGGTTATCAAATCATCAAATCATCATGCGATAGAGAAGATGGAAGAGAGATTAGTCATCATGATCTTGTGAAAATTTGGGTTGTTATGTTGATCATAACACTTACAAAACGATAGGGTAATAAGTGTTACGAGCGACAGGTAAACGAGGATTCGGTTACTCGTAAGCCTATTTGATGTTGTCGTTTGTTGCATCTTGTTGTTGTTGTTGTCGTCGTCTCTATTTTTGATTTGGAACATTTGGTTTCTCTTCATGGTTATCCTACTGGCTATTGAGAGTAGCTTGCTCTAAATTTAAATGATGTCTCTTCCTCTTATCACCTATCGACCTCTTCCATCTTCGATGTATATTCAGATTGTGTTGCTGACTGGTTAAAGACGACTGTGCTTGCTTCTATCTTGAATATTTCTGTCAGAGGAGAAGAAAACAAATGGTCAGTTGATTTTGATCCAACTCGAGGCTACGCTCAATTGAAGTTTGCGAGGACAATCGACAGAGACCTCGATGTCTGGAGATTGGCGAGCAGAAGAGGAATTGTTGCTTCGGATGGTCAGCAAGCGTGTCCATCAATTTACTCCGGTGACACTGACTGGTCTTTTTTCTATTGAAAAAGACGAGGAATCGCAGCTAACGATAAACTAGCCAACCAACTGACCTTAACAAGTGGTGGCTTGGGTGGCTGGTGATTGGAACCACCTGTTGTCTGCACTCTACTCACTTGATTTGGCCCTCGATTTTGATAGAATCTATTTTTGCGCAGGTGTCCACTCAGAGATCGATGCTGTCAATCTGTTGGCTTCAATGGCGTCACAAGATGTGGTTGTTGGTGCTCGAGACTACAACAAGAGGTTGCAGCTTTGCTCACTTTTGTGTCCGTCACTAAGTTCGACTCGCTCGCTTGGTCGCCAACAATGGAGGACTTTTTGGACTTAGATTGCTCTCACCTTAGACTTGACTTGATGCTCAGCGGCAAACTACTTGACTGACTGACTGACTTGTTAACAGCTACAATACTCCACGACAATTGATATACTTTCTCTATTTGTTTCTCTTGGCTCTCACTTGGCGCTTTCACCCTGGCGACCAATCAAACTGTTGTGGCGCCTGGCAAGCTAGTTAGCTTTTTTCCTCTCTTTTTCCAGCTCACCTCCTCTCGTTGAGGTTGCTGTTGCCGTCGTCGTTGCGTGGTTTAAATTCTCTCTCACTCTCAAGCTGGATTGTCGAGAGACTCTCGGAATTCGGCGGCGGCGCCAATGTCGTTTAGTCGGTCAGTCGGTCAAAAGAGACACACTGCGGCAAAAAGGTGACTGAAAGCAACTAGTACAACCACTACGAGTCTCTCTCTCTCCCTCTCTTCGATTTTCCTCCACTCAATTTTCATATGTGAGACTCTCTCATGCCACTTGAGCCACTTGGAGCAAGCATCTCTACCATCTCAGCGCGCAAAAGTCTTGGCAACAAAGATTTGGGATGAAGGCAAGGCAACCTGTTGTCGACTTTGCCGTCTTGGCCATAAGTTGGCTTTGGTTGGTGCAAGTTGGCTGCTTCAACCCCCCCTACCTTGGTGCTATCAATTTGCGATCTCGCTTCTCGCTCGGGACTCGCAATTGATGGCTCCGCCAGTTGGGATCCATCTAGTTTACCTGTGAGTGTGCCTTGCAGCAAAGTAGTCTGCGAATGTGACTTCAATTGCCGCGGGAGGCGCCACTGTCGCAATTGGCGACATCCAGTGTCTCCTCTCATCCTCATCTCCGTTGCTGTTGTCTCTCCACCTAATGCCAGTGGCTCAGGTCGCCACTGCCGCCCCAACCACATCCACAACCATTACCACTATCCCTCATGCCACTCGACAACAGATAGCAACCAAAATTGCTAGATTCGATTTACACCAAGCCACTAGCCATTTAAATGGCAAGGCAACTCTCAAATCCACCAAGGAAACATTCAAAGTCTAAATCTTGGCTCGGGGCCATAGATGCGCTTTAGTGGCTAGATGTGAATTGTGTAAACGGCGAGACCAGCCACTTGAGCGCAGTGCCACTTCCGGCCGACACTAGAGCGGCTAAGGTGCTGCTCGTTGCGGCAAGTAACCAGCAGCACTAAAGCCACTACCCCCAATGGGCGGCGCACTGGTTTTGTTTGGGCTCGTGGTGGTGGTGGTTGTAGTGGTTGCGGTACTAGTGCTCGCAATCACTCATCTGGACACAGGGAGCCTATGATGGCAAGCTAGCTAGTGAACGAGCGAGAGACTTTATGGCCACTTGAATTGGAGTCAGGTGCGTTACTGCTATTCGAATTGGAGGCGGCTCAATTTTGCAACGTTCAATAGGGCAGCGGCAGCATCAGAGGCTCTCAATTGCAATTTCCTCTTTCACTCCCCATTCCTCCTCCCTCTCGATGCCAGCCACAACAAGCACGACGGAAACTCAAAAATAAGCGATTCCGCTATCTCGCCAAACAGATCGTCTCTCTCTCTCTTTTTTCTTATTCTTTTTCGCATCGACCACTCGCTTTGAATTTCTTCCACTAACTTGACAACTGCCTCCATTTTGGCGCTTAGCTAACGCTAGCTAGTCATTCGGTCGGTCGGGCGAGCGAGTGAGTCAAACGAGCTAAACGACAAAGACGACAGATCGCATTTGTCTTTGCTGTCGGCTGTTGGCTTTCAGCGTCTAGTCGTTTGCTTGCTTGCTGGTGTGCTGTCAGTAACTGAGCCAGCTTCGTGCAACTCTTTGCACGAAGCTGGCCAACAAGAGAACTCGGCGCCAGAGGGAAACAAAAGCCACAGAAGTGAAGTCTTTCTTTGTCGATTCTACTCGCGCCTTTCACCACTAACTTGAATCTCGTTCAAATAGTTGACTGGCTCTTTAGCAACCACCTGACTCTCTGTCTTTATCCTCCTGCCTTTGCCTCCGTTTCGCGGTGGCGCCGCCGGTTGGTCAGCGCGCGAAGCTGGCGAGTTATGCGTCTCGCCGCCGGCGGCCTGAATTTTTGCGTGCCGCCCGACGATGGCATCGACGTGCCATTAAACTGGTCGTCGTCGCTGCCGTCGCCACAAAGTCGGTTATTCGACTGCGACCGTTGAGACGGATGAAGGCTAAGCGCGGCGTGATGTCAGTGGCGCATGGGAAACGGTAGCCCAAAGGCCGCTAGTTGCTCTAGCGGCCAAGGGAGTGGAGTACACTTTAACTTTGGATACTGCTACTGTCGCTGCTGCCTCTGTAGCAAAATTGTTCCGCGTTACTTGCGAGAGGAGTTGCACGTTCGAAACGAGGAGTGAGGCTACTGACTGAAGCTCCCTAGCGGCAAGAGGCAGAAAGTACAATGGCAACTTTGGCCGCCACTCTCGTGCGGCTGCCATCAGGTTGTGGCCCGAGTTATTGACATATCCAACATCCGCCGCTGAAGTCGCTAGAGCCGCCTGCTCGCTCGCTTACTCGCACACAGCAAACAGTGGCACTCGAGCGCTAGGCACATAGCGCCCCGCTCGCTGGTATCTCCCCTTGTGCACGAGCAAACGAGCGAACGAGCAAGCCACCCATTAGGACGCTATGTGCGTGCGAGCAGTGACCTAGGTGTACACATTGAGCCGGCACTCAGCGGCGACGTAATAGTGTGTGTATCGGGCACACAGCGCCTGGCGTTATGTAAGCGCCAGAGTTGCCGTCGCAAAATTGCTATTGCTTCCACGGTTTGCAGTCAGCCAGCCAGCCAGTCAGTCGGCCTGCAACCTTACGACGGCGCGCGTTACCCGCTCGCTTCCGCCAATAAAATTTGCGCGTATCGCGTTGCCCCAACTCACGCACTGCCTCTCCAGGCTCAAGCCAATCACCATATCCCCACTGCAGGCTACGACTGATAGACCACGGTTTTACCCTCGGAAGACGGCTTCAGAGGTACAGTCTCTGTGTCGAGCGCAAGTGAGCGAGAAAATATAATAATAACAACAACAACAATAGCACAGCAGCAAGCAACCACCTTGAGCCCTATGCTCGCTATGCACCATCGCCACCACCACCACCATCATCATCATTGTCGTCATAAGAATATTGGCCAGCGGCCCATATAGAATCGCATAGAGTTTTCTACCTCCCTCCAGCCTCAAGAAATCCAACTGACCAACGAGCAGAGGGAGAAAAATAGGAGAGAAAAGAGGTTAGTCCAACGGGAAATCAACACGAGAAAACCATTAGCGCGCGCCACTAGCAACCTTTGGCTGGTGGCGGCTCTGGCCCAGGTGCCGCGGCTATTGCGTAATCGGCCAAAACTAGCACTAAATTATTTGTCATTGCTAGTTGGTTTTGTTGGCTGAATCAAATATTGTTTTTCATCATTATTATTATTATCACTATTATTATTCTTATAATTATTATTATTATTGCCACTCAACTTATTAGCTTCACATTTCCATACAAATAGAGCATATTTTCTGTAAGCTACAAACCCAAAAGCCTCGCTTATTTTGAGATTAACTAAATTCCCAGGAACAGAATTCTAATTCTAATTCTTACGCATAGAATCTTGTCTTTTTAAGGATTCATCAAGAGCAGTAATCCAGTAACAATTTCAACTATGCTATTCAACGGATCGAACAAGAAAATAGGAAGGATAATTGTAACTAATAAGAGAGAATATACAAAACCACAAGATAAAACAACAACCAAAACCAAATTATGAACGACCATTCAAATTCCCTACTACCGCCCAGCGTTAAGTTTCGGTTCCGGAACCGAACTGGGCGGCATCTGCCAGTCGACCGTTTCGATCGACTTGGTAGCAGTAAATTAAGGAATTATTATGTAATATTAGATGCAACTTTACCTGTTTTAGTTTTCATACTCACCCTAACACTTAGTACATTAGTTTTGCCAATTGAATCGTCCGATTTCCTCCAAAGTAGCGGCAACACATTCATGTCTCCATACAACAGGAACTCCGGCCAATGTAAGTATTGTGCCTTTCTTCTCCTTTAAAAACTCTCAATTGATTTTAAAACTCCAATACTAATCGATATTTTCCTCCATCATCAACAAAAACTGTAACCTTAAATTTTCAGTTTTAATAGCGCAACTATGCGACAAATCCCAATTTCCGCTCACCAAGAGGGTTGAGGGCGCAGTTATTACATCGCGCGCCGATATAGACGTCAATTGTACCATAACCTTGCGCACCAAATTAGCTCAACAACATTTTGTATTCCGTTTTGACGAGTTAAAATTAGGCTGCGACGATCACCTGAAGCTATTTGACGGCGATCTAGACTACGGGCAGCCGAGTATTAAGGATTTCTCCTGTCGTGATAGTATGGCAAGTGTGCAAATTATGAAGACAACCGGGAGCTTTCTAACGATGCGCTTCTCGTCGGATATGAAAGCTAAGCCAGGCGATGGGTTCAAGTTGGTGGCAACGGCCGTCTTTGACTCCTCAATGAGCGATTGTCCTATCGATTATGCCTATTGCCGCAACCACCTGTGCATCTCGCGGTCGCTTTTTTG
This sequence comes from Aculops lycopersici, assembly GCA_015350385.1. Lineage (NCBI taxonomy): Eukaryota > Metazoa > Arthropoda > Arachnida > Trombidiformes > Eriophyidae > Aculops > Aculops lycopersici. The sequence goes on along the minus strand of WNKI01000001.1, from coordinate 1,873,264 downwards.
CGACGAGATTGACCATTGTATGGATGGAACCGACGAGAACAATTGCCTCGCAGGCGGAACTGCAATAGGCGGTCCAGGTTCAAGCTCCTTCTTCGGCGGGGGCGGAAGTGGACCGGGCAACTCAAACGGCGAACTATCCCTCTCAAATGCTCTAGGTTTATTGATCGTATTAGTGTTGATTATATTTTTCTGTGTTATTATATTCCTATCAGCCATCTATTGTAGAAGAGAAAACTCATATGCTCAATACCAACACCATTTACAACGAGCCATCGGAGTCCCATTACAGACGTCCTCTTCGCTTATGTTCGCAAACCATCATCAACCACAATATCACTACTTTCAACCGGCAAATATGTCGCCCTATGTGACGCCCCAACATCACGCTGTAGCAACGACCACTTTACCTCGGGGCTATAGCACCCTGCCTTTAAATCTGGTTCGCCAGGCACAAGTTCAAGGGACCCCAATAGCAAATAAGAGCCCTCAGCATATGGTTAACAATGAGTACTTGATGATGACCGGTCTCACTGGGCCACCAACTTCAACCATGCAAGCGGCACCAACCACACAAACTAGCTTATATTTACCTGTAAGTCAGAGTATTCTGGCAACGCCACTTCGTCAACTACAGCAAGCACCTACGCAACAACAACAGCAACAACTCACACAACAGTTGCAAATGAACCACAATCTTCAACAACAACAAATCCAACAGCACCCTCAAGCTCAGCCACAACAAAGGAAACCATCACAGTCTCAATCCCAATCAGGAGAGCACAAGACATGAGGTTTGTATATTGTTAGCCCACACAAAACTGGCTGTTGAGTGGGTTCCACTTGTTCGGAATACATGTTCTCAATCAGAGGTACTGACAAACGAATAAACCTAATTTAAGAAATCTATAACGTGTTGATTTTGTGGTAAGCAATTATATTTGGGTTTATTTTATGGTATATTTAAACGACGCCTATTAGCGGCTAAGTGCTAGTTTACTTTCCCTTCTTAGCCTTCATTCTACGGTGGTAGAATTCTAGTTCCTTTCCTTCAAGAATGTAACCGTCAGCACGACCTACTTGGCCGGGTCTTGAGGATATGCAGGCTGTTTGTTGTATAAAATGAGACAGCAATGTTAGCGAGGTTGTTTTAAGAAAAGTGGATAGTGAACGGAAGTTCAAGAGTCAGGGTAACTATGAAGGTAATCACGGAGGCCGGGTTAGGGCCTGTCAGTGAGAGAGTTAAACGTTTTCATCATCCGAAGGTGTTAGATGGAATTGAAAGCGTCTGTAGATGATGACTTACCTAACAACTTTCCTGATGTGAATTGGTCTTCAAGAAGAGTTTCGACAGCGGCGATCTTTTGTCTCTTGATGTACTTGCTCTTGTTGCTAGCGCTGATCTTGGTTAAGTCCTTCTTGGATTTAAGAGACTGAAATGGGGTTGGCAGTTTGATTGGGATATACGATGTTAGTATGACGGGCCATGTAAGAGAAGTTTTAGTTGTATTAAAGACATCAGGATTAACTAAAATTTGACTTCATGATCTCTCAGCCGAAAGATGGTGATTAAGTACATTCATCATGATAATTTTTCCAACCTCCGATATGTCTATAGTTTGGAATTGGGATTCTTACCTTTGCTGTAACCTTACGCTTACCAACGCCCATAGCGTAATGGGACTCGTACCACTGTCTAAATGGAGCTGAATCAATTAGAACTATACAATTCTTAACGAGTGTCTTTGTTCTGACAAGCTCGTTGTTACTGGCATTGTACACAACATCAATGATTCTTGCCTTCCTTGTGCAGCGCTCACTTCCCCAGGCGAAGTTACCGTGGTTAAGTCTAAGAGCACGGGCCTTGAGGTTACCTCCCCTAACACGAACAGTTCTTACTCTTCGGACACCGATCTGATTAGGTATGATTTGAATACAAATTAGTTAGATGCTCGAGAGGACAACATAAAATAGTGAGGATATCATAATTGGAAGTGTAGTTTACCTTTGTCATAGCAGCTGGACGACCAAGCTCGAATTTTCTCTTCATACGGATTGGCTTTCTCTTACCACCGGTTGCCCGGCGTTTATGCCAGTTATCTTGAGAGATACCTGAATTTCAGACATGATAGTAAATATTTTTAGGTTAGTTCTTGTTGCTTTTACTTGCAAGTTCATCTTGAGTTATAATCTGCATCGTGAAGATGATGACACTTACCCATGATTCAACAATTGGATGAGCTGGGTCAATGAATGAGAAGCTTAATAATAAGATCAGTACGAATATATAACTGTTCTAATATTCTATCTTGAAGTCCGATAATATAAAGTTGATATAAATACAATTAGCCTATTCTTAGTTCATCAATATCTATTCCATTCCAGTTGCCCACTGGCGTTATGGCAGACACACATGGGTTTACAAAGCGAGCGCTTAAAAATGCATGTGTTTTCTATGGGAGCCTGTCTTCCGCCTTGGTTCGCGCTGAACAAGCGGCGTGCATGGCCATTTGCAGCGCTCACGTTAGTTCGCCGGGCAAGTATGCGCGGAAGCACGCAGGCGCAATGCGCGCGTGGAAAATTTAAATGTTGAAGCGCGAAAATCTCCACATGGGTCGACTATTTGTTTACAAAAACTTTTGACTCCTTCGTATCGATGAGACATGGTCGACATCCAAGGCAAGCTTCATCAACTATATTGATATTCAACCCATTATCTAGCCATGGTGCTGGTAGGTCTTAGACTGTTACCTAGTCTACTGAGGGTATCCACACGAGCGAGGATAAACTACAATGCATCACGATGCAAGTTCACTAGCATGGATGAGGTGGGAGCCGAGGAAATGCTCAATGAAATATATGAGATAGTAAGAGGACAGAGGTTCAGGAATATAGTTGTTATGCAAACCAAATTCAAGTGCGACCCAAGATACTATTTGGTTGCCAGTGCTTTCAATGCAAGACATCTCTCTCAGGGAACTATGATGATAAACAAATTGTTCAAGCAGCAAATCAAGTCCGCAGATCTGGAATATGCTAGGGTTAGCGAATCAGAAAACTGGAATGTATTAGATTTCCAATCCGTTGTGGTTCATCTTTTCCACGGAAGAACTAGAGAAACTTATGATCTCGAGCAACTCTGGTCAGTCGGGCCCAAGTTCGACGAGCTTAGTAACCCTCCTGTGGTAGCTGAGCAAGGCCAAGATAAGCTACATTTGGAGGAGACAGCACTTAAACCTATGGAGGTTCGAAACGATCAAGTCTAAACATACTGTGTTATCATAGTTCAGTAAACTAGTCCTTTTATGAATTCATTCGCAATTCCATCTATGTTGTCAATGTGTTGTAATAATGTATAAGTTACATCTTTCTCTTTTTCACAGGGGGAACCTTATCATCCTTGAATTTTTTTGCTGTAATTACAATTCGTCACCAAAATCAATCTTCATATCTTTCCCGTCCCATGGGTCTGTCTTGACGATCTCCGGCATCTTTGCGCCCTTGATAGGTGCGCTCTTGCCCTGTCCATAGGATAATTCCTTGAGGAAATCAGTGATTCCCTCGGTGGAAAATGATCCTCTCATTAGCGAATAAGCCATCTTACGAATGTTGACAGCAGCTAGTGCTGGGTATCCGAATCCACCAATATCCAGAGCCTTTTCTAGTTCTGGTTGTGAATTGGCCTCAACCCATAGGTAAGCCCATTGCTTAGACTTGAAAGTAGCAGCAACTTCCTTGATCCGGCTGATGTACCTATTTCTACACTCGGATTGACAGTCAAACAGTGGAGGTAGCACCGATATTACACATAGTTGTGCGCTCTCGCAAGACTCTTTGAGAACCTTCTCGCTAGTCATTTGAACTAACTCTGGTGGCGGCCTAACCTCGCCAGCCTTTGACTTGGCCCATTGCAATATACCTTGCGACGATCGGTCACCATCGAATTCCTTGGCATCACCCTCTGTCTTGGGACCGGCTGGGAAGTATTTAAGCGTTGGAAATCCTCTAATTCCATACTTCTGAGCATAACTCTGGTACTGCGATGCATCAATCGCTCCTAGTTTGATTCCCTTGAGTCCCTCTTTCCTAATGGCACGCGAGGCTTCCTCGTAAACAGGCTTCAAGTTCTTACAATGTGGACACCAAGGGGCATAAAAGTTGACCAACCAGATGTCATCTGAATCTAGAACCTTCGAGTCAAAGTTTGAGTCAGTTAGAGTTACCACACTTCCTCCCCAATCATCATGGGCTAGTGATGGAACTACAATGCATAGAGTCAGGGTAAAGATAGTGACACATGACAGGTGACCTGGCTTCCACATCATGATGTGAGGGCTTGAGGCTTTTAGTGTAAATTGGATGACTGGAATTAGGAGTCAGGTTTGAGTTGGTGTAAGTTTGATTAATGGATTATAGAAAACTATTTAACTGTCAATTCTCAGAAATATTAAATTGAAAAATATTGAAATTCTATTATACAGAACAAATGGTTCCCTTACGATGATTCAGCAAAAGACAAAATCTGGGACCAGAAAATCAGCGCAACGCTCTGTAGGCCACAAGAAAGACACTGGGGGAAGAAAAATCCCCTTCAGATCAGCTGTTGTGAATGTTGTTGTTCTATCACATGGTTGACTCCGCTTAATGGACTAATCTCACAATCTATCAACAAAATATAATTTCTATTAATTCTAGGAATAACTTAACGAATTTATTTAACCATCATGGGCCGTATATTACTGAAAGGAGGTGTTTGGCGTAACACCGAGGACGAAGTTCTAAAGGTTGCAGTAGCTAAATATGGTTTGAATCAATGGTCTCGTGTGGCGTCCCTGCTACATCGAAAATCGGCCAAGCAATGTAAGGCAAGATGGAATGAATGGTTAGACCCTTCGATAAAGAAGGTCGAATGGAGTAGGGAGGAGGACGAGAAATTATTGCATTTATACAAGATTCTTCCAACTCAATGGCGAACAATATCAAGACATATCGGACGAACTGCAACTCAGTGTCTCGAGAGATACGAGTTTCTATTAGATCAAGCCCTCAAGAAAGAACAAGGTGATAATGCCATAGACTCGGAGAGCGCTCTTCGTCGGCTTATGCCCGGTGAGATCGATCCGAACCCTGAGACTAAGCCGGCCCGACCTGACCCTCAGGACATGGACCAGGATGAGCTCGAGATGTTAAGTGAGGCTCGAGCTCGATGCGCCAATACACAAGGAAAGAAGGCCAAGAGAAAAGCTCGTGAGAAGCAACTCCAGGAAGCTCGACGATTGGCCGCATTGCAGAAGGTTCGTGAACTAAGAATGGCAGGTATAAATGTAAACCAGAACCGTAAGAGAAAACATGGCATTGATTACAATGCAGAGATACCGTTCCAGAAGCCCGTGCCTCAAGGCGACCACGACTTATCTGCCGATGAACCTGTAGCGAAAAATTTGGACTTTAAAAGGCTAAGACAAGATCATCTCGATGGCAAGATGAGAAGTGAGATCGAGGCTGAGGCCAGGAAGAAAGATAAGCTCAAGCCAAAGGCACCTCAGCCAATGTTCCAGTATCAACCTAAGAGAAGTGAGCTGATTTTAAGCGAGCCACAGAATAATGTGCAAGAAGAGACAGTTAGAAAATCGAAGCTAACCTCAGAAGTTGACCTGTCGGACCTTCTTAGCTTACCGGCACCCCAGAATGAAGTTGTTCTCGACGATGACGAGGAGGAGGAGAAGGAAGAATCTGACGAGGCCTCGGACGAGGAGAGAGACGAAGAAATGCTGGAACCGGATCAAGCTCAAATCGATGATAAGTTAAGGAAGAAAGCAGAGGAGGAGAAGACTGCAGCTTTCAGGCGCTTGAATGAGGCAGTCCAAAAGAGTTTACCAAGGCCAAACCATATACCATTTAACAAAATCAATGATCTCAATAAGATTGCCACCAATCTACCATATACAGATGCCATGCGACTAGTCAACCAAGAGATGCTAATATTAATGCACGACGATGCTTTGAGGAATAAGACTGAGGAACAGCACATATCTGATAGCATTAAGTCTGCATCTGGAATCGACGTTGATAATTGCAGAACCGAGTACCTGAAATACTACCCCAAACAAGAGTTTACCGATCGCCAATTGGCTGATGCAAGACGTTTAGTGAGAAAGGAAATGGACAAACAAGACTTTGAGGACTTGGTTAAATTTGAAACTCACTTCGAACAAAAGCACACGATCATAACCCAGGAACCCAATCAGTTGCCCTTGGCTTATGGAGAATACTCAGGAGTAGCCAAGAAGCTAGATACGAGGGTAAACAGGCAGATAGAGAAGCTGAACAAGCAACAAGATGAGTTTAAAACAAAATTTGACACCCTTAACACGCAAATCCAGGAGCAAGTCTCTAGACTGCAGGAGGCACAAATTGATTTGAAAACCTTTGAACACTTGCAAGTTGTTGAAAATCAAGCTTCTAGAAGTCGGATAGATATGATGCGAAACCAAATCGAGGCGTTTAAGGCTCAGCATGATCGTTTACAAGCACAATATGACAATTTGACGCGCAACATCGAGACACAAAAGTTGAATAAATCTTAACTTGTTCTTCCGGGAGAGCGGGAGAGAGAGAGAGATTCACTTTCTCGAAACTATTGTTACGAGTTTCTCAACTTTTGGATGCAAATTACATAAAGTCTCGAGTTTCCAACTGAGTTAAAGATTACTGCGAGTTTTACCATAATCTTTTGTGACAAAACGTATGCAAGATCATGTTCCTCTTCATACAGAATTTCAATAAGGAGCTTCATCATCACAGTTAAGCCGTAGCCCTGACTATCCGTTAGAATTGTGAACCTTATGTAAATCTTGCAATATCTACGAACTGTTATTACAGAGACTAAAGTACGATTGAAACTCAAAATCATAAGAGAATGACTAGAGTTGAAAGTTCATCCCTTCGAAGGAAACGATCTCTGGTTGGTGTTTATCTCGAATACGCATCTTCAAATGTCAAGCTTGACGCACAGACAGACATATTAAAAATATTTAACCATCATATAGGTGCCGATTCTTGTTGTATATTCCTTCCTTAAATTAAAACTACCTTTGTAGGTAGTAAACAATGTCTACTTTTTCGGGTGGATAAATGTCCATGTCTCATAGCAAAGATCGTACTCATAATCATCGCCGCAACACGACAAGGAACTTAGACTTGCGATAGTCATCCGGTTTGACGTAGGAGTAGGAGGGCTCCAACCATCGGCAGCGGTAGTAGCGCTTGCAGATAGCCAGATAAATCAAGCAAGTTTCCTCTAACTTTAGCGACCATCGTTGTCTCTGTCATTATTACGTCTTCGTAAAGTTTAACTTCGCATCGCTTGTCGTGAAGTTATAAGAACACAAATTACTCGTTCCTCGCCCATCTATTCCTCCCCCTCCCCCTTGATGTTGAGGTTTATTCACCTGTGCAGCAGAGACCCGAGAGAGTAACTTGTTGGCTGCAACTTGCGCATTGGTAAGGCATGACAACTTGTTGCTCGCTCCTTCCTCGCGATTTCCAATTACCTTGCTATTGCTACCTCCGCCACCATCGCAAATGCTGCTGTTTAAGATCGGACTCTCAAACCTTATCTATCTTAGCTAGAGGCGAACTCGACAGCCCCTACGTTGGTTCAATGAGAAAAGAGAGAATGTGCAAACTCAGTAGAACTAGCCGGCAGTTTGTAAAATCCCCTTGACTCTTTAAATATACCATCTAGCTCAGGTCGATCGCCCAAACACAGCTAAGACAAGAACTTTGCGGGGAAGTAACACGCGATAAAATTGAGGCATACGGTGAGGGATACATATGGTTTTTAGTTGGTGGTGGCTCGAAAAGTTGAAAGTTTTTGAGCAGTAGTAGTAGCAGAAGCGAAGGTAGTGGTGGCAACTTGTTATAGTGAAATGATACAAGTGAAGATACATTGATCTAACTTTTTTACTCGTTAACACGCAAGATATCTTAGCCAGAGAATTGTGAGCGAGAAGGAACGCGAGCAAACATCCACTTGTTACATCATTACCTGAGCGCAGAGAGACGCTCGAACTTTCGAAGAATCTCTTGAAAGAAATCCACCAAAAGCTCAACTTTTATACATTTTCAAGATCCAAATCATCAAGCATTTGGTATCAAGTGTTTTACTCTTAAGACAAGAAGGAAGATTTCCATTCTCAAGATGGTTCTGCCGTTACTATTGAAGAGTGAGCTAACATTCAATCAAACTGTGTACAAATTGAACGAGCTTAACAGATGGAAGTTCCTCGATGATCTGGGACCTCAAGCCGATGCCGGCTTTTTGATTAACTCGCCCGGTCCAGTATTATGTCTTACCACTACTTACATATTGTTTGTCTGTTTTATTGGGCCATTCTTGATGAAATATAGGGAACCATTTCAGCTCAAAAATATAATTAGATTGTACAACTTGATTATGGTGCTACTAGCTGGAGTTTTGTTCATTGATATTTCCGAAGCAATCGGATCTTTTGATTCAATGTTCGATTGTAAAAAGACATTCTCAATGAATGACAATTCTAGTACTAAGATTTATCAAATGGCGAACTTTATTATTGCCGTTAGATTGAGCGAATACATGGATACAATATTCTTCATATTGCGTAAGAAACAAAGTCAAGTCACCTTCTTGCATGTATTCCATCATGCATTTGTTCCGATGTATGCCTATTGGATTTTGAGAACTGCACCATTAAGATTCAATCTTTATATTATAATTATAAACTCCTTCATACACGTACTCATGTATTTCTACTACTTCCTTGCCACCTTCCAGGTGCCAAGAGATCCGACCGGAAAGAAGCCAAAGTTGAGTTTCACTATGAAAGTCGTTCAAAAGTTGCTCATGTTTAAAAAGTACATGACCCAGTTGCAAATTCTTCAATTCGTCTCTCTGGCCGGCTACTCTGTTTGGGCAGCACTGCAGCCAAACACCTGTGGCATTCCAAAGACTTACATCGTGGCAAACATGTTGCTTGCTTTCGGTTTCCTCGGACTCTTCGTCCACTTCTACCTTAACGTCTACAAGGTGGGAGCTCGAGCAGCGACAACCGCCAAACCAAGAAGAGACTGAAGGAAGAAACAAATAGGATTATCCCTTACAGTTACAGTAGTCTAAAGCAGTATCGAAGTTTATATTTTGTAAGTTAAAACAGAAGAAAATTATACACAATTATTAATACGGGAAATAAAATGTCGCAATGAGCACTTCAGCTTGACCAGCCACAGGTGTGATATTTCAAATTTTGAAGTTCCTCTTTGTATCGTCCATTGAACTCATTTTGAGTTACTCAAGAGCAATTTTTCAATGTGTTCGATAGATAGAGAGAGAGAGAGAGAGAGAGCGAGAGAGACGCTGCTGCGAGCGGCTCGTATGATGCGTGAACCTGCGTCCATACGATACGCGCTCACCTCTCCCACGCACGTTTTGTTTTACCAGCCTTGCAGTGTACATGGTATTGCAACATTTCATAAGATTTACGCTGAAATTCTCTGGCAATTTGTCGGTCAGCGCAACAGCAAAACAAAAGCACATTTATTCGGCATTCTATTTGCTATGTGATGTGATCTCAAGTCATCAAACTGTGATTGCTCGTAACGAAAGTACATATAGCCTAACTATAAAGAAAACCATCATTATTGCTCCAAGAGAATGGATATCATGATTGATATAAGCCAGATGAACTCAGATGACGAATCACCAAACAATGAAGATAAAGGAGTGCGTTATGTTTACACACATAGATCAGGTAAAGTAGAATTGCATCCAGACAACTTGAAATGTCTCGAGAGCTCGCCTGAGGATCCTGATAGTCAGAAAAAGTACCTTAGTGACTCAATCGTCAACTTCTATTCAGCCTACTTATTGAATGAGTGTGTAAGTAAGAGAAACGCAGACCGGATACACGTATTTGACAGTATTTTCTACGACCATCTGGGACAGATTTTCCCCCAGGACCTTGAAAAGGATATCGACGTTGCCAAATGGTACAGGGCAAGCAAATGGTACGACGATGCAAACATCTTCAAGAAAGACTTTCTCATATTTCCCATCTGCTATGAAGAGCACTGGTTCACAATCATTGTTTGTTACCCAGGTAAAGCTAGAACTATTGGCACTGATATTGTTAAACCACATGACGCCTCGACAGAATCAATTCCAGAGGATGATCGAGGGGATCCACTTCCAGGTATGATTATATTAGATTCTCTCAGGCTAAAACAACAAAAGGCGTCCATGGTTTTGAGAGATTTCCTAGACTTCGCTTGGCGCGACGAGATGAAACCGATCAAGTCTTTCTCGCACCACAGCATGCCAGACTATTTTCCAGCTTTACCAAAACAAAACAACACTTACGATTGTGGAATCTTCATGTTATTATTTCTCAAAGCATTTGTTAAGCAACCTGACGAATTCTATCGATTGGCTAGAAGGAACGATCGCGAATCTCAATCTGATCTCAGAGTGAAGGTTAGTATGTTTGTCGGTGAGACTCCAAGGCAAGATATACTAAAACTTGTGAAGAAATTATGCAAAGAAGAACAAAGACCCAGTAAGAAATCATCGGCAAGCACCAATAAATCTCAATGAAACAATTATGACTCAACAAGTTATATTCAAGTCATGTTACTTTTTTTAGCGCACGGACTGCCTAGCTCAGCTAGGTTAGCTGGAGACCAGCGCATTTGAGCGCCATATACAGTGTGTTCATTAAGTGCATTCCGTGAAAAAGGGGGGAAAATGCTTTTTTTTCAGCTTCGCAGCTCAATCGCTCAACACTGCTCAATTTTGAAGATTCGGGTCTGTGCGTTCACGCCCCCGTTGCTCTCATAGATGCGGACGGGCAAACCCCAATCGTGCTAAGGAAAAAAAATCGGGCCTGAGTGGGTTAGTCTGATTTGCCTGTGGGTCAGTCGAGAATCAGTAACCCGCGCGCGCAACCACAGCTCTCATCTGCAGCATATTTAGTACCAAAAGCACCGCTTGGGGCGCCTCAATCACGGATTGCACCTAATGAACAGACTGTAGAATTTGTTTGGCAGGCTTTTCTCTCTAACAAAGACTCGAGCAGTCGAGCGAACGTTAAAGTGCCAGTTGTAATTTTAGACTGAACACACGCCGAGATAAAACTACGCATTTTGGTATTTATCCGAAGTAATCTGTTTTAAATAAATTATCTTGCTATAGATGATTTCTTTTAGCTCTCAATATATATATCGAAACCTCAAAAATCCAATAAGATGAGTCAACGAGGGGGCGGCCCAAAAGGAGGCGCCAGAGGCCCGGCTAAACAGCAAGCTGGCGTTGGAGCCGGAGACCAATTCATCTCTTTGCTTCCAAAAGCGCCGCCAAGAGTTGCCGGTAAGCAGCCAATCGGTAGATTAGTGAGATTGGTAACAAATTTATTTGCAATGCGAATCCAAGGCAATGGTAAACCGATCTATCAATGTGGAGTAGATGTGGATATAATCGTTGTGCAAAAGCTCGAAGATCAGGTCGCCGATTTGAAATTGACCGACAAGGCGGCCGGTGAAACAAAAAAGAAAGTAGTCGAGAAGAAACTGTCGAAGCAAGTCCGACGTGATGCAGTTGAAGCTGCTATCAAGGATTGGGTCAAGAAAAACAATCCAAAGGACTTCCAGAAGAACCTAACCTTCAACTATGTGCTCGATTCTAACGGTTCAGTTCTATATGCGTTGTTTGATATGTTTCGCGACACATCCAAGACAGTCCACGAGATTGAAGTTGCGCTGGAATTTGAACGATTTGTTAACAAGCCCGGTGATAGCAAATTTGATACCATATATTTTATGGTGAGAATCCACAAGAAGCGTAAGGGTTTGGACTCTTATGAGTTGAATCTTCCCAAGTTATTTGCACATTGTGCCGGAAAAGTACCTTTAGATCCGGCAGCCCTAAATGAATCAACTCGTGCCATGAATGTAATCTTACGCGGTCAACTCAATACAATAAGCTTCAATGTTATGACTACTTATGGTGTATTTCCTTACAAGCAGGAAAATATTACTCGCATTAGACCTGGTGTAGAATTGTGCAAAGGATACACTACCAGTGTGCGTCCAGCTCAATGCGGAGTTGTCCTCAATCTTGCCAATTCGGTGGCTCCATTTCACGAGGTTGTTAGTTTAGAGAAAATGTTACAAACTCAATTTGGAGTTAGAGATCTCAATGCACCTTTGCACAAGGATGTGATTGAGAAAGTCAAAAAAGAGATTAAGAACAAACAAGTCGAAGCAACTCACCGCAACTATGGTACCAAAGAGCGTCCTCACTATAGAAAGTACAGGGTTAACGATATTGGAGGTAGTGCCTTGGACAAGTTGGTTACAGTTGACCGTGAAACCAAGAAAGCTAATGAGATGACACTTGAACGATACTACTTTCTCGAATATAAGGTCAAGTTGAAGTATCCTAAACTACCATGTGTCATCGACAAGGAACGTAAGATTCCATTCGAGCTTTGCCAGTTACTTGACAAACAAAGGATAACTCGTAAGATGACACCATTAGAAACTGCAGAAATAATCAAACAAGCGGCTTTAAGACCAGAGGTGTACTTTCAGCAAGTTGAGAAGAAAGTAAAGGAACTTAACAATACCTCAAAGTCACTTAAGGATTTCGGCCTTGATTTTGAGACAGATATGATCAAAGTAGATGGACGTGAGTTGCCACCCATCGGTTTGGTTGGTGCCTCCAGACAAAAGACCTTTCCACAGAATGGAGAGTACAGAATGAGGCCAAATGAGAAATTCGTAGTTCCGGCTAAGATTGGTCGATGGATTTTAACCTTCATCGTGGACAGCTCAAACGCTAGAGACGTTCAGAATCCAAATTTTGCTGACCAAACTGCCAAGCAATTTGCTGATCTTTACCAAAGGAATGGTGCTGAGAGAGGCGTTCAGATCAATGGTCTTGGACCGATACAATTCATTCCCGCAATGCAAGGAGGTGGTAACAGGAGACCACAAACATTTGACTTCATACCCGAGTCTGAGGCTAAGAAGTTACTGGAAAACTTTTTTGTTTGGTTAAATCAGCAAAAAGTGGAGCATGCCCTTATAGTTCTTCCAGCCAGTTGTCCAGAGTGGGTTTATGGATATATTCAATATTTGGAGGTTAGTGTTGGAGGTGGCCCAAATTGCACCAGAACTTCCTGTGTCAAATACGACAATTTCATCCGGAAGGTTGTTCGTGATAATCGAGGAGGTGGAATGTTCTTGTCGAATCTATGGTTGAAACACAATTCCAAGCTAGGAGGAGTTAACTTTGTTCTATGCGGAGACGATTCGCATGATTTCCTTCGTGACGGATACCTATTTATCTCCATTGATGTCTGCCATCCAGCCCCAGGTGATAAGCTACCCCAGTCAGTTGCGGCTGTGGTTGGAATGTGGGATCTCAATAACCCTAGACTCACCCATTGTACTCGCGTTAGAGTTCAGAGGAAGGTAAGAGATGACTCGTCGACCATCGAGGATGTTGGTGAGGTCGATGTTATGGTCTCAGAGATATTAGACTCATACAAGGCGAAGAAGGGCAAACTTCCAACTAAAATTATCATTCTACGCGATGGAGTTTCCGAGGGTCAATATAATATTGTTCTTAGCACCGAGATAAGAAAGATAAAGGCCGTTTTAAACAGAAAATATCAAGGTAAAAGTCCACCGATTTCCTGTTTGGTTGTACAGAAACGTCACAGGATCAGGTTCAAGCGTGAGCAACCAATTCAGGGTAGAAATGGTCCAGACTACAACATTCAACCGGGAACTGTGGTGGACAATACTATTATGAAGCCTGGAGAGTTTGCCTTTTATCTTGCTCCACATAGAGCTCTGCAAGGAACGTCGAGGGCACCCAATATTACAGTAATCATTGACGAGAACAACCTCACCCAAGATAGCGCTCAATCCATGATGCATGCTTTGAGTTACCTGTCGCCTAGATGCAACAAGGGTACTTCAATTCCAACGCCAGTCAATCTTGCCGACTTGGCAGCCGAGCGTGGTAAGAACATTGTTATTGGATGGAATTGGAAGAATAACATGAAGATGAGCGATGATGATAGACTCAAGAAACTCAACGACTTCCTATCGAAGATGGGTGATCAAAACTACAAGAATACATTATATTACGCCTAAAGAAATATATGACAATACTCTATAACGAAACCAACTAGTTAATAATATGACTACTTGCCTTCATACAACATAACAGAAATTAGACTTGCTACATAACATTAAACAATAAAGCAGCTTAAACCAAAAATATTGTTGGATGATGTACATCATCATGTTGGCAATCAATCTCTCACTCTTTTCATTTATGTCGACAAAAAACCATGTCTAAACCCTTCGGCGCGCCTGAACACGATGAAACGCCTAGCTTGCCTCCGAGTCGTTTGATGTCTAGACAACGCCCACCTTATTGCATTGCAAGTTCGTGACCACCCACCTGGTGAACTGCGTTAGCCTGGCTCTCGGTATCGTTTACCATGGTTTCAAGAGGTACGACATCGTCACACACACACCACCACCAAGCTAACCAATGGATCGGCCATCCAACTGACCTGCGGATATTTCCCGAGGAAGCATCTGGTGCGATTGTTGTCGTGCCACTACTACTACTGCTGCTTGGTTAGATTTCGCAAGGATATTTCCTCATAGCAAAACATCAAGCCTTTCAGAGGAGCCAGGTGATTGCGTGGGTCGTTCCATTCACCATGGTGTTCAAATTTATTGCCTTGTTGCAGTGAACATTCAGTGATTGTGCAATACTCGAACCGTTAGCTCCACTCACCTGAGTGAGCTTCCACTCACCTGTGGCCATCCGAACTTCGAATGCAATCTCACCGAGGTGATCAATTAATGGCGTTTCAAATGGACAAGGGAGACAAGGTTTAGATAAAAGGATATGTTTTTGAAGCGCCACTAGTTCTCTTTTTACACTCCAATGCCAGTGTCTTTGGTCTTACTGATTCGGTCAATCTCTGGTGCTTTATTATTGAGTTAATAGTTGCAAATTTTTTCTTTTAATTTTAAATTTGGGGGTAGGAATAATACAAAGATAATAGATATAATGTGATGCAATGTGATAACACTTTTGACACTACATAATTGCGCAACTTAAACAGGATCGAGCCGGCTTCTGTTGGCTAAAGTTCATCTCGCGGACAACCTCCACAAAGATATCATTCACATTCGCCTTATTCTTTGCCGAGGCCTCGAGGAAGGGACTGGCCCATTGGTGAGCTAGTGCCATACCTTCTAAAGTGGACACTTCTCTTAGGTGCTCAAGATCAATTTTATTTCCAACCAATAGGATTGGCACACAGTCGGTGCCTTTCACTCGGACAATTTGGTCTCGCATTCCCTTTATGTCCTGGAAGGTTTGGTGTGAGGTCACAGAGTAAACGACTATAAAGGCCTCCGAGTTGCGGATGTATAAGTCGCGCATGCTACTAAACTGCTCGGTTCCGGCCGTATCTAATATCTCGAGCACCTGTGGCGCCCCATCGACTTCTATCTCTTTTCTATAGAAATCTTCGATTGTTGGATCATACTTTTCCATAAAGGTACCCGAGACAAACTGTACAGTTAGCGCGCTCTTACCGACGCCGCCGCTACCGAGCACAACCACCTTGTACTCTCTCATGCCTACTGGTTATTTGTTGATAAATTTATAATATTTGAAGTAAATTAATTTGCTGTTATCTAGGTGGTGTCCAATTTCTGGTCATTTGTGGTCGCTTGTGTGCCACTCCGAGTGTTTGTATTAAATTATCTTTCTTTCTATATAGTTTTACATATGATAACTAATACAACTTGTTGATCGCTTGCTAGGTGGGTAGAGGTGCGGCTGTGTTAATTAATACTTTTTGGGTATAAATTAGAACAATTCTCTTGTACACAACACTACAATAAGTAACTGGTCACCATCTCATTCTTGATTTGTATGCTCTAGTTATGGTTGCTGTTGTTGTTGGAGTTGTTGTCTTTGTTGTATAGTTGAATATAATCATCTTTCTCCACTCCGTTTCGCGCCTAGATTATTGCTTCTCGTTTCTGAAGCGTTGGCAGCTCAATCAATTACATCTATCGTCGTCGTATTGATTCTTTTCTATTGCAGACCTCCTTTGTGATGTTTGCTCAGCAAACTAACGACGCCATTTAATTGGTAATGAGTGCAAGTTTTTCTACGGCTAGGCTTTCGGTAACTACAATTGATGATTTGAGCAGATGGTGAAGATTGAAGCACAATCTATTTGCTTTGGTGTTCAAGTTATCTTCTGAATGGATGATGAGACGTTTGAGCTTTTGATTCAATGACTCTCTTGGGAATATATCATGACATCAATGAAAGATTTTGATGGTCAATAGTGATGCGCTAATTAGCTAACATCTGATCTCTCTTATCCACTCAAACTCTGGGGCGCTGAGATTCTTCTGCGATCCGGTGATGATAGTTTGAGAATGATACTCTGTTTTCGTAGAATTTGACACTTTTATCACTGAATTCTAGATAAAAGAAAGAAATTCAAGTTGAATCAAACAATTCAACTCAAAATCTAAAGCTAAAACTCCACCAAAATCATCAGAATTGGTGACGAAATGTTGAGCCGTAGGAAATTTCACTTCGCGCGCTTCGATCCGTTCGAAATTGCGGCTAGAGTCGCGTTGCTTTGTTGTTGTGTCGGCAGCGCTGCTTTTTCCCCGTTTGTCTTGTCGAATCGTCTTCTCTGCATCGAGTTTCTTTCGCTTCACTTGCTTCTTTCACCACTCGCTTTGCCTGTTGCTCTAGCCGCCGGCTTGTGTTTGTGTGCTATGCAATCTTGTCTGCTTCGGCCGCCACCCGCTGGCCGAGTCTTTTTGGATTCGCGCAACCTGCAGTCTGCAGTTTGCTCGGACCGCCCAGTGCACCAAAAGGGCAGAGAAGCCGCTGGCAGAGTGAGTCACTCTCGCGCACTAGCTTAAAAAACACACGCACACAAATACATAAACCAGAGAGATATTTTCTCTCGCGTTGCGCGAGTCTCTCGTTCGCACTTGTAGCTCTGTCCGCCCATTTAGCACACAGAGCAAAACAGAACTAGAGAAGCTGCAGCAACAAGTGGCAAAGTGACTCACTTGTTACACTTGATCTCGCTTGCCTTTTCCGGCTACTCGCTTCGCCTGCAATTGTTGAATCAGTTTCAAGTTTCCTCTCTGTCTCTCCCCCACCGACTAGTGCGCTGGCTTTGCGTCACTCGGTGCCACATCGTCCGCCTCTACCGAATCGCCGCAAGTTAATATGTTAGAGTGTATCTCTTAGAAACTTGCTAATCAACTCTCACTCGTTGCCTCACGACTGTTGGCAATTTGAAACGCGACAAACATTGGGATGAATGACTACGACGATAGCGGCAACAACAGCAATGAGCTAAATAGTTTGCTTTAATTTTCAATCGATTGATTGAAATCTGGGTGCAGCAAACTTCCTGTTGCTACCGCTGCTGCTGCTGCCACTACTACTACTACTACTACTGACCACTTTGTTCAATTTTGTTATATAACTTAATTGAGTTTATACAACTCCAGACTCGATTCAGCGAGCGAGTTGCTCAATTAGCCAGCGAAAAGAGGCTAGCAGCGACACGATTTAGATAACAGCCGACAGACTAACTGCTCACTGCTTGCTGGTTGTAATTTTTGGGCGAATATAGAAATCCAGTTCATCTTAATGGTGGTGTTAGTAGTTAGGCAAATAACAATAAATTCGGCCGCTTAGTTTTATACCGTTAGTCAGTTAGTTGGTTTGCACAACAACAGAAGGATGGAGCTAACGCTTACGCAACGCCAACGATCGCAACCCGAACTATAAAACTCTGAGCTCTTTTTCGTGCAATTCGCATAAAACTCTATCAACCCTCCCCCTCACCTGATTCGAGTTGTTCGAATGGAACGTCCACCTGTTGACGTTAATATTGTTGTTGTTGTTGTTGTTGCTGCCGCTTTGGCCGATCCCTCGTCGTCGTAGTCATCGGAGAATGAGATGCTCTTTCATCGCTTTTTCCGCAAATGAGCCAAAGAGCTCACTTTCTTTCCACAAGTGTTATTGTTACCTCTGCTGCTGCTGCTGTTGTTGTAAATTGGAGCAGCGATAGCGGCAAGTGGTGAGTTTTTTGTCCTGGCACTTCGCTGAAGTGTAGGTGCAAAACAGCAACTGCAAAGGGCAAAAACAACAGCTGAGCAAACACATCAACCTGTTGCTTTACCTCGACAGTTCCCTCTACAACTGCAGCTATAGCTGGCGAACTGTGCCGAGAAGCTACCCATTCATTAGAGAGCAAGTGAAAGTTTGCCAAGATCAGCAGGTGGTGGTTATGGTGGTGTTGGCTAAAGTAGGTTCTTCGAGCGAGCCAGTCATCCAAATAGTTCTCCATATAGTTGAACGATGTGAAGATGAGTTTACAATCTGTACCGAGAGCATTGACGCGAATGCGTCACTTCCGGTGGCCAAAGAAATTTACATCCATTAGCGCTGTTCATCGTTACGCTTGACCTCTTCAACTCACCGCGAAAACTTAACCTACCGCGCTTCATTGCGTTAGCACCGAGTCGAGGTGGTAGTGGTGACATCTGAGAAGCTTTAGTTGGAAAGGAGGTAGTTTTTGCACCAATGGCGACGACGCGAAAGAGTTGCGATGACAACCAAGAACCAATGTCTAGCTGGCCCGCTGGTGGACTAATGAGAGACTTAATGGCGAGCCGCTTGGAGTCTAAGCGACCGGCAGAGTGAAGAATGAGGCGAATGTCGTCGAGCTTACGAGCAGCGAGTCGAAGTCTAATGGAATCGTTTGCAATGGCATTCGATGCAGCAAACTCCATCTTGCACTATCTTATCGCACGAATAAATCCCACTCGTTACCCACGACTCTTGCCATCAAAAGGCGGAGTTAATTTTTCCCCTTCCTCCCATTTTGCTCTCTCTCCCTCTTTTGAAGTGAGAAAATTTGCTTGTTGCATTCAGTTTCGTGGCAGTAAACTTGTAGTTCTCTCTCGCTCTCGCCTGCATCTTAAGCTACCTTAAAGAGAGCGCATCGAGTTGGCAGTATCTTGTTGGCAAGCTATCAGATGATTTGACTGCGCAAATGCCCGGCTCGTGAGTGGCGTAGCCGCGCTACGGCCGTGAAGTTGGCGGCGCACACTGTGACAATCAACAGGTTGCAAGTCTGCTCACCCTTCGTGTTCATACATATGGTCGCTAAAATTACAGCCGCTTTAATTTTCGAGGTTAGCACACAAGTATATGAGACGCCAACTGAAGAAAAGTTTGATCTTTGGCCTCTAAGATCAAAGTGTCGAGAGTTTAATGGTAACACATACAGAGTAATGGCGAGCTAACTAACAAGCTTGCTCCTTGCTGGAGATTTGCGAGTCGCTAAAAATAAGAAAAGAAGCCAGAGAGACGAGGAGTTTTCATTATCATTATCCCCCTTCCTTGTGTGACTAGAACGAACATAGAAATCTTCGTGATTCACGGCAAATCGACGCCATCTCCCTCTCCCCCTCTCCTTTACTTGTGATAGCTGGCAAGTTTTCTCTAACTTCTACCCTGGCGATCACAATTTAAAACCATCAGGACAAACACTCGCCAGCTTGCCATCGGTTTCCCATTATTGCGTTGGTTAGTGAGTTGAAGAGAGGTTGGAAGAAAGGCTGTGGTTAAGATGACGAGAGATCATGGGTGTTGGTTCAATGGCAACTTGTTGAGCAATTGACCTAACCGTTTGGCTTAGCGACCGAGTGAGGGAGCAATCGGTCCGTTGGCATGTTTGCTGCCATTGAAACCATCGCCAGACCATCAACAAGTGGTGGTCGCTCGGTTGCTAGATTGGACCCGCACCACTTATTACCTGTTGGTTATTATCACTCTCGCGAGCGTCGACTACAGTTACCATCCCAATGCTGACCGCCTTGCCACTCGCTCACCTGTCGGGCTTGCTCTTTGATTGATCCTCCTCAGCTGGTTAGCCAAACTGTTTCTGAACAACACATATAATGAAAAGACTGCTCATGACGCAGGAGGCTGAATACAAAGGGACCTTTTTTCACTTCTTTTTTATTGATTGCTCTAGTAAGTCGAGTTGTAATCTGAAAATCAGATTCAATAACATTTTCCGTTGGTTGCATTGATTCTCAGAGTTCCCTCCATTTAAGGTCGAACTCTAAGGATGGATTGAGTTTTGTTGAAGATTAAACTGGACTAATTTCTCATCAATTTGTCGGCCTGTAGGTATTGCTGCAGCTCTCGTTTCTAAACTATGGTATTGCAAATGACTCTCGAGAGTCAAAGATTACAAGGCAAATTCAGAGGCACGATCGTGTCCTACTCCTTTGTGTCGCATCCTCATGTCGTCGACGCAGCCGACAACTCAAATTGCGCAATAGAGAGGAAATCTAAATTTAAATCCAAAAAAGATTAAGGGCATAGAAGAAGTCGAGTTTTGGGATTTGTGTCCATTTATCATTCGTGGTGCCATTTGTTTGCTTAGTCTCCCAAATGTGAACAGTTTAGTCAAATTTAGGCGCACGATGCGACTTAAAAATAGTGAAAGAAGAAGGAAGGCCATCCATCGTCGATTTACATTCACCTTTTTTAGTATATCTATCGGCTAGCCAGCATCTAGCCGTTGGATCGGTCATTTGACTAGCCCACCTGTGGAATATTCAAAATCACCAGAACAGGGAGCAATCGGTCCTTGTCGGCGATCGGTTGAAAGTAAACATAGGTAGAATAAATTGCCACCAGTCAGAGCAACGGTATTATTATTATTATTAGTATTAGTATTAGTATTGGAAGTGGCGAAGAGAAGTCGTCGAGAATAGAGTAGAGTAGAGTTGAGAAGAGGAGAGAAGAGGCAGGTAGAAAAAGTCCTTGCAACAAGAAGCTCAGACTGAGTAAGCCAACAGCTTGGCCAACTTTGCTTAGCTCGCCGGAATCCACAGGTGTGAGTTGAGGGCAAAAAGGGAGAAAGAAAGAGAAAGAGAGAAAATTTGCAGTAGAAATAACTCACGAGCGAATTCACGAGCTTCCCTTTCCCTGCAAACCTATGCAAGAGACCAGCTGCCCATAGTCAGATTCGTGTCCAAAGGCAATCGAGTTGGACTAAGTCTTGCCCTCGGACAACAAATGGACTTTTAATTCAATTCTAGGCGGCAACAGCAAATGCGCCGTCCAATGATGGCCGGCAGGTAAATCGAATTCGCGAACGGGAAGGCACAGTAACGAACGTCGGCGTCGTCGAATAGATTGGCACAAGACGCTTAGAGTTGGCTAATTTGCATTCGCTGTTTCTCGAGACGAAGAGAAAGATTAGAGAGTGAAAGCGGAACAAAATCCGTTCGTTTGCCGAGCTAGCTAACCAGCTGGATAGCTAGCTAGCTAGCCGGCCGGTTAGTCAGCAAACAATCTGCACGACTTACATTCTTCTCATTGTTATGTTTGCATGCACCACTCTTATCTAATAAGGGAAATTCAGAGTCAAATAGCTAATAATTGTGTGGGCTAGCAACGGTTTTGCTGGTGGCCGGTGGCAGCTATAAGTGCTAAGAATAGAGGGAATAAGTCACTCAAGGTAGCGGGTCATTAGTGGCAGCGGTGGTTGCATAAAATAAATTGCTAGGAATCTTTTCAAATTCTTGGCTCAAATTAGTGAGATATTCAGTCGATAAAATTTAGTACTATTTTTTCTTGATGGAGTGTCGGAAATCTTGGATTCACTGATTCTTATTTTGGTTCCAAGATAAGAGGCGAGAATTTGCGACAACTTTCTCCTTTGAGCGGCTGCATCCAGCACCACATGCTGCTGCTGAGGCATTAGAGATACCTCGCTAATCGTAAAATGGCAAATCTTGCCAAGACGCCTCTCGATGATCTTGGCAAAGAGCGCAACAAATGACTAGGCGTCTCCACGAGCTTCTACAGCCAATCCCAGATTGTTTCTTACACGATAGCGTACTACAAGTTCCAATAGAGGCACGACACAGCCGCACAAGACAAACGCGAGGGGAACAACAGGTTGCAGCGAAAGTCTATGGACTTGCACACAAAGCGAGGCAGGTTGCTGCCTTAGTGAGCAGAAATAAAGGTTGAGCTGTGGCTCCAATGTGAGCCCCTTGAGAAAGTTGACAACAACTTGTAGTTCATCTTTGATCGTCCCTTTATCTCTCATTCTGACTACTTGAGTGTTCTTGACTCGATGATTATTCTTGTTTACATTTAGCAATTTTCATGGGCTCAGATTTCTTATCATTTCCACTTGTTGATATTGAAAATTTTTAGACTTTCTGTTATGATAATAATTTTGGGTCACCATATTTTTTGCACCTGAATATCGAAGAAAAGCCGAACCGACTGCTATACAAGGAATCGAGGTGCAATATTGACAGATTTATATTCATATTGATTTCGAGAAACACGGAATACAAGAGAAATTTAATCATGGTCCAACAAAGTATCAGAGACTCTTTGTATTTGTCCGAGGATCCAAAAGAGACAACTTTCAAGTATGACAACCAATTGCCAAGTTTGCCTGTTCCAGATGTGAAACAAAGTGTTGAGAAATTATTGGATAGCATAAAACCAATTGTAGCAAGCGACGATAGCTTCAAGGATACAGAGAGAAGGGCCATTGAGTTTCTCAAGGATCCAAATGTAAGCGAACTCCAGGATCTACTGAAATTGCGAGCAAGTCAGAATAAGAATTGGCTCGAGGATTGGTGGCTAGAGTTTGCCTATTTGAGATCGAGGAAACCATTGATTCCCTACTCCAACATGGCAGCTCCATTGCCAATCATGGAATACTGGCCAATAGTGAGACGAGGTGAGCCAGGTTTTGAGAGTGTTCGAGCTCGGAGAGCCGCACTATCAATGTACTTCCAAGTTTCTTTTTGGAAAATACTGAGAGAGGAGAAAATGCGGCCCATGATCCATAAGGGAATTCCATGGTCGATGGCACAATTTAGGTACCTATTCAACACAGTTAGATTACCTGGCGAGCCTAAGGATGAGCTCAAGAGTTGGTTTAAAACACTCAAAGAGGGACCGCCGGAATCGACTGAGATTATTGTACTACACAGAGGGTATATATTTGCCATCCAGCCTGTTACTATGCATGGCCCACACGCTTGTATACTATCGGCACCCCAGATTGAAAGACAACTAAGACATATTGAAGAGTATTGCGCCCAGAGGCCGCCAGGTTCTGGTGTTGGATCCTTGACAACAGGTGAGCGGTCCGATTGGGCCGAGGCCCGTGAAGATCTGGCTAAAGTTTGCGATAATAACAGAAAAGTTTTAGATAGGATCAGTAAGGCACTTTCAGTTTTAGTTCTACAAGACGATGAGCCAGACAGTAATGACGAGTTATTACGGATTAGTATGTGTGGTGACCCAAACAACAGGTGGGCTGACAAGTCGATCACCTCGATTGCATTCAAGAATGGGACCTTTGGCGCAAATGCCGATCACACTCCATACGATGGCTTTTGCACAGGTATCATGACACATTACCTGATGACTTCCGTCGAAGAATGCGCAGGTTCCTGGAGTGATTCGATGATCAAGCTAAGCAACTCAAGTTGGGCTTGCTACACGGAACCAGAGTTGTTGGAGTTCAAGTTAAGCCCACAATTGAGAACCCAAATAACGGAGGCCTCCAGTCAGTTTCACAAAGTTTGCTCAACCATCGATACTTTACACAGGACTTTCAATCATTTTGGCAAGGCATTAGCTAAAGAGCATCGCTTTCACCCCGAGGCGTTCGTTCAATGTGCCATTCATACTGCTTATTATAAGGTCCACAAAAAGATGGCTCCGGCCTATGTGACTGCAAGCACTAGAAAGTTTCACAACGGTCGAACGGAAACCTGTCGCTCTTGTTACCCTGAGATGAGGATTTTTGCCGAGCATATAAGCGATTTTGGTTCGAAAAAACCACGCGACGCCTACCAACTACTCAAGAGATCAGTAGATAAGTTTCAAAGTGTGATGGCCGACGCTAACAACGGGCAAGGTTGCGATCGCCACCTGTTGGGTCTATACCTGACTGCAATGCTTGAGGGGCGCAAGGTGCCCGAGCTGTTCGACGACGAGCTGGTTCAAAGGACCAACAATTACATCCTATCCACAAGTTGCGGCGGCTACTGGAATGTATGCGGTGGAGTCCCGCCGCTTGTGGAGGAGGGCTACGGGTGTTTCTATGGTATCGAGGATCACGCAATAACCTTTTGTTGTACAGCCTACAAAACGTGCACTTCGACTGACATCGAAGCCTTTTACAGAAGCCTGGAATCCGCTTTGATCGATATGCAAAAGATAATGCTAACTGCTAAACTCTAATATCTGTCATCCAGTGTCCGCTTGCTAAAGCTGGTATCTTGTCAGGTGTTGCAGAGATCGATTTTGATGCGATAAAATTTGCCCATTTTGTGCTGAGGTAAATCTAGAGTTTGTTTTCGTGCCAATGCTTGACTCTACGATGCCACGAAGACAATGTTGAGGTGTTTATATGAGAAGGTGATCATCGTCTCTATCAGTTGGCTGACCTGACACCTTCTTCTTCTTCGTCAATGGCCATGATGATGCCGCTTCAAAGAGCGTGGGTGCAAAATGAGAAACGTCGGCATCCCCTGATGGATGCTTATGCCTTAGCGTTTCCTCGCGGTAAAATTCCGAAGCTCAGTTTGGCAGTTGGATTCAGCGCACCCATTACTCAATCTGTATTGAAAAACTACAAAATTTCCCCTGATGTGCGCAAAATAAAGCGATCAACTCGCGTTGACTGTTGTTGTTATTTTGTGCGGCGGCGACGGCGATGTGATGGTGCCGAATGTTGCAATGCTTTCTAATGCACAACCGGCCAAAAGTTTCTAATGAGAAAATCTCGCACTGACTGTCGTTGTCTCAGCAATGAGAATTTCAACATTAATTTTCTTATCTGCGTGCGTGAGTAAGACTCGCTTGCGATGACTGAATTTGCCTATACTTTTTAGATGGAATTGGCAGCGGCAGCAAAAGCAAAAAGTCCTGCAGTTCTGTGCTATGAAACCAATGGGATCTCTGTATTAGATTATTGCGGGATCTCTTTTCTCTCCCAGTTTGTAGATTACAACTCAATGTGTGTGTGTGTGTTGTGCTCTGTGTTTAGCCGAACAACGACGGCCACCAAAAGTTTTACAATTATTTTCTCTAGCACTCGACGGCGGCGACGGCGACGACGGACGGCATCCCATTTATTGACTCTCCTTGTTGTATGTTTGGCTCGTTAAACAATTACACCCATTATTAGCCGATCATTAAGCACCATTATCAACAGAGTCGAGGAATTGCTTCTTTGCAAGCCAAATGGATCTTGCAGATCGAATGGCCAGTCTTTTGATTTGACGAACTTACGATACAAACGACACGAAGGGAAGCAAATGTTGGAAAAACACTCATGAGCAACAACCACAAGAGACAGAAAAAGACGATAGATGTCAAATTATTTATATCCAAGCAAACGTAAGCGTATTCCTTCTAATTTAGCTGAAATCATCAAGTTGGCAACACTGATCTACTTAAACTTTATTATTAAAGTTGACAACAGCGCTTTAAGTTAGCCTGTCAGATTGAATATTGCTCAATCCAACATAACCAAAGAGAGAAAATTAAATGCCAACATTCTTATTTTGTATGAAAAATGTACAATAAGAGTTTCGATCTTCTTATGTAAATAGAGGTCGTTTTTATAAGCACTAAATCAATAGCAACAATCAAGAACTGACCGGTCAAGTAGGTAACTTGACAACGTTTATTAATTTCACCAACACAATAATTTCTATTACAACTCAATTGACCTATATGTATCTTGAAATCATTCTTAAGAACATTTGATACATTCCAAATCAATTTAGCAGCTGAAGAACAAAAACAATCATAATTACAATAATCCAGACCATTGCAATTTTATCGAAACTTCAGATTCACGTCCATCTCATCACTGTATAATTGAGTTCCCCTTCAAACCTGGAACTTTGAAGGCATATAAATCGAGTAAACAAAACGATATTCAAAAGTACACAACCACAATGAGCTGGTCCACAGAATTATGGGACCAGTTCGACACTATTTCCAGTCACACTGCCAAAGGTATTGAGTTTCTTGATAAAGTTGGCCACTTTGTTAAGGACAGATGCCTAATAGAAACCGATTATGCCAGCAAACTGAGAAAGTTGGCCAAGAATTATGAGCTTAAGAAGAAGGACGAGGATGAGAAGGAGTTCTCTTATTCGCGAGCCTTCAGCCAAATACTCAAAGAGGTCACCGATATGGCCGGTCAACATGAGGTTATTGCAGAGAATCTATCTGCACAAATTGTCAAGGAAATATCTACCATAAGCAAGGATTTGCGAGAAGAACGCAAGCGCCATTTGAATGAAGGTTCAAAGTATCAAAGTTTGCTCAGCACCTCATTGAATCAGTTAGATAAGTCGAAGAAATCTTATGACAAAGCGTTTAGAGAGTCAGAGAAAGCGCATGAAAATTATCAAAAAGCTGACAAAGACTTGAACTTGAGTCGAGCTGAGCTCGAGAAAGCCAAGACTATATCGCTGAATAAGGAGCGGGCTTGCGAGAATAGTAAGACAGATTATGCAAAACAATTACAAGTTGCCAATCAAGCTCAGCGTGAGCATTATACTCAATTTATGCCAAAAGTGTTTCAACAATTACAAGACCTGGAGAATAGGCGGATAGAATGCACGAAAAACTTTCTCCGTTTAGGTGCCATTGTTCAGAGGAACGTCCAGCCAATCATAAACAAGTGTTTAGATGGAGTTGTCGATACAGCGAACACGATTAACGCAGTTGCCGATGGCCAACTTGTCATTGATAGATATAAGTCTGGGATGCAACCACCCGACGATATTCCATTCGAGGATTTGAGTAATCGAGCAAATTGTGAAACAGATTCCATCCAATCCAAGGGCAGTAGTTTAATGTATTCACATTCAATGAAATCGGAATCTTTGAGACATACCTTTACAGCTCGAGGCTTGAAGAAGCGAACGAGATTGCTGGGAATCTTCGGTGCAAATAAGAACGACTACATGGATCTGCCACCAAATCAAAGGCGTAAGAAGATACAATCCAAAGTTGATGAGTTGAACAGTCAGATTGCTCAATCAAATAAGGCCATACAAGGTTTGTTGATAATGAGACAAGCCTACGAGGAGAATGGAGCTTTCGGAGATCCCAAGACCATTGAACGCCAATTGCGGGAAAACGAAGCCACCTTAGAGCAACTCAAGGGCGATCTATCCAAACACTTGGTTCTACTTGATAATTGCGATCCCGCGAGACAACAACAACCAAATAACAGTACAATCAATCGAACAGTATCCTCCGCCGCAGCAGTTGTATCTTCGGCTCAGCCAACAAACAATGAACAAATCAACAATCTAAGTAAATCACCGAGCATTACAAACTCAAATCATAGGGCCTCCATCGGACCCGAATCTGAACTATCGCGAACAAATTCGGATAACAGTCTCAGGCCGGACTCAAATAATCGGGAAGCTACCAAGAGCAGTGCCACCAATCGGACAAGTAACTCGTTTTATGATTCTATCAGTGACAATATATCAAACAATGCTATCGCCAATGGCCAGTAAGTATCTCGCGCTGAATAGGGGCCATGAGTAACTCTTATTTAGATCTAGATTCTTGAGAAATTACTCACGAGTAAAAAAACAAAATGACTAACCTTCTCACAATACACTCAACTTTCTATATAGAGATGCCATCGACGGAAATGAGAACAACAAAACCCAAAATGAAAGTGCAAACCATGTTGCTGCAAACAATTCCCAAGAATACGGCAGCGACGGCTACGAGGCACCGACTGATCTGCCAGCTCAAGCCTCGGCTAGGGCACTGTATCCTTTCAAAGGTAAGTCTCATTGATTAATGCGCATGTTATCAAATTTGGATCGATAAAATCTAATGAATTAGTGTCTAACCAAGTTCAATTTGTTTTTCCTTATTCTAACAGTTGAAACTGCTGGCTCGATCTCAATGGAGGAGGGCGAGCAATTCGATGTGATAGAATTCGATCAAGGCGATGGATGGACTAGAGTTCGTCGGAAAGAATTCACACCCGAGGACCCGGATTTCATTGGATTCGTACCAACGAGTTACATATCCATTGAGCCTACAATAGCGGATTCTGATTCTAAACCCACGTGCCTAAATCAAGAAACTTGACGAGGACCATGGTAGTCCAAATGCAAATACTGACGACCAAGGTAAAGGTGACCCTAATTTCTTTTTAAATATCACGTAGGCAGTTAAAGATTTCCTCTCCTTTAGACGACTATAGTAAACTGCAAATTTGGATTTGCGGTTTACTAAATATTTTGAGTATGCCTTCACAGAGAATCCAATAAATGTCTCGTCTCAAATTGATCCTCGCCAACCGGTCTATACAGTCTATCCAAAATCTAACAAGCGAAAAATTTGCTCTTTTGAGTATCTATGCGAGTGCGCTATTTCTATGGAGGGGGAAGCAAGAGTATGCTAAATTTTGCCGCTTGGCTTTTGGACACAATTTGATGTTTCCGGAGATCGCTAGGCTAACTCTTTTCATCATTGCAAACCGCCATTGAACTTTCTCATACAGTACATGTAGTAAGCGAAAGTTTCGGGCCGAAACTATCGCACAGATGAATGCATGACGACTCAGAATGACTGAGCATGCATTCGTTTTTCTCAAATCCACCATGTGGAGTTTATTATTGTTTTGTTCTGTATTTGAGGGTATGTTTGTTTCGAATCAAAGCCACCTATTGAGCCATTCGAGCTAATTAGGGTATATCATATTGTCAGGATGGTATTCATGTTTGGTCCCGCGCCAATCAGGCGGACATTGAATTATTTGAAGACCGGACCATTTTTTGCAAAAGGTAAGTTGAATGTAGAACGCGTGTGAAGTAAATCACAAGCTTTAAAGTTTTGCGCACCAACACATCAATTAACACTCTCAAATTCTACCCACTGATTTCAAACTTAGACCATGTCGAGATTATGGAAGTGCATTACCACCTACACGGAAGAAAATTTCAAACAAGAGAAGAGATGAAGAAGGATTATTTTCATGGATTAAGAGAATTTTACTTCTGGGAAATGCCAAGAATTCAGTATCAAAACCCAAATTTACAAATAGTCAGATATTTAGACAAGTTTCCAACGCCATTTATAAGATTTTGGCTAAATGATGGTAGTGATCTAATCATCGATTGCTTTAATCAAGGTCATCAGGATATTTTGCAAAGAGTTATTAAAGTTGCGGGTAAATCCGAGAGTCGTTTAAAGTTGGAGGAGCAATTACGTAAAGCGGTTGTTGGCGAAGATAATCCAGCACTATTTGGCCACCGGAGGCAGAGGTTCTGTGCATGTGAGGTGCCTGGCCAATCACCTTGTCCTGGTGTAATAAGAACTCCAACATTTGATCAACTTGAGGTGGACATTGGTGGTAAAATAGTGTGATGTTGATGATGGTTACTATCAATAAAGCTATCGTCAATCAGGTATTTAAGAGACTTTTGTGAGCCATCGCTAGATCTTCTCGGAGATGTGGACCCGCTGCTTGATGTTACAAACTTACTCGAAGTTGAGAAGACTGCCGATTGAACCATAGAGGCAAGTAACATTGTTGATCTTTTCAATGATCTCGATCCAACTCCTACAAAACCGCCGCCGCCATGTCCATGGCCATCGGCGCTATGATCGATATAATGACTATGATTTGCATTATCCGAGGGCTCTAACTCTAAGGATCGGCGATAATTTTCATCTTCAACAAACTTTTGCAATTCATCTATATATCGATTAGACAACAAATAATTATGAATATCCGGCATATAAACAAGATGATCGTAGTTGCTTGACTGGAATCTCTCTATGGATTTGAGTATTTTACTTGTGGCCTTTGTTCTTTGCAATGTGCCGTCTGAATACACTTCGTTGATGTAAATAATATCACGTGAATACATACCCAAGTATGGTATACAAGGTAGATCGCAAGTGTCCAGGTGATTCCTTAATAGTAAGTAGTTGTTGTTGTCTGAGTATAGTTCAGTTAGATACTCAAATTGAGCCTTCTCCTTCGGATGCTTCTTTTTAACAAAATGCCATGTCTTGTCGAGACGGTAGATGGGCGAAATGAGTAGAGCCGATATGACGGCATAGGAAGAGTGTAAATTGTTCAATAAATAGAGACGCCTTGCTGCTTTGATGAAGTGACTAATTAGCTCAGCTCGATATCTCGGCGACTCGTAAGATAGAATTTGACTAACAACCCAGAATGTAACTTGATTAAATTGTCTATTCATTGCTACAATATTTGGCGACAGTTCCTGTTTCCTTGTTGCAGCCGAGCAGCAAGTTGAGTTGACCATGGTTTTGGTTTTGACTGACATTTCTTTATTGCTTGCATCACTCGATGCAATAGTTGGTAGTGACGGCGAGGAACCTTTGCTGCCCAAACTGGTGAGCTCATCCCTCTTGATAGATTTAAATATAGGCAAATCCATAAGAGTTAACTGAGCGGCCAGATCATCCGGACTAATATCAATGCTAGAAAATCTCTTGTTTGTGCTCAAGTGTCTCATGGTGACGTAAATATGTTTGGACCTTTGGACGGTTTGATATGTTGTTTGTTATTTATGCAGCTTTGTTTTGAGTCGGAGCTGTTGAGATTTGGACTAGTTTTTGGCTTGATGACTATTATGATTATTATTGCTATTATTATGGACAATACCTGTGATCACATTGACGTTAATAGCTTGATCGGCTAGTGGTTGGCTATTGAATAGGCCATAAGCT
This sequence comes from Aculops lycopersici, assembly GCA_015350385.1. Classification (NCBI taxonomy): domain Eukaryota; kingdom Metazoa; phylum Arthropoda; class Arachnida; order Trombidiformes; family Eriophyidae; genus Aculops; species Aculops lycopersici. The sequence continues at coordinate 1,842,303 of WNKI01000001.1, read as the reverse complement.
ACCACAAGTAGCAACTATAATTCAATTTAGTCATGATGTTTGCTTTGGTTCCTCGACTTGTTGCTTTTGCCGTTAAGCCACTAGCAGCCTCGCTGACAAAATAAGAATAGTATTTTCTTTACAAGGACCAGTAAGCTTGTTGTTTATCAATAGAAAAGGCCTTGAATATCAAGGTTCCTTGGAAGTCCTAGTGACTAATTTCTAAGTAAAAATGCCGTTTATTTCATTAAAATTGACAAACAAAACAATTTGGCAATCTGCCACCTAGACGCGTGGATATGCCCTGTAAAAAACAATTTTCGTCATCGCATCACAGCGAGTCTTTCTGTGAATTTATTTTTGTTACTACACTTGTAGTACACTGAAAACCCTGTTCCTTTTTTCAATATGAGAAACGGTAAGCGGCCAACGCAGACTGTCTACGTCACAATCGGGCGGATGCAATTGCTTGGCCATTGGCCAAGACTTTCGCGCAGGACGCAACAGTTGCCTTACTCTTTCCTATGGCGTTTGTGCGCAAACGCACTCAGCTTACGGTCGACTGGATCCGCAGATTTTTGGCAAGCTAGCTTGACGCAAAGGAATTTTCGTCATGCAAGTACAGTAGTCGATACTGTGTGTATGTACTGAATTGGCACTTTGCATAATAATTCAATTTGGAACTTTGCATGAGCTCAGTGCAACTCGTTGAGATGCAAGTCGACTTCCAGTCACTGAACCAGCAAGACTCTACCTGATTCGAGAGCATAGGCTTTTTTCAATCTCACTCAGGAGAGACTTTACTTTGGAATATCACTGAACTTTGAACTTCTATCTAAACAACATCTCGAAGTTGCTTCAGATAGATCATATGCTTAAAATATATGACTATAGTGTTGTTTCCACCAAAGACGGGCAAAGATTGCATTTTGCTGCTGCATGTTGTTGACATTACAGCAAACTAACGAGTACTTGGAGCTTGGTAATTTGATAAGGCTTGGCATGGAGTCTAGACTCAGCTAAAATGAGTCGCATCCTTCCTCTACAAAAAGTTTAGACGAGTCTTGTCAACAGACTACTAGAGAGGCGATTCATTGACTGCTCAAAATGGTGTTGGCTGGTAGCAAGCAAGCAGTTGCCTCTATTCTGAGTTGCATTTCCATCGAATCATACCGTTGCATTGGTAGCGATTCGCTTGGGAACTTGAACCCCTTGAGATCATATGTCTCGCCAAAACAACGCAAGGTCAAAGAAACTTGTCTCGCCGCTCGGAGAATCCATATCATTGGTCTAGAATAGGTTTTGTATGTAACATAGAGATCGTTTAATCATCACGAGGCAAATTGCAGGAGGGAGTTCGTTAATGGTTGTTTGGCTCAACTCGAACAACAGCCTTGTTGGTCTGTAATCATAGTTTTGCTATTACAATATTACAAGTGTGCTGATTGTTCGCGTTGTTGGGATAAAACTTGATTTTGATGGATTTACTAGCAAGGGATAGTATTAATCCTCAAAGATCCCGAGCTTTCTATCATTGAAGATCAAGTTTTGCGCCGGTCTAGGAATCGGGCACCGGAACTGCTCTGTGTCAGGGAATGCGAAGAAGTGTCTCTGGTCACCGGCGTTGGAAGTGTCTATTGTTTGCATTTGTTTGTTGTACCTGTTGGATTCAACAAACTTTTCAATCTTGTCATTGAGCTCGATAGTGGAATTTACCAATTCGCTAAGTGAATTCGGGTCGCACAAATTCTGACTACTGATTCGGGTCCTCACTTGTTTGTTTAGGAAGCGATCAAATAAGGGAATACCGAAGTGGCATTCAAATAGTGTGAGATCTTTGTTGTTGTTGCTTGCATCTTCGGTTACTGGTTTTAATTTAGGTTCATTAGTGGGAGTTTGCCCATCCGTATCACCCTCTCTTTCCTCTTTAGTCTCACAATCGATTAATGTAGTTAGATTAGCCGGTGACTCAGATTTTCGCCTAGCTCCAAAAATGTTGTTGGCCTCGTTGCGTTCAATATACTTTCTCACTGACTCGGCAGATCTCAAGAGAGTAATGTAACCACAGATTTTCGTCAAGTTCAAACACTTGCCAAGTTCAACGATAGCAGGAACATTTTCAAGATCTATAAAGGGATCTGACTTGTCAGGCTCTTGTAGTGAGCATGACGATAGGCTGCAATTTTCAGCATGTGTAACTAGAGGAAGCGGGACAAAAACTTTTTCCTCGCTACTGACGAGATTGCCTCCTGTAGGCTGCATGGGATAAGCTTGTAGAAGTATCGGTGAGTGGGTTAAAGCCTCATTGATTGCATTGAGTGCGCTTCGGGTGTGTATACAGGTAGGCTCCCTATTCCAGTGGTTTATAAGTAAGGTGTCATAACTTTTAAAGACATCCGGTAGTTTAGTTAATCTATAACCTTGGACTAGAAGTAAGGATGGCGGACCACAACCAGTCGCATGGTAGATGAAAAGTCTGAACCAAAGCGAGTTGATGAGGGGCGAGCCAGGACCTAAATGTGGTAGACTTGTCGTAGTGTTCAACTTGACATCTTGAGTTAGAGGCGCTAGTGATATGATAAGTTGATAATTTTTTTTCAAAAACCTTTCGCAAGAGACAGAGTCTAAGTTGCTGAGACTCTCAACTCGAATCAAGTCAAGTCCAACTCGTTGATTCTCCTCACTAACATCGAGCTCATTGGATTGCAGAAGATCCGAAGCTACACCTAGATCAGTTCGAATAAATTGTATAGTCCTATGTAACATTAGGGCATGGATATAATATCTTCTAGCCTCGTAACCATCATCTTCTATTGCATCACTCTGAATTTTGGACAACTCAGCCAGTAAGCTATCGATCCATTCGTCTGATAGCTTGCCTACCTCGAACATTGTGACCGCATGATTTTTCAACTTTGTACTCAAGTTGCCCATCATCAGGAATGCAGCCAAATTTGAGTCATAGAAAAATACAATTTTCTTATTTGTGGTTGTCTGACCGGTTGAGGAATGAGGCGAGGATAATATAACCGAAGGTGACTGGACTAATTGGCTTGATTTTCCGTCTGCTTGAAAGTTATAAGTAGACTCTGAAGTTGTGACAAAGTTGTCGAGAACTTCTGTTCCTTCATCATTGTCTCCTACGGTCGCCAATTCATTTATGAAATCAGATATATTCCTGGAGGATTTGTTGATTATATGGGAGACATTTATTCCCATTTTTCTATAATTCTCTAGTTTTACACGCCAAGATGGGTGACACTTATCTATATCTATGTAGAGATTTTTCTTGTGAGCAAAGTTAAGGCGACAGTACATGGACACAGCGTTCTTGACGAGCTTGATATCTATCTCAAGGATGTTGGCCAACTCTTGAACAGGGGTGTTTTGATCAATCGATACAAATATCTTGTAAAGCAGAGTCTCGAAATAGTCCCCAGTGACTCGGTTCATAACGAATCCTTCTAGTGGTGGGACAACAATATAGTCATCATCATAGATGGGAACATCCAAGTATATGAGACCCTTTAGGTATAAAGATCTCACGTGCTCCTCGTCTAAATCACAGGCCAATATCTGATTAGATAATCCATCAGGTGAGACCAGTCGATCGATGATAGATCGTTCAGAGGGCGAGACCATAGATCTGACATCATCTTCAGTTATGTAACCGGCATTCACGAACCACCAGGGCTCAATTGCTACATTCTTGTCAGGTTTACTTGGTAGCAGACTTCGAGCATTCTTCTTGAACCCAATACCTAGGAATCTTCTATAGGTCGAGCGTAGTTCATTCATGATATCTATATATTGATTTCTACCAATACCCAATAGTCTAAGGCAATCGGCCGCTGTAAAGTTTGGCAATGTGTCGTAGCTCTTCTCTTGTTCGATAATTTGAGCCATTGTTGATAAATAATATTGGAATGGTGTTATCCTCATTCCAGTTATAATGAAGTCTGATAGATGATATGGAAATAACATTAAGTGATCGCGACTATACCTCAATAGTTCTCTATAATATTCATACTCATCATTGACAACAAACCTAACCAAGTTGCCACGATATCTTAGTTGATTTTCGATACTATAACGTAAGATTCTCTTGTCATATTCATGGCTGCTTCCAATGAGATCTCTCATTCGATTGTCCAAATCAGCCCACCTCTTTAGAGACAAAATAGCTAATTCAATCTCTCGTTCTAAGGTGGCCATGATGATTGTATTCGTAAATCTTTCAAGCACTTGGATAGATTTTGCTTTCGTTATTTGTTTTAACCGGACTGTAGATTATCTTTGACTTTTCTTCTCGTGTAAGCAATTTCCTCGGTGCCAATCTTCGAAGATCGGTTAATATCCATTTCAAAATTCAGCTCTAATAATTTGGGATTTGTTTAAAGATTTTATGTTACTTCATGTTTAATATTGAAATGGACTGTTTCATTTGTTTAAGAAACAGGTTGACTTGGATTTATAACAAAGGATCAGGCTGGTGGCTAAATACATAACACACGCAGAGAGGAGACGAAGAGAAAGCGATGTACGAACGCGTGACGCCACGGGAGATTCGTTGCAAAATTCAATCTACAAAGTGGGGCCAAGTTTCTCAACTGACATCATGTGCGTTTTGTTGTGATCTATATATTGATGACCTATTAACTCATCATACATTCTATTCCATATATCAATCCATTTACAAAGATTAGCTCAAGATGTTGGCAAAGAAAATCAAAAGATGCCAGAGCCAGTTTGCAAAATGCGACTCCTCAAGCGTGGCGAACAATGTATTCTACCGGCTGTTCGAATCCAAACTTAATGACTTTATCCCTCTAGATTTTGTCGATGTTTTCTGGTCTCATTTACCCGCGGACTTTGAGAAGAATTCGACAACAGCATATAAACCCTTACTACAGGCTATAGATTTCCTGTCCAAATCATACAAAGAAGTTCATAACCAATTGAATGATTCGTGCAACGAAGAACTGAGAAAGAGGATATTTACTACCCTAAAGAATCACATTTTATCCCATAAACCTCATTACCTGGCTGATTATCTGCATGCCACCTATTTTAGGGCCTTCAGGGTATGGCTGCATCTGAGAATAACACATCACCCTCCTCCGGCTGTTGTCATGCCAGTGGGCTATGGCATCGAGGATAACTACGATGATCTAGATGATGAAACCGAATCACCAACCTCAAGTCACAGACAGAATCTTTGTCCTGGTTGCAGTGTTCCTCGAGAAGCTTGTGATTGTCGTGATATCTATGACAAATTTTGTATTATGAATAAGCAACTAAGCGAATTGGGCCTGCTAGAAGGTTTAGTGGGATCAACTGTAATGGATATAGCGCGAATATATATAAAGCGTAAGGTGTCCTCAACAGGCAAGGCTCTCAATTTTTCACACTCCTACCTGGAAGAATCTACCGAGTGGGTCCAAGAGATTGTCATGCCTTGGATCATGAAGATATACAATCTTTTGGATCATAGAGAGGATGACGAAGAAGTTGAGAACAAATTAGATCAGTATTTGCGTGATGCCTATGCAAATGTTCGTGTATCCCAAATGTTCGATATCATTATAGAATATCCAAATTCGGAAGCCGCCATTCAAGATATGAAGCTTTGTTTAGATGGCTCTACTCCCTCCACCTTTTGGAAGAATCTCATAGAGAGTGTCAAGCAATCATTAACCGAACACTTGTTGCATCCAGGAGTTGCCACTTACGACATATTGACTGCCTACATATCTGCCATTAAAGCATTGAGAGCGTTAGATCCATCCGGCTTGATCTTGCAACTTGTAACAGAACCCGTGAGACGATACCTCAAATCTAGAGGTGATACAGTGAGATGCATTGTCACTGCGCTTACGGATGGCGACCATAACTCTGAACTCAATAAGGAAATGATTGATAGTGACACCCAGACTAATGAAAACGGCATGCTAAATGGAGAAGGATCATCCAAATTAGTGATACCAAGTGACGGTGAGGTTTTCACCGATAAAACTTTCGAAAATTGGAGGGTTGATCCGATTGAATTGAAGCCAACCGATGATGGCATGAAAGCAGGAAGATACTCGGATATTGTATCCATACTTGTAAACATATATGAAACTAAGGATCTCTTTGTTGAGGAATACCAAAAACTACTTTCCCAACGTTTGCTAAGCAAGTATGATGAGTGTAATATAGAAATGGAACAACGAAACCTGGAGCTTCTTACTCTGAGGTTTAGTGATTGTGAGTTGCATAGATGCGAAGTCATGCTTAAGGATGTGATAACTTCGAAGCGACTAAATAAGAGGATCTTGTCGGACGAGATTAGAGGTCACGCATTAGAGGACTTTAGAAAACTCAATGTACTTATTGTGTCGTCTCCATTCTGGCCTGATAAATTTGGACCCATGGATACAGTCACTGACGAGGCACCAAGTCTAGAGTTTTCACCGGAAGTTGAGAATGCCTTATTCAATTATCGCAAGGCGTTTGAGGCCATTCAAGCGAGTAGAACTCTCCACTGGCGCCACCATTTGGGTATGGTCAATATGGACATCAAGATCAATGGCAAAACTCAAAACTTTACCGTAAGTCCCCTGCACGCATCACTCATTCACCTGTTTAAGGAAAAGAAAAGTTGGCGTCTGGATGAGATCATTCATAAGACTTCACTTCCAGGCGCGACGATCAGGTCAAGGTTGTTATTGTGGAAAAATAACGGTCTCATAAGAGAATTAGGTGAGGACAAATATGAGCTTGTCGAGGATTAAAGTTTGCATTGTATCTTTTGATACTATTTACTGTGGTGTCCCGAGGACGGATGTTCTGTCGACGATGAGTGGCGTTGCCTTGAGGCTTTGGACAAACGTTGTCTCCTTCTCTTACTACTGGAAGATGATTTTTCTCTTAGTCTATCTGATACTGGGGTGTTAACAAGAGTTGTATTAGAGGCGGCATTTGATGCCACAGATGTAGTGGATGAGTTTAAGGAGTTCAAAAAGGACACTCGACTTGTGGGACTTCCGGTCATAACACTCGAGGTTGGAACTCGGCTCATGACGTGGCTTCGAGCTCGTCTAACTCCACTTGCTGACGAAAGTAGTGCTGTATTCTTGGGATCGAACCCAAATGACTTGACACTAGACCTCGGTCCGAAACTTCGTGTGCCTTTCTTGCTTCCGGCTGTGGAGATTGTCGAGCCACCTTCGTCCGAGGCGCTTGTGGACCTTTGCTCGCTGATCAAATCTGCGTATCTCATTCCAGTACCAACGGTCTCGATGCCCCGACAACTCAAGCCCATGGCAACAACCGACTCACCTACATCCAATTGCCTAGCTATATTCCAGAAACCGACGACTAGCGTGACACAATTGGAGACGCATAGTAACCAAACAAATTGATGATTCCGGAGGACTATTTGACTACCTAAATACAAGCCGCCCAATCCGATGGTTGCACTAACCAGTGCAACACTCATTCGTACTAAATTTTCCGTTGAGCATATACCTGAAGAATCATACTGATTGAAGTACTCTTTTCTATCTCGATTCCAACGTAATTGATAGTGCAACAGCCAGGCGAGAGAAAAAAGGGCACTTCCGCCGCCTATTGTAGCTAGCATAATGCAAATGATATCATCCGTCCAGGAGCAGGCAATTGGTAAGAGTCCGAACGAAAGCATTATAAAGTTTATCACAGCAAATATAATCAACATCACATCCTCTAAAAACCAATGAGGCAAAGGCACATCGTCAATTGGATAATGGACTTCTTGGTCTTTGTTTGGCTCGTCTAACGAAATTGTTCTACTGAACGAACCAATATATTGATTGATTGTATAGTAATATTCCTTATTTGTTGATAAATCGATTACCGTAAAATCATACACATAAATCCAAGATTTAAATGGGCCAGAGTGTTTCAAAATCAACCCACCTAAAGCTGGCATTTCTACCAGACGGTAGGCAACGATTGATAAACTTGTAATTAGCGGCTCGTCTAATAGAGTCTTAGTATTGAGTCTAGTCATTGGAACTACCTCATTCTTTTGCATCCCCAATACTGTTATATCTATATCGTGTTTATCTGGGTTGAAATCCGGAGAGGAGAGACCAACTCTCAGGATGAGTTCATAGTGGAATTGGACGGTTCGGGGTGAGCATAGGACAAATACTCGAGGTATTATATAGGTATTCTTGCCCCTCTGTCGCCATTTTAGGATTAAATATGTGACACCTAATACAATCCATACACTGAGAATGGTTACGACTATAACAGGGAACTTGTCCATGTTCAATCTGGCACCCTCGTATTTGACTTCTTGCCCGAGGATAAAAGGAATAGGCCATATGGTTGAAAGAGTTAGTCTTTTCTATTATGAATTCTGTTGTCGTCTGCACTGTAAAACCTGTAGAGGATGGGTAGCAGTCGGTTATGATTTAGTCTCTAAATTTGAGTGGTTTTTTGTTTTTGATAAGAGCTCTTACTTGTTCTCGAGATGTATTTTCGTTGGTCTCATAAAATAAACTGGAGCAAAGACATCCTCCGAGTGACAGATAATTTCATAGGAATCTAATATTAATTTCTTCTTGAACAAGGGGCAATCTAACACAAGCGATTCAAACTCGCCACCCTCTCCACAAATATGGGCACCATACTCGGCACTAATCTTTCTTAACTTGTCTTGCATTTCCTTTAGTGATTTGCCAATATCATCCTTGCCTAGTCCGATGCAGGCAACTTTTATAAGGATAGCGTGAAAATTGTCGTCAATCATTCGTTGCAATAGACTATCCTGATTTTGATTCCACAGGTAAGCTAACATTTCAATACCTAATCTTTTGCAAATATCCTCGACTCTCGTGCTCTGGTATGTGGATGCAATTGCGCCAACTGAAACGGCTTTATAATCTATCTTGTGGACATCGCGTATCTCGACCAGCAATTCGTATAGCGCCTCCACTTCATCATCTTTATCACCTGATGTATAATTGAGATCTGTGTTCTTAGCTGAACCGTGGATTTCCCGTCGATAGAGTGGCTTCTCAAGAGCTTCAGCAATGAATTCTATGGCTTGATGACCAACTGTTTGATACATGTACGAGTCCAGCTCATCAGTTTGCTTATCCTTTGGTGGGTGCAAATTTGCAATTGCAACAACCTCATGTCCTTTCTGCGTGGCTAAATAAAGATTGTACAAGCTATCCTTGCCACCACTTAATAAAGCGACAACTTTCATGGTTAAAGTCTCTTCTGCTAACAGTATATCTACAAAATATTTATAGTTTTTAGATGGATTGGAACTTCCTTTAAGTTTCTGATGGAAGTTTGCGCAACGTGGTCATCGATCCTAGCCGCCACATGTTCTTCCAAGTGAGCGCAGTTTTAACAACTTTCTGTATCTCACACAGACAGAGCATTTGACTGAAAGACAGAAAAAAAACAATGTCTCAGCTGTTCACTGCGTCAGATCCCTCAACCATGGGTGCAAATGTCGGGGTATCCCACTACTCAATTCTAATGTTATATAACTAATATAATGTCGAGATTATATGGTTCGTATAAAATCTCTAAACTCATTTAGGGGTAATTTTGTGGATATTTTATGGAGGTGAGAATGTATATTGGAACCTCACCATGACTGCAAACACAGAATCATCAACCGGAGTCTTGGAAGAGAGGAGGGATGTTGTTGAGATCAATCTTGATGGAAGAGAGATTTCTATGAAGACGCACAATGGAGATAACAGTACAATCAATAGTTTGCAAAATGAAGATGATGAATATAGACTAAAAGATGGCGATTCAACAGTAACATCTAAATCGACGAAGAAAGATTTGACAATCAGATTCAAGGACTGGGGCTTCAAAGTGGACCGACTCTTTGAGGTCGCTTATAGATTTTATAAGCGTAATGAAAGTAAAGCCTTTCATCCAACTTTCGATGAGAGGAATCACATGAATGCCCTTATTCTACAGGCGAAATATGGAAACTTTGACGGCGCTCGGGCGCCCGATGTCGGAGTTTTGGATCTGGTTGGCAAGAGTCGCCGAAACGAGTGGTCATTGTTGAAGGGCATGTCGAAGACTGAGGCCATGTCCAAGTTTATCTGCACCCTCGACGAGATATGTCCTATATTTAAGGCATATGCTGAGGCGGTGAAGCTTAGCACTTCAAATCCCCAACAATCAGCTCAACAGAATAGAACCTCGCCAGATGGTACGAGAAATATTGTAAGAAACTCGACAGAATTTCAACTTTACCAATCACAACACCAACAACAGACTACCAGTGATGATGCAGATCAACTTCAAGAGAATAGAGAGCAATTAAAGGCAATCCGTGCCTCGTTATGCAAGCAAACTTACTCCCAGTTCAAGACATACGCGGAAAAGCAAATCCCTAATGATTTGATGCAGCAAAAATACTTAATTAACTCCCTACAAGAGCAATATTACCAGCAATACATATCCCAAATGCATCCAGAGATGGCCAACGCCACTAATAGTAACCAAGATAATGAGTCCCTAATGAGTGTAGAGACCTCACATACCTCATCGGTCTCAAACTCATCGATAAAGTCACCGGCACTTTCACCGAATCTATCGATCAAGTCTGCTTCATGCAAAACTAATCCTGCCGAGCCAGCTTCCAATCATCAACCTCAGGCTCACACAACTATAGATCTAAGCGGAAATGCCGAGTATTCCATGCAACCAACTCCGAGTGAACCAATAGAAATCTCCAAAAGGATAGAGCAACAGCAACAGAAGTCATTAAATATTGATTTAGAGCGAAACATACACAATCAAAGTTATCCAGCTCCTCCGCAACCTCGGCCACAAGAAAAAGTGCAACAAGATCAAGTACCACCTCATCTTCGCGAGGCACAGCAGCAACAACAACAGCAAGTAAAAAACCAAACATACCAACAGACGCCAGTGATACCAGCTTTCGAGCCATCGCCTCCACCTGTTCCCATTCAAAAAACGCCTATTTCAGCGCCTCAACCATTCAACTATAGCCAGGTTGCGGAACCACCCAAAACGTCTTCGCCAGCCTTACCCATTCCAATGCAGGATCTGCCACCACCCCAAATGCTACCGGATGTGTTACCTCCCAAACCAAGGCAAGAGTCAGGGCAAACTATGCAATCGACTGAACCACAGCGACAAATTGATAATATAAAATCTCGCCAGGAACCGAATCCAAAGGAAATCGTCGAAACTGTTGATGGCCAACCTCAAATGAAGACCGAACCAACTGATATCAAACAGGAACAGCGACAGGTGGACACTTGGAGCTGCGGTAGCTCCAGCGGCGCATGTAGTCCATTGAATCAGAGTTTCTCCTACGAACCTCTCGAGCCGGCAAGCATTTGGACGAAGAAGGGATTACAAGAATTTAAAGAGTCGCTAGTGGACGATAAACACTCTGGCGCTTATGTGGTGAAGCAGGGAATTCTACTAACAATCCAGGTACCCACTTACCCCGACGGTCGTTATATACATTTCGAATTTGCAACCGACGACTTTGATATTGGTTTTGGACTCGACTTTATCTACGAATCCAACTTGCTTGAGCCACTAGCCATAAGAATCCAAGAGGAAAGCGACGACGATGATGACGAGGAGCCCTTCGAGGAGGACCAAGTTCATCAGGCAGGTGGTGGCGGCTTGCCAGAAGTTGATATTGAATCTTCTCATCGTCCAGTTGTGGTAAACGAGCAATTGGGACGAAAGAGAGCCGAGAGATTGGAACGCGAGGCTCGGACTGTGTCCATAGTACCCACCTACCGGCGTGACTCCCACGAGGAGGTGTTCGTTGGCCGCCACCGGTACCCAGGCCAAGGATATTACTTGTTGAAATTTGACAACACCTACTCGGTGTTGCGCTCCAAATCCCTGTTTTTCCGTATTTGTTACTTTATTTAACTACCACCACCACCACTACTACTACTACTACTATTACTTCTGCTACCGCTGAAGAACGTAAATCGATCTTTGGATCGGAAGAGAGCATTAAACGAAATGAAACAAAAAATAGACACCAGATATCGAAGACTGAAAGCACCTGTTGTTCGCCTTGTCGTTCTTACTAAACCCAGTGCAATTCTAAGTATAATAACCACGGCAATCAGTCTGTGGATTGTGTAAACCCGAGGCGGAAATGAACTTGCCCGAGATCACAGGCCTTCGAGAGAGGAGAGAAGGGATTTGAGTGAGTAGATGTTGTTGCTGTTTCGAAGATGAGGGTGAGATTGAGGGCAAGCGGAAGAGGCAGGAAGTCACTCGATCCAATGATGGCGAAATCAATTCGCATGAACGAGCCAAGTTGATGCCGCGGACCCGTACGATGCTCACTTGCTATCTCCATCGGCTGCGGTGGCGGCGGCGGCGGCGGTGGCAAGTGGTTGGACTGAGGCAAGGGTGACGAGGATTCAGGGGATCAATTGCGTGATTGATTCAGCGGCGCGCATTGGCGCAAACCCTCCTGGCAATCGAACTCCAAGGATTGAGGTGATTTCCTCGTTATGTTGGTTGTTCAGACTTTCAATCGAAGAGTGGAAGTGGCGGCGACGGTGGCTTTTTGGTTGAAGGGGCAACCTTTTTCCTGGACCCTGGAATTGAAGTAGAGCTGAACAGACAAATAGCGCAACCAAACCAAACTAGAGGGCCTCTTGGGGTGACAGTTTACAAGTTGGTCGGCAAATGGTCGCCCCACGAAACCCAAGTTGGCAAGTTTGCTATCGCTGTCGAAGCAACCGCCGCCATCCATCCATCGGGCACCTAGCGATACAAGTGCTCACCGGCAGCGACGACGACCACGATAATCTCTAGGTGCGCGCCAACATGATCGATCATAAGCTCTGCTTGGCCAACAACGCAACTCCTGGTCGTTTCCAAACACTCGCCGACGGTCTTATCTCCTCTAAGTTTGCCGGGGAGCTGATATCTCTAGTTGCTAGCGACTTCCAGGCGGCGAAGCGACTTGAGTTGGCCTCGGTGCTTCTAAGTGGCCCGCCCGGACCACCGATTGAACTGGCTGCAGCCGATCGTCGTTTGGACTGGCGGCGGTTGTCGCGCGAACACGAACATTAGCCCAATGGACTCTTCATCGAGTTGGCCAAACGGTCTGAAGTTTAGCTGCCACCATTTGGCTCAACTCGACACGACTCAAATTCAATGCTCGCCGACTGTAGTTTGTGCGACTCTCGGGTAGTGTGTGTGTGTGTGTGAGAGAGAGAGAGAGAGAGAGAGAGAGAGAGAGAGAGAGAGGAGGAGGAGGAGAGAGAGAGAGAGTACGTACGACGTACACGTAACGTACGTACGTACCGACCGTACCGTACGTACGGTCGACGTACGGACGGCCGCCGTACCTCTCTCTACGTACG
>WNKI01000001.1:1775520-1828806 GCA_015350385.1 Aculops lycopersici | reverse complement strand
CGGAGAGAGAGAGAGAGAGAGGGAGGGAGAGAGTAGAGAAGAGAGTTACACCGCTCAAGTAACCGATCGACCGACCTACCGATGGGCACGTGGAGCCGCCACTTCTCTCTCTAGAAAGAGCCACCGCCGCTACTGGCGAGACAAAAGCCCGAGCGGCGCGCAAATGAATCTCGAGGGTATTAGCATGCGAGTCGATCGCTCGCTCTCTACTGCCAACTCAAACTTTAGTCTCGTCTAGTCCCCGGGTCGGCCCTTCCGCCGGAAGTCGGCGTCTGCCCCTCGCTCCCAAAGCGGATTTCAGGGGGCTAGACGGATGTCGCATAGCTGCCTGTCGTCCAGTTAACTAGACCAAGCCAGCTCGTCGCCGCTACAATCGATCCTTCTGCAACTAAACTCGCTCAATTCCGTCGAATTGAATGCTCGTTTTCTCGGTGGCCGTCCATTGAGCGAGTTCCAGGAGCTTGCTGGAGGCAGCTCTATTTACCGCCAGCTAGACTTGCAAACCTTCGCCTCGATTTCCGCCAAACCAACAATCGGCCAACATCATCGGGTCGCCGGAGAACATTCAATTTGACCCCAATTGTCGTCCGGCGAACTTACATAACCTCGAAACCAGAGAAACTAGGCACGAGCAGTTTGGTAGAGGTTTTGTGGCGGCTTTCCAGAGGCAATGCCCGAGTGCTAAGCGTGGAGTGTTGCCTTGGTATAAATTCGATTATGCATAATAACACAGTGGAGAGCGAGCTCATTTGACCTCCCAACTCTAGTCTTGGTTCTCTCTGCCTCCAGCTAGCTCTTTGATGCTTGGCCCAAACAACAACAACAACGACGCCGAGTAACTTGAGAGTAGAGCAGGGAGACTTTATCATACTCAGTGGGCGGTCCCAAGTGAACCTTGCCCTTGTACTTATTTAACTCGCGATACTACTGAGGCAAGCGCCAGAAGACTTGCAACATTTTGGGCGCCGTGCGTAAATTCTCACACTCGCCTGTCGTCGGCTTAAATCCTCGCCGATTTTGCTCACACGCACCCACTAGAAATACAGAAACACAGACTGACTGGCCGACTATGAGCATCAAGTTTGGCTTCCAAAACTTGAGCAAAGTTTCGGGCCAAAGTTTCGGGAGCACCGAAGCAGTCGCCTTCGCAAAGTAGTGAGTGAACGCAACAACAGCATTCAGAGTTGCGACCATCGCCAATTCAATTGAGTTACAAGCTTACGTCGTCGTGGCTGGCGAAAGTGACTATAAGTGAGCATCCCGTTTGATTGGCCGTCTAGTGGCCGCTTGTTTGTTGTTGTTGATCTTTCATTGTGCATACAAGACGCGACCAGCTCATAGGCACTCGACTACGAGCCGACTGGCCCCCACTGAAAACTTGATCATTTATTTTGCCCTCGTCGTCGTGCTATCAGCGCAACACTAGCGACTGGAGTGGAAGCCAAGCCATGAGCAGTCTAATAGCCGATATTCTACTCTCGCTCTCTCATACACACAACTACTAAACCGAGCTGCAAGATTCGATGACATCCAATGGCGTCCCCTGCGCGACTTCCGGGGAAAAAAGAGGATCCAACGCAATTCTCTTTTTCCTAAGCTCTCGGCCTTCCATTGCGACGAATTAAAGCGAGAGCGCTCGCCTCGACCGAATGCAAATCGATTGAGTCCCAAAGACCGCCGAGTTCTGCAAACTAATTGGCCCTGAGCGGATCAGACGAGGACGAGGACGGCGGCGGCAATGAACTATGAAGTCAGAGAGAGCGAGACTGGCACATCTCATTAGGTTTTGTGGGCCGGCTTTTGCATTTGTCGAGCCTGGCGGCGATTCCTCAGAATTGACCCAGCGGCTTGCTTGTCCCTCCGACTCTGTTTTTCTTTCTCCCCTCACTCACTCAGTCAGTCAGATACTCGCTAGCTTTAACGCGTTATAAAAGCGCCGCTAGCTAGCCAGCCAAAGAGCGGCCAAGACTTTAAAGCGGCGGCCATTTTGTAATATCTAGTTTGTCCTTCGCTCTATTGGCCGCCAGTTGTTTGCCGCCAGCCCGAGTCATTCGAATCAGCCAGTCAGTCGACTCGCGCCCGGCGCAACTAAACTATTGACTACACCGACGACCTCGACGACCGCGACCTCGACGACTGGACGATGGATCGTGAAAAGTCGTCGGGCGCATAACTTCCATTGGCTTCCGCGGAAGCGAGCCAGCTACACACAAAAACCAACCGCCAATTCCAGCTAACGAAGCGTCAGTCTTGTTGGTCGCTCTCCTCTCAGTTCACCGGGAGACACAAGCGTCAATGCAAAATGATTGCAGCAAGCAGATGGAATGTATTCAGCGTTTATTTAGTTAGATTGGCTCCGTTTGCTCTGCATGAAGTTGGATCATGTTGGCAAGCTAGTGGAGTGGCACAGATAGCGAGCGAGAGAGTGAGGCAGCAGCAGCAGCAGCAGCAACCTCGCTGTTGGACGGAAGCCAATGCGGGCCCACTGGCCATGAGTCCATATGGAAGCATCCGTTCGCTTTAACTGTGTGGCAATTCATTTCGATGGATTTAGGCGCACTGTCCGACGGCCGCGGGCGCCGCCTCTGGTTTGTGCACGCAGGTTGCCGCTACCATCGCCGCCACCGCCGCCGGAGCTTGTTGTAATTGAATCTAGCTGGTTGCGGTCGGCGCCGATTAGACGGCCGTCGCCCTCTCAAACCAAACTGGCGACGACGAAAACGACGGCGAGGGCCACGAGAACCAAAGGCGGCGGTCGGGGCAACGGAAGTTGCGGCGGCAGCGTGTGCATGTGTGTGTGTTTTGGAACTCGGCTGCGGTCGCTCGTTCGCACGCGCAAAGCGAATGGCGCCACTCTATGCGGTTTGTGTGTGAGAGAGCGTGCGGCGCGAGCGGGCCGTCGCGCCCAGGTCGCATATGGGATCACCTAGCGACTTGCGGTGGTGCATGCGGTTTCAACATTGCAACCACCAACTAGAGAGAAGGAGAAGGAGAAGGAGAAGGAGAAGGAGGAGGATGAAACAAAATTGGAAACTTACTCGCGCCCCCTCCAGCGAAAATTTTCCAAAATTCAATTTCTCCCCTTAAACTGGCCAGAGAAACTCTAGCCGAAGCTCGAATGGCGAAAGAGTATAGTGATACTCTCGCCATCGCCTGAGAGCCAAAATTCAGTTCATCACACTGAATTCTCCATTGTTTGTGTGCGAGTAAAGCTTTCCACTAGAGCCAAACGATCCCTAGTGAGATTGTATGTGCTCCAGTCGAATCGCAAGCTAGGCGACGGACCAGCAGTAAAAGCTTCGTTTGGCGCAACATGATTGATTGTCATCAATAATAATGCCGCCCCTTGCCGCCAGCCGACCTCTCCCTCTTTGCTGATCCAAGTCTGAGGCGATCTCTCCGTCGGCATCGTCACTCAAATGCAACTATCGGCTCGACTGCCACCAAGACCATCGCCTCCGCCGTCATCGAGAACTGAAAGGAGATCGTCGGCGAGCCAAGTTGGCTCGAATGTCGTTAGCCTGGCAGCAAACCCGGAAGCGATCGCTTTTGGTTCGAGTTCAATGGTTTAGGTGCGTAGCTGGCACTTTTCTATCAAAATCTTGCTTGCTCGGGGAAGCTCCACTAGAAAGACTTCGAGACAGACGGACGGATAGACCGACCGAGCGACCATCAGATAGACAGGGGCGCAAACTGGGAGCTGAGTTTGAGAGATGCGCCACACACAGGTGTGAGTAAGTTCTAGAGCAGAGCATAAATCTCGCCGTCTTTTCACAGGCACAAATACAGCGAGATATTCTCCTCAAAAACCTTTTCCCATCTTCTCCTCTACATTTCTTAACAGAACACGCAGCAGGACAGATTGGAAACTACTTGTCCAATATAAACTGGCCAACTTTTGGCCAAGATGATGAGAATTTGCCTCTTTAACTTGAAGCACCTTCCATCTAGCCAGTCGGCTGGTGGTTGCTGCAAATCGCTTGGCCACTCGCACTCGCACTCTCACGTTTACTTTTACCCCCACTCCCACCTGTACTTGCACCTGCACCTGTACTTGTGCCTTTACCTGGTTACAACTCCCACCCTCACCACGGACTACTATCGTGGTCCACTTCGATGGCGGTAATCACCCAAAGCCTCAGCCGTGCTAAGCGGAGATTGAATTGCTGGCGCTTGGTGGCGAGGCCAAGAATCAGCGCTCGCTTATCAGTATTTCCGGTCGATCGTTTGACTGGAAGTTAGTGGCATCGTCCAGGTTGCTGCAGTATGGTTGTGCTGTCGCTCGATTAAACTTTCGCCCAAGTTGCATTGTGTTCGAATATGTGTTTGTGCCCCATTCTACACACTCTATGTGATTTGACAGCCAAGATTGGCGGGCTGGCGGACAGACAGACAAACGAACGGAAGGACGGGCAAAACGTATCAATTTGGCAGCCGCCGCCGCTGTTGCTTGTCAGTGTCGATTATAACGGCAGTTTGGCAACTGGCGTCGGGTTTTCGTCGCTAGTCTGCAGGATCCAATCCCATTGAGTCTGTGGAGATGGTGCGTTGAACTCGGGCAGAGCTACCCGTCCGTCCGGCTGTCCGTATGTCTATCTGTCTGTCCGCCTATGGAGCTGTCTCTCATACTGGCGCCGTATGTTTGTTTAGTAGCCTGTCCCTCTGCTGCCACTTTAACAGCGACGGCACTATTGATAGAAGCAACAACATTTGCAAGCAGATCTCTCCCCCGAGTAAAAAGGAGAATGCAAAGGGCATAGCGAAACAATGGCCGTCATTGCATTCGCCAGCCCGTGTTGTGGGCTCGTGGCCAAGAAAAACACATCAAATTGGGCGCCCGTACGTAGAAATAAACCATTGAATGCTCGAACTCTCTAGGTATGGTTGCGCATTACGTAACTATTCTCCTCATGAGGGCGCCAGCATTTGCGTGTCGCTTTTACCTATGTTTAGTTTGAGTATTAGTTGAGGTATCGTTGGTCGGCTGCTATGGCCGTAGAAAAGAGCAAATCAAGCGACACGTTTGCTTGCCAAACTGAATCGAGTTCATGGAGTTGAGTTGGACGTTTACGAAACATATGTTATGTCACATTCACCACCACAGGTTTAAAACCTGAAGTGATGAGACGCGCGACCAAGATCAACTACAATACGAAACAAACAAGACTGATCGGAAGTCGTTGATGCCGCTGTTGCAATTGAGACAGAGCCAAGGATTAAATTTGAATTTTGCGCATATGATGGTGGCTCGGTTAGTTTTGTGTCGAAGTTTTGGACAACTTGAACCCATCTCCAGACATTTACATTACACTGGCTCGAGTGCTCAACTATTGCAATTTGCAAATAGGGTGTCAGATTTTGTTAGATTAGCACAACGACACAGCGGACAAATAAAAGCCGCCATCTTGAGCCAATCTCATGAGAAGCTAAGCAAAGACATCAAGCTTGTGAGTCATAGGTGTAATCTTGAATGAATCAATGCACGATGTGACACTAGCCTTCTCATTATTGTTATGAGAAGGCCACGTACACGCACCAAACATTCGACCTAAACACTCGTTTGGGTCGAGAGTTTTGTCGGAATCATGACAACTGAAATTTGTGGTACCGCATGGCCACACAGACACAAACACCGCACGGGATGACTGGACTTCCGCTTCCGGCGTCAAACTCTCCGGCCAACAAACTGGCCGAGTTTCTCCTCTTGGGTTGGGTTGGGTTTGGTTTGGTTTGGTTTGGTTTGGTTTTGTTTTGTTTTGTTTTGTTTTGTTTTGTTTTGTTTTGTTTTGTTTTGTTTTGTTTTGTTTTGTTTTGTTTTGTTTTGTTTTGTTTTGTTTTGTTTTGTTTTGTTTTGTTTTGTTTTGTTTTGTTTCTCAGATTGTTTCACGTGCGACGAAGCGAGAATATAGATTGAGAGTCACGGAAAACTGACTAGTTTTTGAGGCGTCTAATCAAGTGAGAGTTTTTCTCTAGAAAAATGGAGAAGGTAGACATTTTCAAGCCGTCGGTGGTGCTGTTGGTTGGATTTGCCAATCTTGAGCGCAAGCCAGATGTCTAAGTATTTGAAAGGTGGCTCAAATTGCACTAACCACGTGACGGGGCCGCAATGGCCAATGGAAGTAACTGTAGCCGGGTGGTTGCGGTTTGTTGTCTAGTTGGAGTAGAGCAAATAAAACAAGGGCCTAAACGGGAAGACGAGCAGCGAGATATGGCCGAAAGTGAAAAGCGGAAGCTTTCAGCTCGCAAACCAAAAGGACAACAGCGGCGGCGGCGGCAGCAGCAGCAGTTGCAGCGACAACAAGGATCTGGTGTCAGATTTCCAGCTAAAGCTTTCGTAAGTTGGAAATTCAACTCCACATTTCTCTTTATTCATTTTTCAGCAACCAACCCAACTGTTCGATCTCAAGCTCGCCGCTTCCGGCGGACGGGTCCAAAGTGCCTGTCGAGTTGGAAGGAGTTGCTCATTTGCGGGCTCGTTGCTCACTCATCTCTTTCAAACCAAAGTAGCCTGCTGACTTTAGTTTAGCTGAGCAGAGGAGAGAAGAGTCGAGCAAAATTCCATTCAAGCAAAGTTGACTTTATTCTAGTGTTTGCTGGAGGCTCTCGTCAATGGTAAGTGGGGAATAAAGAAGACTAATGAGAAACGTCGCAGAGTGGAGTAGAGTCAAATTTGGGAACAAAAACCACTTGCCAGCCATTGAGTTGGCTGGCAAATGGAGTCTAAAGATGAGTTTTCTTTTTCTTGCTCCATCGTTCATGTTTTTCAGCTGAGGCTGCTGATGATGCAACCGGAAATTCATCGCTCGTCAGAGGAAACTAGCGACCCAAACTAAACTAAACCTAACCAACTTTTCCTCGCTGATCCTCGGCGCCCCTGACGCAACTTGACGTTTGCCAATGGTCGTCGCGCTCTGGCGACTCTCTTGTCTCGTCTCGTCTCGTCACGTTGCTTTTCTCCTCATCGTTTTGCTTGTCTTTCTCGTCTCGCTTGTCGCCGGCTGACTGGCTGTCTTGTTTCTAGCCTCTCGTTTAGCTTTGTGCAACCTTGTGACGCAACAGCAGCCACCGACCGCTCTTTGCTGCAGCGCCGGTGGCTGCCACGGCGGCCCGTTAATTGAATTGAATCCAGCTAACCTGAGTCGCTGGCTCAGCTGGTGGGCGTCGCTCGCTTGCGGTGGCCGGAGGTTGAAATTATTGGAGGACAAGAAGCATCATACTCGGGCCTGCGACTCCATCGACTTGCGTTGCTTGATAAATATTTGCCTCGAGCACTTGGCTAGTTTTCTCCCTTTTCTCCGCTAGTTAGCTGCGGTGGCCGCCGTTGCCGCTATTGCTGCAACTTCTCGGGGCCAGACGACAACTTTGTTCCAATGAAATTGGAACGTTACAAAGGAGAGCGAGAGTAAGACTAAGAAGAGGAATATGAACGGGGGAGCTAACGAGTCGCTGGTTAGCTTGGCTTGGTCTGTTGGTTGCGCAGTGTGTTAATTTGGGTTAGCTCAGGTTAAGTTGTTGTTGTTGTTGTTGATGTTGATGGTAAAATCGGCGCTAACTTTTGCCGACTGAGTGGGGTGATGTTTTTGCTGTAGTTTGTGGACGAGGCGCAGCCAATTAGATTAGCCGCTAGTTGACGGTTATATTTCGCCTCCCTCATCTTCGTGTAGCTCGTCCCGAGCGGAAGTAGCAAGCGCACCGTGCGAATCTCAACGAGCCAACGAGCTGGCGAGTGACATAAAGACGCGGCCACTAGCGACATTAACGCGCCAATGGAGCGACAGCAAAATGGGTCGTCGCCGGCACCGCATTAGACGTCTTCAAATCAACTACCTCGTCGAGTCGAGTTGGGTTTCTCGCTGACTTGCGGCCGACGAGCGCGACGAGGGAGTAATTTTAAGCTGCTTCCTCTATCTGTGGCAGCAGCAGCAGTAGTAGTTTTATCGCGCCGACGAGTAAGGGAGGAGGGAAATTGCATTAGCTCAGATTTGTCCAACTGTTGTACGCAGACGACGAGAGTAAAAGCAAACTCTCTGAGCGGCTGCGAGACGAGCCCAAAAGTCGCTAGGTCCCGTTGGCCTAACGTTGCGTTGAGCGACGAGCCTTGGGCACCTAGCGACTCGCACTAACTGACCTTCCCTTGTCTTGGATTTCTATTTCTTTTTCTATTTCCGTGTCGAGATAGAGGGGCGCCAGAATAAATTCGACCAGGACAAGAAGCCATTGGCACGATCAGTGCCACCAAAAGAGTAGTCCACAATGACGACCACCACGACGACCACCACGACGAAGTCATTTGCTTGCCGAAAAACCCTCGCGGTGGTGGCTGTGGATTTGCGTGCCGCTGGTGACGTAGTCCCTCTTTGCTATATTCAGTGTCGTGCTTCGGGACTGGTGTTACGCAACAATAAGTTGATGACAAGCACGAGACAGTTGGAACAAGTGGCCGGCCACTCGACGTCAGACGCTCACTCCATACATCCGTCGTTGTTGCCACCAACACCGCCGCCGCCACCGACGACGCCGGCACTCCACTCCACGTTGCGCAGCCATTGAGTTTAGTGATAGTACGAGCATCGCGTTTACTACTCACCGTTCGGTCGACGACAATCGACTACTGAGTAGATAGAGACATAGAGACGGAGAAGGAAAGGAAAGGAAAGGGGAGCAGCTAGAGGCAAACGTCACGAGCACTCGCATTTCTCGATACGTTAGTTGTGGTTGTGGTTGTGGTTGTAGTTGTGGCGTGGTCGCCGCCGTCGTCGAGTTAACTCACATCCGAATGCTCACAATTCGAGTCGAGACTCGAGACTTGGTGACAAAAACATACATCTCAAGAGGCGAGCAAGCGAACGAGTGAGTTGAAAGTAGTCATGTTGCAGGCTCCCGCTCCTTGTTAGCTTGTCCATCTCCATTGTCAACTCTATTCCCTTCCTCTGTCTTCCTTTGCCCTCCTCTCCCTCCCCTCCCCTCGACTCGATTCCGTTCCCATTCGAATCGACTAACGCGCGCTAAACTACAGGGCAGCCGGCCGGTTTGCTTGGCTAGCCCTGGGGTTGCAAGTGACGCAACAAACGGCGGCTAGTTGAGCAAAGTAGAGTTGAGTTGACGATTGCGATTACGTCAACTCAACTCTCATTTTCTCTCCTCTCGAGTGGCCATTCAATTTGCTCGTCGTCGTCGTCGTCGTCGTCGTCGTCCGGTTCAGTTTGGTTCATTCCGGTTTGCTTTGTTTAGTCGTCTGGTTTTCCTGCCGGGAGTGGGGCAAGGGAAACTCGAGCAGAGTCTTGCAGCGATGACATGATGACAACAACGACAAGCACGACCACCACGGCGACGACGAAATTAGATTTCAATCGTCCGCTGGAGCGGGCCGGCTGTTGGCATCGAGTGCCATTTGGCTTGACGCGGCTCAAAGAGAAGAGGCGGCCATCAAGCGAGCAGCAGGCGGATAATCTGCGCCACCAGTCGGCCAGTCGGTTCAGCTTGATCCAGTCGAGGTTCGTCGGAGGCCCACTAGGTCAATCTCTCCACTCGCTTTACCATTAATTCTGGAGGCGAGTAAACTAAAGTCTTGGCTCGAAACTGAGACTGGTGACTTGCCTCTTCGCATTAATTGCAAGTTGATTGTTATTTGAGTTGGTGGTCGTGGTGGTAGTGCCAGTGGTAGTAGTTGGCAAAGTGGCCCACTAAACTTCTACTTGACGACGCGTGCAAAATTCAATTGACTCACTCTAGTGGATTTGGGGTAGTTCAGTGTCCGAGTGGACTAGTGAGAAAGCGGCGCAAAAGAAGCGAGCAAAAGCTGGAGAGATGCCTGCAAATGTTGGAGCAACAAGAATTGATTCCACTAGCCGATTTGCTCCTGGAACAAATCGGTCGAATCTATTGACTAACTTAAGACTTACCCCAAGCGGCCGACCCTCGACTTCCGGCTTCTTTTTTGTGGCACACTTGTTAAAGTTGCGCAAGAGAAGGAGGAGCTAGAGAAAGAGAGTCCATATTTTTCGCATATATTGAACGGACGGCCACTCAAACTTGAATCCAACTTCCGCTACTAGCGCCAGCCAATTAAGTTTCAATATAAGCATTAGAAGGGGAAGCCGATCAATTAAATCGATCGCTAGTTTGATAGCTAGCTAAATGACGACGACGTCGGTATCAAGAGCGAAAGTTGGCCGACTAATTGATCCAAGCCCCCTCTCTAGCATGCTAATTATTTGCTCTCGATTTAACACACGCCCACTGGCCTCAAGTTTATGGTAAGTATGATACAAGTAGCAGTCTCTGTTGTCTGATACTTTCAGCCACCAGGTGGCCCCCACAAGGCTGCCTGCAAACAACGGTCTCGAGTCTCTGGGGTGAAGTTAGCTGCTCAAGTTTCCTCGACTAGCGGAGCCGATCGATCAGTTTGGTTCGGTTTGTCTCGTTTGTTGGGGCTGAAGCTTGAATTGTTTTAGCCGAGTTGTTTGGCTCTCTGGTATCCAATTCAACTAACCGATGGACCAAATAATTGCAAGTTATGGAGCCTCAAAAGTTGGACAAATTGAAGCGCCCACTGAACGCCACCAAACTCAACGGCAATAATCTTGGCGACCCAAATACAACTGGACAATAACAGTAACACTGACCGCTTTTTTCGGCCCTACTCGGTTATGACCCAAAATAGCGATAGTAATAATAATAATAATAATAATAATAATAATAAGCTTTGCACAACACTCAATGACTCATGGACATTTAGTTGGCAAAACTCGAGTGCCGATAGCATTGAATTGGCCACCCGAAAAGCGGACGTAACCAAAACGAGACTTTAGCTAACTGAATATTCCTATTTACTCTCCCTCCCTCTCACTAGTTACGTGCCTCTGCATTTATTCACATTTTACCATTTGAACAAACAATTTGTTGCTCCGGTATTCAGTAAAGCAATAAAGCGACAAGCTGAGTGGTGAGCATTCACCACCGGAAATCAGTGGTGGTTTCGGTGTTGAATTTGGTTTTACGTTTCAATTTCCAATTTTGCCCACTCGCGCTGATTGAAAGTGAAACTTGAACTGGAATTTATTTAAATCAAATTGATTTTTCAACTTATTCGCCCTCACACTAAAATCTCGCGCGACTCTATCGTGCAAGTAAAATTCCCCTTGCTTGTATATGGAAGAGTTTTGCGACTCACAAACGGTGGTGGTGGTGGTGACGCAATGCGATGAGCAGCATGCCGCCACTTCGAAGGCACCGACCGGCCGACCGACCGACAGACCGAAGAACCTACGAATAGTTTATGTGTCTGTGTAATTTGTGTTCATGTGACCATAAGAGCAGTCGACGAGACTCGCTCTAGGGAAACTCCGCGCTCCACACTCTAGGAGTCATTATATCACGCGTCGCCGGAAGTGAGCACAAAGCAGCTGCTTTTAGGTGTGCCGAACCCACGGGGTTTGCTAGTCTTCTTTCGGGGCTCCATAGGCTAAGCAAAGCAAAGTGGAGCAAACGGAGTTTAGGTAGCGGCGCTGGCCAAGCAGCGCTAGCGTCTACGTGCGCCACTTATATATGGCCGCTAACGCTTTGTAGACTCAACTCTCTTGGCTGCAGCCAGTAAGAGGAGCAAATTTTCAGTGAGACCTCCTATCGACAATGCGAGCTGATATGATCCAGTCGGATGCAAGTCGGCTGGCTGGCCGGTTAACTTTACCTGCCAGTGGTTATTGTGTTTGCCGAACTTTACTACTCTGTTGTATTGGATCGTGTTGCCTAGTGGTTCGCTCACAGCCGACGCTCAAACTGGACAGGAAGTTGAACGCTCGGTGGTTGTTGTTGTTGGCGGCGGCGGCGGCGACGGCGTTTGTGGAACAGACCCGCAGTCATGATGAATAGGCGGCAACGAGATCCGAGAAGTTTTGTTCGATTGTCCAAGAAGTTGGACCGCTGGAGGAGTAAATGTTTGTGCATGTGAGCGTGTGTTGTGAAGCGAGGAACATGAACAGAAGTTGCGGGACCTAGCGACAAACAGAACCATCCAACACGTTTTTTCCTCCTCGCAAACCAACCAACTTAAACTGGAGCCAAGTTGCACGTCGCAAATTAAACTGCTAATTTGCACGAACCAACACCAAAGCCAAAAGAGCAGCAGGTTTTTATGTAGCTTTAGGTTTTGTTGTTGCTGTTATTGGCGTCGTTGGTGGCGGTGGGATCATTGCGCAACACCGATGAGAAAGCGACGCCAAACATTCAGTTGGTTTGTGGACTAGAGTTCAGAGAAATTAGTTGTTGGTGTAGGCCCATTGTTGACACTAAAACTATTATCGCGCTCACCTCCCGCTGACTGGCCACTTGATTTTGGGCTTGTGATTGTGTTTTACTCTACTACTTTTTCCACCCTTAATTTCGACTCCTCTTCTTTGTTTTCCCCTCCCTGTTTTCCCCACTCCCCACGCCGACAAAAAGGCAAAATCACACCTCCATTGCAACCGCCGAGAGGTGAACGTTGCGCAATGTCAGAATTTGGTGGTGGCCAGTGGGGCCGGTGATTTTCAATTAGCTGATTGGTGGTGGGAGTTGAGCAGCGTGAAGGCAGCGCTCTGTTTGTCGGCCACTTTGCACCTGGCACTTTAGCTGGATCCACTAGCGGCCATTTGTTTTGGATTGCTCATTCTCAATCTCTCTCGTGGCGCCGCGTCACTTGCTCGATGGTATGAGTGAAATTCTGCTTGCATGCGGCGAGTGGCCCCCGTTTCCAGGTGGCATTTTGGCGTGTTGATATGACTATTGAAGGGAAGACTAGAGTCCCGGTTGAACTTGTAACTAGATGAGAGAGCCCAGCTAACTAGACCATAGACCGGCCCTCGAGTTAAACCCAACTACTGGTCCAGCAACAGAACTGGAGCGAGCTAAACTAAACCGGACCAAACGCGAAACCGATGAACCGAGTCGCTTGCCCCAGTGTCGACCGCGACAGTGTAGCTATGTAAGTACCATGATCAACCAAATCCAAATGAGCAACCGAGAGAGACAGAGGAACGAGTTCATGAATTTTACCGCTCGATCAATTGCAGGCCGCGCTTGGCATCCCCAGTTCGGGTAGCCCCGCAGAAGCACGCTTCCAACTCCTGCCGCGGCAACCTGATCCACTATTAGCCAGTCGATCGGCGACCACCACCACCACCGATGCGATTGCCATTCCCATGGCCTCCAATGCTGCCTAATGGACGCTCGACTTTGTTGCATAAGGTTAGTCGGCGGTTGTCGTTGGTCAACATCTAATTGAGAGGCCGATTGGCCAAAACTCGAAACTAGGGACTTTAGAGGGAGGAGCCTAGAATTGCCACTTGTTCTTTTGTTACAACGAATCCTTTTATGCACATATACCTATTTAACCGAATGGCGACCAGATGATTGATAAGCTAAACCAATTTGCGCCCATCGGAGGCAAAACTCAGTGGGTCAACTGAGTAGTAGACGACTCGGTAGTTGACTTTGCCCACGCAACCGGAAGTGCGAGCTAAACATTTGACGCTCACCAGCTAATTGCTAGCTATACGTCGTCCTAAGCTGCCACCTGAAGACAGGTGACACTTTTTCCCTACCTCTATCGCGCTTTTGAGCACTTAAAGTCAACTGAACTCTCGTCTCAAAAGACGCGAAACTTATCCAATCCAAATCCGGGAGGCTGAGTGTCAGTCTCAGATATTGAGATTTTTGGCGGAAATGAGAAGAGTTGCAACCAGAAATCGGGTGTCAGGATTGACGAGGAAACTTGAAGATTGGATCTCCACGATGAATTCAAATTCGCATTCATCGATCTCTTCGATAAAGTCGATTCATTCGATCCGTTCGGTTGCTGTTGTTGGTTCATATGGTATGATGAGAATTTCAACATAACAATTGTGGTGGTGATGGCAGCGGAAAATAGACCGGCAGTTCTGGAGTAGCTTTAGCATAATGTGTTTTTAGATCGCCGCTTCCTATTTAAAGAGCTATTTTTGCAAGCAGCAGACTAGAAATGGGTAACAATTTCCGCTTTCTTGGGGGAGTTTCCAAGAGTTTGAAGGAAGGAAGGAGAGGAAGATTGAATATAAGCCATTCGGTTTGCATAAGCTAGTAGCGAGTCAGACTGCTTGCAATGTTGGTGGTGGTGATGGCAAAAGTAGTAGCAGTCGCTTGAAAGGTGCCAAGTCTTGTGGTTTGCCGGTGGCTGCGGTTACTATGCTACTATGCTACTATGCTTCTACGCCAGACTCCAGCCACGACGACAAGCCGATAGTCAACTCCACTCACGAGGCGTAATTTAAAATTGTAATGAGCCAACCGCGGTCGACCCTTTCAACTCGCATTAGCCAGCTCCCTTCGTTTGCCCTCTCGCTTGCTCTCCATCGTCGATCGTGGGCTTGCGAGGAAACCCACTGGCCTCTCCGAATGGCGAGAAAGAGAACTGGGAGAAGTTATTGTTATTACTGGAGAATGGAGAATGGAGAGCGGGGAATGGAGAATGGGAAATGGGAAGTAGAATGGAAGGGAATAGAGGAGCGTTGAGTTACGTAAACTTTCATTGCGTCCCCTCGCTTTCGGGGCTCGAGTTTTCCGTCATCAATTTGGTTTGATGCCAAAGTAAATGGTGGCCAGAGAAAGAGAAAAATTATTCCCTCTTTCGTTCGGTTCATTTCATATGGTTGCGTCTCGTTTGGTTGTCGTGGTCTATGTGAGTATTAGTGTTGCTAGTATTAGGCGACCCAAGTCTAGACTTGGCCATTATTATTGCCTTTAATTCAAGCAGACGCGACGCAACTCAACGCAATCCAACGTTACGTCGCGCAACTCAATTGGAGTCGTGTTATCTTTAGTGTCCTCCAATTTTCCTCCTTTCCGAGTCACAATCGCAAGCTTCCGGCGGCAGGTGACGCTGGCTGATTGAATTTCAAGTGCTGAAAGTGGCGCATGCGCTTGCCAATTCTCAACTTGGTCATCAGGACGAAGCGTGCAAGCGTCTGCCTGGTGGATCCCTTTTGCATTACTACGCTCCCAACCGAGCAGCCGATCGAATCGCATCACATCGCATCGTATCACGTAACATAGCATCATAGCATTGCGTTGCATACCGTAAAATGGCTCAACCACCAAGTTGGCGGCAGCAGTGGCAAATCAGAGCTACCACGACCAGACCAACTAAACGCAGCTCGACTTATCAACCTTTCAAGTGCAGATCAGGTAAA
Organism: Aculops lycopersici; assembly: GCA_015350385.1. Taxonomy (NCBI): domain Eukaryota; kingdom Metazoa; phylum Arthropoda; class Arachnida; order Trombidiformes; family Eriophyidae; genus Aculops; species Aculops lycopersici. The sequence continues at coordinate 1,813,603 of WNKI01000001.1, read as the reverse complement.
CGAAACAACGCGAAATGGTTAGAAAACAACACAAAATTCCAACTGCAGCTGGTAGTTTGAGCGAACTCGAGTTGGAGAATCGGATTCGAAATAAATCGAAACAAAGCCAATTTCATAACACTGATAACGATAGCAACAACAACAATAATAACCGACATGGAAAGACGTCAGCAAGTATTAATAGTAGCAACGAGCATAGAGACAACCAAATATCATCAGGCACACCGAACGGCGGAAGTGACAGCCAGGTGAAGCGGCGAACGTCTAGCGCCAGCGCCGGCGCTCACAGGTAAGCGAGCGTGTGATTGTCTGCCCCTCTCCCTCCCTCTATCTTTGTCTCTACTTCGCATTTATTCATCATCCATTCAAACTCCACCACTTCAACTGCCAATTGAGCTCGTAACTGTCGACTATTCTTTTGGTTTAATGGTTACGATTTGTTTGTTTCGGTCGAAAGTTTAGTTCGGTTTGCAGATTAGATTTTGTAGTTGTAGCTCAATTTGCTGGGCTATGGCTTGTTAGTTTACCTGCAAAGCGGAAGTTGAACTGTTGGTCGTGGTTTTGGAGATTGAGTTGAGCGAGAGCAAATGCAAAACGGAAAAAACTCTAGTCGCTTGTTTGTCTAGCGGTCGGCCACTCGGTTACACAGACACCACAACAATTAATGGCTACTTCTGAATATAACAGAAGAGTGATTGACACACTTTGCCCGACTCATCTCCAGGTGACTAGTTGCATAGTGCTTTGTTTCCAAGATCAACCAACCACTCTATTCTGCGGTCGGTTCAAAATGGACGCCAAATCACAAGCAGTGACCGGAAGTGACGAGCGAGTGGTCATAAATTAGAGAGCATAACCTTAGCGAATAGGCCAAAGGAGAGTCGTCCATCGAATTATTTGCGTGCCAATCGTTGGTTGACCCTCTGATCAACTGGCCAACGGTCAATCAGAAAACTGCCCCCCCCCCACTTCCGGCGAGTAAAACGAATAAAGAGAATAGAAAGTGGAGTGGCAATTAATCCAAGTCCCAAAGCAGGTTTTGCTTCGGGTTTTGCGATGTTACGTCAGAGACAACTAGATTGGTTGTTGCGAGCGAGGAAACAACCGGAACACGCGATCCAAGAGAGCGGTTCCCTCTCTCTCTCTCTCTCTCTCCGCTCCACTTCTATCTAAATATCTCGTCTTTTGCCTGTCCCTTGGCGCCCACTTAACGTGAATTGATAAATGATCATCAGACTTGAACTAAAGCTCGCTCACTACACTAAGCCAAGACTCTCAAGTCGCTGGACCCAGCGAGAGTTTTGGGCCAAGCCGGAAGGGAGCTTAGTTTTTTTCGCGACTATGATTATCATGGTCGTCGTCATCATCATCATCATCATGATCATCACGAGCACTACCATTAGCTAGTGAGCAAGCAAAAGAGCAAGTGACTGACCAGTTGGTTATGAAAATTGTGCCACTGCACTAAAGAGATCAGCTGATGGCATTGAAAATTAAGTGGCACATTACTCGTACTTGTACACTACCACTAACACTGCTACTACTACTCAAAGTAGTAGCAGAATTCGTGCTTAAGTCAATGCGAGGGAGGATAACGTGTAATGCGGTGTGGGGTCCACTTTACCCTCACAACTGCAGGACTTGTTATCTATCGATCAAAGTGGTAGTCCTGCAGCTGAAACTAACAACTCGAGAGGCGATCTAAAGGGCGAAACCTGGAATTGCCCATTTAGAGTTGGGTCTTTTTATGGTTGCTCGCGCACATTGAGATCTAGCACCAGCTTTCACCGAACTAGACTTGCCTTCGTTCGGAAGTTAAATGGGAGTCAAGTTTTGTTGAGTTAGGTCAAGAGTTGAAGGGAAGTTAAAGTTAGTTTAACACTTAGTCTCGGGCCACAAGCCAGTGGTGGCCATCTGCGATGCCATTGGGCGCGAGAGTCCGAGAAGCGGGAAAATTGAATAGGACCACAAACCGAGATGGGGCGAATGGGCGCGACAAAAAGTATGTGAGCGCCTAGAGGGCATTCGCACTAGAGCATACACCTCACTGGCTTGGCGGTCGGTGGTTGTTGTATGTTGTGTGTTTGGCATGGGAGCGGTGCAGTCAAAAGAGCAGCCAAGTGGAGGGAAACGCCAGCGAAACAACGAGAAATGGGAACGAAAATAGATAAGCACAACTAACTGTCGGTCACTTGCCCTTTGGACTTTGATCGATGCGCGCAAATCAAATTCACGCAACACCATTGTGGCGCTCGCTAGGTCCCATTGGCGGAATGCCCTTTTTCGCTTAATCCTGGACTCTTCACTTCCGGTTACCGATGGCCAAGTCCAGTTCAGCTTTGCAATCGAGCGGACAAACGAGCGAATGAGTAGCATCAGCGGCAGTGCTAGCGCTTGACGAGAGACGAGCAACTAGCCTATCGTCTAGCTTGACCAACCAAACCAGCGGCCAGCCGAGCAGCCAAGCGAGCGATGCAAAAAGTGTGCAAGCGTCAGCTCGCGCCGCCCGATAGCCAAACCACGAAGTGACGATGATTGAGCGGTGGACTCTAGCGACGGCACCTAGCGACCCGACGATGTTTCGCGCTAGGCGCTTACGATTTCTTCTGTGCTTCGTATCGCCCGTTAGCCATGTTTTGTCGTCGTTCTGTGGTTGCTAGTAGCGGCAGTTGCAATGGTGACGCTGGCGGCTACAATGATTCCTCATAGTGATAGTCGCCAGGCGATCACTATGAGGGGAGTTTGTTGAGAAAGTGTAGTCTGTTTTTCGCCTTGCAAACGATTCACTAACGAGCTGCGCAAAGTGAAAACAAAACCCCCACTCCATCGGGTTCAAATTTGTTGCTCCAAACACCAGCAACAGCAACGACGAGCGGGCCATTAACGTGGAGCCATTGGGCAAACGACGGCTCGAGCGGAAGTTGCACAACGAGCTACTGGACTCGCAACTGCGTATCGCACACCCCGAACGCAGGCAACCGGAAGCGAGTCAAGAGTCTTGCAAGCGAAACTCTCGTTCAGCTTGCCATTAGCCAGCTTGATAGCGGTAGTTGTCGTCATCGTCTTTAGTCGATTGTTGGCCAGCCAGGCGGTGGCAAGGTAACTGTTACGTGGTAGGGCACAAGAAGCGTAACTTTTACCTCGCGTAACACTCTAGCAGCATGCGGCAGTCAGGTGACACGCTACTTTCTGAACCCTCCGTCGGCCTCGAGGGCCGGAAATGGCGAGAGCAAGATCGCTGCTGTCGCTAGCAGTTGCAGCGATCTCGACAAGCCCTAGAGGTTATGAGCCTATCGGCCAGCTGATCGATCGTAAAAACTTTTCCCTTGGTCGGCCAGTTATTATTCCATTGACGTCGACGATCACAACGACGACAACGGCGATCAAAGACTGGCGCTCAGATGTTGGGCACGCAACAACAATAACCGGGGAGTGACGCAAATCTCGCAACAAGCTTACCTAAAATTTTCCAACCACTTGGTAACGCGATTCACAATTCGAAACTGAGTGTCTCTCTCTCTAGCGTCGTGACGGGAAACGTTAACGACGCGCCTGGAGGAAAGCTAGAGTCTGGCCAGAGAGGGAATGAGAAGAGTGTAAGTTGGACAAATTTGCCTCGAGGATAACGAAGAGATGATATGAAATGGCTTGAAATGAAATGAACAGGAAAGGGAACAGGATCAAAACAAGACTACTGGCTTGAGCGACGATCAAGCAGAAAGGGGAGCGGAAATGAATTGCAGAGACAATAAATATAATTGTAATTGCAACCATTTTTGCGGCCACTTGATCCAATTTTGCTCAACACTAGAAGTGGACGCCATTTTGCCGCTCACTTTACTCTCTGTTTCGTTGGCATTCTCTTTCGCTTTTCCGCTTTCCCTCGTTTCGTCTCATTTTGTTGCCATGGAATCTGCTGCGGCAAATAGAATGATGCGATTGCGGCAAACCAAACAGCGAAAGGAGCAGCAGTGGCAGCACAATATTGGGGCCACAATTTCATCATTGCAATCTGCAGACTTCGCCCCTTGGAAATGCAGATAAACGGAAAAAGCGAATGAGATTTCCCATTCCAACTTGCTTGTCAGTGTGTGAAATTTGAGCCACTCGCCACTTCGCCTGCCGTGGCTCGTTCGCTGCCTCCGTTTCCGCCTCAGTTAGTCTAGTTAGCTTTGCAAATGAAAACTTTGCCCACTTTCTCGCTATTGCTCGCCCACTTGCTCGCGTTGTTGGTCTGCTCATTCGGAACAAAATGAACCTGCCGCAAGAGCAGTAGCAGTAACAGTAGCACCAGTGCCGAAACAAAACAAAGTCCAAACATAACCAGACAAATGGTAAGAGCAAATAGTAGAGCAGAAGCAGTGAGAGCAAACTCTCCTTCCATTAAGCAAGCGAAGGTTTTCAGTGATTTCCACAAAACGAACGAATATTCTCCTGGTGTTTGTTTTACCTAGTTACCGGAAGTAGCTTGGCCCTTGACGCTTCTCTCGGTACCTTAAGGCTTACCAAACAAACAGTTTACCTTTCACGAGCTAAACTGCAAACGTGCGAGACTAATTAATTGGCTACACACAACAGCAACAGTGGCTCTTTGTTCGGCTCGCAACTTTTCCCGGCTTCCTAGCAAAGCGAGCCAATGAATTAGGATCAGATTGAATGAACTCGCCACGATAGCAACAGAAGCGGCCGGTGCACAGTTGTAGTCGTTGTTGGCAACTGCCTGGTTGCAGTAGTTTCGCAAATCTCTATGCGGAAGTCGGCGATGATTCAGATTTAGTTTTCAATGTTTACTTTGCAGTGGCTTCCAAAATAAAAGAGCAGATAAATAGCAGATCACATGAGCGAGCGAAACTTGCTCATCGTGAACTGGCTTCCGATTGCACAAAGTAGCAAGGCACGGCAAAACTGTTGGCCGAGGTTAAAATTGGAAACCGCATAACAATTAAACAATCGTCGGCTTGTGTTAGTTGAAAGGAGAGGAGGGAGAGAGAGAGAGATTCAACTTCGTTTGCGGCAAACGAATGGGAAAGAATAACAAAACAAAGCGAAAGTTTTGGGCTTCAGTTGTAAGGGAGAGAAATTCAACGTAAGATAAAGCGAAGCAGAGCAAAACAAAACAATACAGTGGTTAAAACGAGTCGCCAAAAACATGGGCAATGAATTTTAATTGGACTATAAAAACAAAGAGAATGAGAGAAACAATTAATCTTTGGGCCATTCTGTTGTAATGAGGGAAAAAACTTGCATTGCCGCCGCCGCAAACGCAACCGCAACCGCAACCAAAAGAGCAACGCACCATACCATTGCATTGCGTTGCGAACTGAATGACAAAAGTAATGGCAAATTTGCAGATAGATACAGTGCCTCTCAAAACTGTACGTGCGCCAGACTAAAACGCAACTCCAATTGCAATTGCCACCGAGACTGAGGCTGAGACTGCAAATTGGAAAAACCAAATCCAAAAATTAACGCTCAAAACCGCAAATTATGAAATTTCAAGCGGAAGTTTGCGGTTGCGGTTGCGGTTGCGGTTGCGGTTGCGGTTGCGGTTGATGGTGCGGCCAATCAGTTTATCGGTTTCCCTCAATCCTCGAGTTCATCATCTTGTGGCGCATCAACAAGTGTGCGTCTAATTGTCGTAGGCCATGATTAATCACCGGCGGACTTGTCGTGTTGGTCGCGGTTGTAATAATTTTGTCCGTTATCTTGGAATCCGCAACTCGACTACTTTGCTCACAATCCAAATTCCATCCGCCAACTTCCGCTTTGGTCTCTCTATCCAATGGGCAACAAAAACGACAAAACAAAACAAAGCAAAACAAAACGAGAATGAGCAAGAGAAAGAGGCTCAAGCGCAGAGATTCACTCAATTAATCATCCAGCGCATTATTGTGCGCCGCGTTGCTCATCACGCGCCTCCTTGTCCCAATTAACTCGGCTAACTGGCGCGACAAGCGACTACCCAGATTTACCTGCTGCGAGAAAGTGGGCGCAGGTAAATCTCATTAAGTGCGCGTGGCAGCCTCGGTTCTAGTCACAGTTAAACCAGTTACACACAATCGTGAGCAAAGTCCCTTTTGCTCACTTGTCCAACTGGCAGCCAAGAGCGCAAGCCCCACTACCTGGCCAAAGAGACCCCTTTGTTGTCTTGTTCAACTCATTTACAACACCAACAACACCGACAACCACCCTGCGAGTGTTACAAGTGTAACCTCACTTATAAATGGAAACACAAACAGATTTGCGCCAATCCCGACTACCTGCCCACCGTCAGGCCGCTAGCTTGCCAGGAAAACTTGGCGCCTGGTTCGCTTATTAGCGCACACGCTTATGTAATTGGTCCTCGCGGCAATCGGCAACGAGTCTTAACGGCAACTGGAGCTTCGGTGCCGCCGGCTGCTACTGCTGCTGTTGCATCGCGAGTTGCTGTTCATCATGCAGTTTCCGGATGGGCGCCTATGTTTTTCCTCCGTTGCAGCTGTTGTGCTTCGATCCCATTGGAACAACACAGGAAGCAAGACATAACTACAACTTACCTCAAGGGAAAAAGGGGAGAAGGGAAAGAGGCAAAGATAAAAGACGAGCTGCCAAGAGGCCAACGAGTTCTCAGTGTACTCCTTGCGAACCTTTTGCTCCATCTAGCTAGCTATCTATTTATCCAGTGCAACCAGCGACTTGGAAGTGGTGGCCGCAAGCCAAAGAAAACACAACGAGAGAGAGAGAGAGAGAGACAGAGAGACAGAAGCTCGACTGGACGTTTGGCGGGCCAACTTTCACGGCAACATTCCTCCCTCGCCGCCGAACGAGCAGCTGGCCGCCGTCTGGAAGCCAGCCACAAACTCTATGGCGATTTTACTGGGCAGACGGCGAGCGGGCGGCGCTTCGGCGCCCCCTACCCCCCGATGGCAATGAGATCCTGTCGGCTATTCCGATGCGCCATTGGAACTGCGCAGCCGGCCGGAGTTGGCTGGCTGCCTGGCCACAATCGCACGTCAGGTGTAAGCGGGACCACCGCTGCTAATACCATTGCCTTAGCTGCTCTCGCTGCCGATTCCTCTCTCGAGACGACTTTAGCTCTCGCTGCGCGCGCATCGCTCGCCTCAACGGGGGCGCAAGCAAACGCTGCCTAGCTTCTGCACGGAGAGTTTGTTTTTGCAATGCAGCAGCTGGAATCGTTTGCTCTCACCGCCTCCGTCGTCATCGTAGTCGTCGTTTGCGGCAGCGACGACGACCGCGATGTCGGTCAGTCGCTCGCTCAGTTACGTAATGCGCTCGCAAGAGTTCAAGTTTCAACAGATCAGCGCTCGAGTTGGCGAGTTGTGTTCCAACTAGCGAGCTAGACGCCAAGCGGAAGTTGCTTTGGCCTTGACAAGATGTATCGTCGAGCAAGTCAAGTTTAGAGGAAGAGGAAAGAGTAGAAAGAGCAGCAAATTAGAAGCACCAAGAAGCAGAGAATTATCGAGAAGTTGGAACTTCTTTTTTCCTCAATAACAATGACAAGCCAAAGAGCAAAAGAAGTATAGTCTCCAGCCGGAAGTTGAGGTAGTCGCTCCTCCGTGCGCCATGAGCTCATTACGCTGGCGAGTCAGAACCACCAAGACCTCTTCTAGAGGCTTGTTGGTCGCCACCAACGACCGTTGCGGTTGTGGCGTCTACCTGAGCAACATCCTGTTTTTGGTTCGTCAAGTTGACTAGCCGAAAAGATGGTGGCCAAGTGAACGCGCAGAGCACAATAGAAAACTCGGCGCTCGGTCACGGGGAAAACTTTTCCCACTGTCCCTTCTCATGTCGTCAACTGCAACGACGACGCCGACATCCGCCGCGACCACTATGACAATTGGCGCTGCCAAAGCTCCAGTTCCTATCGTGTTGTCATTGCTATTGTTATTTGGGCGCCATCAGCAACCACACTCACACGGGGTTTCGATTTGACGTTGCGTCGAGCCACACATTGCTATAGCGATCGAGACGACGCTTACATTACGTAACCTCGGCGTTTTTGCTGTCTATCGCCTGTCACCTTGGCGGCGGTTGTTGCTGGCCGGGGGCAACAGCAACTAAGCGGCATCAACAGAGAGGCGATCAAACAGGAGAGACGGCGGCAACAAAAGCAATGGGAGCGACGACGAGTTGAGCTTCTGGCGTTTAGTTTGCCAGAGATCAGAACAGAGTAAAACTTGCCAAGTTTTTTGCGGCAACTTTTACATGTTGTAGGGCGCAGCTAGAGAGAAAAGCTAAAGCAAATTGGAAAGTTTGAGAGATAGACAGCGACGACGACGACGTCGACGTCGACTATGGAAAAGGCAAACAGAAAACATGGCGAGCTCGCCGGCAAGCTTGTGAGTCGATTATGGGCAAAGCCAACGGCGGCCACCAAACAACGAAAGCAACAACCACAGCAATAGCAACCGCACTTGCCTCCAATCAGCTATACGAAAACGAATGCTAGTGTCATTGTTGTTGTCATTATGTAATTGATGGCATTCACCCCGGCGACTCACCTTAACTCACCTGGCTGCCGACTTTTGCCGTGACTCGCTCGCGTCTGCGTCACTCTCGTCATTGTTTTCCCATTTCATGTTGGCACATTCACGCAGATACTCACTCACTCAAACACACGTTTATCGCTCACGTTTTTTCCATTCACATCGCTTTGTGGCCAAAATCACACGCATGCAAAAGTTGGAGGAGGAAGAAGATTTTCAAATATCAGCGAGTGTTTTTGAGATACAAATCAAGGCTAATAAGCGCACTAATTTTTGCAATCAATTTTCAAAAACACACAACCAAGACTCAGCGCTCACTTCTCAGTTTTGTGTGAATTTTCATACGCTTCAATATACAGGTAAATTCATATATTAGATATGTTAATCAATCAATGTAATGAGTCAATACGCAAAGTCCACAAGCAGCAAGCTCAGCTGAATCAGCGGCAACATCAGCAGTTCGAAGCAATAATGAGAAAGAGAGAAATTTATCCAACTAAATTACCAAAAACAAGCTAGTCAAGTTACAACACAAACGAGGAAAAACCCTCCAGAATACAAAAGAGCAAGAATTTAGTCACCAAATTACTCATTCGCTCGGCTTGAAATTTTGTCTCGACCTCGAAGCGTTCGCTTAGCTCGCCGCGTAGGCCTCCCTGTTTGCTGGTGGCGGCCACCTGATGGATTTTAACCCCCAACCTAGGCAGATACATGTAATCCGAGATTGGGGGATGATTTGATTGATAGTGATAATACAAATGAGTAAACCGAACGGAAATTCCGTTTAGTTTGATGACCGTTTGAGTCTGTCCCAATCAGCTGATGACCCCAGGGAAGTTGGTGGGACATGATTATTATCACAACAACAGCAACAAATCAGACCAGAGGGCAGCCAGCAAGTCGAGGCCACACGTCGAGCTAACGAGCAGAATCGCGCGCAGGTGAGCAAAGTTTCAGGTGTATCGAGATGAGTAGCTAAACGACGATTGATTACTAATAACCGGAAGTGAGCAAGACCCTCAAGGGCAATCAGAGTTTTCAAGTTTTTTCTTTCTCAAAATTTGTGGTTGTTGTTCTATTTTTAAAAATCCAATGACGAAATGACACGTGACATGAGCATAATAACAATAATAATGATATATAAATCTTTTTACAATATGTTGCCACTTTTGACAACGCCAACAACAACAACGACAACAGAAATCAGTCATCCAAGCAACCGACCAAATGACTCACTATCATTCAAGTCCAAGTTGAAGGGCACCCAACTGCGAGATGGAAACATAACTACCTGTCACTAAACCCAAAATTCCAAATACAATCAAGAAGGAATTCTTTGCGATGAACAGGTACCACCAGATTGTTCGTCGCTTCCGGCGTCGCCTGCTGGTCATCCACTTGCCCGATTGTTGCTCGTGGTACTCGTTGCTGTCATCATTTGGATCGTCGTCGTTTTCGTTGTCATAATTTGGATCCCAAAAGGTGCACATTTGAATGATGGACGGAAAGATGATTGCCAGACAGCTCGAGGCGGAAGCTCCAATGAGCGAGATGAACAGGTCCAATCGGGGAATCAATGCAGCGGCCACAACTGTTGTAGTTGTGGTAATTGTTGAGAGTTCGATTATGATTTTTGATTTGATTTGATTTGATTTGATTTGATTTGATTTGATTTGTGTTTTGAGAGGAAAAAATCGGGAGGAATTTCAAGAGGTTAGTTTTAAATTATTATTATTTTTCTTTCGCTCTATTTGGTTCATTTACTTAGGTTACGTCATCGATCCTTTAGTATTTGAACCAATCGAAGGAGAAGTTAGGAGAGAAAAAATGCAATGAAAATATTTTATACGACAACTATAACAATAATGACGACGATGACGGCAATCATTACGATTAAATAAACCAAGACAAGCGAAGGAATCCATAGAGCGAGACCGAAACGATAACGATTGCGTCATCGTTTCGTCAATGTTCATCAACTTCAATGGTGGGTGTCATTGTTGGTGAGCTTTAGTAGCGTCACACAATCTCCACTTGTTGCCACTAGCACGACCACGACCAACTTTGCTGCTAGTGTTCAATCAACTAGGACCAACCTCGTCCACGAAGAAAACGACCACTTGACTTTTGTGGCGGCGGCATCGACAGGTGAGCGCATGGCAACAATTGAACGAAAGCAAATTGAACGTCTTTCTTTCTCTCGACTGTTACAAGCAGCTCGATTTTTGCCGCTTGTTCATTTGCAGATGACTCCAGCGCTGCCATCCAATCCAAAACGCTGCGCTAACCTTTTGTAATTTCGATAAGGATGACGACGGCGCTCACCAGACTGGAGACCAGTTGATCGCATAATGGGATGGCAAGGCAACAACAACAACAACAACAACAACAAGTGGCCGAAGCAACTGGCTAAACCTCGTCGACTTGGCGGCGGCCGCGACGGCGACGAGAAAACTTGGAGCTTCCAGTTGAATAATTGGAACAGAGGGATTTGGTTACTCTTGTGCTGGCCGCACAATTGTTGAGTTGATTTGCTCATCTCGCGAAAATCTTAGGGCCAACAACAACCTGCTGATTGCAGCTGCCACTGATGCTGCGAGACGGCCGCTAAAAACTACCTGATTGATTGAACTTTTAGCCGCAAAAAATTTTAGCTCCTTCTCTTGCTTCGTCCACCGATTCCTCAAACTGGCTATTGCTATTGCCATTGCGCATCGGCAACTAGTCTCGTCTAGCCAAACGGAGGCTCGTCGATAGAGAAAGAGCTCGAGTCGCCAGGTAAGTCGCTCCTGCTCTCTGCCACTTGTGGTCGTCGTCCTCGAACTTCGTGGTCGTACAGCGAGAGAGCAGCGACGGCTGCAATTGGGTAAAATGGGCAATAATAATAATGATGATAATAATAACAACTACAATAATAATAATAAAACTTTACCATCGAATCGAAACGAAATGCGGTAGCTGAGAGAGCAACTCGATCGTCTCTAACTGACGGAACCGTTTGCCTTGAGTCAGTGCTGAAAATTTGCCAAGCAACTTTAGTCCAACAGGTAAACTGCAGGGCTCGACTCTTTCTCAGGCAAACTTCAAGGTTTAGCTCAAGCTTTGGCTCAAACTCCCCAAACTTGGCGGCCGTTCTCCATCTTCTCGTCGCAATCGTTGTGGTCGTGGTCGTCGTTTTCTCAGTTAACCAATTTGCAGCTCATATTGGCTAGCCGGAGGAGAGGAACAGGCCGCCGATGAGAATCGCGCAAATCGCCGGACCAAAGTCAAAATCAAACTAAACGAAATGCACCGACACCAACACGACCACTTGTGGCTAGCTATCAGTTAGCTAACAACAGCGACGTGGAGTCAATCTGAATTGTTGTGTTTGCATGCCGCTTGGTCATGGCGACACAAAAGTTCCGTGGCCAAAGATTCTCTGTGGCGAGGAGCTGAGAAATGGTCTCTAGTCCAGTGATTCGATGAGGATTCAGTAGCTGCGTGTTTCCTTTTGCTCGCTTGGCTTGTCCTTCGCCATCTGAACCTAAAGCCTACGACGACGAAGCAAACGAGAAAAAGAGAGAGAGAGAGAGACGGAAACACAAACCTCTTCGAGGCTAAAAATGGCCGAGCAAATGGAGAGGCCAACTTCCATTCGCTCTGTTCACTTAACCGCCTCCGACTTTCCCACCCAACCGAGTAGCCAGCTTGAGCATTTCCTTCGAAGTTCGAAGTTGGAGGCTTGAGGTTCGAACTTGGAACTTGCGAAGCTTCGAATAGTCGACTTGCTGCTGTACGCTACACACAAGCGCGCCGCCCCACCGACCGCAACATCAACAAGTGGCAGCGGATTTGTAGCAGCGACCACTAAGCACCGAATCCCGAGCAAGAGAGCGGGCGGCAGCCGACAACCACGACAACAACGAGGAGGAGAAAAGAAAAGAAGCCAGGAGATTGACAGGAGAAGTTGAGTTGTTGGTCGTTGGAGCTCACGAGGGTTGCGCACAATCAGCTTTAGGCTGAAGCAGCAGCAGCTATGCACAAGTTTGTGGCGGTACTTGTAATGCAGTTGAACGGATTTGCCTCACACATCCGAGAGAGCGCCTGAAATTGGAACTTGGAAGTGGAGGCGCGAAAATGCAAGTGAATCAATGTGGCCACAACGAGAGCAAAACGCCAACCAAAAAGCGGCATAACCAGATGAGCGCTCGCTCTCGTGCGCTCGACCAGTTGAGCTCAACCACTTGTTATTGTTGTTGTTCGGGATTCCTATCCTATCCGATCCGTTTCGCGGTGGCAATGGCAGCGGTAGAGGTTGTTGTTTCGGCGCAGGAGTTGAAGGTAGAGTTGCAGTGAGAGGCGGCGGCGGCGGCGGCCGCTGATCTCGTGGGGCGCCGGCCTTCGAGGGTCGGCGTTGCGTTCAATTTGGCAGCGGTGATTGTGTAACCGTGTGACAGCAACAACCACCGCGCTGGCCACTCAGTCGGTGGTTGCCGAGGAGTTGCTAGTTTCGAATGGGCGAAGAGGACAACTTAACTGGTCGCTCGGTTTTTGCTGATGCTGAGGCTGACTCAACAACAACACGACGCTGCCAACGATGATATGTACGCCGAAGTCCAATTTCCTCTATCTCGTTGTTGAGCAGCAGCAAAAGCAGCAAACGAGAGAGAAGCACGGCCATTGTTGTTGCACAACAGGTGATCTGTAATGTGGTCGTTTTTACCGCGCCACCACCGTGAAGTGAGTTCATCCAGTCAGTCAGGCCAGGTGGAGTGTGGAATCTGAGTGAGTGAGTGAGTGAGTCAGTCAGTGACTGACTGACTGACTGACGTATGCAGTAAATCGGAAAAGCACATGGCGCCCGAATGCCGGCCGGTTGGCTTCTTCAGCTCGTCAAGTTCAACCCTGACCAATGGCGAAAAAGGGACTCGAGTATCGAGTTCGTTTTTAAGCCCGTGCCACGCCCCTTCCGGCCAACCACTCGATACTGGGACAGGAATTCTAGATTCTGTTCATCATCGCGAGCGATACGCGATGATGAATGACGACGAGCATCACCGGATGCGCTAGCAGGTGGTTGTTGCTCTCTTGCTGCGAGTCACTTTCGTTCAGTTGCAGTGGTCGATCTTCGGCCGGCCGACGTGTCGCATCAGCAGCACTATCAGTGGCAAAAGCAGAGGCTGCAACAGGATGGCTTTTGTGTGAGCGTCAGTTTGGTGGCCAAAAAACTGGTGCTGACATAACAAGAGAAGCAAACGAAATGAAACGAGACGAAACGAAACGAAATGCAACTTTGGCTACATCGACGAGGACAGAGAGAGAGAGGAGGAGGAGGAGGAGGAAATATTATTGTTGAACGCAAGCGAGTGCTCTTCTTCCACAGGTGGTGGCCACATGCTCGCCGCTTCAGCCACCTGTTGGCTCGCTTTCCAAAAGTGATGTGGCACCACACTTCACTTTTGTTGAGGCGGCCAATCGAGGGAACAAAGCGACAAAATTGGACATAATGGGAATGAGCGATGGAAAGAGCAATAGCGAGACTGTGTGACAGTATCAGCAGAAACAACTACTACAAAAACAAGCCAACCAAGTCGGAAATTGCGGCGCCGGCGGCAAAATTCTAGAGGCAACTGACGAGATCAGACAGGTAAGGTGACACTCGAATTTGGTTGACTGTAACCTGATGCCGCCGCTTTCACCTGCGGCCTGTCAGTTTCTTGTATGAGACTACCAACTGACTGAGCATTTTTTCTCTTTTTAGCAAACAATGACAACTGCGCCATCAGCGACAACAAAACGATTCGTATCTTCATCTTCTCAAACTTTGACGCTCTCCTCATCTCTATTGCCGCGGCTGTCGGTTTTAGCTGAATTTTTGAAAGCTGGCTTAGTCCAGGTGAAGAGGCGCAAAGCAAATTGGAGAGCCAAGCGACTCTAGCAGGCAAAGGGAGAGAACTGCGCCATGTTTGGTCATGAAGTAGAGGCGCCTTTTGCCACTTGCCACTTGCCTCTCGACTTGTTGCTTCCTCTTTAGCTGCACCTGTAGTTGTAGTTGTAGTTGTGGTTGATGTTGCGTCATCGACGACCGCGGCGGCACTCGCTAGCTGAAATGCAGCGCCGGAAACAGCAAGGCAGAGGGCCAGGCAAACGACTAGAACAACAGGTAGCCGGCGAGTATTTGAATAATCGTCCGTCAAGTTTGCCGCAACTTTAACGCAACTGTGCAAACCAAATGCATAACTTGCGATAAAAGAGATGGGAAGGGAAGCCACTGATTTGAGATTGCAATATTGGCTCGCGAGCATATTGAAAAGTTTTGGCCACCAAAAGTTGGGGCGTCGGCTTCTTTCGCTTCTCGTTTCGTTCGATTTCAATTTTCATTCGCGTCAAGCCGCCACTGCCGCCGTCGCAACCACCGACCGCGGCAACTTCCTGCCTCTCTCTCTCCCTCTCCCTCTCGCCCAACATCAGGATGAGTCACATGAAATGTGAACACACTCACAGGCACAAACGAAGCGGAGGATGTCGGCAAAACACAATGGCCAATATCGGAGCTGTCAGTTTTCGTCGTTCGAGCTTCATACTTGAAAGCATCAGACGAGAAGAGACGAGACGAGACGAGAAAAGAACTAGACAACTGGCAGGGGAGCTATCAAGAGTCCATAAGTCACAGTTAAGTTAACACGACAGGCGCGACGGAATCAGTGGGCCGAGTTGGAGTTTAGTTGTCGTGGTGTTTTTTCCATTGCCGCCTATCTCAATCTTTATCGTCTAACAACGAGACGAGACGAGACGAGGCGAGGCGAAGCAATGCGATATCGAACAGGTGATGCAACAAGTGCGAATAGTAATGAGAGACAATGGGCCAAAAGGATCTTATCATTTATCCGTCTCATTCTCGGATCGTTTCCACTTTTTGTGGAATTGATTTATGGCTCAATTGTTGTTGTTGTTATTGTTGCTGCGGGCAATTTTAAGAATGATGAGTCCACCGTCACAAAGGAGCAGGCTGATTTGGCTCGTTAAACTCACCGCCCATCGGCTGTCACTACAGACAATCGTTCTCAATTCAATTGCCAATGACAGCCACAAAGGGAGGACAACCTTGATTACAAAAATAGCAATTAAATGAAACCGAGCACTCGATTAAAAATATTAATCGTCGCTTATAACTCACTCCTCCTATCTAGTCAAATAAATCAAACACCAAAAAAAAATAAAGAAATACTAGCGGACAGGAGATAGTTAGAGTGGGAGAGAAAAAGTGGTACTCACATGTGAAGCTAACGCTGACTAAAATCACCGTATACCTGACCAACTTCCGCTTGCCGCGCATTGACCTTGGCGGCGGGCGCCACTGCACTTCCGGAATCGACTCCTCCTCGTCCTCCGTTCGCTCGGCCACATCCGCCAGCCGATTGCGCAACTTTCGCTGATGCTGTGCCTGTTGCAAGTCTAGTGTCGTCGTTCCATACTGGCTAGTGGCGATGGAGGTGTTTGGCGTAAGTCGGCGCTTGATGCCACCACCGCTGCCGCTGGCCATGGCAAGCACACCTGCTGCCGATGTTGTTGTTGTTGTTGTTGTTGTAATGTTGATTCCGCCGGTGATACTTGTCGCCACTGAAACCGAGTAAGAGGTTCCCAGAGTTGAGTTTGTTGAATTTTGGTTGTCCAGCTGGTTTGCGCCCATTGAATCGTCCAGTTGCTTGCCCCCGACAATTACCTGTTTGCTTCCCGGGTCATCAGTTTCATTAACTCTGCGAGGCTTTGCCGTGTTGTTGATGGCAGCCAACGAGTCGCCATCTATAACCCACTCGTTTTCCGCCGACAACTCGTCCAATATTTGCAACTTGTCGCGAGCAACACGCGGCCGGTAGGAGTAGAATAAGGTCTCGTCGATGTGGGGCCAAATGATTGTCCAGGGAACGTAGAATTGCAAACTATACGAGAGGCCAATTGCAAGTGCAAATATGAGCCTAACCACATCGTTTAGCGTGGAATCGGGCAAATTCAGTGTGATACTTCCCTGGACCCACTGGCCGTACTTTGCGTATCCAAAGAAACCTATGCCCATGTAAAGTAAGGCAACAAATGTCATTGAGGTATTCAGGACTCCATTAGCGCCCGACATTCTAGCCGGATATTGCATCTCCTTAATCAATGGCAACACAACACCGATTCCCTCGAAAGCATAAACTGCCGTTGCAAAGTACAAGGGCAATCCGGCCCAAATATCTGGACTCGCCCACTTGTTAACCTGAATCTTTTGCTCAATTGTCTCGGTCGATGCGTAGGTGTGGAATTTCAACAAGTCAATAAAGATGAGCGTTAAACCGGCGCATTGCAACATGTTTGCCAAGGTGGAGATCCGCGCCAAGTGCTTAAGGTTGCTGGTGCAACTTGTTAGTCCAATAATGGGAAATACAATGAACAGGTAGGTGGTGGTTGAGTATTCAACTTGGAACAGATTCAGTATGGCCAATTGGAGATTTTCAACCACAAATAGAGTGTAAACACAACAGAAGCCAACCTGGGTGAAGATCAAAAAGATGGTCACAACTATGTGAGCTCTCTTGGCCAATCGACGCGCCCACTTTGGACCGCAGGCTAAACCCAACGAGGCAACCTGGTCGTAGTCGAGTGATTCGTAATTAAACCTATCGCATAGTTTGTTTCTACTCGAGATCAATATATTCATACAGTGAATACAAATTGCTCCAATTATGGGCACCAATATAAAACTCGACCACAAGCCGACGTTCTTGAAGGCATTGGGCATGGCCAGCACTCCAGTGCCAATGTTGGCCTTTAAAATGTGCATCATAGTTTGAGCATCAGTCGTTCGATTCTGTCCATCCTCTTGATGCTGTTGCTGTTGATTATTTTGGTTGTGTTTACCTGAGCGAATGCCATTGTCGGTGGTGAGCAATAGCGAGGAGTCGCTTGTATTTGGGTCCACATAGTAAGTCTGTGTCTTGTTTCTTATGTCCATGTCTTTTATCTATTTACTTCACTTCACTTCACTTAACTTCAATACAATGTGGTCGTAGTTTGCGTAGTGGTCGTTTTCTTCTTTTTGAGTTACTTTCTTGAAAGATTGTTTGTCTGTTTGTCTGTTTGCTTGCTTGTTGTCCATTGACTGGAGAGAATCTCTATCTAATCTTCCAACTTTTCTTAATAATAATCACAGTAAATTTCCTGGTTCTAGTAAAACCTCTTGCCTGCTTTCTGGCTTTTAGTCGAGTAGGCTCAAAATTTTGCTCGTAACAGTGGTTGCGGGATGATAATAAAATAAAACCTTTTTACAATAATATAAATTCCTGGCCAACATCTAGTTGGTTGCGTCTCTAGTTGGTTTCTCGTAGTTTGCTTGGGGTCCTCTAAAGTGACCTGTTGCACTCAAGTGGTGTTTGGTCAATCCCAGCAACAAGTGGTTGCAGATGACTTGATTCGTTTCTGTGGCGAGAGGGGAAAATAAGACGACGAGTGTGTAAAATCAATACAATCCAATTTAATTGGCCGACTGGACTCTCAGCTTCTGAGTTCTACTTCCCCGAGCGAGTCAAGCTCGCCGACCAGATGATTGGCAAGCGCGCGGCAGCGTTAGATACGTAGCTGCCACTGGGTAGCGATGTACTTACATGAGATCTCGACAGGGCAGCGTGCAAGTTGATGGGTTTGGGTGCAGTATGGGAGCATTACGGGCGCGTAGCACAACACAACACAGCACAACACAATCATGATCCGCATAGTGCACCACCAACAACAACTCATAGGTTATCAATAAGCCACTAGCAGATCATCTGATGCACTGCACAGTGATTAGAAGAGCGCTATCATTGTCCTTGCCGACGAGATAGCACTTGTCGCAACTTTTCCCCACTGACAGAGTGGGCCAAACACAACGGAAGAATCCTCAAGTGGCCTTTGCTACTTTGTTGTCGCTCGCTTTCTTTGGCACAATGCTACAGTAGTACAGTTTTCTCAGTCGTCACCAAGCTAGCTACGCACTGCCACTAGGTCTCGTCGACTCTCCCGCCCGAGCGTCGACTTCGAAATCTCATAATGCCCATTCGGTCAGTTGGTGAGCGATCCGGTTGAGATTGTGCCGGCCTAGCACTTGTTGCGTTCGTGGTGGAGGAAGAAGCCAAGTGGTGGGATGCTGATTGGCAAATTGGCAAAAACGCTACGCACCGCAAACCGTAGCCAAATTTGACATTGCAGCGTTTTGAGTTAGCGGCTTGAGTGGAAACTTTCCATTAGATTTCTACAACTCGTAGCTCGGAGTAGAGAACAAACTGACTCGTTTATTGTTTAGCTAGTGAGTTGGAGATGAGATAACAGCAGCATTCTCCATAGACCATTTAGCACAAGAGACAGGCAGCCAGGCAAAATATTGAAAGATGACCAATGAACTGCACGCGACTATATGAGCACTTATTTACAAACACGACGACCGCAACAGACAACAAACCGGCGGCAAATATTTGCCATTAAAATTGCCGTTGTGCCTTTGGTTGTTGTTGTTGCTGATGATGTGACTACGACCACCACCACCGAAAGTTTTATCCGAGCAAACTACTGTAGTTGCTGCTGCTGTTAATTTTGGTTGAAGGGTCACGAGGGGAAGCCAGGGCTTAATTTTAACACAACCGAATACAACAAACTCTAAATATGGCCCATAAACGAAATGCAACTTGGTGGCGCTGGTCGCAACCACCTGCTGATGTCCACTCGGCGCGCTCCCGCTTGGCGTGACAACGCGCAGTAATCTCTCGACTGCCAAGTCGCGCAATTCCACAACTCAGGTAGCCGGCTGACTAATTGGCGCTGTCCGCCCCTACTCTTGTATAACCACACACCTTGCATCGTAGGCCACTTGTTCAGGTTTGGCCGAGAGGGATAAAAGTCGCATTTGTTTGGTTGGAGCGACCGGAGGATGTGGTGAGTAAATTTATGCTATGCGGCGAAACCGAACAGCGTGACCATCTCTTGACTACTCGAGTCTCGGGCAAATCTACTCTCAGGTGAAGTGGACAACTATTCCGAGATTCTGGTTGTATTCGATATAAGAGCAAGAGAAAAATTCTCACCCATGGTGCGAAGAACAAAGATTGTGGCCACACTTGGTAGTGGGACTCTCCAGCCGGCCACTTGTACTCATCGCGAGGTGAGATATAAATCTCAAGATTCTCCTCCTTTTTGCTCAACAGGCGACGATATTTCGCAATGCTCATTGTTTTCTTCTCGAACAAGCAAAGTGTTGATTGAGAACCACCTGCCTATCCACCATATACCGGCTCGACGAAACGCCAAGTTATTAAATCATTTGCATAATCTCACATAAAAACTCACCGTGGAGAGAAGAACAACGAGCATAAACGCAGCTGCCGGCGCCGCATCGGATCTCGAAAAGACATAAACTCAGACTGGCACTTGACGCACTTGACGCACTCGAATCGAATTGAAAAGTCGCACCGTGATCCCCCTATCAGTGGCGATGACAGGTACAACCACCTGTTTGCCGAAGTATGGTTGGTCAACTCACACAGCGAGCTAGAGAGATGAGTTATAGTCGAAGTCGTCGTCTCCTCATGCCTCCTAGTCAACATGCAGTGAAGCTCAACTAAGTTTTATTTGGCTCGTGGTGCTCCGACTCTTCGAACCTCAGATTTCGGCTTATGCCCCAATCTAGGGGCTCGATTAATCATTAGACGACAGCATAAAGCGGGATGACGCAAGCGTCGAGCTACTTGTTGATTTCCCATCCGTTTTTCTTACTTGGATTTCCAACACAAGAATGTTGAACTTCTCGGGTGGGAGGGTGATCATTCAGATTCCTTGTTCATTTCCACTAACAAATAACTTGCAAGGCTGAAGATTGGTGGCTCATTGACGGCCTTTTGCGCAGATCATGCTTGTTAGCGGAGCTTATCTAGATCAAACTGGCGGAGCCGAGCGAGCGATCTAGCGACGACAAAAAACTCAGCCTGTCGGCTGATGTTGTTATTATCTCAGTGCTGGTTTTAAATTATCCTAAGCTTAAAAAATGAGCCTCCTCAGAGGTTTCTCGGTGGTCAAGGATGAAAAAGTGGTTGCAATCACAACACCTGTACCTGGTCCAGACGGTCAAATCTCCAAGAAGACACCTATTTATCACTTGCCAGTTTACAAGTTTGAGATGGAATTAGCCAACGAGGAAACGGAATCAAAAGAAAACGAACAAAACTTGGACTCGAAACAGGTGGTGTCTTTCCATTGTGATCTGGCTGATATCACCGACCTCTTGGATAAACTAAGGGCTTTTGAGAATTCATGGAGGAGGTCTGGCTGGCGAAAGTAACATAATACGGCGTGACAAGAGAGTAAGATTAGATTATATCAAGCTTATGGTTTATATGTGTTATTATAATATCATATTTAATAGAGTACAATCTAGTCAAACGGTTTAATCTATTATAACCTAGTGTGTTCTCTACTGGGTGCTATATCGTAATTCGCGGTCGTGAAGGTAATAATCCTTCGAGTTTGAGCACAATGTTGGATTTCTCTTCCTATCGCTTGGTTGTTGCGATTGTTGACTTATATCTTCTAACGGTTTGGAATAGGTTTCACTTGCCATTTGATCAAGTTATTCTTGCATGGTCTTCGCTTCTGTTATTCCTAACCTAAGTGTGATGAATACTTGGTTCACCTTCATGACTTTTCTTACCTGTTACATTAGTTATAGTTTATAAATAGTAGCCGAGGTCTAATCGCAATCGTCCTGAAATATAAGCTTAGTCGAGGCAGGCTCATCGGTGGCCAATGGGGTGGCGCAAAACGGGCAAATTGAGTGGAAGAAGTGAGTTCCGTGGGGAATCTTGACCGAGCACCAATAGCTAACTGTTTTCTCACTAGCCATATGGCCGCAGGGGTTGAAAACATGGCTTAGTGGGCCAGAGTCAATATAAAAGCTAGGCTCCAAACCCATGCTTAGCTTGGCAACAGTTCCAACTGATAAACAGATGGGACAGGTGCGCTGATTTGACTTTTCCGTTGCGCCCCATTTGTGGTAACCCTGAACGTGACCGCACTTCAGATATACGTAAGGTTGATGGCTGTTTATAATCTCACTGTTGGATGATATTTGTTGGCTTAGTTCATTGTGCTGATGATTGTCCCTATGGTGATGATGGTGATGACTGTGACTGTGGTGATGATTGTGGTGACTGTGTCTCGAGTGTTGGTGATTATTTGGTAGTATCGGTTTTCTAGGAATAACAAGTGTATTTAGCCCAACTGGACATTGTGGTCTACTTGCATTTAAGGTGTCGATTTTTTCCTCAAGTGTCTTCTTTGTTGGAGCTGACTTAAATCCATCGACTGACCGCCACAAAAGAGTTGCTCCGCAAAGATCAATCAAGGTTCCATCTTGTAATATGTTGCTTTCATTCTCTATTCGTGTTCCCTTTTGAGCAGCGGAACGACTCTCGCGAATAGCATATACGCCGCCATCCACGGAAACCTCGCGCCATAGGCCACCTGTGTCTCCTTGATCATTCTTTGGGTGCATTAGTAAGACTCCATTTGTTGTGAGGCCGTCGATCGAGTTATTGTGTTCCCATTTGGTTGCTTTCTCTCCTAAGAATATGTTCTTCGAAGAATCAAAACCGGCAGCATAAATCCTCGCCACATAAGGAGGCTTCCTATCGACGAGTATTCGGCATGCAAATCTTGAGATCGTACTCTGCGAGGCATGGGATCGTTTGCACATCATGTTATGCCGATCGCCACTACTACTTTTTGATTGCTGACATGGATTCGAGGACGACGGTATGTTGTCCAAATTTCCGATTGCTCGGTGAGATTGGAAATTAGGTTGTTGTTGTTGCGTTTGTTGATAGAAGGCATGGTGATGTGAGCTACTGGATACAATTGGAGCCTGTTGCGGCTCAAATGGTTGATTGCTCATCCTCAAATTGCTATCGATTACCTGTCCACCGTTGGCTGCATTTTGGAGATAGGTCAAAGAGGGATGCGGATTTGGTCTACGGAAATGAGCTAATCTCGTTGGGCTACCCCGTGAGTCAAAGGTCACACCTGCAGGTGGCATCGCCGAGTAGGGATTTGGGATGCCATGTTGGTTCATGTCTGCGCCCATCTTGACAAGGTGCCGGCACTGAACTCGAGTTAAGCCAAGCATACACGTATCTAGTGGTGAGGGTGCTCCGTTGCTCCCACTACTGCTGCCTACAATCGCAGAACCACCTCCATTTGGATGATGTGGATTTTGTTGGAGCTGGAATTGATGTTGTGATGATTGTAGTTGTTGATATTGATGGTGCACTTGATTGTTGCTAGTTGTGTTGTTGCTTCTATGGTGTTGATGGTGGAGATGAATACTATTCTGCTCATGGTGCTGGCGGCCACCAGATAGATGCTGGCCACTGGAGTCTGAGCAAGGTGTGAAAGTGTCCATGACAACAAAGTCGATTGGATCCTCGGAGGAGCGACCGATTTGAAACATGTCCGTTTGTTCATCTTGTCCATACTCAACAATAATTGTTTGTTGCCTTGAGAAGGTGAATGAAATAGAATGGAGATCCTTATCCTGAATAGCCTTGGTTGCCTGAGGTTGCTTGACTATGTAGTGTCTTGATTTCTTGATTCCATTTGGATTTGAACGTTTGCATAGCAAGTATTTACTCTTGTTCTTGCGTCCATTTCGCTCTACATTTGGGATGTAACCATTGTAACCAAGTATACTAAGCTCACCATAAACAATTGGCGGCGCCTTCTCGAGTTTATCTGCTTCTTGCAGTAGCGCTTCGCTTTTGTTTTGATTTGCGATGGCGGTTTTAGTGGTGTGATTCTCTTTAGAGCTTAAGATTCCATTAGCACTAACAATATCATCAATGACCTCATCGTCATCATTCATGCGATTATCACTTTGGTTATTGAGTTCATCTTTAGCATCATTGTTGCTAGCAGTATTGTTGCTATGGTTGCTGTTGTCGTTTTTGTTGCTGCTGGCATTCATATTGTTTGGCTGCATTATCGTAGTTATGGCATCGATTGCTTCCTCGTGATTCTGAACCATACGACTCGGCGGCGGCTTCATTATCGCGGCCGCAATTCTTTTGCTGCCAGTAGTTTTGGTGGCTATCGATGCCTCCGAATCCATGATGCGAACCGCTCAATATCAACTATGGAATATCAATCAGTTATTGAATTTAAATTACACTTGAATTCGTGAGTCAGGTGGCCTCTTGTTTTGTTTTGCTGTTTAATTTAGTTTTATTTGGTTCCCAATAGTCAATCAGTAATAGGAGTTGGAGTTACATGATGGCAGGTGGAAGCTGCGGAGGTTAATATGGATAGAGAGTGATAATAAGTTGGAATAGGAATGTTGCAAGCAAGGCAACAACAATAATCTGATGAGATGTAGCTAATTGAGGAATAGTTTTCTCCCTCC
This sequence comes from Aculops lycopersici, assembly GCA_015350385.1. NCBI lineage: Eukaryota > Metazoa > Arthropoda > Arachnida > Trombidiformes > Eriophyidae > Aculops > Aculops lycopersici. Next base: position 1,789,678 of record WNKI01000001.1, on the reverse strand, counting down.
TTCAGCCATCAACCAAACCAACACCCGAATCTCTCCTCGCCTTTTGTGCGCCTTTGTGCGTCGTGTTTGTCTTGCTGCTATTGCTGCATCCACCAAAAGCACACACATCAACACAACCAAGCTGCTGCTGTCGGCGCCGCTACTGCTGCTGCTGCTTTAGACTGGAGCACCAACAGCGACAACATTGCCAGCCAAAGCAGTGAAACTCGAAGGCAGCGTAAAATCGTCGCCGAGATGTCGAGTCGCTCGCTCGCTCGCTCGCCTGCTCTCATGGCATCGAGTTGCTGGTGCTGCTTTCACAATGTGCGATGCCGCCACCACTGACTTTGGAATGACTGCCAAATGACTCGCTCCTGTCGTCGTCTGCACAACACACAGACAAACACACTGCAATCAACGGTGCACCAGACAAACAGACTGACGGACGGACGGACGGACTAGCGGTAGTAGTCAGCCAAAAACCCAGGAACAGCTGCCAAATTGCGCCTTGTAAACTTGATGGCCAAAGCGACAGGCTTACGGCGGCGGCGGCGCCAGCAGCAGTAGCAACAAGATCGCATAGTCAAGTGTTGCGACCGGCTGCAGCCTAAAAATTACACTCCATTTGGTCGCCTGTAGTATGAGATAAGCCATGCAATCTTGCAACAGCTAACCCGTTCATTGTAAACTCGAAACAGAACCACAACAAACCACTCGCTTAGTGCTGCGCAGCGCAATTGATGCCGAGTCGCCCTCCTTGCTGCTGATGTGATTTACTGTCCAGTTTCAAGTTTTAAACCAACACATCCAACCCTTTGGTCGTCGAATCGACAGAAAGCTTGACTCAGCTAACACGCCAAGTTTGTACAGTGCAAACACTAGTGCCCAGCCCAATGAGAGATTTTACAGAGCTAGACGACGGCGGTGGCGACGGCCGCCGGCTACAACTCACGTGATCCCGTTGTACGACTCCTAGCTACTTGCTGACTTTTATAACTCACCAGTACAATTTCATGTTGCGTCAAGTCGTATCGAAACCCAATTTGAGCCATCAAATTGAGTGGTGCAATCCATCGATTCGCGGGCATCCATTGCATTGAGTGCCCAATGTGCCAAACAGGAAACACCCAAAAAAGTTCGCTTACCCTCCCACTTCAGCTGAAGACGGTAGCACTTGAATGGGGTGTTGGCTCGCTAGCTTGACAGTCATCGATCAGCAATCTTCTTTACATTGAGTTAGCACTCAATAGAGACGGCGACATCGAAGCTCGAGAGGAAGTCGAGCAAAAAATTCGAAGATTCGAGCAATCGAATGCTCATTTCCGGGAGTACCAATCCGAATGCGATTGAGTTGAATTGTGACGCTAATAAAGAAACTCATCAGCTCATCAAGAGTTTTCAACTTCCTCTTCGGGAGATTAGGGAGCCAAAACAGTTAATTTGTCTCTCAATGTATGAGAGGGAAGTCATATCAGAGGAAATTATGCTCTAATTTGAGTGAGACAAGATTGGCTTAAACATGAATCCAGATTTTAAACCATGTTCCTGCACAGGGAAAAAGTACCTCAAAATGAAGCGCAGAATGCGACTTGAGGAAAACACGCTGTGCGCTACTTTTTTGCCTTGTTTACACTTTGTATTCACCTCACGCATTTTAGTCGAGTTGAACAGTCAGACAATGTAACAACAATGGAGATACTATATAAACATTAGCATGGAATCTGATCCTAACCATAAGATTTGGTTGCAAAGCAAGAAACTGAGCCAGCCTTTTTGGCATTTCTACTCACTAGTTTTTAGGAAAGAAAGCTTCGATGTGATTAACGTTGAAACAGAGGAAGAGGAGGAGGAACATGATATCAAAATTAGTACTCTAGACCTGGAAAGCGACGAGGATGACAGGAATCCTAAACTCAAAGATGAAATCAACTGTGATAGTGAAACTGACAAAGCTTACCAAGAATTCATCAAGGTCACCCGAGCTCATCAGGCAGAACGAGAAAGATTGAAGAGATTAAAGAAGGATAAGAACCCAGAGGAGGTTCTAGAGGAGTATTACAAGGATGTCTCGCAAGTGAACACACTTGTTGAAGACAATCTTGCGCAAATTCCCAATCAAGGGGATGAAGATGACTTGGCCCGACAAAAACAAGCCCACCTCATAAAATTGTATGGTTCACATGAAGCCTACGAGAGAATCCGTTCAATGGAAATGTATATTGATCGACAATTCAAGGAAGCCTGTCTGGAGCAAAACCCCAATTATTGGCCTGCAATCCCTATCAACGCTAGACCTTACCTGAATGCCAAGAGATAAGTGGAATGATGAGAACTCGGTAATATTATAATATCATCAATTAAACTTCCGTTTTTATTAACTCTATCACAGTTGCAACTGGATTCTTACGAGATTTGGAGCAACTTATAGCCTTTTGGCCATTGTTAAATACAGCATCATGGGATTGATTAAGCGTAAGCATAAATAGAACACCCAAACATTTTGCATCCTTCGGACCCCTCAATCTAAAGATATCATCTATGCCGCTAGATAATATGATATTCTTATGGCTCTTTTCCACCAAACCCTGGCCATTTGATATGACACTTCGTCGCATTGTTGACCCGAGTTGCGCTGGTCCATAGTTGATCTCTATGCAAACGCCACGCTCTTCCAACACCTTGACACTTGTCTTGTAGAAATTATTTTCAATCTTCTCGCTCAGATCAAGCGATAATATGTCAACCTCCGGATTACCTGTTGTCACGTATTCCAACATCTTGGCGTTTAACGGTTGTAAAGCGATCAAGTCATACTTGTGAGCAAACGTTTTGACTTTATGCAACTGTCCTGGATCTGAAAATCTAATTGTGATCCGAGTGTATGCTTTCATGTGACTTGGGATGATATCGGTAATGTTTGGAGGTGGAGGAACACTGGGTTGTTGCTTTTTGCCGCCTGTGTCAGTCAAATCGACAACAATAGCTAAGGCAACTTCTTTGTGGCCTAATATTTTGCATCTTTCTAGTTTTTGTTTTATAATTTGCTCACTGTCGATACGCTGGTGGATTACATTATTATTATGACTGATGACTCCAATTATTACGTTGAGATCCATTTTGTGAGATCTATTCAAAAGAATAATTTATGGGAGGGAACTTTTGAATGGGAGGCATCTATTGGCATCACCCACGTGGTTCGTCCGTAGTTGCAACTTGTCGTAACACCGGCTCTATTTTAGCTATTAGTAAACAATGAGAACATCGGTAGAAAGTTGATTGGATAGTTATCAAGTACTTTTAATAAGTACACCTTGGTTATCTATTTGTAGGATTGCAAAAGGCATTCGCCGGAATATTACATGCGCGCGACACGTGGTATTTTTCCAAGTCGAAGTGGTCACTGACGTTCCCAGTCTGGCGAGCATTCATTAGCTCAACTAATTCTTTCTCAAATTCATAATCATTGAAATCATAGGATTGACAATATTACCACTATGGAACCACAATACAAAGAGGCGGTGAGGAAATATCTGGAGAAAATCGGTGCGCTTAGACCACTTCAAGAACCTACAGGTGGACTGTACATTAGATATGGGACTGCTGGCTTCAGGGCAGCATGTAGCTTATTGGACTTTGTATTCCAAAGGATCGGTATCATTTCAGCCCTAATGTGTATGCACGAGCAAGCTGATATTGGTCTGATGATCACAGCTTCCCACAATCCACCCGAAGATAACGGAGTCAAGATTATCAACAAAAAAGGTGAGATGATTGACTCGGATTGGGAAAAAGTGTTCGAAAAATTCTGCAACACTGTCGTAATTGAGGAAAGTCTAGCTCAATTAGAAGAAGTGATTTCCAAGTATTCCATCGATACGAAAGCGAAATGCCGCGGCAGGATATTCATAGGCCGCGATACTAGAGACTCCTGTAGTCGTTTTATAGAAAAGATTCTAGCCTGTTTGGTGGATTGTTCACCTAATGTTATCGTCCACCAATTCGGCAAGGTCACCACGCCAATGTTACATTTCTTGGTCGCTTCTTTTAATTCGGAGGCTTACCGAAGTGCAATTAGATTAGATGATTCTATTTATTATGAAAAGATTTGTACCGGTGTACAGAAATGTATCGATTTCGAACAAGAGAAGAGGAACTATAAGATCAATCAACTTATGGTTGATTGTGCTAATGGAGTTGGGGGTACAGCTATGAAGAACTTGAATATATTATTTTGGCAGAGACGTCTCATGGTACAACCTATAAGATTGATTTGTACATCGGAAATCCCTGCAGCTTTGAATGTTAGATGTGGAGCAGATTTCGTTAAGACTAAAAAGTTGCCTTCAGTTGAACGTGATCTGGAGAATTTCAACAGGCGTTATGCCTCCTTTGATGGTGATGCAGATAGATTAATCTACTATTATCTTGAAAGGCCACCGAACGTAGAATACCAGCTCCATTTGCTGGATGGCGATAAGATATTGTGTTTATTTGGACTGTATTTAAAAGACATGCTAAAAAAATATGATCTAGAACAAGAGCTAACTTTGGGCTTCGTGCAAACTGCCTACTCCAATGGTGCCTCCACCGAGTACTTGAGAAATGTTTTGGGCGTCAAAGTAGATGTGGCGGATACAGGTGTGAAAAACTTACACAAAATGGCCATAACCTATGATGTTGGTGTTTACTTTGAGGCGAATGGACATGGAACCATATGGTTATCTCCAAAGGCAGTTGATTTGATCAAAGCTAAACACTGTACAAATCTAAAGAATCTGATCGAATTGTTGAATAACTATACCGGTGATGCCATATCGGACCTGTTTATTGTTGAGTCGATTCTCCACTATTACGACTGGGACATCAAACGTTGGGATCAATTGTACCAAGACAGACCGAATGGCTTGGACGTCGCTCATATTTATGATAATTCGATTGTGACGACCACGAATGCCGGCCAAACTTGCGTCACGCCCATTGGTTTACAAGATGAAATTGATAGGATTGTTGCATCATTCGGTGATAATGCTCGTTCATTTGTTCGACCCTCCGGTACCGAACCGGGTCTGAGGGTCTATGCCGAGGCCAAAGACGACCAATCAGTTAAAGACTTGATTAAACAAGTCAAGGACAAATGTGAATCTTATTGTGGCAAGTATCAATCACAGATCTCATGATATTTAATTGTGAGCTAGCAACAGCTCAGTCAGGATAGAAAGACAATGCTTTTAAAAAAGTCGACAAATTTAATATTTACATCATGACCGGTGTCAACTATGCCGGACGCACCTAAAAGTCTCCTCTTCAACAGCACACTTGCTACATTTAACATCGCAACAATATAAAAATCTACAATCGCATTGTTTCTCCACAATGGTTTTTTCCCTCTTGATTTTGTACCCACATTTGGTGCATAACTTGTTACAAGATTCCCTCTCACTCCTGCTAATACCTCCACCGGCCGTTGGATACCGAGGCTCACTGCATGTCCGATTGAGGGTTCCATTGATGCCTAGGTGCGGGTGCTCGTAGCAATAGTCTGGCGAGGCATCAATGAAGACCAGTTTGTTTGGATTGATAGCCATCAATTCTTTCCTAAGACTTACCGGATTACTTTCAATCGCCGACATAGCGCCCACTTTCGCTGCATCTCGATACTGTCTTCTCAAGTAATCACCGACTTCACTTAAATTTGGCAAGACATTCCAACAAGTCCTTACCTGACAAGCACCCGACGTTCCATGACATTTGCATTTAACTTTCATATGTCTCCTAAGTGCATGCCGGCCAACCTCATAATTGTGTGCGTTGATTAACTTGCTAGCCTTATCGTGGTCTGAATCTTGGAATCCTAAATATATCTGTGAGACTTTGTACCCCAACCTCACCGTTTCTTCGCACCCTGCCCACGAAAACTTAGATGGAGGCTCAGTGGATATCTGATCATCTGTGGTCGTGTACTGTGAATCATCTGCTATATGTTGCAAACTTTCTGGGCTAACCACTCTACCAGAAATGAATGATGTGGGCTGGCTGCAACCACAGAAGTGCCCAGATCCACGACTACAAGAACGAAATAGTGATAAAACAACACTTGATGCTATGAATGCTCTGCTTAAGCCGAATTCTTTGTTTGATGGTAAACTTTCTCCAGTTAAAATATCGCGGAACGCTTTAGGTGGACAATTCCACCTATCCCATTTGAACTTCTGTCGACAATCGGCCAAAGCTTGCGTGATACCTTCGGCAACAACGAGTCGGTACTCATAGAAATCGGATTTCTTCCTCTCTTTGTCGCCGGCATTTGGATTGTTGTTGCTGTTGAGCGCATTCGATGATATAGTTGCTGTTGTTGTCGAAACCGACGACGCTTTCGAGCTCGTTGAACCCGGTGCATCATCGGCGGGTGCACAGTTGGCTATGTGGATGATAATGTGTAACAACGGTAGTATCACTAGGTGATTTGTTTTGAATTGCATCTTCATTTCGTGTATGATTTAAGTTGCGAGATCGAATAAATTTGAGAAGAGATCCTCAGCTAAGTTACTGTGCTGGCGTGGCTCTAGATCCTGTCTTGGGCATGACAATTAGTCGGCATTAGTCTTCGCGCGATGATATGTAAAGATTTCCTATGAAATGATTCACTGTGTCCTGTTTTCAATGTGCAAGTGTTAGTTTTGCTGCTGCTGCTGCTGCAATTCAATCAAAATCATCATGATCTTATCTTGTGTTTATGATAACTCACTCTCCAACTGAACTGGTCAAAATGATCTGAGAGCGAAAGAGTGTCAATTGATGTTGCTCATCCTAGTTGCTTGTTACTTGTTGATCGCATGCGACAGACACCATAACTCTGAAGGGACTCCTGACGGTCGATTGTTGAGGTGTAAAGTCGGCGCATCTCAGCTACCTTCCTTCCCCCTTCTATCTGAGAAAGCAATCGCCATTCTGCCAGTGACCTCTTGATCATCGATAGTTGATTTTCGTCTCCTCCTTTGAGCTATACATCGAGAACCGCCTAGGTTTGGGGAAAGTGCTGATTTGGTCATAATTTCTGGATAAAGCTGAAAGCATTGCCGCCGGTTTCTGGCACCTCTGTCTCTCTTCGATGAGCGCGTGTTCATTTAAGGATTGTCGCGTTCCATGCTGGGTGCACAAGTGGCTAGTATTAGCAGCGGCAGCAACAGGTAGCCAATAACCTGTGGGTCATTATTCACGCTTACCTTATGCATCCGCTTGACGATTTGGTGTCAGTGTTGATGTTGCTCGATTGCTTGTTGGATTAGCGGTTTCCTTTTTGTCCTCATCTTTTGATTGGTGCCGCGACCATCAGACTTATCGCTAACAACAGAAGCGCTATTGGACTATAAATAATATCGGTTATCTCTCCTACCTCGGGATGCAAAATTTAACTCATCCATGAGACTACATTTGTTTTCTCATGAGATTGCCCATGACAAAGTAAATACTACTTTGGTTTTATATAAATGGATTGGATAAAATAGATGAATTTACGAATGCCAATTCAAAAACAACAATAGATATAACCATCGCGATTCACGAGCGGTTTAATGATATTGCGACAAAATTTCCTCCTACAAATGAAGGGATACTGGTGACCGAAACAGAGAATGATTGTCGTCGGGATGGATGGTTGCTGATTTACCATACAAACTGGCCGAGACCGCCACACCCTTCCACCTATGACCGCTTGCTTATGCGTGCAACTCGCATTGCATCAACTCGGTGCAACCAGCAAAAAGTTCGCTGAGACGTGCAGCGGGTTATTTGTAGGGGTTTTTCAGGTTGTTGCTCCTAAAATAAGTGTAGGATTTAATTGCATACTTATATCAAATAACTTATGATCCAATAAGACCACATATTCCATCGATCCCTCCAATCAAAATGGTTGAGCTTGAAGAACTCAACATCAAGCAGGCAACTTTTACGAGGGGTCATGTTGCTATATTGCACAGAAGATTTGCAGAGCTCAAAGCCGAACTAGATCGGGTCTCAAGAGAAGGCTTCGATATTCAAGCATCAATCGAGAATTTTCGGACCCATTGTGATTTGCTACAAGAGGACTATAAACAATATGAGCTCGACCAAGAGCTACGTTATTCGACAGAGATCGAGGAGTTCCAAAGGCAAAACGAACGATTGCGCGACATCATACTGAAGAAAAAAGAGGAAAGGCAATCCTTATTGGAGAGTCTCTATGAGACAAATATTTGCTACCGAACTGATCATGGTGACATGAAAAACTTCGATTGGGATACTCTAGGGCGATTAGCTTCAATGTCGGAAGCGACAAAGAAATTCAATGAGCAGAAAGCCATACTTCAACAAGTAGAAGAGTTCAACAGTATGAACCGCGAAAGATTGGACAAATCAAGTGAGCTCTACAAGTCCATGATCGAGTCACGAGATGTAGTCAGGAATAAATTGGATCAGCTACGGAACGCCAATGCCGAGTGTATGCGTGCTAAAGATGACCAGGAACAAACAATTCTCAAGCTGACCGAAGAGAGTACAAGGTTGCACTTATTAGTGAAACAAGGTGCAACTATGACATCGGAACCACTTTCTGATTATGTATCAAAGCATATTAGGGCAACGAGCTACTCTTTCTTGACTGCATCAGATCCTGAAGAATTGATCATAGGCCTTAAAAAGTTCAAACAAAGACAGAGTAGATATATCAAGTTACTCAAGCACAAGATTGCAGTTCTAAATACAGATTTGAATTCATTACAAATCGCTAGAGACCAAACAAACGACGAGGCGGATTATTACATGTCTGTAATCAGACAATCCAGAATGGAAAATGTACATCCAGCGTAGAAAAATTGGGCCAGGATTATTTCTTGCACAAATAATTTGGTATCTTATACCTTTATTATCATGTTCAACCTCCTGAGACAGGCGGAATCAAGGCCAATTCTTGATTGTCTCTCAATACTATATCAGTTACATTATCCTGTATATATTCATCATCGATGGCTAACATAATTGTCCTCGGCAATGGAAGTTCAATATTATCATTAGATCCATGTTTGGCAATCCATCTTCTTCTAAGCTCTTCTAGCAAGTGAATTTTGAGCTCCTGGCTGGTCGTCCAGTGATCTTGATGAAGCAATAGATCTACCACAGAATCCTCAGACAAATTATCCCGGAGGCTTGCAAATAAAAGCAATCTAATACGACAATTGCCCATCTAACAGGAGCTGACAAATGGTTTATTATATATATATATATATCATTCAAATAACAAGATTCAAGATTCAATATTTGTTTTCGTATTGTTGTCTTTGATGCCTCGCTTTCATAAATGAGAGTTATCTCCATGACTAACATCACTGTCACCACGATCGCTTGTCGGCGCTCGACTAGGTGACGCTGAAGTCGACGATTGTCCATTTTGTTGTAGTTGTTGCTGTTGCTGGATATCTATCGGCGATCCTGACCGACACTGTGCCTCTTGTTGTGGCTCAGTCTGCTGCCCCTCCTCATTAGTTATATTTCTAGCTTGCGAACCTGGCGAGCAGTTTTGTTCCAGAGAAGGCCCAGTGGCGCTTTCTGTAATGGGGATAATAGGTGATGGCGGTGGTGGCGAGTTAGATCGACGAAGATTGATATGATTGCCGCTGATAGCCGACTGTGCTATAGCCTCCTCGTACTTTGGCGGCGGGTCCAGCATCGAGGTCAACAGGTGGTTGGCACTGTAATCAGAGCTGCCAGCACTCTGGGCCGCCGAGACTGCCGCAGCTCGCAGGATGGCCATGGCCGGATGGGTGGGCGACCATAGGAGTTGGGCGGCGGCTGCCGCAGCCGCGGCCCTCGACTGACTGGCACTTGAGGTTAGGGGATACAAGACAGCATCGTGATCATTATGAGCTCCCAATAGGTGGGTGCCTCCGCTTCTCCCACCTGTTCCATTGGCAACCAGTGTGTCTCTAGTGGAACTCGGTGATAGATTTCCAGCCAAGTGTTGCACCATAACGCCGGCAAGCTCGCGCTGATAATTGCTAACCGCCAGCGTGGAAGCATAACCTCCATCTCCCGAAATTAAACGAGCCACTGCCTGACTCGTGGGGTCTAAATATGATGAATACCCCAAAGAGTGGCCGTTGCTTGAATGGCCAGTTAGAATTGGATCGCCTGTACTGGAGAAGTCCCCATTTCTCAATGACCTCAAAATATCCCGACAATCATGAATCATTCGTTGCAAGAAGAACCAGGCAACAGTAAATAGAGTGAACAGCATTATTGCGCCCATAAACACCTCAAGCGGAGTCCTGATTTTGAAGGGATCGTTGGTGGTGGTCATCAAATGATGACCACTTGAAGGTGAGCCATAGTCTGCGAATTGACCTTTGATAAGTGGTGGCCGTAGCTTTCTCCTATTGGTGGCCAACTGGTCCACTGGTCTGCATGGTCTGAGTATCTCGCTGTGTTCAGTTGTTGTAGGTGTTGCGATAATAGTTGTAGTGGTTGTTAGATTAGATGCTGCTGTTGCTGCAAGCGTTGTGGAGTTTCCGGAAACCGCGGAGGTCTTGTTATTTGCAACTTGTTGAGATGCAAATGGACGCACCGGTGCCAAGTGTCTTAGGATTTGAGCATCACTCTCGTTAAAATTAGAAACACTAGGTATGTCCAAGGCGTTACTTTGGAGGATCATGATGTTACCTGTACAGGTCATGCAGGTATAAGTCTCCTGGTCGAAGTAGAATCCCTCGGCGCAATCGCAAAACGGACGCTCGTGCGAAACTGTGTTACAAAACAAATCCATATTAACCGCCTGACATTGGTGATCGTTCTCACAATTTTTGAACAAATCTGCCACCGACTGACAGAGATTTGCCTTCGACTGTTTAGACATGTAATATCCTGGCTTACAAACGCAAGTTCCCGATTGGCAGATGGCATTCTCATCGCTACACTTGCCTCTCGAGCGGCACCTCTGGATCGATTGCCCATTGGGCAGGTGGATTGTGGTAGTGGTATCGCCGACAGGTAGAGGTAGTGGTGGTGGTTGCTTGTGACTCAAACTACCAAACAAATCCGAGGCAAACCTATCGGCATCTCCGGGATCTGAGGCGAATTCAACACTTCCGTTGTTGACTGTACTTTTTGGTGTTGTCATTTCAGGTGAGCCTCCAGCGGGCGGCGTTGAATTGATTGCAATCAACGTGTCGCTTGAACTCCCCTCCTCCATGATATCATCCTGTTTTCTATGCTTAACTGTGGCATCTGCGATCATATCTCTATCTTCCATTTCACTATCAGCCTCATCGTCGTAACCCGACGACGATGACGACGAGGGACTAGGTCGTGCTTGGCTTGGCCACATGGGCCCGCCTCGTTGCGGCGCGATAATTAACGGGCCAACAAAGCGTCGCGTCTCACTTATTGACACCAAATCACTCCTAGTCACCTGTCTCCTATGCAGCAGGTGGTTGTTTTGGTGGAAGTTGAGGTGGTTGAGACGATGCAACACAAAGGTTGGAACATCGGCCACCAATTTGATGGGCGCACTTGAGCTCAAGGGCAAATAACAACAATAGAAACAAAACAATACTGGCAAAACAATGGACATCTCATTTGTTGTCATTGTTGTTCTCTTCGTAGTCCTGATTAATCTCTCTCTTCTCTTTTGTCTAATCAACCTCATCCGATTGCTCAATTTCTCCGGCTTCCTGAGATCCATCTTCCGGTTGCTGCAAGTCGCTTGCTTCCACTTGTTCCCCTTGCTCCTCGCGGTTTGCTCCTGTTGCATTTGGCTCGTCATTTTCTTGGTTTCTATTAGTTTCCGCAGATGATGAATTGACTCCGCCGCCTGCAACCTCCGACTCTCTAGTGGCATCCTCGTAACTTGGACAGCTTGCCTCTCTCTCAAGCGGAAGTTGGGTTGCGCGAAAACTCGAACAATCTGGCTGAATGGTTGTCGTGTAGGCGGGATTTGTTATGATTGTATTCTGTCCTTGGTGGTGCAAATTCTGGTAATTGGCAGGTGCAAAGCCATAGGCGCTAGCAAGATTTGGCAAAAACTCTAGCGGACCTCCAGCTCTCGACTGGCTGGACTGGTATTGGTTGTTTAGGCAAGCAAATGGTCTGATTGTGTTGTAAGGATCATATGCAATGAATTGATGCGGATGATTTCTGAGCTGCAAGATGGTTGCTGTTGTTGTTGATGATGATGAGGTTTGTGGTTGGATTGTGGTTTGTATATTTGGAATGACGTTGATTGCCTGCAATTGTTGTTGTCTCGTTTGATGTTCCAATTGCTGTTGTTGTTGTTCTGTAAGAATTGCGCTCGAGTTTGTTTGATTTGGAGGTAATAAGGAAGTGGCCGCCGCCGCCGCTGCTGCTGCAGCTCGACTGTCGATGTTATATTTATATCGGCGAGTTTTCTTATAATTGGTTAATTTGTGACAGAGACAAATAATGAGAGCTGATCCAGTTATAACGAGTATTAGTTTGATTAGAGCCTCAACAATAGAAAATTGGCCATTAGCAAAGAAGATCATTTTAACTAGATCATTCTAATACATGATATTTGGAATCTAAGATATTGTTTTGATCATTGTTTAGAAATCTAAATAATCCCGAACCCCCCACGAGCCAGACAAGGATAAACGAAATATATGTATATATAAATGTATCGCTGAGGCACGGGGACTGAAGGGCACGTGAGTTGCTCTGCTACTTTGGCTGGCCCCCCTTATACCCAGAGGTGGTTGTGTGTGTGTGTGTGTTGTTTATATCCGAATGTTGGTATTGCCATTGGTATCGCCAGTGGCAAAAGTAGCGCCCAAGAGGAAGTCGGCCGCTTGCTGGAGACTAGCAAGCGAGTCGCGCGCCCGTGATACAAGTGCACGGGCGTTGCATTACTCCGCGCGCTCACTTGTTCGGCGCTATGCGCGGCGCTAGGTACCCAGTTACTGGCGCAGCACATAGCGCCAGCAGCTTGCACACAACCACCACTCGGGACACTTGATCTAGCTTGCCTGCAATGTTGTATGGCCCACTGTTCAATGCCCTGCACCGCGCTTACAATATAATGTGCGCTAGGGGAATGGTCCAAAATCTTGTTTCCGTCGTGTCGTTGCGCTGGCAGTTGAAAATTACAACGTTAAACTACTACTGACTTTGACGGTCAGGAAATAGCGGTCAGCCCGCAACGCCCACGCGCACAGGAGAGACACGCAAAGGCGCGATGGGCAGTGGTGGTGGTAGTAGTAGCAACTCGATGCAGTAGAGGTACAAAATCTCGGCGGATTGTCGTCTAGTGCTATGAGTCCCATTGCGGACGATTGTAGGTCCGATTCTTTGGACAATTTGGCGTCTCTGTACATACAACAGCCAGCCAGCTAGTAAAAAGAGCAGCAATGTCAAAAACAACCACAACCACCGCCGCCGACATTTGTAGCTGCAATGGCGATGGCGATGGCGACCATGATGGTGGCAGCAGATGGAAGCGGCCAAATGGAAGAGATTCTGTGTTCTTTTAGTTTTCGATCTTTTAGTTTGCGCCACAGTTCAACTCGTCAGTTGGTGTTGCGTAATATCTGCTAGTTGAAGGGGACCAGCGGCAGATGCAATTTGGCCAAGCGTCATCCTTTTTGGCGCCAGGGGAGCGCCATTGTATCGCTCGCCTGCTTGCTCTTATGCTTCTATTGCCTCTCGTTACAACTTGGAAGGCAAAAGAACGAGCAGCTAGTGGTGTGGGGGCAGTTGCGCAACGCGCCGCTAGTCTATGTGTCTAGCGGATTCCACTTACACTTGGTCTAGCCAGCCGCTGGTTAGAGGTGATGGCAACGAGGCCGAGTTTGCTCCGTTGCCGTTGCCATTGGCATTGGCAACTACTGCCAGGAGAGCGCCACGATAATTGAGCCAGCCAGTGGTTTCCCTTTTCCCCGTGAGTTGCCTTCTCTCTTTCGGTAGGTTTGGTTATTCTAGCAAGTGGGATATCGTTTGTACATTGCGGTTAGTATGCGATGTTATGTTCGTGCATGTAGATGTGGTCCTGTTGGTGGCGGCGACGAACACCACCACGGCACAGTGGCAACTCAGGACCATTACCAGAGGTGCTAGCTGCCACGGCAAGACCTCCCGCAAGCCAGTGGTTGGTTTGACTCCAATGTAATGAAAGCGCGTCTCTCTCTCTCTCTCTCTC